>CM027093.1:8755461-9955461 GCA_015343265.1 Pao palembangensis
ATAGATCCCATGAAAATAAAAGAATGTTATGAGAACCCCCTTCTAGTTAGCAAAGATGCTTTGTGAAAAATATATGTATAGTCGAGTGAACTAAACATTTACATGGTTTTACAGATTGAAAGAAAAACATTTTTGACATAACTCTTAGAATAATAATACAGCCCTACAGTCTTATGAACATAACGCCATCGCGTCGTTACTCACGCTGACCGTCGTCAGATTTGTGTCTGTCAGCGTGCGCGTGTTTCTGCGGTGGTTAGCCTGTACGTCGTGGTGTGATGCGACGCGTCCGCAGCTTCAGCAGTCCCCCGAGTTGTGTGAATGGGGCCCAGCCTCCATTTTCCAGTCTCTCTGGTCGGTGACGTCTGGCTGGCCGTGCTGGGAGGTGGCGGGGGACAGGGACATGTGTCTGCGGGGGTTGCCGCTGTGCATGGTATTCCAGTGGCGCTTCAGATCTGACGCTTTGATGAAGGCTTTGTCGCAGGAGCCGCAGTTGAACGGCCGCTCGCCCCGATGCTGCCGCTCGTGGTCTTTCAGGTGAGATTTGTGCTTGAAGGCCTTTTCACACAGTTGACACGCGAAGGGCCTCTCGTTACTGTGGACCCGCTCGTGCCGCTTCAGGTCGGGGCCCCTGATGAAGGCTTTGCCACACACAACGCAGCGGTGAGGCTTAAAGCCCGAGTGGATCTTCAGGTGTTCCTTGAGGTGGGCGGCGGTGGTGAAGGCCTTTGGGCAGTGCTCACATCCGTACGGGCGGTTGGCAGTTAGCAGCCGCTCTTTTCTAGCATTGTGGTCCATAGGCTTGGGGCCCGTGCTCTGACAGGAAGCCTGGTCTCGGTGGCCGTACAGCAAGTACTCCAGCTTCATATCGGTGGAGGAAGTCGAGCCCCAGCTGTGGCTGTGAGGATCTTTGTTCATGTTGGTGTTGTAATTATGCGGCTGTGACACATGGGAGGCGCCGGGCCCCATCCCATCCATCCCCTGATCATAGAAGCTGTTCTTCCTCACCTCCTCCATTGCGAGCTCCTTCAGAATGGCGTCCTGAGCACGCATCCCGTGATCGCCAGGTGCCTGGTTCTCCCTCGTCTTCATGTTGGTCAGCTCCCGTTTCTGAGTGCACAGATTATCCAGGAAGTTGATCCCCAAAATCTGCCCGGACGACATCATCATATTGATGTCCTTCTTCCTCACAGCGAGTCGGGCTGTGTACATGTAATTAAGTACCTCCTCAAAGATATCAGAGCGGATGAAATCTAGCTCCACGATGGAGTTGTCCTCATCGCTCTGTTTCTTGAAAAGCTTTTTAAAATAGTTGCTGCAGGCTGCCAAGACACAGCGGTGAGCCCTAAACTCAATGTTTTCAACGACCACCACCACGTCACAGTGCTCACCCTCCAATCTCTGCTGGTTGAGCATCTTCAGAAAGGTTGCTTTGTGGTCATAGTCGATATATCTCAATAAATCAGACATGGTGCAGGAAAAATAGGGGCTACCTGCAAGGACAAAAATACAAATAAACACATGATTTGTCAAATGTAAGTATCTCAGCAACATATCGGGGATAGATAGCCTGCAGAGCAGATAGCTTTAACTGCAATTTCATATTCATTCCACAGATAAGTACCGCATATTAGTACAATATTTAAATGTTAATTCATAATCACATTTGTTGCAGAAAACCGACTTAAACTCTGACTTAAACGAAGCAATAAAATCAATCATGCAAAGACCCTTTGGAAAAAACACGATAGGCCCGACAGCTTAAAAACGCCTCGATAATGTTAGCAAAAACACTCCGCTTACAAAAACAAACGCAACCAGGTTTCTGAGGCTATGTGTTTTATGTTGAGCTCTCGTAACGGCAATATTGCGTGCAGGAAGGATAACCTTAGCGAGAATATTTCACATTTCACTGCGTCCAGCCATTTTGGTCAAGCAAGCCTCCATTGGCATGTTTCTGGTGCCTTTACAGGCGTCTACCAACAGCGGAACACGGCGGCGCACAGCCCGATAATAGGCGGGAAAACGCCGTGCCGTTTTCAGCGCCGTTCAAAGCAACAAAGGACTAGGTGGAAAATGTTAAATACCCGAAGCCTGAACCCAATCCCTGTGTTGTCACGCAAGGCAGTCGACGACGATCCAGAGCTGTCGTTTTTCCTCTTCCTCCTCTTGTTGTGAATGCTTGACGCTACAGGAAATGTAGCATTGTTCTACTGCCGCCTATTGCACCGGAGCAGGTACTACAACTAAGATCGTATAAGAATACTAAGGTGACTCACTCAGCTGGATAGATAGCAGAAATGAAAGCGGCAAGAGCCACGAGGGTTCGTGTTTTTTTTTTTTTTTTTTAAGTGACGAGTTTCTGACACAGCAATTTTTGAATAATATTGATTTGCCTATTTATATCTTACTTGTGGCTTTTTAAAATATGATTAAAGCTAAGTTACAAAGCCTTATTTACCTCACTTGTCCCTGTCCATAAATAAGGTGAACATGTATTCTTTCAGATTTGCTCATAAAGCAAATCTTGTCCATAATTTTTGAGAATAAGCAATTGAATCTTATAGAAAAACAGTTTATTATTGTTCGTGATATAACTTTTATGACTTTTTTTTTAGAACGCAATGCGACAAAGCGAACAAGTGAGAGGTTTGCTTTATTGGCATCCGTTATAAGCGCGCGCACCAAACTGGGCGGGGCCACCAGCACCAACGAAGAGGCTACAAGTCCCACTTACTCAGTATACATGTATGCAAGCTTTTATTACTTACCGTGCTTCTTGATATGAAACGAGAACATACGTGAATATTGTCAGTTAATGTAAAGACTTAAATAGAATAATGCATTTTGATGCAACGGTTAGATGGTAAATAATTTAGTCCTTAATCCAAATTTAGCTCCACAGTCATCAATTTATTGTTAGGAAAAAAAGAGCAAATTTAAAAAAAATGATTTCAGTACTTTTATTTTACCATTTCAAGGAAAACTTGGAGGTACAGAGTTATTCAGATACAGCTGAATACATGAGCAGGTACATACAGCTGACATGTGGAAGGTGGCAGCAGTGGGCTGTCTGGGGTTCGACAGAGCTCAGTCTCAGCACTTTGCCTCAGTCACATGTGGGACTTGTGTGGCTACAGATCTACCCTGCAGAGGCAGTGACGGTGTAGGTGTGTGTGTGTGTGTGTGTGTGTGTGTGTGTGTGTGTATCCAAAGCCTGCAAAGCACATTAAAATCTTGATTCCTTAGCATTTCATCTGAACAGCTTGTCTAGTAACTGTCAGTGTTGGGGGAATAATAAAGATGACAGATGATAAAAACAATGAAATGATCATTTAAAAAACATCAAGCAGAGATGAGAAAAATCATCTGTGAGAGATAATATATATTCTCTTTGAAAAGCTTTCTTTGTACATCGTTCCACTGCGACATACCTGAAATCACTGGAGTGGGTGAGGCTCGCTGGCAACAACAAATTGGCACTTCTACAGCAAGCTTAAACGGTGTTTCCTCCCAAATAAACAGCCTACAGCGGGCTACGTTTCTGGAGTGATGACTTCTATTTCATGAATAAAAGAATGCTATAATTGGATTATTATTCTGGGTAATTATAAAAAGGTACCAAAGGCCGTGAAAGCAGGACTCAGCTCACAGATGGGGTAAAATACAGCTAATGACAGTGTACAGGTTTCATCAAAATCTTGCCATTTTTTTTGTATGGTAAAGCAACAATATCTTTCTTCACATGCACGCCATGTTATTCGTTTATTGCTGCTGATGGCTGCGAGTACTGAGGAGCTGCAGCATTCGGAGAGCATCTGTAGCCTTGACGGTCTGGGAGTAATGTGGAGATTTGGATTTTGGGTTGTGAAAGAGAGATCAGCCCTCAGCTGTTACTCCTGGAAAAAGGAGAAAACCAAACTCAATACTATTTGAGAATTTAAATCTGAACATAGAGAGACCAAAGCGATGAAGCTCATGGAATAATCGTTGCGAAATACACTGAGGGGAAAGTGTAGACACACACAGTTGTCCTGACAGAGAAATCTAATAAAACACACTACTGTCAAATTAGACTAATTAATCACAACTCCTGATTTTAACCCCCCCAAATTCAGATAATTTCAACATCATGTGTTAAATGCATCAATCCAGAAAGGACAGTAATGAAGAAGCCTTTCAGAGGAGAAGTGAAAACACCTACAAGCGAGAGAACAGAAGTCCAGCCGTCCTGGACTGAAGCACTTAGACATGATGAGCAGGAGGAACACTGAGCACTTGAGAAAGCACCGCATTTCAATATTTAGCACTACCAAAAATCTAACAATCTGCGTGTATCTACAATCCAAAAAACAAGAGACAACAAAACCAAAAAAAACATTTAGTAATGTTACTGAGGCAGATTTCTACACACACACACGCATGCATGCAAGCAAGCGAGTGAGCGCGCGCGCACACACACACACACACACACACACACACACACACACACACACACACACACACACACACACACACACACACACACACACAGAGTGCATGAGAAGAAAGGCTGCAAACATTTCCAACCTGGAAGTCACAAGTACACACATGCAAAACCTGCATTGTGAAACTTCTTAAGTTCACTGAAATAAAACATTTTAGATTGTAAAAGAGGAACCTGACTGATCTGTTTAAATGCTTGGAGAAGAGAGAGAAAAGGCAGGAGTTGTAACAAGGAGCCACGGAAGGAGGTTTCTCCTGATGCAGCTCCATGTTTGATGTCAGTTTCAACGTGAGCTGACAGAAGACAGACTGGAACAAAAGTGAAAGCTTGTAGAAACTGCTGAGCTTTTGTCCATTAAAAAGAAAATTAAAAAATGGTATTAAAGTGTGTGTGTGTGTGTATATATATATATAGTTTATTTAAAGGTATCTAGTTTGTTTAAAAGCAAAGTTGAAAATAAGAAGGCCGTTCTGTTCTTGCTTAAGATCAGGTTCCAGTAACACATTCCTGTTCTGCTGGTAGTTAATCATTCCTGCCAGTACCTTTTGTCATGCTGCACGATTTTTTTTTTGTTTGTTTTTCTGATTAAACCGAGGATAAAAAATAATTGCGTTGACATATGATACCTTGCGGGTCTCAGCTTGTTTTGTCCAGCAGGGGGCAGTGTTGCCACAAAATTATACAACGTTACGTGACACTGCCAAGAGTACTGTAGTTTTTGCAGCCCTGCCATTAATCTTGATCCTACACTATTCGTTCTGTGTGCAAGGAAGCATCAGTTGGCCTTTTCCCTGCAGTATGTCTGTGTACATGAAACATAGAGAATGCTACAGAAGAAGGGCTGTCTGTGGTAGAGAATAGCGATGATGGGAAAGCAGCATGCCCCAAAACCCTCTAAAGACAACCGTGTGACCAAACCAAAGCCAGGACCAGGACCTCACTCTCTTACCTGGGTCAGTCCTCCCCCTCTTCTGGCGTGATCTCTGTCTCTTTATGTACCACTACTTTGGTCACTGACATGTCAGGATGCTGTTCTTTAGCCTCTTTTATGGCCTGAGCCAGAGCCTACATGTGAAATGCAGTGCCAGGAGGAGCCAAAAGGGGGACAAAGACAATAGGGAAGGCGGAGAGGGAGCGGAGGATGTCGGATTTTCAGTTAACATGTCAACAGGGAGGGAACCCATTATTAGATATACTTCTTGCACAGTATTTAGGTCACACCCAAATGACTCATTTTAAAAGGCTGAGGGCCAACAGTTTGCCAATATTTAACTGTTTTCATGGTCCATGCTCAAATCCACTTTCTGAAATTACATGCAAGAATGATGAGGAGAAATGCTAAAAGAACAGAGAAGCTGTAAGAGACCTGATCGTGATCGATGTCTGCATCTCCTGAGATGACGATCCTTTTCTCGATTCTTGTTTCTGAAATTCCTCCTTTCACCGTCTGATGTTGGAGGACATAATATCGCCATACACACAGAAACATATAGCAAGAAGGCTTAGATAGAACAGATGAAGTCCAATCATAGAAAGACCTCTTTCAATTGCAGAGGGTGCAATGAAATAAAAAGACAAGCAGAAGAGGAGTAGTTTCTACGGAACACAAACACTCCACCTGATTCACTGAGGCATCCGTCGGAGAACTGACCTTTGTGATGTGTGTGGTTGTGGTGGTGCTGGTAGTTTCTGAAGTGATGGTCTGAGCGCTCAGGAGTACACCAGGGTCAAAGTCACCATTAGTGTCAACCTGTACAAAAACAAAATCACTCAACAACACGCCACCCTGAAACTACAGTTTACACATTTGAGGCTCATTTACTGTTTAATAATTATTCGCTGCAGATTGATGTGCAGATCAGAACTAATTTTAAAATGGCTCCAAATTTGGACTGAGGTAAAGTGTTTCTCTGTGTACCTCTGCAGACTCGTAGGTGATAGTTTTTGTCTCTGTGTGGATCACTGGCATCTCTTTGGTTTCTGCATCTGTGGCGTCAAGACTCTAAAGGAAAAACAGCAACAGAGAGTGAGAACAGCTGCACAAACTACCTTTGGTTGCTGCAAAGATCTGTACTCTGGGGTTAATTGTCTCTGTTCTTAAAATATTTCCAGTTATTTAATTGACACAAATGAATGCTGCTTGCTTATAGACCAAACCAAAGGCTATGATGGGTCTAAATGAACACGCAGTCATGCATTAGTAACCCCAGTCCAGTCGGAGACCACACTGAAAAACACAAATCACAAGGTTTCCAGCATGAGTGGTCACCACATTGTATTAAAGGTCACCTGAAACCTCTAGCAATGAACTTTGAAAGTGTTCTCATCTTCTCCACTTCTGATGGCAAACCATCTTATTTTTCCAACACCATCTTTGCCTTTCCCCTTAATTCTTTCCATTTACTTTGCGCTGTTTTACCCAAACTACTGCATGTATCCTGTCAATGCAAGTGCATAATGTAGGTGCCATTCTGAGGATGCTGGCTCAGCTTTTGCAGCCTCTGCATATTTACCACTGGCCCTGTTGGCTTGGCCGTTTCCGTGGCAACAACCGGCTTCTCCTCAGGCAAGGCATGGGTCTGTAGATATAAATTGTATCATTAGATCGGATAATTACTGTATTCAAAAATAATTGTAATATACTTGTTCTACTCCATAATTTCTAATTTAAAAAAAAAAAAAAACAGAAAAATACTTTTTATAGCACATCTGAAGCACTGTGTGTTAAAATGTCAGAAAAAAAGAGGTTTGATCACCTTTTGAAAGGAGGAAACTGATCCCAGAGACTAAAGGATAGAAGGAAGAGAGGAAAGTTAAAGTTGTGATGAAGAGCAAGACAAAAGGCAAAAGGAAAAACGGTGAAAAAGAAAATGAGGAGTAAATATTACATGGATTGTATGGAACACCAGTCATCACCATCAGTGATTAAATTAAACAATCTGCCAGCCGCAAATTTGAACTAATCTGCTTTTGAAAACTGTTGAGTACAGTAAAATCACTTTCGGGTAGGCCCATACAATTGTTTTCCTGACATCGGAGTCAGTGAGGGGATTTGGAGGATGAAGCAGTGAAAGCTGCAGGGGTGGCACTGAGCCAGTTGATGAAGTCACTGCTTCCAGGGGGCTGATAACGGAGCTTGCATAAAGCAAAGGTGCAGCTGAGCAAAAATCAACAAGGGGAAAAAAATCAACAAGGAAGAGCCCCAGTTCCTTTCCTTATCAGCTGTAGGGGCTTGCTGCTAAGGTGGAGGCAAGCGGTCTGCGCTGTCAACAAAATAGAAACAAACCCAAAAGAGCTATGTCAGAAAAAGAAGCAGCAGGTTTGACTGCAACTGAAAACAGCAGTCTGGCAAGAGCATAACGGGGGGTGTTAGGGAACAGTTAGCCATGCTCGAGCCTCAGTTTCACTGGTTAGACTGGTTTGGTTGCTGCTTAATGGAAGGCAATGGGGGAGGCTGAGGGTGGTGGTGGTGGAAATATGGACGGGGCAGCCAAACCCAGCTGTTTTTAGTATTTATACTGTACCACAGCAAAAGAAGCTGAAGATTCAGAAACTGTGATCTGAGTCGGGCTGGACTTTGACTGCTCCTCTTCAAAGGTGAAGGTGTCTGCTGTTTGCTGCAGAGCTTCACCACTCTCTGTCTTTTTTACTTCCTTTGTCGTCACAGTCTTCACCTCCTCAGAGATCCATGACACCATGGCCTTTTTAGGTGAGTCACTACCAGTTATCTGTTGTATGTCATTACTTTTTATTTCCACCTTCAGACACGGCTTCTTGATCTTCCTTGTTAAAGAAGCCAGAACATCAGTGGCGTCTTCTTTAACTGTTTGGTTCTCTTTTGATGCAGATGATTCCTTCTCCACACCTTCAGGCTCTTGGACCTCCTCTTTCTCTTCAGCATCCTTCAAGATGATCAGCCTTCCCTTCTTGTCATTGATGGCCTGGGACACTTCCTGTGTGACAGCTCCAGGGCTGACCTTCACCGCTGACCTCTCCGACACATCCTCCTGGGAGTCAGAAGTTCTCTCATCTGCCTCCCTGAGGGTACCATCCATGAATACATCATCATCCATAGTGGTTGACAGACTAATCCCATGTGGCCCAGAGGAGGTGGCCAAATCTGTTGCGATACTATCCACCATGAATTTCCTCAGATATCCTGCAGCCTGAGGAGACACCCAACTCATGTGAAATGGACTGTTGAGGTTAGCAGACAGAGGGCATCACACAGCCGAGACACATAGTTTATGACTATTTCAACTCTCTCTAAAATAGTTTTTAAACCAGAGTAGAAAATAATCTTCCCCATTGGAACTTTTATACTTTTGTATATCAAATGGATTTCTTTTCAAATGCCATAGAGTTTAAAATACTTGACAGTAAGAGGTGTTTCATGCTTCTAATCAAGTGGAGGAGAGATAAGAAAAGGACAGAGATTAAAGAAAACAATGCTTGTGTTAATATGTCACACACTGTGGAAGAGTACATTCATAACTAAAGCAAGTGAATAAAGTCACTAAGGGCCAAAAACACTAACACACCCAAAATGTAGATGGTTGGATTTGTGGGGAGAGCAGTTTACCTCTGTGGTTTTAGATTCTATCACTTTCGTCTCCTCTCCATCAGACTTGTCTTCAGTCTAGAGAAAAAGAAAAGCAAAGGTTCAATTTCACAACGTTTAAAAGTTGTAAAACGCGGTGTTCACATTTCAAAACTCAGATCTCTTCCAAAGGATTCAGACACAACATAGTACTGATGTATGGCTCCACCATGCACTACAGAGACTGATAAATAAGTTCATCAACTGCTGATAAGATACACTTATGACAAGTGGTCATAACTCTCTATGGCTTTACAGATTCAACTCTTGGACAAGGGTCCATATCTTTTCATTTGAACCCTCCCATCATTGGCCAGGCTCTGTATGTATAAAATAGATGCCTGACCTTTACAATCTGCAAGATTCCCTTAAAACTATAGATAGTGATGTTCAAGGAAAAACACTCATGCTATCATTCAGTCCTCTGCAGACTGAAGCTTACATCCTGCAGCTCCAGTGGCTCTATCATTGGTGCCTCATCAAATCTGGGTGAGCACATGGGAGACGAGGACAGCCTCTTCTCCCATTCAGTTGGGCCTCGCGTGCCGTCACCTGTCTCCAGGAAGGAGCGCTTCAGTTCGCTGATGCTGGTCTGGTGTCTGACCATCTCAGCTGGGGATGAGGTGTCCTACAGTAGTCGGTCAACCATATTGTAAGAATCAGGCCATTGAGCAGACGGAAGGGAACAATGGCCATGCTTGCTCTAATGTTAGCTTGCATATCCAATGAGTTGCACAAAAAGCACTTACAATGCAGTCAGTCATTACGATCCTGACTGAACTGCATCATATGTAATCCATTCCATTTGATAGTTGACAAGCAATGGGCTAGTTTCACAGCAACTTGCAAAACAACAAAATGTCCATCCACATGTTGAAACAAAACTGAACCTTAAAGAAGGGAAAGCTTGTATTGAAGGAAAAATAATTATTTCATGCATAAAAAATGGGTTTCATGGGTTTAATTAAGCACATTTGCCAAATCTCATTAAAACTAAGCCGATGTGCAATGATGCCAACTTAAATTAGTTTAACTTTCTCCATTCATTCTTACAAAAACAAATTTCGATGCTCACAGCAAAAATCTGTCAGACTAGAAATGATGTTCAACACTATCAATGTGTCTTCGGTTTATTTCATATTAGTGAGAACTTGTCACAAAAGCACCTGCATGCATATTTCACTCATGCGATATTTTCTTACCAACCTCTAGCATCAGATTAACATGTCTGATAAAAATGTTTTCCCCTTTAACTCGTCTTATGCAACTAAACTGTAAGACAAAAGAGGGGAGATAAATTGTAATTAAAGGTGCTTTCCTTACTTTTGTTATTTTAATAGAAAATGTGAGCTTTATATTCTATTTTAAAGCTGTTAATGGCGCAATCGCACTGGCGGCGTCAAGGCCGGGAGGCACAGGTGATAAAAACCACTGAAATATCAGAATATGAACATTTAAGAAATGAGCTGCAGTGTTATACCACACGGTGTGAATTCAACCCAGGCAAGGGTGAACATTTGGTCTGCGAATGGCGTGAGAGCATGCAGGGCAACAGAAGCGGGAAGCAAGGTGGAGAGACAGCACAAAGTGACTGATGGACGACACCGAAAGGCTCAGTGCATCTTGTGATGACGTTGGGGATTTGATGCTTCCAGCAGGGCCAAAAAGTGAGCCCAGTGTACCTGAGTCTGTATTTCAGATTCCTCATCTGCTTCCGACTGACAGCGCAAGAGGGGTGATAGGGAAGAGAATTTAGTAGACAAAGAAAGAAAAATGTGAAGAGGGGGGCACAAAGTAGTGAGCAAAAATAACTGACAACACAGACGGTGCTTGAATTATTAAAGGAAAGGGCATTTCCCACAACTTTCCCCCAAACAGATCAGTTCGCACATGTCTTTAGTACAAATATTATTTATGATGAATGAATATAGAGTGTAGTTTTTATATTCACGTGTTTATGCATGAATCTTCCCTTATTGTGCTATGACTGCATTTTTCATGCTTTAGGAATAAATATACAATGCACAAACCTCGGTTGCAGTCATCTCTCCATCAAAGGCAAAGTAGTCAGTCTGTTCGCTGTCAGTCTGCTTTTACAAACAGACCAAAACCAATTCCAAATAATAAGGAGAAAAAAACAAACAAACAAACAAAAAAAACCAAAAAAACAAGAGCCCAACATGTAAAACTCTTAAAAATGCATTTTCAGGTTTTAGTACCTCAAATGGAAAAATGTAATGCAATTGTTTTATCTTCAAGATACACATTATTAATAATTAGATTAGGAAGACAACTAAAGAAAAAAAATAAATTAACAGTTTAAATAAAAGCAAGCCAGTCAGATTCAGAGGAAGGTTGAGCCTTAAGTCAGTCAGACATTATAATAGGCTTTAAATATCTGTTTAACTATTCATTTCAAATGTTGTTTTTTTTTCTTATCCAAATATACAAATGCATACTCTACAAAAGGTTTTTATGATTCTGACTGCAAACTGACTTTCAGGCCGTCCCTCCTGTCCATGCAGTGTGACACGAAGGATGATCTGAACTATTCACATTCATTCACTCACAGTTAGTCACAGTCTCTCTGTATTTATTATTTTGTGTTGCATTTGATGAAAAAGTCACATTTCTTCCATTTTCTGGGTTTGGTTAAATTTCAACTTAAATTTAGCGTATTTGTTCCGCATTGCTGAAAATAAATTGCAAAGAGACTGAGTGACAACATAAATGTTTCAATGCAGCTGGTGTCATAGACTAAAAAATGGATGTGGAAAACACTGAGATAGGTTAGTCACAAAATTAAACACTAAAGGAAAATAGATGACAATTTGAAACCCTCACTATCAGGGTTTGTCAGTCCCTCCAGAATAATCACAAAAAAGGCAGCAATAAGACAAATATTTTGTTGAGCCAGGTACAAATTTCTAAACTTAAATATTTTTTTGAAATCTGGATTCAGTTTTGCAGTTATAACATGACAGAATCCTGGATGATTGTCTCATAAACACTGATTCACACTACATTATCACAGTGATCTGTGGTAAATACGCTGCAGACAGTGTATTCACAAACAGCGGAGAAGCACCAGCAGTCAGACGTCTGGTTGATGTGAGTAAAAGGCAGCACTGCTGCTAAATATTCATGTCTAACCCTCTCATTAAGGAGAAACATGTAATGACAAGAAAACTTATGAAAGCATGGTGAGTCGGAGATTCATCTTGGTGCACGTGTTGAGTGATGGGAATGTTGATGAAAGAATGAGCATGTGACCACGAAGAGATGAGGTTCTGAAAGTCGAACTGAAAGACACTGGGACAGACAGTCTCCAGGTCGGCTCTGAGCTGGGGAAACAGCAGAGCCAAGGTACAAGACAGAATCAAGGGTTACATGTGATAATCAACCTTTACTCTAAGCCAGAGGCGGGTACTGGAACATACTGGCATACAAGCACACACCTCCTCTTCCTCTGAACTGTCATGGTAGCCCTGGGTTATGGAGGCAGTCAGGGAGGCTCCCTTAGGCTCCAGGTAGCAGAGGCACAGCGCCAGGGGGAAGGAGAGGGTAAGAGCATATGGGACGGAGAAGGAGGTGGACAGCAAGAAGAAGAAGATGAAGAGGAAGCAGGGGATGAGTGATGGCGACTTAATGGGCAGAAAGTTCTGCGCACACTCGGGGAGGAAATGCATTTTGGACAGATCAGGGAAGGTGATGTAACCGTCTTCATCCAAGATCGAGGACAGGTCGGGCAGGTGCAGGGAGAATGAGAAGAGTGTGCCACCATGATTCCTGCCCTGCTCCAGTCTCTGCTTTCGTGCCATGAGC
Organism: Pao palembangensis; assembly: GCA_015343265.1. Classification (NCBI taxonomy): domain Eukaryota; kingdom Metazoa; phylum Chordata; class Actinopteri; order Tetraodontiformes; family Tetraodontidae; genus Pao; species Pao palembangensis. The sequence goes on from CM027093.1 coordinate 8,768,373, forward strand.
AGCAAAGCTTGCTCATCCAGCAGCGCAGCTTTGCGTTCAGCAAGGGCCTGACGGCGGCAGCGCCCAGCGCTGCTCTTGCCTGGACTGACTGAGGAGGCTCGCTTATGTGCGTTCTCCCTGCGCCTCCGCCGCACTTTAGTGAATGAAACAGGAGATGAGGGGAGAGAGAGCTCAGAGCGGAGGGGATCGTCTGCGTATACATAAGGGGGGTGCTGATTGAGGAAAATATCAATGAAAAAGTGCGTTCAGATGTGTGTGCGAAGTGGGAACGGAAAGGGGAGTGGAGGTGTATATGCATGAACACACAGACATAAGTATAATGTGGGGTCAAAGGAAGGACAAAAAAAAGAAAAGCTAATTAGTAAAGCGCACAAAAAATGGGAAGCATTTATGCCTCATCTACAATGTCTATAAAGGCATTCACCCTCCTTGGATTTCCCCTTTCCTTGCTTTTATACATGAAATCGTTGCTTTTATACATGAAATCATTGTCAATATAATTTGACTTTTTCACAAGATTTTGCAAAACTACTGACAATTATTATAAAATATATAGTGTAAAATAACTATTTCGCTTAAATATTCACCCCCCCTCCTCTGGTCAGTATTTAGGAGATGCACCTCTAGCTGTAACCACAGTGTGAATGTGTCTCATCAGGCCAGCACATCTGGACACTGCACTGCAAAACAGCTTTAGCTCTGTCAGGCTGCTCGGGGATCAGACGTGAGCAGCTATTTGCTAAGTCCAGTCACATCTTCTACCTCTGTTAAGAAGCATCCCCAGAGCATGGTGCTGCCACCACCAAACTTCACGGTGCAGGTATTGTGTTTGTGGTGATGCCAGTGTTTGATATTAGCCAAACATATCATCGAAAGAACCTTCTTTCAATTGAGCCTTAAGTCTCCTGCATGAGTTTGGACAATTTCCATGGGATAAATCTCACACAATAAGAATAATAATAATGGGATAAATCTCACACAATAAGAATAATAATAATGGGATAAATCTCACACAATAATAATAATAAGCTAATATGAGCTTTTTTTTTTTTAACAGTGTATTTGTCTTTGCCGTTCTCCTATATACTGTCTGTGGCTGTTTCTCTATATATGTGTTAGTTCTGTGATGAGCTGGCCGCTCGTCCAGAGCGTACCCTGCCTCTCGTCCGAAGGCAACCTGGATATGTATAAAAGCTTCATGCATAAAAGCAACAAAAGGGTGAAACATCCTAGGGGGTGAATACTTTTTTAGGCATTGAACTACAGAGGTTTAGCAATTCAGCCATTGATATTAAGACAGAAAACAAACTGTAAAAATCTCAAATGGGGAGTAAAAAAAACTGTTGAAGCAGCTTTAAAGACGCAGTCTGGTGGAATATTTTACAGCGTTTGTTCTGCCTGCAGCAAACCTGTTGTGTTACCTTTGTTTCTTGTTTAAGAGGGGTTGAAGCAGCAGGGTCTGCAGGGGTTGAAGCAGCAGGGTCTGCCACATCAGTCTGAGAATCCAGCTGCTCTCCATTCTCTTCTTCTGCTTTTCTCTCTGGAGTCACAGTGGTGATGATGTTTCCCTTGACTCGAGCCACTCCATCAGCAGAGCTGTCCTTCATAAGAGTCTCGTGGTTCTCCATAATTGGGGCTGGAAGGCGGAAACAAGGAGACGAAAGTGACAGTTTGGAATCAGTGTGGCTTTATGTATTCCACTAATCTGTGTGAGCAGTGGCAAAAAACTTTCATTTACTCCTGCACATCAATCTTAAGTTACTCACTGTGGCTTTGTTACTGTACTATCCATTTAAAGAAGCAAAATAACAAACACATATCAAAAGAGGTCATATAGGTCAGTCATAATTTCCAGCTATATGCAGAGTAGAGCCCCATTTTTAAAACAATGTGGGATTAATTTACCACTTGCATCAACACTTCCCTAATCATCACACAATGGTTGGTATCAGAGGAGGCTGGCTGTTTTACCATTCCTTTAAAATGCCCAGAAAAGTTGCAAAGGCTGACAAGCCAGGATAGCCAGGGTTTCCAGGGGGCACTGATAACGCTGCAAACATGCCAATGTAAAATGTGGAGAATCTGCTTTGGTATTGTTGCTAGCTAATAAAGTTCAAAGAGATGTCCACTGGTGTTAATATATAATTTGGTGTAGTTTTTTTAAAGTAGAAATGTCATAAAAGAATATGAATGTTGTGAGAGATAAATACACAAAAATGCTATTTAACGTTGAGAAGTAATTAATGAAAATCAAACTCATACCTCCATCTAAGCTACGGGACATGTTGTAGCGTTTGCTGGAGGAACGCTCAAAGAACGGAGCAGGTCTAATGATCTGAGAGCTGGCCCTTCGGGTCTGAGCCTGCGTTCTGCCACTGTAGCGAAACTTAGAGCCAAGGCTCAGGAACTTCTTTGGTGGTGCCTCAGGGGACACGAGCCTGTCACATGTTACAAACTGGTTCACTTCAGGATGAAAACAAAAAACACACATTTGTAGCTGTGTACTGTCTAACAGTTCCTCAGCACTTTAAATATTCTCCAGAGAGCCTTGTGCCTGATTCACAACCCAAAAGAGCCCAGCATCAAGTTGAGTTATGTGTATTTCTTACAGGCACCTTACACAACCCCAGCTTGTACTTCATGACAACTTGCCTGAAGAAGGTGTGGTGCTCGACACAGACCTTCCAGAGCCTTTTGGCAGCGCGATGATTTGGAAGCTTGAAACCGATCGTGCTCTCAAACTGCTCAAACTGCAATGAAGAAAAATCTGTGAGCTTAAATACATAAAAGTGTTTTTACTCCTTGCAAATGTCTTTGTTATCACCTCGCCAGGTCGGATTTTGATGTAGAAGTTATTCCTCTTGTAAGAAATCTTGAGTATTTTAGGCCAAGCAAACCTGTTGATCCGCAGCCTGTCTCTGTAGATAAGCAGGCCACTTGCACAAACTCCCAACATAATCTCTACTCCCTCAGAGTCCTGGAGACAACACACACCAAAAACAACGGCTTGTCAGGGGTTGATGCACAAATTAGAAATATAAACTAATTATATAGATCTAATATAACAAACAAATTATTTGCAATATCAGGATAAAGCAAGCAGGTGGAGAATGAAATCAGGCATAGACGATGCTAATCTTTGCTACAGAGGTCAAGGGGCACCAGCTGACTAAAGCAACAGTGATATCTTGCGAGATGATGGATGAAAGCACAAAATGATTATTTTCACAAAGCAAAAGAGGAGCAGGTGGAACCAATAATGGTCTTTTTAGAGGCGCTGGTTGAAAACAAACAAGGCCACTTAGTCTTAACTAATTAATGGCTCAAACAAGTAACCATGCACAAGTAGAAACCTCTCACACACACACACACACACACACACACACACATTCCCACCCACACACACCCCTTACCTCTCCCTCAGTTGGAGCCAAGCATTCATAGAGATGCCCTACCAACTTTGCATTTAATGAGAAAGGAGAAAAGACACATTTTTTTTCTTGGGTACCAAAACTTAGAGCACTGAGGCCTGCTCAGTTTGATCAAGGCCATGTTTTCAACTGTGACCTAAATCACAAAACCTGCCATTTATTCTTCTGACTGCTACCATCTTCAAACGTTGTGCCTTTCAAATCAGTTGAATTATTTATTAATGGAGTGATGCTCCTTCAGGAGCGATGACAGTGGCCCAGTGGCTACAATTCAACTCCCCCTTTGTTATAGCTAATGACTTGACTGATCTTACTTGGCCAACGGATTATAAACGGCTAACCCTCCACCAATTCCAGCGACATAAATTAAGTCATTCAGCAGAGCAGCAGTGGAATGTTAAACTTAGGTATTTCTGCAGCAGCCATGATGTTTCAGAAGCAGCGGTGTAGCGATGGCAAGCATCACTGCTGACTGTATGAGAGGAATGTATTATTGCATTTTTAACAGACATATCTATTCACACTTTGTAAAGTCATTATACTAATTCACTGATTTACTAAAAAGGAACAGTTCAACTTTTTTGGGAGTACTGCGATTGTTTGTATTGTGGAATTGTGAAAACGACTGAAAAGAAAGATTTTTTTCCCTTCAACAACTAAATCCTTGATATGTACTGTTCAGCTGCGGTACGAAGGCTTTTATCCATTTGTATCAAACATAGACATTAAAACTTGGTATGCATCCTATATCTATGGTGTAAAAAACTGGAGGTGATTCACTACCTTAGCATGGTGGAGATCTACGCCGTACATCGACAGCTTCTTGGCATTTTCCAGGAAGTGCATCTCTGCTTCAGCAGGTGTCATCCCCCTGACAGAGCAGATAAAAAACAAGAACAAAAACAGACACGAGTAAGATGCTTTCTGAGTTCTGGCCTATATGCGACTCCGTAACCCTTCGGATATAAAAGGATTGTTTTACAGCATGAACGTCATTAATTTCAAACACTCTGCAGGACAACAAGACTCATTATAAAGTAAGTTTTTGAAAAGATGTTGAAACCAACTTGTAGCTCTTGTGGAGTTCCATGACCTTTTCCTCAAGCTCTTTGGTCTGGTTGGGTGCAAGGCGCAGCTCACTGAGGTAGTCGCTCCCCAGTTCCTCAGGGTCATAATCTCCCAGTTCTGACTGCACCGTGTAGGAGCCCAGAACTGTGTGGGTGGCAAAAGAGCAGGGCAGACGGCCTGAAACCACGTCATCTCTCAGCTGCAGACACAAATAGTACCTGAGAGGGGAAGTCGAGACAGAAAGCCAATGTATTAAATGTATTCAACATCTGTAAAAACAATTAGCCCGATTAGGCTGTGCAAATCAAACTGCTTTAGGAGCCCAAAACTATATTAAAATTGCCTAAAAGCTATGAATCATAACTTATGCCGCCTCTTGCCTTGTGATGTCCTCAGCCAGCTGGACGGGATCTGGAGGGTAAAACTTGACATTGAAGGCAAAGTTCCAGGGACCAGCTGAGACAAAAAAAGAATATTAAGGTGTGTCATTTCATAAAGCAGTTCAATTTACTGTTATTAAAACTCTTACTCCGGATCTGCTTTTTCAACTCCTTGGAAGGATCTAACCAATTCTGAAAAGAAGAGACAGAGCGAGGGCGAAAATAAAACCACTGTCTGGTGAAATAAAAACAAACATGATTTCAATGACACATTTCCATTGGGAATGACATTCACCATGTCCAGTAGATCAATTTGTCTGACTTCCATACGATCCATTAACAACATTATAAAAACAAACCATATATTGATCTTTACCTTCTGATTCTCGACATCTCGATATGTGATGCCAAAGTAGTCTTTCTCGAGTAAATTTAGATGTTCACATACTTTATCAAAGAGCATCTGGCCCCTGGCTCCTTTCTGTGAGGGAAAAGTAAATATAAAATACAGAGTCAAATGATCATCTGATCAATGTCCAGTGCTTAAACTATATTACATGGCTCACCAATTTATAGATTCCTTTAATCAATATACGTGGTTTAGACATTACAGAAAATACCATATTTTAACATCCGTCTTTGTTGAAATGTGCCAGTCAATGCTGAGAAGAAAACTTGAAACACCACAGACACATTCAGTATTCGAGCCGTCACAATAACTTGAGGACCATGCAGGCAGGCTTAGCCATGATACAAAGGACGGGAAGTCAACGGCGGTTTCCTGCTATGATCCTGTTCTAATTTAAACCGTGTAATTTATACATAGTTGCATAAACTCTGTTTCAGATACTGCGTTGATGTGATCAGTTAGTATTTGTGGAATCGATAAAGACTTTGGGGGGGCAGATTTCTTCTTTGAGATTCGTGCTTGTCCCAAATTGAAACATTTCCATTTGCAAGAAAACAAGCAAACTGACAAAGTAGTGAAAAGAGGTATATTACTGGTGTTAGACTGCGTCCACACCTTGACAACTTGCTCCATTTCCTCACCTCCACATCAATTGTGTAGTCGGTGTTGTCCAGCAAGGTGACTTTACACTGCATTATCTTCACTTTCTTGACTCCTTTCAGAGGAGACTTGGACAGACGGCTGCTGGATGACCTATGAGATACCTGGTCCTCGTCCTGCGGATCCTTCAGGAATAATTACCCAGTGAATAATTCATATGTAATAGCACATATGTGGCATTTCCTGAGACACTGTAAGGTTAAAGGAGTTCACGGATGAGCTCCTAATTCCTTTCTCTCCAAATGTCACTTTGTCACTGAAGTCATCTTTGACAAAATCACCTGTTCTGTCACAAGTCCACAACCTGAAGGTGGAGATTGGGATTCCTGAATTAACCTGCTCCTACTGTGAAGAGCTCCTACTGCCATTTTGTCATAATACAGAGAAAATCCAATTTTCTAGCTGACTGAAAACAAAGCCCTTCCTGCCTGACTTCATGAGAAAATACCGCTCTTTGGCTTACACACATTTTTCATTCTTAATTACATAGAAAGTCAATTTCATGCTCCTTTCATTTCTACACTGAAATTTTCTTATCTTGTTCCTCAGGCTATATGCATCATGATGTGCCTACCTAATAGAGCTCATGTAGATTTCTCCCTGTGGATCTATTACATCGTTGCTATTAACCATACAAGTCAATTACCTTCACCTTTCCACAGTGTGAGCATGATGCCTGCGGCTGGATTTTAATGTGCTTTCATTTCAAAAAACTCTAAAGGATACATTCTTTTAGTTTGAGTATGCTGGCTGACAGGGATAAGCAAGAAATGTGTGTCAAATCTCAGATGTAAGACAGAAACTGGGACCAAAGAGATGGATTTCAGAATGTACGTCACTAGAAAGGACTGAACATGGGACATAAATGTCAGCTTTTTTTCACGTTTTTTTTTTTCTTGTCCACTCCAAATGGAATCTATTCAGCTGCTTTCCCTTTCTGTCATTTTCAGAACTGTAAATAACATTTGGCTGGATGCAATGGTGACAAGTCTGACCTGTTGTTTCCTTGCAGGGGTGCTGTGTCCAGCAGCGGCAGGAAGCTGCACTGGCTGGTTCTGAGGCGAAGCTGGTTCAGCCGCTTTGCCTTTTCCTTTCTCTGTCTCCTTGCTCTCCTGGGGCTGTTTGGCCTCAGTGTCTGTGTCTGATTCAGTTGTCATGGTAAATCATGCTGAAGAAGGGAAAGGGGAGGGGGGTGGACATTAGATGAGTCATCTGACCAGTTATGAACCTGTTACCCTGTTCGGTCCTCTGATGCAAAGATCTGGATGTCTACTTTGACTAATAGTAAAATAAAAAGCCAAATTTATGGAAGTGCTTTTATACAACTGTTAGAAAATTATGTGAAAAATCCCATCCCTAACACGTAACAATGCCACATGTTAGGGATGGGATAGGATCCTATAGGTGATTTAAGACATTTACTTTTAATGTTAAGGTCATGACCTCAATATATTAACAATGCGAGTTGTTAATAATTTATTGTTGCATCTTTCCAGGACCATATTAAAGAGCTAATGGGATTGTCAACGAGGTCGAAAATCATTAAGGAGTCTATGTGATGGTAGCAATAAAGCAAAAATATTGATCTCCATCCCTATTCAGCTACACTGGACAGTACTGTGGTATATGGCAAACACAGCCTGCAGTCAGATCACAACATGTTGCAGACAATTACATATAAAACAAAAGTCAAATGTACTGCTTGAGAAAAAAAAAAGAAAAGCATTTTTTCCTTAAAAGGGATCCAGTAAAGGTTAAGATGGAAAAATGACAATATTATTGCTGCTCAGTTTCTGTGGAACCAAATTTATTACTGACACAATGTTCTGTTAGAGCTTTCATAGGATGACCTTCTTCCGGGAATAAAAGCAAATCAGAAACAGTTGAGTCCCCAAGGGCATAAAAGTGGTATTAAGAGAAAGGAAAGATAGCAAATGGAACAGGGTAGTAATGAGGGCTTCTACTGTAACCACACCCAAAAGCTCTGACATGGAGATGTGGGGATTTAGAGGGCATGTATGCAGGGCAGCAAGAGTGATCCTCTGCTCCTGAGACTGGGGTTTATAGTATGGATGCCTGCCATTCTGCTGTCGGCCTGTATCTCCCTCAGCTCTAATTATAGACCCGCGTTTACTCCGTCATGGCTTTCATTCACGACTGCGGACAGGTGGCGCTGTTCAACACACGCCAAACACTGCAAAGGGGTTGGCTTAAAGTAATGTCAGCCAACATTATTAAGTTGTAATCATGTATCATAAATCTTTGATAAAAAGGTGCAAGTTTGAATCTTCAATGAATTACGTCAAAATAAATTGATTTTGTGATTTCAAATAAGGATTTGCCAGTTTTAAAAATTGTAGTTCTGTCTCAACACACTACAAAAAAAAAAAAAAAAAAAGGAAAACTTACTTCCCTTAATAGTTCTGTTAGCCTTTGCTTTTAGTGTAGTCATGAGCATCAAAGGTTACTGAACTCCACATGCTGACTTATCTCTTTTGAATGTTCAATGTTCAATCACTTCAATGGTTATTAACAGATGACTAAATGTAAACAGCATATAAGTAATGAAGGCACCAGTCCAACCCTGGCTTTTAAAAGAGCTGGTCGTCCAATCAATAATCACACAAAGAGCACAAACTTGTCAAAACCTCTGGGCTGCAGTGTTGTGTCGTGTGTAGAAAAGAGGCTGCGTAATCAGCTGACAGCTGAAGCTAACCTCTGCTTCCCTTCTCTTTACAACCAAACAGGAACCGTGGAAGGCTCGGAGGAAAGGAACATCTTTGCACCATAGAAATGGAAGAAGAATACATTCAGTCAATGGTGACTGGCACTCCTCACAGGACTATACAACAGCACACAGACACCGTGCGTGTCCTGGCACATACATTATTCATTCATTATTCTGAACTCCTTTACAGCAAAAAAAAGAGAAAACATTTCATCAACAGACCTGTTAATATCTGGAGGTAAATAACCAAAGTATTTTGCTCAGACCAATATATCTGAACAGTACTGAGTGTAAACAACACATTTCTTGCATCAGTAAATCTGAGGCATTACAAAAGAGCACCACTTTAGTTATGAGCACTTAGCATTGATGACACAATTTCAAGATTTATAGGAGGCTTTTTATTCAACAAGCTGGACGATATATGCTTCTAATTTTAATACTGTCATCAATAAAGATATGCTGAAAGGAACAAAGGCAGAACAGCCCATCAAGCTCGTTTTGCTCAAGAAACAAACTGCATTCATAACAATGGCTAATAAATTAATGCTGCCTGCACTTAATTAAACAACGCTTACCCATAAAGAAAAAAAAAAAACATTAAATCCAAAAATAATCAATTCTCGTTGACAAAGACTGTCAAGATCGTTTTTCACACCCATCCTAACAGCCTTATCAGTATGCATCCATATATTAATAATGAAGGCTCATAAAAACTCCCACTGAATGTCTTCCACACTGGAAATTAACAACACCTGGCGTCACAAACATGCCAAGGTGAGGGACAGCCAAATCTCCTGAGTACCACAACCAATGTACGTTTCAGTTGTGGCCCATCTCCGCAACCCCATCTCCCCTATCAATGCAGCCATGCTGAAGCTTTATGGAGGTGACATAAAGGGAAAAGATTGTGCAGGACCTCGTCCAAGCAGGACTATGATGCAACTTCTCCATATGGCTCCACCGCTGTCACACAGACCAACTACTGTAACTGGATACCATCTCAGAGGTCGGACCACTCAAGCCCGACACTTTACAGATCTCCAAAGAGACTTCCATTCTCCTGATGTTGGCAACACAATAACTCAAGTTATCATTTCATTTTTCACTTTTCCATTTTGCACATTTCATACGTGCAACATTCAGTGATTTAGCATATACTAGCATTTCACAGAGGACATGCTCAAAGCACAGAATTTTGCACAGACCACTTTTAATGTGGCTCCAGACCTCTCTTACACAGACCTGAAATATGTAGACGATGAGTAAAATGATTTCCGGTCACACATCGAAAGTTATGTGAAACAGAGGGTATTTTCTCCATTAGCTTACAGTTTCTAACCAAAGTTTACCAAAGTTTTCAGGTGTAATTAAATTACAAACTCATCTTAGAAAGGAACTATTAGCTAGAATGACAAATAGTCTACTATTAGAACTAGTTTATCTATCCATCTTCCAGCTCCTTATATAATAGAATATAACTGATGTTAGCTGAATTCTAATATCGCCTAATGGTTTTTCCCCTTGTAACATACTAGTCCCATCACATTTGATGCTGGGATCAACAGGGAATTTTTTTTTTCTTTGGCTTTTCACTGCAAGTAAAACATCTGCTTGTTTTTTTTTCTTCCGGGTCATAGCAGTCATAGCAGTTAACTGTTCAGCAACACTCAGCAACTTCATATAGGTGTCGTTACAATGAATAGTCCCTGCAGCAAATCCACAAACAACATCCTGGCAAAGCTCAAATCCATCAAATCAATCATCAGAGCCTACTACAAACTGCCCCACCCTGGAACCTGTGGAAGAGGTCTGCTGGGGTGTGGCTGATGGCTGGTCCTTTGCAGGAACACCAGCTCAGCCGAAAACAGGAGCATGTCTCTGAGTGAGCTCAACACTTGCAGCCTCGCAGGGGTCACATGCTGTATGGCAGCCCCTAACCCAGACCCCCACAAAACAGATGAAGAGTTTAGAATAAAGCTACACAATTCTTGTAACTGCAATCACTGTTTGAGATGTGTGAACAGATAACTACAACTACATCTACACAACACCATCCCATATGACTGCAAATGCACAATTTTACCAACTCATGGAGTACTAGATATTATACTCAACTAGGATTCTAGGACTAATAAAGAATAGAAGAAAGAAAGAAGTTCACTCTAATGTGGGTATGGTGGATTCTTCTGAGACAAATTTGTGGCTTTAGAATCTGAAAATAAAGTCAATTTTACCTCTGACCTACAAAGACAGTGTTCTGAAGGAATGTGGGTTATGCCAGAGATGAAACAGCAGGACAGAAACATTTCTGTTACACCGTCAACAGAACAAATAAAGACACATTCGTCAAGTGGAGCAACAATCTCCCCATTCCACTGCAACATATTAGTGTAACTGATCTGGTTCAGTCTGTGGTCACTGCATTTCCGCCTGTAGCATGAGGAGAGGATCCAGCGCGTGCCTGACCACGCCTACCGCACTGCAGATCAAAAACACCGACAGCCGTGTCGTCTTAACGTCGGGACACGTAACAGTTTTAACGTTTTAATCGTTTCCACGTCGTAGTCCTGCAACCAATGACACTACGGTGTCGTTTTCACGTCGGGAATGCATCTCCGAGTTTCTGTGTATCAATTTTCCACGTTTATTCCTAGAAACTAGAGCACGTTATCCAGCTATACATTATTTATTTGATAGATCCGCCCATGACCCCTGGCTACAAAACAGCTAGGGCTAAAAACGGCTCATTCACCAAATCCACTTGATACCGCTGTAGCTGCAAACACACGGATGTCAGACATCAAAATAGATGGATTTAACGGCAACGGAGCGATGTTTTATATACAGCGAAGCCATGTCCACTTTTCTGCCTGAGTGGGGCAGCAGAAGAGTCTTTAAGTGTTAATTACATGTCATTGGCCGGGGGTTGTGGTCAACACGACAAAGAAGGCGAGAAAGGAAGAAAATACGAATAACTGAACAACCAATGGAGCGAGCATCTCTTACGGAGTTTCGGATGGAAGAACAGAAGCGAAAGACAGTGAAAATAGGTTTATTACCGGGTAAAGCGTCTTCGTTCTGCTGGCTTTTCGGGCTGCATTCGCAGTGATCCAGTGTTTCCTGACAGCGGTGGTGCCCTGGTGCAGCCCCCCCACAACAGCCTATCACGCGCCAGCATGCAGCCCACAGCAGAATTCTGGGATATTTCAGTCATAGACGCGCGCGCACAGCTGTCTTGCTGGGGCCTGCTCAGTCGCTACTACTTTAACATTCATTTGTATAACGTCTTACAATTCAGACCACAGGACTTAGGTCTTCATTTCAATATTTAATGAAAACGCTGACGGGTTAAAACAAACAAAAAAATCGGCAAAATTTAAAAACTCCATCTACACACTAAATCCTAATTGACATAATCAACAAACATATTTGACACATAGCACAGGTGTAAACAAGCTAATGTTACAACGCCATGCATCCATCTTCATTCATCTAATGTGGAAAGTATGAAACTACTGTATTTTAAATAGCACGTACGTTTGTGTAATTGAAAAAGAATATGTATAAAATAGCACAACATTTCCAAAGCTTTCAAAGAACAATCTTGAATGTTCATACTTGCCATCATTGCTTCAGTAATAAAGGGGTAGTGTTTTTTTCCTCTTTGTTTAAATCATGAAGCAGAAATGATCATACATCAATGAAGTACATACAATATTGTACAAAAACTATCCTGCTTCAGTAATATTCTCCAGAGAGAAAGAACCATACATTTAGGATAGGAGCACACACATGCTGACCCATACACATGTGGGTGTGTTTTTGCACAAATACATAAAACACTTGCTAGTTTTTAATTAGACTCTGGGCTGTTCCCTTGGAGGATTTATGGGCCTTGCATCCCTGTGGGAACAAGGTCACACATTTGACTCATATTTCATGTAATTGCTTTCATGCTCAAGTAAATACCAACATTCACTGTGCAGATATGACCATGCTCTCACACATCACAGCTCAAGAGATTTTTATACTGCAGTGCAGTTAGTTGTGGAGCTCCAAGTCAAAAACACATGGAAGTCATGTAAATGTGTTCTAATGCAGAGCTAATAAAATAAGCCAAGGGACACTTACAGTAATAGTATGACACTGAAGCACTACTGTACAACTAATTACATTACATAATAAGTTGATTTAGCTAGATGGAGAATAAAGTTACAACAGATGCAGACAACAGCCAGTCTAAAAGAAGCAGAGATTTACATACTGAAAACAGTCCCTGCACTGTCTACTAAAGTGTATATAACAGGAATATTTCTGGTAAAATGTAGTAAATGAAATTTATTTAAATGACAATTGATGTCTAATGAATTTATAACTGCTGCGATCATTCTTTCCCTTTCAAAGTACAAACATGATTGTGGATGACAGACTTTGATCCCTTATATAAACTGACATGTGCTTCAGCAAAGTGCATCTTTCAAAGAAGACAGTGTGATAAGCAGTAATAACTCGGTAACTTGCATGTCAATTCTAAGTGAGCTACCTAGTTATCTAGAGTCAGAACAGGTGGAGCCTGAGCACTACCACTCATCTGAGACATCGCGCTTCACAACTTGGCGTGGTATATGTGTGTGTGTGTGTGTGTGTTGTGCATGCTTTTGTGTGTAGTTAGTGTAGTGCAGATAAGTGTGAGTAAGCAGTCCTTGGTCAGCCAAATTATTAAAACCATGCAGGAGAGACAACATGTGATCTCTGGACTCCACTTTGTGGTTCTTTAAAAGGCTTTCCCTCATGTGTGCTGATGTTTCCTGCAGTAGCTCAGCTACCTTGAACTCAGATAGCCTTAAACAGCCAAAAACAGAATCTATTAATTGTTTCCCGATTATTGTACATGAGTTGGAACAAAGGAGATTTATTAGTGTTATACTTTGGTTTATGTTGGGGCAACTGAGCATCAAATTTTAATCAGCGAAACCTGGGATGTATGAATGTGTCTACATACTCGGTAACATTTCTAAAGCTACTTTAGCCATCCCATTCACAGAGCTGCAGCCAGCACGAGCAGCCTGGAACTTCATCAGTACAAGATAATATTGAAGCATGTCCACCAACAACTGCTGACAAACCATCCATCTAAAAAAATCAGGGGTCAGAGGTCTCCCTGCCCTAACATCCATCCATCCATCTTCTGTACCTGCGAGAGGCGGGGTACACCGGTCGCCAGCCTATCGCAGCCTGCCCTAACATAAAATCACATTTCTATGTTGTCCCAGGGCTTTCTAGCACAATGAAACGGAGAGTGAATGTTGATCTATTTATACCGTCTTACATCACCAAAACACTATCACATTAACTGTGTCCCTCTAGTAGAGCTACGCAAGCCTTCACACTCCAAGGACCACATATTAACCGAGTCTGAGCACATACTTAAGAAAATTCTCCCAAGAGATGAGAAGTGATTATGACTGGGATGGTGAAAGACACACCCCTAATGTGTTAAAGGAAGCACATCTTATCTTTAAGAATAATCACAGTCTGCATTTTTTTTTAACCTTTGGAAAACCAGGGACAAGTCATCATATCGCTCAAGTATCTACAGATAATGAATTTTCAGAACCTTCGTCAAGACTCATCACATCTATAACGTGCTTTTTTCTTTATTTTTATTATATTCAATTGAAAACGTGGGTTAAAACACGACAATCAAAGAGCCATAAACTACTCGAACAGCTACCAGTTTTTAGCAAGAAGCAACTACTCCAGTCCATCCAGCACAGGAGGATTAGATGCCCTCTGGCTCAAGGTTCCATCCCTGCAGCTTGATAAGGTAAAGATAACTCATGGCTGCACACTTGTAATCAGGCTAAAGCACGGGAAACAAACAGGATTCGCACCATGCTTATCTCTGCACTCGGTAACACTGATGTCAAACACCCCAAAAGACCATGAACTTCCTATGCCTGTGGGACATTTGCATTTCACAGTGTGATAATATTGCCCATTTGACAATTAAACGATAATGATGGCAGTTTTACCATTAAACTACAGGAAAATCGTTCAACATGGTTTAAATTATAAGACTTTGCTCAAGTTCAGGTACAGCGACAGCTCGACAGATGGCGGCAAATGACTACAAATCTCTCTGCAATGACATCAGCGGCAGAAACAGTCAGTCAGAACAAGCGTGGCAACACCTTTCCGATGAGGACTGCTAAATTTCACCTTTTTAATAAAACGCCAAGACAAGATCATAACATGTTATTACTTGATGAATAATGTGTTGGCCTCAAGGCTAAGCCAGATTTTTGGAAATTCCCTGTCGCTTGTCCATAATTACAACTTTCCTGTGTTCGAAATGGTCCCTCTTGGAAAAAAACAGGCAAGAAACCAGGTCAACCACAACATTTATGCACTTTCCATGTTACAGCTGGTATATGTCATGAACGTTCTAAGCTTAAAACTGTTTTTCTCCCACCGTTTTCTCTGTCCAGCCTTAACTTCTCATTCATTCTTAGCATTGTTTTTTGGGAAACAGACACACTCACACTACAGGAAGTAGTGGAAAAGCTTCCCAAACCAAAATAAAAAGTGGTAAAATATGCTGATATAAATGCACTTTCTGAATGAATTCCTTGTTTTCTCTCAGGAAACAAAAATATCGATGTGTCTTATATTTGGAATGCTTGCTGATGTTTCCCCTTGCTGATCTCTGCACTGTATAATTAGTTTATTTTCTTCCTTGGAAGTACTTCTGACACGTAATAAGGTTCAATATTCTACAAGTATACAGTCTAGTTCATCCATGAAAAAAATAGCAGCAATTACTGGAAATAAATGAAGCCTTGGGCAGCAACATTCCTTCTTAAAATGATTGTGGGAAAGAGCAAATATCATGTGAGACTTATTAACAGCTGTGGCATTTAAATGACCATGAAATAAAGTTAAAGCATATCTGGGTCTGTGGAGGAGAATTTTAACACAAGCCCTTTTTCTGCACTGATTCATGCACATTTCTATTTAGGGGAGAGTGTAAGCAGAAACACACACTGGGAGGACTTCCTATTTCTGAACTAGCTGTGCCAAGCAAACCTTTGATCAGGTATAGAAGCATACTTGCTCAGCAGTTATAAATAAAAAAAAAAGATTTGAGGAACTGGCTTAGAAAACTGCTGATACAGGCCACGTCTCATGTCAAAAAAGACCCAACACAATCAGCACATTTAAAAGAACCAGACAGAGGGTTTGGAAAGCTGAGATTTGAGTCAGCAGAGTAGGGATAGATGTTGCTTCCTCTGGTAGTCTTTAACCTTTAAAAGTGCAATATGAAACTCAAACTGCAGCGCAAACTGATATTCTACGAGGCAGTTTAAATGCGTTGAGCCTGCTGTTTAGACCTTTCAGTGAGATATTTCCCTCCTTCGTGAATGAACTCTTTCCAGGATTACTCACCATTTCAGTCGACGTTGCAGTCGTCGCAGTTGGACCCCGGAATTAAAAAAAAGGAACACAAACGAAAGAAAGTCACACACAACATTAGGCTACAGAATGCCAGAAACACAATTGTACGTCAGAAGTTATTGAAGTTTTGCGAAAAAACGTTTAAATAAAAACCGACCTGCCGCTTTTGTGACAACACAAACTCAACAGCTACACCGCCGCTGATACCAGGAAGCAGGAATTCCAAGTTTTGGAAAGGACGAGACACCTGTACGCGTTCACTTTGCTAAAAACCTTCCCGGCCACGGCTGAACAAGACACGCCCCTCCGCCTCAAACCCGGCCCCCACTGCGCTGCCGAGAAACAAACACACCCACGGGCTCACGAGCCACCTGGTGGTGGCTGATGTTTCATGTCAACAGCGCTCAGTAACCACGAGATGGCACTGTTAGACTGTTTGCCTACATATAATTTTGCATGTGGAGCTGTTTTTGCAAATCATAAACGACATACATAGCGGGGAATGTGCAAAAAATAGAATTACAAATAAAGACTTTATGCTGCAGAATGGCTCCAATACGATCCAGTGTTCTATAAAGATCTATAGATCTATAAACTGATCAATTATCAGGAACCAATGAGAAATTCTGGGTTTGCTGTCAACTCATGATTAAACCATCCATCCATCCATCTTCTGTATTTTAAATATGTCACCACTACATACCATTATACAACAGACAACTAATATCACATTGTCTTTGTTATTTATGTTAGCAGATGCTTCTTAGGTATTAGTTATATAAAAAACTGGTATCTGAATGTACAGTATTTGGAATCTGCACACCTTTAGTAGAAAGGGGGAAATAACTGCATAGATATAATGGGCAAAACCATAAGATGACAACAGTTTTAATAGTATGTGTAAAAAAAAGGTATAGGTTTTAACCCACATCAAATAAAGGATAAGAACAAAGCTCTGTAAAACCTGTTATATTCCAGGGTACACTGGAGCGGTAAAAGGGGCTCACGTAAGCAGAGGATGTGTGGAGTAATTTTACAATATTCTGCCTCTATTCATTCACCTAACTACACCCTAAATATCGACTATTGTAAAAGTCAATTATAGGTTATTATTGTCTTTGCAGTTAGCTCAGATAATGTCAATGACAATCAATACCACTGCAGTTGTTTCCAGTAATGTTGCTCATGTTCAGGACTAAAAAAAAATCTATATCATCTGTATGTTAACAGCACAATCAGTGCTTTTGCCTCTGGGTCCGAACAGGATGATTTGCATTTAATCCAGAATTACACAGCGACATCTACTAGACCTGACAGGAGGTGTTACAGTCAAAGTTTATTCATTCTTGAAATGTTTCATATGAACAAGTGTGCACAGAGGGAAGACCTTGTTCTCAAGATCCTCAGCCTAATCCAGATGTCTACCTGAGATTCAGTTCTGTTCACCTTTTCACATGGTATTCACATAACAGAGAAGTAGAGAAATCTAGTCTATTCGTTTTCTGTGGCATATGCTACCGTACAACTTGTCAGACAGCAGTTTCCATTGACAGTTCTGGCAATTTTACAAGCTACATTGCCTTACTGTTAAACAATAGACAGTTTGAACTATGAAAATTCTACTTTTTTATTTTTAGAAATCTTTACTAAATCCTCTTATTTCTTTAATATTGCTCTTGCTACATTGAAAAAATATAAAAATCACATCTGAATACTGAGCAGTGGATGTGGTGTTCATAAAGCATCTTGCTCTTGAGTCTTCATGGCTATATTTCAATAGTCCTTAGCTGCTTACTCTTCATTTTTCCTTTTTTTTTGCTGTAATGGACGGCTCCACATCAGCAAACTGAGAGGAAGGTACAGAGCTGAAAACAAGACATCAAAGGGTTTTCAGTGGTTCATTAACAAAAATATTAGTCTAGGATTCTGCAGAGACGCTTGGTGTCGCCATGCTGTGCCCTCCCTGAGCTTCTTTCTCTGCAGTGTCTCCCACTGTCCCCTTGTCAGTTTCTACTTCCTGTTCCATGGCCACTAAAGAAGAGTCTGTATCCGGTGCTTCAAAGGACTCACCGCCCAGGTCAGCCAGTTTAATGTAGCCCTTACTGTTGGTTTGCTCCAAACGAGGGCAGCTGAAACGCCTGGCTCTGTCGCTCTGGCGGCACACAGACATGGACAGGCTGCATCGGCGCGCGAGCCTGGGCTGATCACTGAGTGAACTGAGTGACAGTCGTGACCCCATTGCCCTTGCAACTGGTGATGGTGGGAAAAGTTGGGTCCGATGAGCTTGAGGCTGAGCCTGCGCCTCCCCCTGCGGATCAGCCGTGTCTGCAGCTGCTTCGTCGTCCCCCGGACAGGGTGGAGAGGAAGTCGATATTGAAGATTCCTTTTCGTTGATGTCCGTCTCTACAGTCTGGCATCTTCTGCTTTGTCCATCCTCACTAACCATTTCTGGAGCGGTCTCAATAATGACCCCTTCCTCCGACCGTCCCTCTACTTCCAGTCTGTCAGATCCCTCCATGTCACAATTGTTCAGTTTGATCACAGGGAGAGTGAAAGCGTTCACAGAGGAGGTGACGATAGACGTGGTCTCCCATTGCCGAGGCTGTGGGGCCTGCTCGCCGCTATTGCTATAGTCTTTGTAAATACTGTAGACAGTGTCTGTGAAGGTCTGGACATCCCTGGACCAACTGTCTGCGCTCAGTGATGGGCGCCTGAATACTTCATCACCACCCAGCTCCCCCTTGAAACTGATTCCGGTGGACGGCCAGGAGCTGCGTGTCAGCATCCCACTGGCTGGGAATGAGCCTATGGGAGCTTCTGGATTCCTGGACTGGGTATAGTTCACCAACCCATTTAGTGGTGAGTACTCCTTGGAGCGAATGTTGTGTAGATCTATAACCGTGGAATATATATCCCTCAGGTTAATGATTTTAGTTTTCTTGTCTCTGTTCTCGTGAAGTACTGCATTGGCACAGATGAAGAGAAAAATGCCGATGCCCATCACCAGCGGTCCAAAGACTTTTAAGTTGTCTGAGTACAGGTAGTTGTCCAGGAAGGTGCACAGAAAGCCACAGTGATGGGAGGAGCCAGGTATGCTGTTGTTAGAATGACTCTGGTTCAATGTGTTTGGCTGGCCCAACCGAAGGGTCTCATGGGTCAAATTAGAAGAAACAGCTAGAATTTTAGAGTAGCTCATCCTGTTGTTGTAGTACACTCCAGTTCTGCGGCGCTCTTGGTACTGCTGCTGGTTCGGACTGGGCCAGTAGCCCAGTATAGCCATGGAAATCCCCACCACGAGGATGATAACGCCAACACCAGCCACCAAACCGGCCGGGGAGCACAGATTGAGCTTGCCTTTCACCACCACCACATCATTCTTCTTCTTTTTCTTGGATTTTCGCTTCCTTTTGTTTTCCGCCCTGTTCTTGGAGCGAAGCGAATCCTGGCGCCTGTTCATGCGCAGTAGGCCTCCGGTGGCTATCATGGTGGCAACCGGACAGCAGGTTTGTCGTTTAACCTGAAAGGTCACAAAATTAAGAGAACATTTTAATAATGACACGCTGCGAGGCCTTAGCAGGGTTTAGTCGTATAGTAATGTCTTTATTTCACTAAATGATTACACATGTAATCTCCAATCTGTTGTAAAGCAGGATTATGGACTAGATGGTAAGTAATCCTTAGGGAATGCAAATGTCCAAGCTTTACACTGAAAGATTTATATCGTTATATAATAACCCCATCCAAATTATGCTATCATTTATAAAGGTCATAAAGGTGTTTTCAAAAGACCCTAAAAATCAAATGATCCGTTGTCTCAGTATGGAGGATTGGATCCATGATGGAAAGGTTGTTGCCTAAATCAAAACTGCTCTGTTGGTCTGCTCCATTTGGTCACACATTTCATACATTTTCTGCTCACACATCTGCATGATGCTGGTGTATTAGTTTAGCTTTTTTTTCCCCGTGCCGCTATCTGATTAATTTGACATAGCTGAATGAACGGGCCGCCGCTCTCACACAAATGATGCAGATGCATTATTAGTCACAGGATTGCAACTAAGCCAACAAATAACCCCTATATGCTGCTGCCGCCAGATCTATAAATACAATGTTCAAGGAAACAAAGACAAATACGCAAGATGACAGCAGAGAACAGGCAGTGCCATTTATCTGTACTCAGCTGTGCTGCTGCGGTATCAGCCTGGATGAAGATAATGTGTCCAGACAGGAGGCCGTTAGGCATGTTTTCTCCACCTCACTCCCTTTTTCACTCCTTCTGACTCCCATCGCCCATGCAGTCTGACCAAACACCTCAGCCTTATGGTTTCCAGCCAGCTCTCCATCAGCAAGTGCTGCCGTGCCCCGACGGATCGGGATCCTCCCATTTACGTGCAGCTCTGAGCAGATCCACACCATCATTGTCCACCACAACCAGTAAGATGTTTGTATGTTCCTAGCTTTCCTGGTGATTTGTACCAACAGTTATCCTGACTGCAGACATACACAGAGTTCCTTCCGCATGCGGTAATAACAGGTTTGTAGCAGATAATAAGCCACAGTAATCCTTTTATGAGATTAGTTATTGCAGAGAGTCCTCAATGAAAGTAGAACATGGAGCTGTGCACCTGAGTCTCTGCAAACAACACACCGGTACTCAGCTGCTTTCTCAGTACATCACATCCAATAAGCACTCAACTGTCTCCAGGGCGAGAGCGAGTCAACCCGCACTAAAGCTGATAAAGCGTAGGTGGCAGACCTCTATGTTTGGCAAGGATGGCATCACAAGTGTGGACACAGGAGTGGGTGTGGACGATTGTTTTTTTTTGTTTTTTTTTTGTCTGTGGGTCTGAACAGAAGCACGCTCCCAGGCGAGAAGCTTTCCGCCATGCAGAATGGATGGAGAAGCGGCGCACTCGATCTGCGCTGCGGGGGCGCACATTTTCGCTCAATGTTGCATGAGTAATCGGCTGTTGACATTTGTCAACATCTGTTTTCCTTCTGTCGGAAAAGGAGCCGTGATGCAAACATGAGCTGCCGTGATGAGTTGGAGGCGCCCTGAAAATAGCCAAAGATACCGGCGACGCATCTTACTCCAGGACAAAGCAGAAACAGCGCGTTTCAGGGTGCAGGCGGAGGACAAAAAGCATCCACCTTTTCCACCTTCTCGGATGAACTCCAGGTTTTCAGAACAACACAGCCCAAGGATGTGTAGTCATAATATCACACATCATTATATCATTCAAGTGAGTGTTTTTCTCCCCAACTTACTGAAAATTCGGATGTAACATTGCAGATCGTCAGTAAAAAGTGGTTTGATACTTATTTTCATTTCATATCTGATTCATCTCACGCTCCTACTGGATCTAATCAATTCTGACCAATTTATTGTGATTACCAATTTAATGTGTAGATGGAGTGCGCTCTATCTAAGCCTCCTTCAACTCTTTTGACGCTCACACATATATATATATATATATATATATATATATATATATATATCCTCAACCCTCAACCCTCAACGCCTTCATGTAAGAAACATGGAAAGAAATACAAAGAGGCGTAAAAAAAAAACTCTAAATACGCGGAAGGCTCAGATGGTAATGACATTCAAACACATTTTTTTTTAAGTCCGAAACGCTCACCTGATATTGTGGTTTGATGATTAAGCATCTTCAACCGATGCACTCCGTCTTCTGCTGTGCATGTCGTCGTGCGCCACTTCAGTGCCAAGGCAGGGAGAGTGCTTTTCCAGTTGCACGCAGCCTCACAATAGACAGGGGCGGGTTTACTGCGTTTCTATTGGTGGCGATTACTGGGCAACGAGAATTAGCGCTGTTCAGGAAATTGATCACATTGTTTTACGTCAAAAGCATTCTTCTTTAGTGTCTTGATATGAAAAGCACAAGGATGTTCAAACATGTGTAGTTCCTCACGTCTCTGGTTAAAGCAATGTCAGATTTTAAATACATTTCCATATCTTTTCCATAACCTGCCCTCCTCTGTTTAGATCCTCTCTAAGCAAACATATTTTATTTCGGTTTAAACTGAATGTGACAGAGCCCCTACATGTGTGCGTGTCATGTGACTGGAGACAGATGCAGCAGTTACTTTCAGGAAACATCTAGTGCTCATGCAGCAGAGAAGCTGTCTCCAAACGTATGGCCCAGAATTTCTTTTTTTTTCTTTTTTGTTGGTGGAACAAATTAGTGGAAGTCATGTCTTGCTGACGAAGGGGGTCAAAGTATACGCTGATGTGGGAAAATAATCCAAGAAAATGAAATGCCTATTAATCCCTGCTGATAACCATTGCTGCAGGGTTCTGTATGTCTGGAGAAGCTTTTAGTAAAGATGTAAGCTTATGCAATATAGTGTGACAGACAACAGATGCTTCAGAGGTCTGACAGGAGTTCATAATATGCTGCTGCAAACAGATAAAAATGAATATAAAATCAATACATGTATTCATCCATATTCTTCCACTTACTGTGGCTTGGTCGCAGGAGCAACAGTGTGAGCAGGGAGACCCAGACTTCACCCTCACCACAAGCTGTTGGTAATTGGCCCCTGCCCATGACAGCCACTCCAAATCATACAGCCCCGCCCCCTTCTGAACCCTCCCGCGGGTGGTGAGCCTACGGGAAGGTGGGCCTGTGTTGCTTCTTCGGGCTGCGACACGCCCAACTGGGTCCCATGGGCGAAGACCTGGCCACCAGGCGCTTGCCTGGGAGCCCCAACCCCAGGCCTGGCTCAAGGGTGGGGCCCCAGTGACACCAGTCCTTTCGATGTAAACTGTCTTGTTGTATTCGTCTTCATCTGGGGATTCAGACCCGCTTAGTCTGACCAGTTAAATAGGACCTGCTTGCCTTGGGACACTTTACCAGGGCATTAAGGCCCTGAAAACATAGCTCCTAGGTTCCTTCAGATACTTAAACCTCCTCCACCACGATAAGGTGGCAGTTCAAGTAGAGAGACGATATGAAATCAACATGTAAATCTCATTATAAATAGTCTTGATTATTGAAATACATTACAAGAAAAAGAAATTACCCTGGCATAAACCAGGAAAGTGTATATTATATTTTATTCTCTATTACATTCATGTTTTTGTTATCAGGTTTGTTCATGGTGACTAAGCTGATCTAGATTATAATAAGACTTTGTTGATGCAAAATGAGCATCATTCTGCTTACATTAGAATAGCAAAGTCCTCCAGAAGGCCCCTGATTAAAAACCTCATTAGGAAAAGAAACAGCATCCTGACAAGAACAATACTGCTTCTTTGAGCGTGATTTAATTTAAGTGGTGGTAAAAGTGAAAGATAAAACACGTTTGTGAAGAATATGTGGTGAGATTCTGAAAGAGAACATAAATGTCTCGTCGAGACTGGGACACAAGGATGTAGGACACAAGGCAGGAGAAAAGTTCAAATCAAAGATTTTTGATAGATAGCACGGTGGTAATGTTTGGGAACAAATAATTCCTCTTTCAAAACCAAAAACCAAAAGAGGACAGGCAAAACTCCAAAAACATGAACAAATGGGCCCTTTGTTTCTGAGAGGCAATTACATGAAGAGTTAGACCGTCTTCGTCTACTGGAAATACAGTCAATTCAGCCAGAAAGCAGTAATCAGGTTGAGAACACATCCTTCACTATGGCACAGTTTACACTGTCATTTGTATTTTAGCCTAGTTTCACTCTGAACACAATATCTGGCTCTTTCTAATGGCTTTTTTTATTTTAATGCACAAATGCACATCCCCTCAGTGCCGTGTTTAAGAGATGTGTATGTTATTTATAATTGGTATTATAAAAGAAATGAACATTTTCATTTTACAATGTGGGGCTGTAGAGCAATGTTAATGTAAGCTAGTTTATTGTTATGTGAAAAATAAATTATATGACTTGCATGTGAAAAATACTGTGAAGGCTCATAGAAAAAAACACAAAACAGAAATTTGCATTATTCATAAAAACATTCCAAATAGCCTTAATGAATTTATCCTCTGAAATTTAATAATGACTTCCGCAAATAACCTAGAGCATGTGATGAAGTTGGTATTTCAAAGATAGACAGCACATTAAAAAAGAAAAAAAGAATGACTGGAGAGACACAAAGCTTGTATAATGTCACAGTCTGTGAGTACAGCGTCTCTCATCATTGGAAGGCACATTTCCATCCACAGTGCAGCAGTAATTCAATAATTTAATCTATTTCTCCCGTGATCATATCATGTCTGTCATGGTTATTTGAAACACCACTCTCCTGTCTCCCGTAGATGATATGCCTCCTACAGCATATCTTAGCCACATGAGATGTGTTCCTATACACTTTTATTCTTACAAAAAAAAAGAAGATCATATGTCACACTTTGGGAATGCAACAGTAGATCTCCTTAATAATGTATTTTGTAAAATTAGTTCCAGTTACTTACTTTGTCCATTGTGTTCCTTTACTCGTTAAAATTCTCTCTTGGTTCAGTTTAAATTAAACATTCTGGTTAATAGCTAAGAGATAAAATAAATCATAAACAGCAAGAGTTTCTGCAAGGGTTTATTTCCTTTTTTTAAAGCATGGGCTGTGCTGGCTAATTGGGAATGTGGAAATTTGCAATATGGGCTCTGGAAGAGATCAACGTTGTCATCATTAAAGCCGCGGTTGCTGCAGGAGTCAGAGGGTTTTGTGGCTGTCAAGATAAAAGCATCCTTCTAAGTGTTAAAAATGAAGATGGAGTAGTTGAAAGCTTTTCTACAGATATGTGGGCGATGACAGATTACGATAAACATAGCCGTTCAGAAAAAACGTCTCTCTATCTGTGGATAGAGAATAGACATTAGCTTCATAATTTCAAGATACAGGTTGTCACAAATCCCATTAAAAGACTATTAACCAATAAACAATGTGGGGGCAACAATGTGGGGCACTGCATTGTGATTTCTATCCCGTCTTCGCACATACAGCCCCAAGTACGATGGTCCATATTGAAGCCATAAATCTTTATAAATGGATAAGAAATAAAGCATGTTTGTTAAAGCAGTGAATGGATGTTAGAAAATGAGACTGAAACAACAAAACATTGCATGTTGGATATTACAGTGACTCAAAATTAAACGTCTGTGACCAAGTAGTTAGAAATATTTATGCAATAAATGTTGTGGGCTTATTGATTACTTTTACTTTTCCAACATGCTGATTAAAGGACTGTCCCCAAGAAGGCTCTCAAGCCCATGGTGGACAAATGAGTGAGTTGGATGGAGGCTGACAAAGTGAGTGAACAGTTAGGCACGTAGATGTGGAGTGGATGATAGAGATTTGGAGGGGTGAGGTTGAGAGAAAGGAGGTAGGTCATGAACTGTAGGGGACACAACACTCAACCCTGAGGAACACCAGAGGCAACTGGAAATGGTTGTGATGTTAAAAGTTTTGAATTGGACTGATTGAATGTAACCAGAGGTACGATTTTACCCAGTTCAGAGGAGCGTCTGATAGTCAGTGGTCTGAAGACTAAAATAAATTTATAATAAGAACAAATGAATCTGTAAATATGTACCCTTCAGTTACTCTTCATTGTGGTCTGAATAAGTCTGCAAATTGTATAAGGAAAGAAAAATAGGATGCAGCTGACTTTAACAGAAATCTGCTACATCAACAGTAACACAGACAATCCTACAATGCCCTCGTGGAAATATACATCCGTCTTTCTGCCAAAAAGGGAGGAAATAATGATTAAAGTACAGTATATGTGGCTCTTCCTCCTGAAAAAAGACAAAAGAAGAAAAAACCAAGAAGAAATGAAAATAAGGTTTGGACACAGGCATCAAACTGCCACTGTGTTCATTATCTGGCACAAAAGCAATTCAGAGGGGACTTGAAGGCCTCCACATTAATCCCACCAGTGAGAATTCCACCTTGACCATCATCGGTGCCACTGTCAGCTTGGGCAGGAAGAAGGTTTCTCTTGATGAATGATCATGAGGGTCCAGCTGCAGCTTCTGGTTGTGGCTAATGAGATGTGTGACTGTTTTGCGACTGATACAGGCCATGGAGACATATGGGCACTTGTGGTCCATTTCTATGTTTGGCAGCCATGCATCTCTGACATCACGTAACCAACTGGAACTGGAGCGAGGTGCTCGGTCGCTGGCTGAAGGAGGAGAAGCGATCAGGAGTGTGCAGGCATGGATGCAAGGGTGAGGGTGTTGAGCAGCAGGTGAACACTTGTTCTCAGCAGGTAATCTGTTCCCAGTGGTGACCTTGTTTTAGTTCCACAGTAAATGGCTGATTAATAGGCAATCAAGGACCTGAACAAGAATAGAGGGCACCATTAGCCCACATATCACCACTTGGTAACACTAATGGGAATTCATGGGAAGATTATGGATGTTATGGATGAACACAGCCCCAGATACAGACCACAGATGCCTCTTGTGCCCGAATTTTGCTGAGAAAGTTCCCTCTTCTACCATTTTCACAGATGCTTATAAAGTTGAAAATAAAGAAGTTCTCTTTTATTAGTCCCACAATTGGGCAATTACTGTTTTTTCACATGCAAGAAACCTCCAGTTTTACGTGAACATGCAACAAACACATGTGGTCATAAGAGAGAGGTGAGCCGAGTATGCATCGTCTCAACAGAAAGACAGTAATTCTAATCTCTAACAGCAGGATCACCGATGCTAAAGGCTGAGCAGCAGCAAGGAAGATGTTTTTACACTGGTTAGCTTCACGGCCACAGCAGGGCTGTTGCGCAATCGGGGCAGAATTTCAGTGCTTGTGAAACGCAGGCTTTATGGGATGTGAGTGAAAAAGTCCTTCTTTGATCTGTAGTGCTAGATAATATAGGTCATCACTTCAGGGAGGAACAAGAATGACCAAATGAGGCAGAGAATACCACATAACCCACCTCTGAAGCCAGAAGCAAATAATCCCTCCAGTGACCAAAACCTACAGTCGTGCACACCTCTGGGGCTTGAGCTACGGCATTTTTAATACCCTGGTCTGAGAGGAGTGCACCAGCAAATTCTTTGCCTAAATGTGAAATATTGCTTCTGCCATTGCTTATTCTGCTGCATGTATGTGGAGCCTGTTCAGATGGGGTATCCATGGCAACCGTTTCATAATGCCTCATGAAACACCTTAGAAGAGGTTCCTTTTTATCTGGGCTGGAGGGCTGGGACAGCGAGGTAGTGGAAAATCAAATGAAAGGGCACACGTGAGAGCCAAGAGGGTGATACTAAATGTTATTTAAACAATGTCTGTGCAAGGGTATTGATTTTTTAACAAAATGACAAAAGGACCCATGCATAGAGACAAAGACAAGAAATCGAACACAACCACATGTCAGATTTTAGGAATTAAATGTGCAGAAGAAAATGCAGATTTCCTTCTTCTTTGCTCTGTCAATTATATAATTCTGCTAAGCACAAAACAGCATCGCTGCATGGGAGTCAGCAAGACGTTCTGGCACCGCCATTCCCTCTACTGTAGCCTGGTCCTACAGGATGAGTCTAGTCATGTGGAATACAGCAGGCGTAAGCATGATGGGAGTGGGGGGTGGAGGGTGCACACAGACAGCCAGCTGGGTCTTCTGCAGGGGTGAACTAAAGCCCATGCCAGGAGCTGACAGGACCAATCAAGGTAGAGGCTCAGGCCTCATCCATGCATGCTAATCAGAGGAGTCGGGTCGAGGGCATCTGTAGGGGTTCATTGCCATGAACACAGTAGCAATAACACTATATTACCTGAAGAGATAAATGAAGTAGAAAGAAATAATAACTTCAGTTACATCACAATCACTCTGATCGTGGGGTGTTTTCTTTGTTGTTGGGTAAGTATCATCATCTTACCCACTTGATGAATAAAGATTTGTGTTTTTTTTTTTTTTTTGCTCTCTTAAATTATGAGAGGAAACTTTAACCAAAGTTCTGCTAAAAGAGAGAGAGAGAGAGAGAGAGACTTGAATATTTTACATTAGGTATTATCTACACAATGTTTGTATATACGAGGTCCTTTGGAAAGACCCCATTTATTTTGTGACAGAAAAGAAAAATAATGTCTACATTTCCGTATTCAATTCAACGAGTGACACTCAAGCAGCAGGGAATACTACGATCTTGAGAGGATTGGGAAGCGACACCATTCAAGAATATACTGGAGCTTCATCTACTGCTGTTGGTGCACTGTGTCATTAAGAGGTTTTAAAGCACTTCATGCTTCCTTCAGCTTTATGGAGATTCTAATGAGCTGAATGCTGTACAAGTTCATACTTTTCAGGAGTCCAACATAAGTGAAATGTTGTTTTTTTCAAGGAATAGCCAAAATTAACAAATTAAAAAAAAAACACCTAAAATACCAGTTTCACATTTTGAATTCAGTTACTCAAATAAGTCATTTTTTGATGATAATGTAATGTTTTGATGTGCAGCTGTAACTTTGGCTCATTAATCTCAACAACAACATCTGCAGTTGTGCCGCAACACTGACAACCAAAAGGGTTCCATTGTGGCGGTCGACCCTAGCACGGCCACTTTTGACTGCTTTTATCCAGAACATCTTTGAGGTCATTCATCTTTTCATATGCTAATATTCTAATCAACATTTCCTGATGAATTTGCCCTTCTAAAGCCTTTGGAAAGCACACACTCATTTGTGTTATCAGGCAGATTAACCTGTGGTGCAGGAGGGGGTAGTGGAAAATATTTTCCACCTCTGCAAAGTTAATTATACGAGATTAGTGATGATCAGTTAGGATCTATCTATCTATCTATCTATCTATCTATCTATCTATCTATCTATCCATCCATCCATCCATCCATCCATCCATCCATCCATGTGTAATGGTCCACAGGGAAGACAGCCCAGTCTCTTTAGCTGCTGCGCCTAATCGCGCTCACGAGCCCGTTGCCAACGGTGTCCTTCTGTTATTTGGTGCTTGGATGAGAGCATGTCGACAGTCTGAGATCTGCGAGCTGAAAACAGCTGCCATCCGAATAGGACAAAATCTGTGATAATGAAACTGTATTTAATTTGAAACGATGAGCTCAGAGATAAGGACTGTGTGTGTTGGCTTCCAATTAGTTAAATGAGTTCACAGGGAAAAGAGCGCGGCAAACATTGTGAGAACAACAAACTGGGATTCACTTTAGAAGAACCAAAAAATACAAAGAAAACAGTAGAAACACAGATTGTGTGCATCTGACTGGGCCAGACAAGTGCGTTCCTAATTGCATTAATATTCCACTTCAACCGTACCTACAGGTACACAGTCTGCTGTGAAGTCTGCGGAGAGCTGTTAATTCAATTCCAGTCGCCTCCTGCACTCTAACCGTTTATTTCCATGGCACTTATTGAAAAAGCGAGTGACAAACTCTTCCTTGTGTCATCTAAATATGTTCTGGTGTTGATAAAACATTGCAGAGTCTCTTTTTCATAACATAAAGAAACCATAAACCAAAGTAAATTGTCAGGAACGTAATTACGCTGCACATTAAATCATAACAGTGCTACAGCTAAATCACCATACAAGAGAAAATAAAATGTTTTTGTGCAAAAGTAACTATCAACATGGCAGTATATTGTCGCAATTGCAGATCACTCCACACGTAATTACTCACTGTAAACCATAACGTTAGTCCTGAATCCAAATTCACATCCAGGCATTATAATCGACGCCATACTGGAAAGTAGCAAATATAGAAATTGGGCATTTAATAAACAAATGATTTGGGCTTTTTTTTTTAAATCCCCAAGTGAAATTATAGAATTCTCTCAGCAAGAGGAAATGGAACGTCCAACTTTTCCTCATTAAATCTCCCATCTGTGAACCAGCAGATACAATTAGTTATAAAATGGGTTTCTTGATTTAATCCATAGAGCCACTGTTCACCCCCCCAGACGTTTTCAAGGCTGCAAGAATAAAAGAGAAGAGCACTAAAGTAATGCTCTTATCGTTTGCTGCACTATTGACATAAAGATTCATTTCACTTAACAAGGAACTAAAAAACAAAAACCAACCTAGAAAACTAGAAACAAAAAAAAGAGAGAAAACTACATGAACTCATTCCAACCTAATGAATCTGGTTATTAAATATTTAGAATTAAAAGAAAAAGCTTCGACAAACTCAGCAAATAGAAATGTATTATACAACATGTTCTTCATAGATTACTGTCATGAAAAAGAGCTAAAGAGCCAAAGCTGACAGGATGAAACCATCCCAGGACAATGGAACACATTCTCACTCCCTGCACTCTGTGGTCGGCTCGGCTTCCTTTGGTGGGTTAGGGTTAGTGTCTGACCTACAAGTTCTCCTACAATTATCTTCAGAAAATGACACATTGATCAGACGCTAATCAATCATGACACATGACAGGTTAGGTCATTAAAAATGAATCCATCCATCCATCCATCCATCCATCCACCAGCATTTTAACAAATGAGTCACTGTTTGTGCTCCTCCTGCAGGGTTGATCTTAGGATAAGAGGTTAAAGTAATTTAAGTTTAATTTAATTTAACGTGGACAAAGAAGTAGCAGCTTGTAAACTTGTGTAAGCTGCTGTAACCTGTTTATTGATTTGTGAGTACAAAATATCCATTCTTATGATGAACAATCGATGATGGACAGCATGTGTGCTACACATATACTCAAGATTAATCACAGTCAGAGTGCATAACCGGCTGTGTCAATAATGGTGGTTAAAACAAAAGAGCCCATTTGTCTTTGTCCCGCTACACTCTGGCGCTCTGCAAGTATGTTTTAGTGGAAACTGATGAGCTGGCACTCTGGGCTGTTTGGTCCTGGGCCAGGCTTCTTTCTGTTTTGTTTTTCCCTCTTTCCCGTTCCTCTGTTCCTCTGTTTCTCTCTGCAGTCTATGCGGCAGGTGATAATAGCAACTATGATATAGTTCAGAGGTTTTGCGTTTTCTTCTTCTTATAGTCTGGCACACACTCCTGCACACACTCCCCAAAAGCCAAGAGCCCCCTTCCCCAGCTTCCAGCAGCCCTATTAAATCCTCCCTCCATCTGAAAGCCAAAAGATGGACCCAAATCACCCAGTTACAGCAGCCCCCAGCTCTGGAGGCTACTGGAAACCCCTAACACCCCTCCATGCCCATCCCACTGAGTAATAAAACTGATTACAGGGGACCAGAGAGTTTAGAATTCAGCTAATTAATCCTATCCAAACTATCCTCAGTCAGGTTTATGAGGATAGATCTCTTGGTGATAGAGTGCAGTTAGAAGTTTTTGCATCTGTGCCACAGCGTTCATGCTGCCAAGCACACACAGTGAGGGAGAGGCTGGCACAGGGTGTTTGAACCAAACTACGCTTACAGCGTGCAATGTATTTTGGAACTTGCTGTGTGAGGCGGATCAGTTTTAGCTCGTAATGAAATTCAGTCTGTTTGTAAAAACCGGCAGGATGTGAGCTCTCCTGCTTGTTTATCCCCTTGTGTCAACTTAGTCTGATGGTCTGAGGCAGCTCCTGTTCTCCAGCACAGGCCACAGAGTAGCAGGCAAGAGCAGCGTCGGATGTTAACCGCTAACACTCCATCACAATTAGCTAATTCCCAATTAATATCAGTTATACAGGAGCATTAAGGAATTCAGGTTGCTCTGGAGCGTTTATGGGAGTCTCACCGGTCCTGATGATGGATGGATATGCTGGAAGATGCAAAAAGCAGTTTTCCGCGCTACAGAAAGAACCTCTCCAAGGGTCTAAAACAACATGTGTAAGCTGAAACAGAGATCTGGTGCCATTTCATTCTCCTCAGTGCTGACAAGATGCTGATGTTTTTCTTTTTGTTTTGACTGGGGGATAACAGGATGCAAGGTGCTGCCTCTCTTGAAGGTTATTAATTTTGACATTAAACATTAAAACAATAAAAAGAAATATGTCAAAGGATTTCATGTCTGTATTCAATGCTCACTTAATGGGCACCAGTAGAGAAAATACAGAATACAAATTTGGACTTAAAATCATTAGGTGTGATGGGCACAATGGTGCCTGGCCCAGAGGTGTAAAGTAAACAATTATATTTACTTGCACAACTGTAATTAATTGTAAAAACATTAATAATATTCACAATAGTGCTTATGGGGCGGCCATCTTTATGCTGCTAGTGAGAAAATCACAGTGAAGATGGAGCTGGTAAAGCTGTTAAAGAAACCTCCTGACCATATTTAAGAGACATCTTTGAGTTCAAATGCAGGAGAGGCAGCTGCTTAATTATGCAGAGCAGGCCGTGTCCTACAAACATCTTACATCAAATGAGGACTGGAGCCCTCTTTTGATTTAGAATCTAATCATAATAATGGTCCTTTTAATTGAGAAGACTGGATTTGTAGATTACAGCAACAATGATTAGCTGAGGAGACTGCTTGGTTTGATCATCATGGGCAACAGCACATGGAGTTTACATGGTAACAAGGTCAGAGGCGTGGAGGACCAACAGCATTGGCACGTGACGTGACGGCATCAGCGCCTGCACGAGCGAGCCCGCAGACTCTTACTTTCAGAAATAATGAGATGAGCAACAAGACTTCAAAAATAACAACCTTCCTCTCAAGGTGAACAGTTACATAATGTTGCCTGAATGTTCCGTCCAGCACTAATTAAAACAGGGAGGCTTCGGGATCTGTGGTTCGGCTGCCCAAGAGTGGCAAATTTTTGGGTTTTTGAAGTATTTACAGTAACTGCCTTCAAAGCAACACAACAAAAGGATCTGGAATTTCTTTGTGGTGCTAAAAATAACCTCTAACAATGTTCCAGTTCCCCTGCATAATCCTAATAATGCACTGTCAACAGCCCCAGGAGGATTCCTTCTATAAAGAAGCATCCAGTAAAAGGATGAACAGACTGTTTGCCTTACAAAATTTTACTGTTCACTCATTCTTAAGTGTCTGACTTGCTCTGCCGTATTGAAAAAAAGTCGTTCAGCTGTAACAGTTTAGCTGGACGGACGTGTCTCTTCAGCAACTCTGCCTCTGGATCGAGCTGATGAGCACATCTGAACACACCTGAGCGTGGCTCAGCATCTCAGCCGATACTCTGTCTCTTCTCCCCTTTTAGCGCTCCTTTGTCTGTTCAATATGTTGCACGTAGCAGCGACCACAGGCAAGCTCGGCTCAATATTATGCATCAGAAGATAAAGGAACTGACTCCCTGCCATGCCAAATCCATCCAGAATGCTATTACAGCGCCATGGCAACAGATGAAGACACACAGGCGTCTGGATGGGGGGCACTGCAGGTTCACTCGTCTTCTGCAAGACTGACTGGCAGAAAAGCTCCGCGGGGCTGCTATGGCAACAGACTGATCATATGCAGAGAGGGGTTGTTGACGGCAACAGCGTCACATGGTCAGTTTCCCTCTGAGTTACAGAAAATTAGACTCAGATAAAGATTTGAATGAGGAGCGATGGCCAATATCAGGTTGTGTGTGTATGCTCTTGTACTTGCTACAAACTTAGTACCAAAATACTCGTTTGACTATCAAAGTGAGGACATTTTGGCCAGTTTGCACAACCTCATAGACCTGTTTGAGGGTTAACACTTGGTTTTATTGTTGAGGTTAGGATTAGGTTTAGGTTAGGGCTAGAATAAGGGGCTGGGTAATACATTTTGCCTGTGAAAGTCCTCAAAAAGATAGAAATACAAGTGTGTGTGTGCATGCACACATGTGCACTTTGTCCTTGTTTGACTAACACACACCAGAGAATAAAAATGATGTAACATTGCAACCAAATGCCAAATGAGGATATCTGCTTGTGGGTTGACAGTAAGATTGCAACGTCTAAAATATGTAGCTTCAGACTACTGAAATATGTATGTCACATCTGTGCCCAGGAATAATTTTACTCTACATGCTGCCTGCAAGCACCAGCACCGGCAGGTTTAAAGGGCATGTAGGGAATGTAGCAAAGCCAGGAGGGCAGACTCGTCTTATTCTCCCCCCACTTCTCTCTGTCTGCGTGAAAATACTGGAAATATGAGATATGGATTGACCTCGGATGCGAGAGCTCGACAGGGCTGCTTTTTGTATGTTGAGCTGGTCCACTCATTGATCACTCTGTCCCACTTGGCAGATGCTCGACTGCCAGGATTGCAGCTCAAAAGCAAATATTGCTGAATGATTGGAATTGGTCTGAAAACAGCTGCTCTGCCATTTTCCAAGAGACCGACGGTGCAAAATCATTAGGCACTTTTAAGTAACCCTCATCCCTGGAGAAATTCACGCACTGTGAACGAAATGCATTCATCTCAATGTTAATTTTAAGAGGAAATCATTTGAATTCCACTGTACAGCTGAGGCCAAAAGTTCTGAGACAAAAATCTTGATTTGCACAATTTCTGCTACACCAGTTTGTATGCTGACAATATGTATATACTCCAGACTGCCATGAATAGTGATCAAAAAGGCTCTTCTTGGACATAAAAATTTAATTTAGCCCACAGAAACACATTTACTTGGGAAAAGGCCGACACCTTGTCAAAACCAGCACCTGTGTCATTCTCATAATTTTGGCCATGGCTGTATTGTGTGGCCTTTTCACAGAGTTAGTGAAATATATGCAGAGTTTAAATACCAAATCCTGCACATTTAAACTATAATATGTGCACTGTGATGTGGAAAAAAGAGGTGGCAGAGTGAAGACATGGAAGAGACAAATGCAAGGAAAGAAACAATGAGATAAAAAGAAAGAGATTAAAGCATTCAATTCAAAATGTGTGAAAAGCTTGTCCATGTTTCTTAACGTTGTCACATGACTGTCGTACACTGCCCTCTGCTGGATCCTCAGCGTCAGACACATGTTTGTATTTGTGTATAGAGGCGATCTCAGTAAATAAGAACATAATCAAAAGTAGATTTTTCATTAATTTAATTCAAAAAGTGAAAAAAAATTATATAAATTCATATTTCAGACCTTTATGTCTTCAGGTATTTGTGATTAAGGTTTATAGCTCATGAAAACACAAAATTCACCGTCACAGAATTAGATTTTTTAAGATGGTTTACGGTTAGCTTTTTATATCAATTATATAATATTGAATTATCAGTTTTGTACATATATAAGTTTTTGTCACTGGCTGGCTACTCTAAATGTGATTTTTTGCCAGTTCAAGTAAAATATCTAAAACAAAATGTTGTTTTGACTTTGACTTCATAAATGCACTTTGACAGTTCCATATATCAATTTAATGACTTGGTGTTTTATCAGTATTTTTCCACTCAATGGTTTCTGTCATCTTCTGTGTAAATGTCGCTGCAACATCTGGTGGAAACGCTCCCAGAATCTCCACTTGCACTGGAGAGTGGCTCCCAGGCGCCTCCATCTGCCACCTGTCCTCGCTCCAGCTTTCCAGCCTCCCTGCTGGTCTCCGCGTGTGAACAGGAAAAAAAGTCAGCAACTGCCCTTCAGTGATGTGGAAAAACCATCCCTGGGTTTCACACCAGCTGGAAAGGAAAGAAGGAGATCGTGAAAGGAAGTAACAGGGATAGTTCACAGATATCACCACAGCCCAGAAAATCATCGACTGCTTTCCTTCCTATTTGGATGAATGTTATCCATCCATCATCCATCCATCCATCCATCCATCCATCCATGAGGCAGTAAAAATCTGATGTTGGATTGAATGTCACCTCTCTGCCAGGGAAAGAGTCAGAACCTGTGCTGGAGGATGACAACCTATCAGCTATGGCGCAGATCTATGCACAGCTTTGGCTCTGGATCTTTACTCCTGGATAAGGCAGAGGTTACTGGCCTGCCAGCGCCAGTCAGAGCTGGTTGATCCAGCTGGGGGGAGGAAATGAGGACTCTTTTGCCTGAGAGTCCACACCAACACTATATATAATCCCATTGCTAGAGTTCTGGGTTCTGCTTTAAACCAACTGTATATGTTCCACAGAGCATTTATCTGGAGAAGCTCGTTCATGAGCGGATTCTTGTGCGCTGTGCTGGTGATACCTGTGTTGCTTAAAAGCTCAACATACTGAAAGTGTGTGCAAAGAAAACCCTCCACAGCATGAAGCAGCTGTGTGCAGTCTGCTATGTTTCATCTGAAGTGGTATCTATGTTTTCAAGTACATATGCAAGGAACTCATTTGCCTGTTGGTCTATTAGATGCTTTTAAAATATGTCTTTTCTGGAATTTTCTTTGCTTTTTTAAGGTATAAATGATATAATGAATATGAAATTGCGGTATAGATAATTGACTATAAAACCGACCTAGTTTGATTTAAACCTCCAACTTAAAAACTCAAAGTAATATGACAATCTTGACTCTAAATCATAAGCACAATATGATGGCAGCGTATCACAATATTTGTGGAAGGAAAAGTAGATGTGCTGTCTGACTGTTTTTATTAGTGGCAAAATATGCCAGTTCAAATTCATCAGCAAAAATGTCACTAATCAAATTATCATTTTACATAATAAAACGAAAAATCATATCCTGTTATTTCCCAGAGACACACGCAAAAAAATATGGGCAGCCTTTCAAAAACTACAATGTTACGCACTTTGTGTTATTTCTCATTTCTTCACTAAACGTCACTCTGGTGTCATAGTTTCCAGCTCTCAAAAAAGTCAAATACATTATTCAGTTTTTATAATGTAGATATATTTATACATAACATTTTCTTAACAATGAAACTAAACTTTCACGCAAATGACCGGAGAAATAAACAAACTAAAAAAAAAGCACACAGTCAATAAATCAAATCTATAGAACCCATGATTGTCACTTACTGTAAATCACAAAAAGTACATACTGTGAATAAATAATCTACAGTCATATTTACAATATGCACAACGAGAATTCAATGGGAGTGCAAATAAAGCTTTGGATCCCTGTACAGGATATAAGGTAAGCAAATGTAGCCAGCATACGTTACCAAGCAATAATCATCAAAAAGACAAATTTACAGGACAAGAATTACAAGAAAAAAATCTGAAAATCCAAAATAAAATAACCTTAATAAAACCAATAAAATCACTGTTCTGAGGGACAACAGTGTATTGCATTACATCAAGTATGTAATGCATGATATCCAGTGGTGATCAAGGCAAAAATCACGTGACCACAGTTGAGCGAAAAAGAGAAGAGGCAGCAAGAAAGAGAAACAGATTCGTGAGTGCCCCCCCTGGCGTCCATAGCGGGTACTGACGAAAGAGGCTGCGATATACAACACTGTGCGCCTCCTCTGCGACTTTTTCCATCCAACTGAAGCCCAGAAGAAGCAGCTGGTCAAGCAAATGTGTGTGCGAACCATCTCACTGTCGGCTGAATAACACACACACACACGCGTGAGCTTGAAAGTATTCTGGAATGTCCAAAAGTTGGAAGTTACCCCGAGTTCAAATACTCCAGAGCTACTTCGTAGCAAAACTTGTACTGGTCCTACGGGAGAAAAGAAGGCACAAATAGGTACATTAAGAATGCTGGTGGATGTTTTGACCTCCAACTGACAATTGTTTTCACAGCACTTCACTTTTCCCACATTTTGTTAGGTTACATCCTTATTCCAAAATGGATTGACTTCACTTTTTTCACTCAAAATTCCACACACACTCTCCGTACTGACAAAGCAGAAAACGAGAAAGGCTTGGAATATTTGGAAAAAGTAATCTGAGAAACCACATGTCCATGCACACCCCTTTAGATGGCCAGTCAACTCTAGGAAGAGTCCTGCTGGCTGGCAAGTCTACAGCAACCTCCTCTGACTTCAGGCTTGCTCTGTGCTCTGAGGTGCACTATCAGCTGCAGCTGTGGGGTCTTATTTAGACAGGTGTGAGCCATCCAAATCACGTCCAATCAACTGAATTTAGCACAGACGGACACCATCACAGACGAAAACGTCTCAAGGATGATCAGTGGAAACAGGATGCACCTGAGCTCCATTGGAGCTCCTTGCCAAAGGCTGTGAATACTTATATATATGTGATTTCTTCATTTTTTTATTTTTGATAAATTTGGGAAAATCGCTCTCAAAAAAAAAACAAAACAAATCTTTTTCATGTCATGAGATGTCGTGTGTAGAATTCGGAGGAAAAAAGTGAATTTAATCAATCTGGAGTATAAGGCTGGAACGTAACAAAGAGTGGGTTGAACTGAATACATTCATTTAATAGGTTCATGAAGTCTAACTGCAACCTCAGGTTTAGTTTTGAAATTATAAATTCACAACGGAAGACAACAGCAGATTTTAAGTTGGGTTTTTATGATTTACCAGTAGATCCACCATGTTGGGTTTATTGTTCCTCAGTGTTTTGACAGCGTGGAAAACGTCGACTGAACGCTGGTGTTGGAGCATCTCACACACAATGCTGATGGCACAAAATGTCCCGCTGCGGCCACCTCCATTCCTAAAGATGTTCCATAGATTTGAGGAAGGATGAGATCAGGAAATCAGGTTAAGGTCAGTGTTGTAACTGCAGTGCAGCTCTTTAGCCAGTAGGTGGAGATGTTTTCTTTCAAACGAATGAACAGTACTCAATCAAGTCTGCGATAACTTACAGACAGTGGACCACGGTGCGTCCCTCGCCCCCATCATACTCCTCCTGCCACTTGTCCACCTGACGAATTAGCTTGAGGAAGGAGCGTTTGGATATGGGAGTGTCTCTGTACATGGGCCAGCCGAGGAACTGGAACTGCTGCACCATGCGGTAGCCGTCCTGAGGCTGGGTCAACACACCAAAGGGTCGGAGAAGGAGGAGAGGAGGTTAATTGCCACGATGCAAAGATGGAATCAGACTGTAAAAATGCAGGATTAAACTAAACCTTGATAGCAGGACAATACGAATCAGAGCATGAGGAGTCACTGAGAGACAGACTGCTGATAGATGAGCACGGTTACTGTTGGAGACGGACAGTTAAGATCTGAGAAACACTCTAAAGCACTCAGACATATTGATCAATACTGGTCCACAGTGATCATGTGTGATGAGACACATCAGATTTACTTCTGCAGACCAGAGTTTATTAATGTCTTAACACGAGGAGTCGTCATGGACACCTGCAGACCCAAGGAG
The DNA here is from genome assembly GCA_015343265.1 of Pao palembangensis. Classification (NCBI taxonomy): domain Eukaryota; kingdom Metazoa; phylum Chordata; class Actinopteri; order Tetraodontiformes; family Tetraodontidae; genus Pao; species Pao palembangensis. Next base: position 8,807,538 of record CM027093.1, read on the forward strand.
CTAATGCAGGTGACACTGCTGCAGGGAGAGACCCTCCGTGGAGGTCTGTCACCTGGGCAGAGTGCAAAGGTCAGGTCATACCAGCCTCACACATCATCTGACTGATACGCACCGTTGTCTCTCAGTCTGTTTTTAAGGGATGTTTTGGGATCTAATGTAAGAACATATTCATGAGAAGAAATCTGAGCCTTTGAGATGCACCTACTGTAGGTTCTGAGGGTTACTGAGCAGCACTCATTTCTACCTTTAGGAACATTTCCCCAACTGTCCACAGGCGCATGAGTCAAGCACCAGTGCAGTGTGCAGAGCTTGAATGGACAGGCTGGCTTCTGAGTGGGAGGTGTGAGGTGTGCAGGCATGGAATAAACTGGATGTTTTGGTCATCCAATTTATTCCATTAAAGATGAAAAAAGTTCTAAAAGTTACAAAAAATGGACAGAATGCACCACAGCCTGATCACTCGGGAAAAAAAAAATCCAAAATCACGTGTACCCGCGCTGCATTGTAGATCCGGAATATTCTGCTGATGATGTCCTCCTCCAGGTCGGCAGAGACAAACTCCACCTGGATGTGCCCGTGACGGTGGACCCCATTTTCTGGCCAGTACTGTGGACACAGCTAAACAGTAAAGGCAGGTACACACACACACACACACACACACACACACACACACACACACACACACACACACCAGGGGAGACAAATCAAACACAGAGGAGAGACTTCATAAGTTTCAGCAACTCACTTTTCAAAGATTTCTGACCAATTTTATGTTTCAGGACATAAACGATAGAGAAGACAGTTAAAAAGGTGACAACTGCCAATGAAATGATGAGGTATAATCATATAAAAGGCCGAAAATAAATCACCCTATTCGTACAAATTAAAATGCGTCAAAAGTGCAGTTCTCAAATAAGCAACATTACTCTTTAAGTGCAGTTTAGTTAAACAGTTAATTCTTTCTTGAGAAGCTTGTCTGTTTTTAACAAAAGAAAAGGATTCTTTCTTTTCTCCAGTCCTGTTGCATTATAGATTAATTGTATTGAATTTTACCTCAGAACCATAAAGCCGTTAGTTAGAATTTTCCTCGGGTTTCAGCCTGGTCGCTTGATAATCCGCCAATAAATCACTGTGATGAATAATGCTAAAGCTAAATTTATGGTAGCTGTAGTGCCCCTGCATGTGGTAGGCCAGGCTGAACGTGACATCAACACATTATTGCCCTCAAAATTACAATTGATTCATTAAGTTCAGTTCAATGAAATCAATCTGGTTTCATCTTTTGTTTTACAGCATCATCAGGTGGTAAATCAAACGGTTACACAGAACTGATGGTTTGCTCCAGCAGCGTTGGTGTAAGCTACAGAGATAAATAAAATCACTTTCCAGCATTTAGGGGGAAAAGTGCAGTTAAGACGATGCACCTGTGGAGCATGCTTCCAGCCTCACAGGACTCATTCACGCTGGTGGACGGATGCACGCATGGATAGACAAAATCTGCACCAACAAGCATGTCTACATATTGACTCATGGACAAACAAGTGGAAAAAACAGACTAACTGAGAGAAAAGCAAATATCAGGCCTGAGTGCACATGCACACAGATGGACGGACAAATAGATGCTTCCTGTCATTCAGCAAAAGGCACGTACAGGCACAGGTTCGTTGGCAGTAATAAGACTTTTTTCTGGGTTCCTTGGAGAACATTTCAAAAGTTGACAAATTTAACAGATGCAAAAACAAAGCATCTGATGGAGGTAAACAGTGAACCTCCAGCTCCTCGGTCTCCCGGTCTCCCTCTGTACGTTCCCACCTGCGCTCCCTCCTCGGCTGCTTGTCTGGCAGGCTACAGTGAGAATATTGAATGAAAGGTCTTTTCTATCCAGCCAGTCAGTCATCTAGGGAAAGAGGGATTTGGATGGAGAGAGCAGCCTGACTTCAGGCTTTGATCCCCGGCTGTTATGACAGAGCCTCGGGCTGAGAATTCTGGAGAGCCTCTTCCAGAGGCCCGTTCCTCCAGCACACGTTATCATGGGACGAACTTCCCAATCAGCAACTTTCAGACATGCAATCGAATCTAAAACTGTGTGTGTGTGTGTGTGTAAGATATACTACTACTATATTACTGCTAAGGACCTGCAGGATCAGTCATGTGTTGCCTTCATCCGCTGTGTTCGTGCGCGCGTATCAGGTCGGGTTTACCTGGGCTGGATCAACGTCGTTCAGCATCACAATGGATGTGCAGTGATAGTCCAGGACCAGCCTCCAGAAATCCTTCACCGTGTTCGGAAGTGGGTGCTGGGTCACGATGAATGCAGATGGCTGCTTGTAGCTCTGCGAGGGAGAGAGATCGGAAAAGTGGAAATGGAATAAAGAGCGTTTTAAGGGTTATCCCCAAGAATAAACCAGTGACTGTTCACAAAAGACCTCCCTCCTCTGAACTGTCTTCTCTAATGGAGCTTCCATGTCTACAGACAAGATATAAAGAAGCTCCAAAAAGAGAATCTAGGCGGTCCAGCCTGTCTCGATTTAACACTTAAAAATTAAATTATACCACATATTATGTATAACGTTGATTTTCCATTCGGATTGCATTTTAGTCAGTGAAGGTAACACATTTATATATTAATTCCCTTTGAAAGAAATCAGGGACAAACAGTCCTCAGCCCAAAGCAGAGCTATTTTCATTTGCAATTGTATAAAAACTCCATCTCATGATGGCCATGTGAAATAATGAGATACAGCTACTGAATGGAGCAACAGGATTCTAACCTCAGATTCACCATCTGCAAACGTGTCCGTTACCGTTTCAATGCAGAAATTCAATGCTGCTGCGACTGCCCTTCATAAACCTCCCACTGGTTTACTTGCTTTAAAGGGGCAGCACAACTTTATATATTGCAATACAAACCTCATCATCTTTTGCATCTACAGTATATTCGATTGTATAACTAGTTAGAAGTTCATCACTCACAATTTTCTGCCCCTGATGTTTTCCATTGAAGCCAGCATGTCTGCTTTGACATCACCGTTTGATAAGAAAAGCAACATCAGCCAGACAGCTGCAATTTCCTGACTCCGTATCAAGTTACATTAGAAAATTGCAGGGAATCAATCATCCACTAAAGCTAAAAAGGTCCGCAAATAACCCAAAATGTTTGTATCCATTTATGTATCTGCAAGCCTTACGTCCATCAGCGCTGCGTTGATGTAATTGGAACTCTCCCCATCGATGGTGATGAGGAAGGGGAGGCAGCGGTCTGGAGGGAGGACGTCCATGCAGCGGTTCTTCTCGTGGTTCCGAGGCAGCAGGGCAATGCTGCAGTCTTCCACCCGCAGTGTGGGGGTCACCATGTTGAGAGTCTGGAAGGCGGGAGAGGGGTTACATGCTGTCACACAGATGCAACGAGACGACGCACTGAGGTGTTGACGGCACCAATGTGGTAATGACCTTACCGACTCTTTAGTTCCATTATACATGATTACACTGATGCAACAGAGATTACAGCTTGAGGATCAATACATCACATACAGTTTATGATGGATTAAAGAGAGATAACAAATTTGCTATTGATTGACCCGAGAGCGAGTGCACCATCCATCACGTGCCACGTTTGCGCTTGACGTGCTGCGTTGGCTTAAGTCAGTGTTTCTCAAACTTTTTCAGACCAAAAACCACTGAACCCTTCAATAAACACTCACGGACCACCTGACTCTAAATAGTCCCCAAAACGATATGCTAAGTAACGATCGGGTGCTGGTATGAAAGAAACATACAATAAAGTGAATTCTTTAAATCGTGGGAGTTCAAGAAACACTGATTTTACACTGAATTTTTAGTATTGAAATTTTAAATGTGATGTGTTACGTGTCACCCCTCAGACCACTAGGGATCGCCTGCGGACCACTGGTCACGTCTGACACTCGCTACATCTACAGTCGGCCCACAAAATAATTGAAGGTTTGATATGAATGTGCTCCTGCTAGAGCTGCTACTGGAGTTACTCTCCACGCTGATCCCTAGTGTCCTGCTCATATAGAAGAACAATCATTTCGATGGTGCTGACACGCTGGCTACGACTCTGAGGGCCACGCACAGCTTCCCCACTTCATCCCTGGGACGATGCCCTCACTTCACCTACGTTCTGCTCTGAAGGTTTGGCAGCACATACATGTGGGAAGAGCAACCAGTGTAACACACCTTCAACAGGTGTGCTGTGGCACCAAAATACCATTTTCGTGAAAAAGGTTTGCAAAAATTCACCAGATTCCTCAGCCTTTCTGCCCAGCTATATATTTTTTATAAGAACGTAAATTTGTTTGATAAAAGACTCACCCTGAACTCCTCTTTAATGGGGCTGGAGTTGGTCTGGGGGTCCAGCCGGTTCATGTCGTAATAAACAGATCGCAGCTGACTGGCGGGAATGGTGGTGTCACCGCAGAGACATGCTTCCAGAATGGCATCGTGGATGAAGACATACTGCTCCTGCAACAAACAGCATCCTCATTGCGAATCTGTGACTCTGAGACTCACGGCTACTGATGGGTGGTGCATTTGTGTTCCCATGCTGTAGGAGTTTTGATGACTGTTTTTCGTTGTTTACATTCAAAGGTCACATTGCATATTCTTGCATGTTTAGGATTTACTATTTTTTATTCTGCTAAGAAACAGGCATTTAGCCTGAAAGAGGCTAAAGGCTCCTTTCTGAAATTCCAGGAGCTTGTTGACCCCATCAAACCTCGGTGACCTCAGAGTTCAGAGTTCATCGTCGTTATTGTTGTCACAATCGATGCAGGAACATTCTCGATGCCTCCGAAAAGCAAAACAGACTCCCTGCAGAGCAGAACTGGGAAATCGCGACACATTTCCTCGCCGTCACATCAGGCAGTCAAGCAGCCAACACGGTGACGCAGCTTGAGGCTTGATGCAAATCTTTTCTGAAGTGACATTTTCCGCTGACACCGGCTTGTCACTTCAGACTGGAATCCGCGCACTAGCACAGGGGTCACTGATTTACAGATTCCCAAACACGAGTTGCCATTTGTTAAGAATGTCAGCTGGTGACCCTGGAAGTTGCAGTAACTTGGGTCAGGTCAGTAGCAATACTTCGAATCCACAGATGAACAGATTTTATCTGAGCACGGAACCTGTAAACAACAACAACAACAATAAACACGGCTTTTCATTTCCGCGGACTGAATAACCCACTGAGAGAAGGTGTCTGACCATCGGACTGAGGAACAGCGCCAACAATCCCTTCAACACCTGCAGGGCAAAACACACACATGCACGTAGTTTGAAGGTCACTGAACTTGAGGAGAGTGACTCAGGGTGAATAACATTTGGTCTCCAGTTACTCAAATCCCAATCCGCATGTCAACAATGAAACATTTGCCCATTAAATCCAATGACGCTTGTGATTCAATAGGAATTATGGGGAAATGATGCATTCAACCGGACCACGGACACCTCCAGATGGCCAATGTTTGGGAAAACGCAGAGTCCTTCAGTCGTTGTATACAACATAATGCTGGAGGATGCCGGAGACAAGGCTGTTTTTAATATGATCTGAATAATCTCAATCACAAGCTGCTAAAGACTTTTATAATAAGTACTTGTGTTTATTATATTTCTGCAAAGAAATAAATCAAGGATTTAAAAAAATGTAAAGAGCCACCTGCAGTAAATGGATGTATTATTCACCTGAAGAGAGTTAGTCTAGGAAACTGATTTTGGAGGGTTGGTTTTGTTTGATGGCTTTTGCTAAGAATTCCTGCAGATCCTGGTTAATCCACATCTGCGACATTCTCGCTGTCCTCTGAGCAGCAAGTGTTAGGAGGCGGACGTGGGATTCGCCGTACCTCAGTCTGGACCATGTTGACTCTGCGTGAGCGCAGTTCCCTCACGCAGTTGTAAATGTCCACCACGCCCTCCCTCTCTGCCATGTCCAGCATGATGTCAATGACGATGAAGCAGCCTGTCCGTCCTGCTCCGGCACTGCAAGTAAACACGCAGGAAAAGCCAGGAGGGGTCTTATTGATTTCAGTTTGGTTGCGATATAAAATGTTAAAGACTTATATACAATGACATATATGAGGCTGTCACAGCCCCTATTGAGAACAGAACAGAAGAGAAGAGAACACTCTTCTGGAGAAAGTCACTGAAAACCTGCCAACAGAGGAAAGAAGCATAACTATATGAGCGATCAGCTCATGCATGCTGACCTGCAGTGAACCACCATGGGCCCAGCGTTGTTCATGGTCTTGGACTTGACTCTCCTAATAAATCCCAGCAAGCCTGTGGCGTGATAGGGCACACCGTGGTCAGGCCAGCCAGTGAAGTGGAACTGCCGTATCTCCCGGATCTCGTGAGCCCCTCTCTGAGGAACAGAATCATCGTATTAAACACACACAGCGCGGCGGCGGCGGCAACTGAGAATACAGCTGAGTGTGTACGGTGTGAAAGGTCCCTTCAAAACAAACATGGAGCTGGATTGAACACAAACATGCACTTCACGGTTTCAGGATCAGAGCCAGCTGCATTTCCAATATCTGACAGCAAATACAATGTTCACGCCTGATGTAGGTTTTTTCTCTTATATCAAAACTCTTATTATGTCTTGTCTTGTTATGTTACATGTAATATGAACATGTTTATAGGTTTATTACACTTAAATGAACAGACCTTAAATAGATGTATTTATTCTGATTCAATAATGTTTGACTAGACGGATGCTGTAAGAAATTCTGTAGCTTATTTTGTAATGCATGTAGTGGAATGGTGAACAAAATAACGCCATAAAGGCAAACGCATACAAGATTTGCACGTAAACTATAGCTGAGTTCTGGTATGTGAATATGTGCTGCAGACGCTGAGAGAGTGTGTCTCGGTGGCTAACAGGGGTTAAAAAGAGTACCTTCTCCACGGCGAAGGTCCTGATGACGTACTCCGATAGCAGCTCAGTCTCTATCAGCGTCACCTTGACATCTCTGTAGATCTCCGTGTCATCGGGCCAGTACTTGCAACACTTCACCTGTTTGACAAACGGAAGCGTTAAACAACGACGTACACGCAGGCAGAGAACTGCACGTGCATCCACAAACATAATAACCAAAGCACCTCGGGGTTGCTGCCATTTTCTCCCATGTGATTACCTCTACTTTCCCCTCCGACAGCATTTCTGTCGGGCCAAAATGAGATTTGTTCAGTCACACTTTCGATCCGCCGTCGAGGATCTGCTGTAAATGGCAGTCTTATGTATCGACAGGGAGCTCATTCTCACATTGTTCCATTTTCATTCTCACATCTGTAATGTGAAAATCACTCTAAAGGCAGGCTGCAGCCATAGAAGCGATGGTGGCAGACGGTGGTTGGATTCTTAGATCTTTCCAACCGCACTATTTAATTACTAGTTCAGAGAAATAGAAAAAAAAAAACAAAAAAAAACATTAAAACCTGTGAACTGTGATGGGATTAGGCAGAGAAATAATGACAATCCACTAATGATATGAAATAATAAAGCCGTTGCTGTTTAAAGCAGATTTCCCAACAGAAATCTAAAACACCCCTGTGGAAATATTACTTGTATTAGGTATCATAGGAGTGCAAAATTAACCCTCCCTCCTCCTCCCTTGTTCAATTAAACTGTCGATACTGAGAAAGTGCGGCTGGCGCGGTGGAGATTGAGATCACGGAGGTATATCAGAGAATGATAATTTTTGATGAGGGATAAACGCGACATCAGCCACAACTAGATTCAATTTTCGTCTCTGGAGTCTGTGTGCTGATTAAGAATGAAATGAGATTTCGGTTTGTGGAACGCACAGACTGAGGGGGACTTTGAGGTCCCTCTGCCTGACACCACTGATGACTAATCCCCGATGACAATCACAAATCCGCCGTCCGCTTCCAGCCAGATTAAATTAGGCAAAAGCCATTACCTTATTAGATCACTCTGAATCAGATGCCTGGTTTAGGGAGAGTTAGCCTTTGGGCTAAAATATGTCAGTGTACACACAGATGTTCTTTTTGTCAGGATGAACTCAAGTGTGTCCTCAGCGCGTCAACTCATCCGCTTTTGGAACAAGAAAACATCAAACTCGCCATCACACCACCTCCCAAACCAAATGTGTCATGCAGCGAGTGCCACTCCTGTGTGCGGACGGGGGCTGTGTGCCACGATTTCCCAGAGTTTTTCAGCAACTGCGCCGAGCAGATGGCCCGCTGCGATACGGCGGGCTGATTTTTACGGCGCCCCTCAGCGGAGCCACCTTTCCTGCGACCACCTGTGCCTGCCGGCAGCCATTGGACAAGGATCATATAACAGAAGGGTAGGGGGCCCGGGCCCGTAGAGGACGGTACCACAGCTAAGCAGGTGTGGAGAAGGCACGGGGCGGGGATCAGCTACTGTAGAGGAAAGGCCTAATGAGGTACCAAGAGATGGGCCCATGAATCATTATCAGCTTGGCTACAGTACGTTTAAGCCAAAAATGCACATCAGCAAAATCAAGTTTAAAACTCTGGGAGAAAATCTTGCTGCAGTAAAAGCAGCACACTGTGGACTAAGCTTTATATTTTCTCTTGATTATCACCTAACCAGGAGGTGCTGCGGCAGAAGCTAAGTGAAACGAACCGGGTCCTAATTTACGCTGCTGCAGAGAACACAGAACAAGTCAAGACGCCACCGTTCCTCTGAACATTAACAATGTTCTCATCATTCACATCAACACCCATCCCCTTTTGTCCAGCGAGGGCAACATTAGGGGATGTTTTTGCTCGTTAGAAGCTGGCGGCTACAGCCGGCTACACACTGCCATTACTGAGCCACTCAAGTGAAACAGTTGCCTGGAAACCTCTGTGGTAATGAAGGCCATCAATCAGATTTTCTCCCACTTCTGACTAATCAGATGAACAGAATAAAAGCCGCAACACACGTGAGGCCAATGCTTAACTAACGCAGCACACCCTGACAACATCCGTGCACTGTGGAGGGAGGAAAGCCGGGGAGACAGACATGAGGCTCGCTACCAATGAGGCTGGGGGCCGTCGCACTGAGTCGAGCCAATACCCACCCTGCCAACTTCCACCAGGTTGGTCACCATGACGATAGCTGCTGTGTTCTCCTGCCAGACCATCCTCCAGAAGTCGAAGACTGTTTCCTGCATCGGTCCTGAGGCAAACACAAATAAATAATGAAAACATCGTGAGAAGAATCCAGAAGAAAGCAGTGAGAAATGAGAGCACCTCATTTGAGGTGAGCAGAGAAACCTTAAAAACAGAAACGAATGCAGACATGTGCAGAGCTTGGACTAACCAGGATTCTCTCTCAGCTCATCCTGATGATCTCTACCTCCCCAGTTATCCCAATGTAAAAATGACTTATTTTTATTCAAAAATGGAAATAAAGAGAAATGATACAACAATAACTGTAGAGCTGGATCTGTCCTCACCACCAGGAAAAATATACAGCTGCTGTAAGAAGCTTCATCTGTGTCTAATTCCAAAACAATGGCCACTGACGTGATGCTACGGGAGCTCCTCTACTGGAAAGACTCTTCTCAATTTTAAATCCCGCAAGAATGTATCCTCATTTAACCACTCCTGGTTTTGTTCTGGTTCAGACTGCCACCACATCTTCAAAACACAATCATCACATATCATTTACTTTAGCCTGTTCAGACGTGCACCATAGCAACTGTTTCTTTAATCCAATGACAAGGCAATAAAGTTTCTGTCTGATTCTCTCGGAGGCAGAGGGAGAAACAAATCTACTTTCACACAGAATGAACACGAGGGATTTGGACGAATTACGGCTATATTGCAACAATGCTGCTTCTGGTGCAATTCCTCTTCTAACAGTTCCAGCTAACAACAGATTCAGCATTGACAAACATGTCAAATCTGATTTATTTATAGACCTTCTTACAAATGATTCCTTGCAAAACACTTACTGTGCAACAGGGGGCTTAAATAATGACAAAAACAGAGGAGTATGAATAAATCAGAAATTTTATACTATACTTTTCATGGTGCCAGAACAAACCAGCCGACCACAGAAGTAAAAGAGTGAAGAGCCAGGGAAAGCCAACAATATTTAAAACATCACTGAAGAATGATTATGGATTGACAGGAATTTAATTATTATTCTGGCTAATTAAAATTATTAATATTAGTTTTAATCAAGCGCCAAGTGGGGGAGAAAAAAAAAATCAAATCAGTTCTGACAAATTAATTAGTGAATGCAAATCTCTACCATTCTGCACTCTCCTGTGATGTTTTAAATTACCTAGAGACATGACAAATTATGCAGACATGGACACAAATGAGGCTGGGGGCACAGAAGTGCATCATTTCAGCAGGGTTCTGACTGCTCTCCTTATAAGAGGAGAGGAAAATAAGTAGATTACAGCACAGGGTGTCAGAGGGTGACTCACAGCGTCCCAGAGTGAATCGTCCCCAAGTCTGAATTATTAATCACCATTTAAAAGACCCTGGTCGTAAAAGTGCGCATAATTACAGTTCTTATATTTTGGGGCGGCACCTGGGGCTCCTGTGTACGAGAGAAAAGACGGTAAACACCACCAGCTGCTCTGTTACAAGTTCTCTCTGGAGTACTGTACATTTCACAGCATCATAAATGCTCCACCGCTTCATAGCAACAAGACCAAAGGTGTCTTGAAAGATATACAAGAAAACCCAAATCAAGTTTAAAGTTGAATGAACCTTTCTGTCGTTGCCACGAGACTGAGAAAGCGACTACAGACAACTAAATTAACAAAAACCTGCGCTGTACAACCCAGCAATGATTTCCTCCAGGTGGATCATCTTGATATCCTGTTTGCAACTGTAGAACCTCAAACTTCACATCCACTCTCATCCTGCGTTTCCAATAACCGCCCAACCTGATTGAGCCACCCACTCCTCTACCTCCTACACTTTTCCCTGTGGGAGGACACACACACTGCTGAGAAGTTTGTTAGAGGAAGCCTGAGAAGCAGGACAGCTGGTGAGTAGGACTTCAGTAACACAATAACACTTGGCATTATATGGTCGCTCGATGCGCGAGCCAGCCAATTTGTGTTTCTGTATGTACCAAGCGATGGAGAGAAGGTGTGTGTGCGTGTGTGTGTATGTGTTCTTGTTCTTGCTATATACTGAGTACTAAAGTCTGTGTTCTACTAGCAAGGTGAGGACATTTTTGGGGAAATGAGGACATTTTGGCTGGACCTCACAACCTCGAAGGACTGTTTGAGGGTTAAGACTTGGTTTTAAGGTTGGGGTTAAACGGGTTTAGATTAGGAATAGAGTCAGGGTCAGGGTCAGAGTTATGGGGTTAGTTGTAATGGTTAGGGTTAGGGCTGGATAATACATTATGGTTGTGGGTGTGTGTGTGTGTGTGTGGGGGGGGGTAAGGCGAGCAGAACTAGACAGCTAAAACGGAAGTCAGTAATGCTGGTGATAATTATGTGAATAAATCTGACAGCTTTTAGAGCTGAACTTGAAGTTTTGGCTGAGTAACATCTATAAAATAAAATGTGTCACAATATATGTCCTTAAAATATGAATTCACAAATAAAAACTATAAAAATAGGTCAGAAATGCACATGGCAATGCTGAGGATACTGAAAGGTGACTATTAGTACAGAATATGTACTAGAATCTGTGAGAGCAGGTCTCCTCAGCTCATTTTCAGACACAAGTGACATTTTCCAGACAAAAGGGCATCCAAATTAAAAGACATGTTTCCTCAGTACATTTAGCTGCTGAATGAAAATGTTTTCCCTGTTTTAATGCTGATGTTGTGACGAGCAACATCAGCATTAATCCTTTTTTCTCCTAACAGTGAGCATCAAGGCGTCCATTTCCTTTGAAATGTGGAACTGACAGAAGCAGTGCCAGCCTGACTGGACCCACGGTGGCTTCAGGAAAGACATCAATGTTTAGTAAAGGTGAGTTTATATCAAATAGTGCAATCATTCTACAGTTTCCTTGCTGTCACCGTTTCATAATTCCTTCCTTTTTAATAATCTTGATGGTTTTTAAAATTCTAACTGTGATTTATGTAGCAATTTAGAAAGTTGTTCACTCAATGACACAGTTAAGGTGTTTAGTCTGTAGTGGTCCATCTTGTTTTTGACTGACGTTAAACATCTATCGAGGATGAAAGTTAAAGCAGTAATAATTTCCTAAATTACCCATTTTTAAAATTTAAAGGAAGTAGAATCAATAAATCACCAAGTCTGATAATAGAAAAAAAGAAATCTCCAATCATCTCTATAAGAGCCTTTCTGAATGTTTAATTGCCATAAGGTTTTAGAGATGGCATCGGAGAGATTTTGGTTTGAAAGCTCACTTGAGGAAGATGAAATCAGTGTTTGTAGTTGGTGTGTGTGGGGCCTAGTTGGAGAAGTTTGGAGGAGACACTTCAGATGAGAAGAACACCAGTAGAGACTTCACTTCCAGCTGTCAGAGAGCTAATGCTGCTGCAGCAGACGCTGCGTTCTGGGACTAGACCTGTTCTTCCTCAGAAGCAAGGAGTGTGACAGCTGTAGAAATCCCCCAGCCAGGTACGGCACAAAACCCCTGATTAACATGGTACGCACACACACACACACACACACACACACACACACACCCACGCACACACCCACACACACACACACTGGCTATGCTCCCTTTGGCTATTAATATTACATGCAACAGACTTTGGCATAACGCACACTGGCTTATCATTGATTTGCTCTCTCTCTCTCTGTCTCTCTCTCTCTCAACCCTCAACCCCCTGGTGGGCTTTGAGATGTTAACCTGTAAATATTAAAACTTTTGCACTGTTGGTGACATTTGGGGCTCACGGAAGAGGGGAGGGAAGAGCGGGAATGGCCGGAGGGCCGACGCTTGATGAAATTGAACCCTTTCCTTCATGAATATTTTCCACATCACCGGGAGGATGCCAAGACTTATCATAGCTGTTTGCGTCTGGGCTTCAGAGTAATTCGCAGTCACTACCAGGAGGAAAAAAAAAAAAAAAGTTTACATCTTATCAGTATTTAAATGATCTGCAGGACAGGAAGAACTGAGAGAGGTGGTGGACTGGGGCTGTGAATGAAAGACCGAGAAGAGGCATCTGAGAAACGAGGCTCTTACCGATGACGGCTGTTCAACCTGCCGCCGTCACCTTGACATGCCGACGCTCATCAGAGAACAGTTATCCGCAATGTCTGCCCTATTAAGTGTGCCCCCAGCCTGCCGCTAGAGCCGACGATGGCAGATTCTTTTTTTTTTTTGAAGCACAGCCGGGCTCGTCTCGGTGGACGTGTCACTCGCACTGAAACTTTCAGGAGTGATGACAACCTTTCCTCAATTTCAGCAGCTTTGGCAATGCCCATGTGCTCTTTTGCGATGCTCCAGTATGCACTTTGTGTGACGGGGTTGGGGGTGGGGGTGGGGTGGGGGGCGGCAAGTCTGCACCCAGCTTTGCTATCATCTCTGGCTGCTCTCTGCCTCAGTGTCGGCAGACTGAGCCTTCCTGCCTGTCAGTCTGCCGGAGATGATGATGATGAATTATAAAAGGGCCTGCTCTCACTGAGAATACAGATGTTTACACGCACATGCATGCAGGCGCACACACACACATACACACACACACACCTCATTCTCCCTGGTTGGCTCTACACAGTTGAAAGCCTTATCATGCTGGCAAAAAAGTCGATGGAAAACGAGGACTTAGTATGCAAGCTCAATGAGAAAACAGCCGCTAATTAACTGGGATGCAAACATGTTTGGCTTGCAGAGCTTTTCATCTTTGAGGGGGCTTCTCTTGGTAATTTCTTTGGCTGCCGATCTCCTTATGCACATGTCTAAATGAAATGCAGATTGCACTTAATGACTTCGGAAACAATTCTAAAAGTCATAATAATAGTTTCAGAGGAAAACATGCGCGCTGGACGTACAGTAGCTCGTCACTGTGGAGTGCTACGCAAATGTTTCCACATCCAGATCCAGCATCCGGAGGATGAAGAGTCATAGCTGGACGTACTGATGTTGTGTATTATTGTACAATGGTTAACATTTCAAGCACTGGGGGAATTCAAATTGTTGCTTAAACTTCTGTACTTATCTCAGAAAAGGCTTTGTTGGTGTATACTCGTAGCTAGATGTTTTAGATTTATAACCTTTTTAATCTTAAGAGTTAAAGTTAAAACATTAGCTTACATTTTCAGAGTGATGCAAACGTGCACAGACGCTTGTATACTGTTAATATACCATTGCTTGAGTAAAACTTCAGTGAAGAACACTTAACATCTGTTCCCTAATTGTTCGAGCGTGCTCTCTGCTGCAGAGGCATCCACTGGTGGCCAGTATGAAGCAGTTGTTGAGCTTAATGGCAGACAGGGAATGTGAGTAATGCTGACTGATTGGTACGCCATCTCTTTCTAAAGGAACGGCAAACAGAGGCTCGTTTTAATTGAGACACTGAGGAAGCAAGGCAATGCACTAATAAACAGGTAATTATGCAACTCCCAGTTTCACCACAGCAGACTGTGAATCCATTAAAGCCTTTTTGTGGAAACGTGGCCCCCCCACCCCGCCCCCCTTCCTCCACTGTTTTTGTCGCCCTCTTCTAAAGTGGCACAGCGAATCCATGCGGGAAATCATAACAATTAACCATCAATCAGACTTAACCTCTGGGGTTACAGTGAGCGCTCCTCTGGCCCCTGAACCGGCTGGCCAGATTACCGCACTGAATGTGCCTGTCCATGTCAGCTAATCCATTTATTTACTCCGCTTTCCCTGCCGCTTGATTAATTGCTCCCAAGTCACCGATGGAAAACTGGATGCTTTGCGTGTTCAGAGGTCCTCAAACATGTGCTAGCGCGCGTTCCTGCAGCACACACAAAGATGAGCATAAAAAAACATTTTAAGGTGGACGATGGTTAAATACTGAGGGGGTGTTCAGAGGGACACAAAGACATCCCACACGTCCTCAACGCGTTGGCAAAATTTTCAAACATGAAAGGTAAATCTAGGCGGGACGGTGGTGCAGTGGTTAGCACTGTCACCTCACAGCAAGAAGGTTGGGGGTTCAAATCTCCGGCCTTTCTGTGCGGAGTTTGCATGTTCTCCCTGTGAATGCGTGGGTTTTCTCCGGGTACTCCGGTTTCCTCCCACAGTCCAAAAAACATGCTTGTTAGGTGAATTGAGCAATCTAAATTGAGCGTGAGTGCTTGTCTGTCTCTGTGTTAGCCCTGCGATAGGCTGGCGACCTATCCAGGGTGTACCCCGCCTCTCGCCCCTTGACAGCTGAGATAGACTCCAGCAGACCCCTGCGACCCAAAGCTGGATAAAGCAGGCACAGAGAATGGATGGATGGATGGATGGAAATGTAAATCTTACCTTGTGTAGCAATGTAGTGGTTTGGCCTGTGGTAGCCCTGGAAGCAGAAGAGAAGAAAACACTGTGTCACATATCATTTCTATACTGATTCTCACGAAGCATGAGTACTTTAGTTTAGTTTATTAATTGCAGAAATTCCCAAAGGGGAAGCAGTTCTGGGTAAACGTGTGTCAAACAATCACTGATGAATGTTCAAGAGGACAACACTCAAGAGGAAAAGCATGTTTGACGCTTGTATGGGAAGAGTTAGCATCTATTTGCTGTTTATTGGTGTCTCTGCAGAAGGAGCGGACACGCTGCTCTTCAGAAGTGCCCACTGCCTTCCAGCCGGTCTTAACCGCACATCCTTTTAGCTCTTTGTTTCAAGATCTAAACCGAGACGAATTAGCCACTGAAAGCCAATGATAGATGCTTCAGTTTCCGAAGAGCGATAAACACTCTCCATCACAAACACTCTGATGCAGCGCACCTCTGGAGCGAGCAGCCAAAGTGCTGATAATCCTTCTGATACAACTAAAAGCACTGATCTCCACAATACGGCCCCAGTCTCACGGATTACGCTAATCCCTTCAAGTTTTATTTGTCCAATTCCTTGTCTTCTCTCTGGAGATATGAGGCAGGAAACAAAACATTAGGACTTAAAGGCTCTTCCAAGGCCCTACTTGATTGCCCCCCCCCCCACCACTTCCTCCACACACCCCTGCTGCTCTGCTTATCTCCCTCATATTCAATTTAACTTGGACTGTGATTAACGCTCCTCCAATGGAGGCAGAAAGACACAAAGGATATTTTGCTCACGCGCTCTCTCATCCAGGGGGCTCTTGCAGCTATTCAGCTATCCTCCATTTTTAATGACTTCTTTATCTCTGGACTGAGGAAGAGATTTGTTTGTGCTTTCATGTAAGTTCTGTCAAGTAAAGTGGAGGCCCAGCACACCGGTGGATTAGAACGGCAGAGAGAAAGGAAGGCCCCGGTAATAACTGTCAGGTAAGTAGTGCCTGCTTTAAATTGATGTTTTACACACATAATAAATAAGGTGGGAAAGTGTTTTATTTCTGGGGGTGTTTAAATTACTAATTGTGAATTAAATATGTTTTCTCTGTCTTCATACATTTACGTGGGGTGTAGCTGTGTTTTTGCCTGCAGGCCTGAATTTCAAGCTTTAAGAAAACATCATATGGTAACCTAGTTTTAGAGAACCAGAATACACTTTGAACTGCTTAAAACCCACAGGAGAGACTTGAGTTGAATTCATAACAGGGTAAAATGTCTGTGTAGGTTCTCATTCATCCAGGTCATAGTTATCCAACGTTAGATCTCTGTGTGCCACTGGACTTGTTTAGGTTTCCTTGAAGGTTTCCTTCAAGGTGAGGAGGTGAAGGAAAACCTAAACTAGTCCAGCTGCACACAGAGACCTAACTTTGGATAACAGGGTAAAGCAAGAAATTGCTCTTGGGCCTTAACTTGGACCTGAAAGTCCAGTGAGTCAGATGATATTAGCTGACCAGGAAGTCTGTAAAGACACAAGAAGAAACAAAAGACAGCGACCTGCTCTGCTCAGAGTGGCTGTCAACCGTCAGCTCAATTAGAGAGCAGAAACACAAACACTGCCGGGAGGCTTCTACACATAACATTTTATTGTGCAGGACAAAGCTTCTAAAAGGTTTAAAAAAGCTTTTCGAAGAGTGAAAATGCCATTACCCCTCTGTTCACGAGTACTTTTAATGAAGCCGGCTGAGCAGCAGAAATCCTTTTCAATCACGAACGTCTTTAAGGTACATACATTCTTATCTTCCAGCGGGGGCTGCTCTATTCTGAAAGTCTTCACAGCAGCATAATGGCCCATAAACTGAACAGCGAGAAAGGTAAATAATTTAAACTCCCTGCATTTGCTGCCGCACACCTTGCATTATGAATTTATATTTGAAGGCGTAACAAGAGATTACAAATCACCACATTAGAGGCAGCGCGAAAGGGGGAGCGCGGAGGATGGGAGATGGAGTGCAAGGTTTTCCCGAGCAGAAAACTACTTAGGCAGTCAGGTACATCAGCAGCCCATTACACACAGAGCAGAAACGTCTGGCCAATGAGCTGATGCGACTGGATACATCCTGCTGCTAATACTGATACAACAGCGAAATCAGGTCAGATCTATACAGCGCACAGCTAAGTGGGTTAGAACTGTTTTCAATGAAACGCATGTCTCACGCCACTTTATAATGACTTTAACTTACTCTAATGATACATTAACTCACTTGAGTAGCATGTAAGTGCTGCTCTTCAAGCGCTCTCTGGTGGTATCACGTAAACCCTGTTAGATAAAATCGGCGCCTATGCGGACATCGAGGAGGAGGTCTGACGCGGATGGGAGGGAAAAGCAGCTGTATAACTGCCTGAAATGACCGTGCATGAGGATGCATGCAGAAATATTTACCCCCGCACCCCGTCTTCCAAAGGCAGGGGTTTTTATTATGGTTGTGTTTTATTACGTTGCACTGGTCATGATCAGCTTTAACAACGCAAAGCTCCTCAAAGGGGGAAAAAAATTGGAGAAATTTCACAATCATCAGACTTTTTTGACATTGATGTCACCTCGTCTGACAATTTTGCTGCAATTTATTGTAGCTATACAATAAATATTCCGCATCAAACCACCTATAAACAGCTGCTGTGTAGATACTAAACATTTCTGTCTATATTTCTTTGTTTTCTATTACTTTATCCATTGTGGTTTTATCTCCGTGTGCATGTTTCCATGTACAAATACACAGAATTTTACAATCTGACTTTTTTCATTTTATTTAATTTTTATTTTTATTATATTTGTGATTATGGATGCTATGAAGGGCACTGATAAATATGTACAGTGTTATTCGAAAAATAAAATCCGAGAGTTCAGATTTTTTTATCTTTATGCTTGTTAATATTATAACCTTATTTTTTTTTACTCTGTGTATTTTCAGCTTCAGCTCTTCATTCCTATCCATATATCCGTTCAAGAAAGCGACCTGCTGACTTTTAACTGAAGTATAAAGGCTCTTGGTGTGTTTATGTATGCAGATATGATGGGATGGCAGTAAGGGCAGCCTGGTCCTGGAGGCCCCCTGTGACGGCGGCACCAGCGTCCCCTCCATCTTCCTGAGGGGAGGCACAGTGACCTTTGCGTTGGTGGTGCTGGCTGGTGTGTGTACTTACATCAACGTAATTTGCATTAATGTAATCGGAGCTCTGTTCCCCCTCCAGGGCCTGCAGCCTGACACGGGAGTGATCATCTAGAAGAGAGGCGGAGAGGAAGAATTCTGTGTTGAATTAATCATATTAACGAGGGCAACAGGAGAATAAAAGAAGAGACAGAGAGAAGATGGAGGAATGCAAGACTGACAGGACTGACATCGTAGTATGGCACACATGAAAACGGCGCGGAGGAAATAGTGTGTTTGAACAGTCAGCAATGACCAGTTAACCCGTTAACAAAGCCAGCACTGACAACAGGTTTTATAAGGCAAATATAATTTAAAATGACTTAAATATATGTTTTCCAACACCTCTAAAATGGCTGTCCAATGAAACAGAAAAGGCATCATCTATTAAGAAAATAAAACTGCATTTATTTAAAAAAAAGAAAGAAACGGCTGCCGAGGGGAGCAGCCATGTGACGTCAGGGCTTATTTTTACACAACTAGAAAGACACAGCAGGACGATGAATAGAAAAGTAAGACTGCAAAGGTCAAAGCTGCTTTTGTTGGCTGATAATAAAACTGTGTTTGAGCAGCTTAGATTTATCCCGAGCCAATAAGCAGCCTGAAGAACGGGACACGCACGCAGAAACTCATGAGCTGCCGTTGTACGCACATGCAATAATGTTCCCATATCGGTTCTTCATGCGGTTCTCGTCCTTCTTGGCTGAATCCCACGGTGCAGACTGTCCCTCAAAGAAGCCCTGAAAGGAGAGAAAGCACAGCAGAGGATTGGGAATCCGTTAAGCTGTTGTGTGCGAGTATTCACACCCGTAACCAGGCAAAACAGTGATAGCGCACACCAGAAACAAACAGTGAGTGCCATTAGGGCGGAGGCAGCAGGTGTCACTCTCAAACCCTTCCCCTCCGTGCTGCAGCTCTGCCGGGTGGAGCCTCAGCAGCGGCTGTCTGGCTGCCTCATTTGAAAGTCTCAATCAGCTCATCATGGGGCGAGAAATAAAGCCAGCTCATCGTCTGCAGATCAAAAACTGCTCTGCTCAGATTACCCTCATGAAAAATTCATCGTCTCTCGCTGGGGAGATTTCTATTCTGATGGCACACCAGGCACAATTAAGCAAAATTATGAAAATGCATCACCGCTGCCAGTCCACCGCTGTTTCGCGGGGCTGGGCCTGGTGGACGCGGTGTCTCCTGGCCCAAACAAAAACACTTGAGAGTTGAACTTCTTGGTTTTTTTTTGTTTTTTTTTTTTGATGACAGCCATTGGAAAAGCCAGCTTACGCATTAGAATGCAGGTCACCTCAGAGTAAAGAATGGGAAGCCTTTATTGTATGGAGAGCTGCTTTTAGTGGGGTTATCCAGTCTGAGAGCGCCATCTTCAATCATTGAAGCGCTTGATGGTTTCATCCATCTTAGCGCTCCGACAGGCAGCAGCCCGTTTGTCGAGAAAATAAAGGTCCCTCAGACGGACTGCAAGGACACACGGCTTTATGAAGTCCCAAGAATTCATAGAGAAACAGCTTTAATATCCTAAAATTCTGTCCGGTGTGTCCAGTGTGGTGAGCGGCATGCCTCGGAGACTGATTATGCAGGCCTCTCTCCTCCTGCGGCAGTACGTCTTGAGTAAATGCGCAGGCCGACGCCATTGTCTCTGTCACTCTGAAGGATAAAGGTCTAACATGGAGCATATGGAGACAAATCATCTCTGAGACGCAGGCCGATACCTGGCAACGTTTTAATAGTCTTCTCTTAAATCAAGTGACCCTGCCTGACTCGCATTGCTTGGCCTCTTTCCTCTGGCTGCTTTAGGAAAAAAAAAAAAAAAACTCATTATGGTGATAAAAGCGTTTTCCAAGAGGAGGAGATTATAAGAAGTTAAAAGACAGCTTCAAAAAGTTACCTATGGAGCTGACTGGACCTGTGGAGTGGTTGCTGTTGAACTTTAGCTTTAGCTATAGGGCCAGCTGTTCTTTAAAAGCACTTCATTCACATTCAGGACAAATCAAGTATAATTAAACAAAAATGATTGTGGAACAGAAGCAGCATTAGAATGTTGATTCTAAATGAATGTAAAATAATGAATCACAGGCAGTGAGACCTTTAAGCCTCGAAAAGCTTTTTTAAGTTTTGACTGGAAATGTTGGGGCTTTCAGGGTTCTCACAGAAGGCTTGTTACATAAAAACAAATGAACCTTCACTCAGTGTGCAAAGGAAGTCTAACATGCAAATACACAGCTTTATAAAGCTTCTGTGTGTAATATAGTTGATCAATAAATACTTTGCATTATTCACTCAATTCTCTCTCTCTTTGTTTTTACATTAAAACTCTGTGGTAATGTCAAAACTGTATTCTCATTTTTAACAGGATTAAATTTGGCTCACCAAAAAGCTTTATAAAGTAAAAAGAATTAAGAGAGTAACATTTATGTCTGTGTGTGTGTGTGTGTGTGTGTGTGTGTGTGTGGAGGGGGGGGGCAGGGACATCGCAACGACAAATGACAAAACTAAAAACAAATGTCGGTGTTTCACACATTTCATCATCTAATGTCAGAGACGCTGCCAACTGTGCATAGCTGCTGGGTGGTGAATGCCCTTTTCAGATCATGGACGTGAGATGTTGCAATCCCACAGGGCCAACGAGCACCATCAGTCTGTCACATCAGTGACCTCATCTACAAGTCTGGGAAAACTCACAAATAACCAAAAGGGTTGGCTTACCTGGTTTATCTTATCCAAAGTTAACGTACAGAATAACAAGAAGCATGTGTCAGAGAGAGATATAGTACAGAGTAAGTCAACAGATTTAGAGAAGCACTTGGCTCCAATCTCATCAACTAACATAAAAGATAAAAAGGGCATTAACCTTAAGACAGGTCGACATAATGAAGACGGCACAGGAACACAACGTACAACTCAAATGGCTCTAGCCAGGTGAGAATGAGCTCCGTTACACCCTTTGAGCCGCGCACAGGCCTTTGTGGTCAAAGCCTGTGGATGGCTTGGTGTCAGCGGGATGAGGTGTGTGATGGAGGAACTAAAAACGCCCGTGTCCATGACGGCAGCCAAACGCTCTGCTGCCCCTCGCTTATTATTTAATTAATTCATAATAGTAGGGAGAAAAAGGTGGAGGTAATTATCGCCTCTGGACCCGGAGAGCGAGGGATGATGACGACAAGGCAAGGCTGGAGGGCCACCCAGCCCGGCCTGTGTCCCGCTAAGAACAAGCTGGAGTGAAGCTCTTATGGGGCTGAAACCTTTGGCGCTGGTGTCAGCGAGAGGCATGGTGTTGGATCCCCAGCGCTGATTTGTGACAACAAACTTGAGAGAGCGGCGGGCTGCCATCACCACGGCCAATCAGATGAAAGCGCCGACCCACATGACGGTGCCTTTTTACTGCGTTTGATTTACTTTTCAGGTTGATCTGCGGTTGAGTCTCAGAGGAGGAAACTGGGACAGCAGTGTCTGACATGAACATGCCACACACACACACACACACACACACACACACACACACAAAGAAAAACAACAAGGAACAGACGAGCAACAAAATAAATCACATCATAAACACATTGAGAGAGGGTGCATTCATTATATATCATAAAAATGCAACTGGGAAGGCTTTAAACAGGCTTTTTGCGCTGTGCGGTGCAAAATGTAAAGACAGACAGATGCAGGTAATGAGTCCACCATGACACAAACAAAGCCTGGTATCAGACTGATAAACAGCTCTTCATTTGTGTGTAGGGTGGGTGACGACTGGACGCCGTCGTACCTCGTACTCCTCCTTGAAGCCGTAGCCCTCCGCGCACTTCATCTGGGTGATGTGCTGGAGGAGGTCGGCCACGCGGATGGCCGGGTGCAGCTGACCTGTCTGGTACGGCACGTCCACCGCCTCGCGCTTCCTCAGGGAGTGTGTGTGCGACTGCACCAGGCTGCTGGTGTCGCTGCACATGTTCTGGCTCTCATCTGCAGGGAAGAGGGCGAGGGGGGGGTAGAAAAACAGGGAAAGAGGAGCAGGTCAGGACTGGACCGGCCAAGGACAAGGCAGTACTTTTGGTGACATAATGTTTGAAGCAGTAAACAAAAGTGGGGAGATGGAGGTTACAGCCTCCCATAAGTGAGTATATGAATGTACATATGTATTAAATTGTGCTTCGTGTACTGCGATTAGCATCACGTTGTGTAACAGATGGCACATTATGTCATTTACTGGTAAGCATTATGTCACCACCTTACAGGCTGACAAACAACTTTTAACCAGTAATCTGTCTGTTATGGATGGTCACAACAACACATCACTGAGTAATAAGATGAGTCATGTAGTGGTGAGGTTCAGGTCCATCTGTCTCCGTGTGTGGCTGGAAAATATCGGTACAGCCGTTAAAATAAATAAATAAATAAATAAATAAAAACAACAACAACAACAACAAAAAAAAAACAGGCATTTTCAGACAGACAGGAGGACTGTGGACGAAAAGGTGCAGAGTGATCCTAAAGATCTACATAGAGATGCAGCAAAATTAATTTTTTTACGCACTTTTTTTTTTTTTTTTTTCCCAGGTTTGGGCTTTAACTCATGAGTCCTTTCCAGCTCTTTCATACTGTCAGTGGTAGATACGAGGCACAGATGCTGTGGGGGAGCCAGCGGAAGATGGAGGGTGTCCAGAAACATGGAGGAGGAGGAGGATGTGGGTTGGGAGATGGGCAGTGGAGGGGGTGCGGTTGCAGCATGTTGCAGCAGGCTGTGTCAGAAGCATCACACGAACACAAACTCTGCCACCTGGATATGCTTTGACCATGCTAGGCTAATGTTGACGTTGGTGGTACAGTACAGAGGGTGGTGAGATGCTAACATGTCCACTGGTCATGCAATAAATGTCAGAATGTCCATGTCAAAAGCAGGCCCTCAATGTTGGCTTGCTTTCTGTGAAACACCACCACCTTCCCCCAACCCAGGGCCCACATGGGAAAACTTACCATTAATGGGCACTTTTTAGATAGCAGATACATAAGAGGTTATGTGTGTAAAGAAGGAGAGAGAGGAGAAGAGACAGGAGAGAGGGGATAAGCAACAATACAGCATGAGAACCTGTTACAGAAGAGTGTTTTAAAGCTAAGCTACAGGGCAAAATCACAAGTTGTTCTCAGTCCAAACTGCCTGCTTAGAGAGCCTAGTCAGGTTGGGATGTTGAGTGGATGGATGGGGCAATTTCAACAGTGCAAGACAAGATCCAAAGAAAAGTAAAAGAGGAGGTTATGGTAATTCTGGGGAGAAAATAATGGTGAAATTCTGGTCTGGTGTCTGAACAAGGGTGTAGGTTTGTTTATGGACAATGAGGAAACTAAAGGAAGAGAGAATCAGCACTACAATAACTGGTCCAACTACTTTACAAGTAAAACTCTGGAGCAAATTGTGGCCGAGTCCAAAGTCGGTACAAACTTTGCTTCCTAAAGGATTTACTAAAAGGTTAATTGAATTCGTTTTTATTCTTTTCTTTTCTATCTAAAAATATTCTTCTTAATTGATGAATTTTCACAGTTTCATATTTTAAGACATTTTCATCTGGTTACAAACCAGAAAATGGATTATTTAATACTATTTTTCTTTCTTGGTAATGGGCTTTTAGATTTTGCTTGTTTCTGTTTCTCTGCAGCATGCTGGGGTTTGGATGTCCTGGCTAATGTTGACGACAGACCTGCACCCTTGCGTGTGGACCAGTCTCGCTAATGTTTTCTGATGTTCTTTGATTTTTTGATGTTATGACTGTATAACTGGATCCATTTTTATTAGTGCTCTGTTCTGCTAAACAGACATATGATGAAATTTTTAGTTTGCAATCCTTCAGGGTTTTACCATTAACCTGATGAGACAACGCTGTGACTACATGTTCCAGCCCTTGTGTCAGCTTCTCTGTCTGCCATCATTTCATATTCAGTGTCTGACACCTCCCTGGATGAAGGACTAACACAGACCGCTGTCACAACAGCGGGGACACGAGCAGTTGCACCCATTTGAAATGCGACGTAGCTGTAAGTTGCACTTGTAAACGCAGCTGTGATGCGTGTGTTGTGCGCCTTTTATCTTGGCCTTGAATATTATATTACTACAGTCCTTGTGCCCCACTTCCCACGGCAGCCTGCTGGTATAAAAGGCGCCTGCTCGTTTATGAGGCGTTGCATATTCAACAAAGGCTGGTAATAATTAAGAGCTGAACAAAATACTTTTTTATAATTCTATTTTATGACTGAACTGGATGAATACGCGCTGGCAAAAACCAAAACAAGTAGGTCACCAGCAGCTAGCCAAAGGCAGGGGGAGTGATATTAAAAAAGAATAATAGAAAAGGTTGTTGTTTTGGAGGGAGGTAGGGGCGTTAAATGTGTAGTGAAGAGAGAGGAGAGGGAGGGGAGGGCAGTAATGCTAGTGCGCGACTTTGCATGTTCAGGCATCCTATTTTGGATGTTTTTGGTGAGTGGTGATGCTTCAGTTTTGCCTTGTATCTCTGCGGCTGCTGCAAGTTCAGCATGACGCAGCCTTGCCGCTGTGGGGCGGGGGGGGGGGGGCGTCAAATGCTCCTCCCAGCCATGTTCTTGTTGCCCTTCCATTAAAAACAAAATTTAAAAAAAAAACCTCCCCCATCCAGTCCACATCTGTCCATGCAAAATGAGAGGACAAACAGGTCTGTGGCATGACACGTAAGACAGGTAATGTGAATGAGATGGAGTGAAGCCAGCTTCAGCCCAGAAGAGCCCCTTTATCGGACAGGGGGAGGGAGGGAGAGGGGAGGGTGGGGAAGACGGGGGAAAGACGGGAGCTTCAAGCAGGTATGAAGGTGAGGAAGCCATCGTTATCAAAAGAGCCAAAAAGAAGAATAAAAAAACAAAACCAAATGGGGAAAATAAAAGATCTTTGCTTGGTTTGTTGCATCTTGACACAGCCATAATAATAAGTATAGAATAAGTGAAAATGCATTTCCTTTGCCAAAAAAAAAAACAACATAAAGAAATGTCTCACCTAGGATGGCAGTCGGCACAAAGGGATCTGCCCATGTCCCCCAAATAAGAGGAAGTGTTGGAGAAGGAAAGAAGGTTTGCAGTAAATCAACCAAAGAGAAACAAGGACAGAAGTGAAGGACAACAGATTGAATTCTCGCAACAAGACACTCATATTTTCCTAATTAAACTCAGCCATTAAACACCAAGCGTAGTTGATTAGAAAATATTGCTGCCCTTTACTCTGTCAAATAAATGAACTATATTACAAAAGACACACAATCATACACATTATTTGGATAAATTGAAGTCATGGCTGAATGGTTTAATTCGATGTTGTGCACGAATCTGAAGTTAATATATCGGGCGTCGCGTCTGCGCAACAGTTTCCTGTTTTGAAAGCACATCTGAACAGTAGCTGCTTTCAGTCTCCACGTTACGGTATTAGTTTGACACAAAAGCAACCGCTGTGTTGGTTTTACACTGGTCGGAGCCTAAATGTTGACACGCAGGCTACGTCGGAGGAAATTAAGTCTGCATTTACCTGGGTAGTAGGAGCTGGTGGGCAAGGAAGTGCTGAGAGTGTTAGCTTTAGGCAGCGAGAATGAAGACGGTGACGATCCGACTGCAGACAGGAATCAAGGGGCGTGTTCAGTAATCAAATAAACAGTTGAATTTTACAACGACAAGGATGCAGTGGCCTTCTATAGGAGGTGTGATGTGCATGCACAGTCAAAACGAAGAAAAACTGCTGTATAATATAAGTTTGATTCCAATGCTGCAGCCGTCATCATCCTCACTGCTGCATGGAAGAGGTAGAAAAAAATAACCCTAATGCATTTTATTTGTTTCCAGTGGCAAACAGATTGAACATCAACACTAACAGACAGTTAATCAAGGTCAGAGCATCTTTGGGGCTCATCCCCTGCAGAGTTGTAGAGACAGAAGCTGCTGTGGTGTTTTAATCTGATGCTTTTGACTGGGATTATACCAGGTCAAGGCCCCCAGCCCGACTAAGCTCCGCTGTCCATCAGCAGAGTATTAAGATTAACCTGGGATCCAGGAAATTAATAGGTTATCACTCCAGAAACCATCGACAGTGTCTTTTGTGTGTCTGCTCTGTGTGTTTAGCGCCTCGCTAACATTTCAGCTGAGAATGTCCTTAAAGAAATTAACAGATTATTAAAAAAAACGATATCATCGCTCAAGTATCAGCAGCAGAGCCAGAA
Source organism: Pao palembangensis (assembly GCA_015343265.1). Taxonomy (NCBI): domain Eukaryota; kingdom Metazoa; phylum Chordata; class Actinopteri; order Tetraodontiformes; family Tetraodontidae; genus Pao; species Pao palembangensis. The sequence goes on from CM027093.1 coordinate 8,834,350, forward strand.
CATTTGCTTATTAATATTGCAGATTAATTTACTTTAATTTAACAAAATATGAAAAGAAAATCTGCAAAAAAGGGGAGAGTCTCTAAGGGTTTGCGACAGAAGAAATTGGTAGTTGAAAAATGAAACAATCTTTCTGTCTTTTTTTACTCTTCCTTTTTCCAGCATCAAATAAAAGTGAATTTTGTTAAAGTGAGCTGGTTCCCTTTCGATCACCACTGCTGCCGGCAGGCCGTTTTTCAAAAGCTGCAAAATTACTGTCAAATCCTTAGAACATCCGTAGAACAAACTGGGGAAAAAAACAAGGGGGAACAAAAGGATATTTAAACAAGTTCCTCAATGAAAAGCTATTTTCGACATTGATTTATGTGGTCAGTGATTAAAACTAAAGGGGAAAAAAAGCTCTGCAAAAGCCAGACTGGAAGTTTTTTTTTTCCTCCCTTAACTTTTTCCACACATCATGTGGGAGCAGTTCCAGGCCTCGCATCTTAAGGCTATCCCAGTACAAACATTTCCTGTGGAGCCAAATCTGATCTTAGTCTCACCTGACCAAACCAAATAGATTGTTTTCCACCAAGCTTGTGTGTGTGTATGTGTGTGTGTGTGTGTGTTCTTGTACTTGCTACATACTGAGTTCTAAAATCCTTATTCTCCATGCAAATGAGGACATTTTTGGGAAGTGGAGACATTTTGGCTGGTCCTCACAACTATAATGGACTGTTTATGGGTTAAGACCTGGTTTTAAGGTTGAAGTAAGAATTGAGTTTAGGTTAGGCTTGGGTCAGGGTTAGACTTGGGTTAGGCTTAGGTTAGACATTTAGTTGGGATGGTTAGGGAAAGAGGTTAGGTTATGTTTATTTTCATTATGTCTATGAAAGTCCTCACAAAGATCAAGGTATAAGGGTGTGTGTGTGTGTGTGAGAGAGAGAGAGAGAGAGAGAGAGAGAGAGAGAGAGAGTGAGGTAGACTGGAATGCATTTACCTCGTCCATTCAGAGTGAGTGCACACTCGCTGCGGCCGCTGAGCGTGAGCGCGCACTCGCTGCGGCCGTTGAGCGTGAGTGTGCACTCGCTGCGGCCGTTGAGCGTGAGTGCACACTCGCTGCGGGTGTTCAGCGTGTGGTTGTGTGTATCCATGAAAGACAGCGCCTCGTCACAGTTGGTGCCCTGCTCCGTGTAGCTCTTGTCCATGGAGTTGACCATCACGGTCATCTCCTGGCGGGTGCTGTTCAGCGTCTCCTTTCGCTTTTTGGCCAATTTCCTTGACAAGAATAGAAATGTACAGTCACCAGAGGTGTACAAATACCGCCTGATCGCTTCGCGGTTGTGGACTGTTTTTGCTATTTTGCTCTAAATCGGCTCCACATGCTTTTTTTTGTGCCATGGTGAAACAGAAATCCTTGAGATGCAGAGAGGTGTGACACCCTAACCCAAATCCATCAGTGGCGCTGATTTAAAATTAGCTTTAGTATTTTAGGGTGGAAGAATCCGATTTGTGAACAGTGAACTGAAACAGTCAACCTGCTTTTATTGACCCACTTGGAGTCGGTGCACTGGAGTTTACAAATCATTTGTTTCTGAAACACACCTTAACCATTCTGAAGCGAGGAAACACAAATTTGCACATTAACATACATATAAAATTTATTACACATTTAATGTGTAATTGCATTATTATAATCGTGCCTATACCGGTACGCTTTTCTAGTTTGAACTTAAATTTAAGTGAAACCTTCAACTTTCAAAAACTTCAAATATTAGATGCTAACGGTCTGCCTATTGTATCATTTCTGATTCTGCCCCACTGCTGCATAAGTAATGGATGGAGTGCTGAGGCTCACTCTGACCTTTGACCTCCTGGAGATGACAGCCAATTGCCAACGACAATTTCCCCATGGCGATAAATAATGCATCCTTTGGTCACACTGGCATTAACCCTCCCGTTGTCACCAAAAAAAAAATTCTCACTATAGACAAACGGCAGCTCAACGTTTTCAGCTAAGAAGGTAGAGGCGGTTTGCTGTCGGGGGCTGTCGGGGGGGAACCGGCGGCGTCAGAATTAACTATGGCAGCCCTCACACTGATCCTCGCACTGTGACTCCCTGCGTGACCCTTCTCCCTGCTTGAAACGCAGTCTCTCCCTTGGACTGCTGCTGTCTAACGACGCACTCCTGCTGTGTTGTTTTTGCAAATCTCCACTGTTTATTCAGTTCTGTCGCTGTCTCCTGCCATATGGCAGTAAGCCCCCGCCGCCTTCAAACACTCATTTGCTCCTGAGGCCGCAATGTGACGCTAATAGCAGATCCGCCGTTTGTAAAGCCGAGTGACAGAGTGGCGACATTCTCAGCTGCCGGACCCACTTTTTTGTCATTAGGCTGCAATTAGAGCGAGAACGAAATTGCAGTCTTGCGGCTTTTTCTTTTATCGCTTCATATTGTAATGAAGTCGCGTTGGAAGAAGGGGTAGGGAGCTGTTCCTACCCTGGGCAATATAAAGACTGATTCTGCACTGTGTGCACTCATCAAGAACACTATTAAGAAGGAGCATAAACCAGTGTTTAACGCTCTTCCTCTCTTTCTTTCTCCACAGACCTGCTTTTCCTCGTTACTGGATGGTGCTGCAGCTGCAGCTGCAGCCGAAGCGCCGCGGCCAAAGCGGCCCGCATGGACGCCAGTGCCAGAATGAGCAAAGCGCTCGCAATACTGGAATGTTTGCGCAACGCTGTGGGCGTTCGATGAAGATGAATTGGCAAGCTATTTGCTGTTCATTTGTAAGTGGGGGTGTAAATTTAATGATAGATGACTGTAACATCTACGCAGCTACAGTTGGACGAGGAAGCGAACAATAGGGCGCCCGTGCCAGTGACTAATGTGATCATTCATCACATCCCATGATGTTTGGAGTAGATCTGCATGCACAGTCCCACCAACAAAAATGTGCGTGACTGATAGGTTGTAGATACGTTTGCCTACAAAAGCCACTCACTTCTTTGATCGACAGGTAAATATGTGTGTAAATATGAAGGTGGCGACACAGCCAGGCGGCAGAGGTGTCCCAGCAAACAGTGGAGGCAACTATATTAGGCAACTCTCATTAGAGATTGTCTGCAGCTCACTACATGACAGCAGTGGCACATCTCAGATCTCCTTCACAGAGCTCCTCACTCCACCAGTTCAGCTATCACAAAAAGGAAGCAGCAAGGGTTGTGCACCGCTGTGCGCTCTGCCAGGATGTGCCTTCTGTGGGAGGCGATGCTGTTGCAATTTTTAACACGGGAGCTTCAAAAACCCCAAAGCTCAGCGTGGTGGGCCTCGTTTTGGCTCTGGAGTCGCGCAAACCTTTGCATCATCATCATCAGCGAGGTGTCTTCATTAGCATGTGCAAGGTAACTGGCAGACGGCTGGAGGGGCAGCGGAAGCACCTTTGATTGATACTGATTTTCAGTCGATCTTTGCACTGACTCAACTTTCCGGGGTCAGCGCAGGGCGTCTGCCCTACCGTTACAGTCTAATCAATCAAGCCAGCCTTCTTTTCATTCATTTCTGCACCTCAAATGGAAAACCAAAAAAACAGCAGACAGATTGGATTTGATCAATCACATTCAGCCAGCATTATTGCTTCATTGATTATGTAAAACATTGTTGTTTAATCAAAATAAAGTGTGCCCTCCATTACTCATTCTGGACTCCTTGCCCATTCAACGATTACTTGTGCGAAGAAACGGGAGCAGCACTAAATGACCATTAGCTCACCGTCCTAACTGAACATCAATACAACAACACAACCGAACAACAACGGCATTAAAATTCCCTTTCAGATGTTGCCCCTCCATCCCTGACATCCCGCCTCTCAGCCCGAACTGCACTTCATCCATCCACCCTCCTCCTCATCAGCATTCAGCGCTCGTAGGAGAGAAAAATCTGCAAGGCTTGTTCCAATTAGCGCGATTCTTGCCACATGTTCGGTTCGTAAGGTTTAATGAAGGTGTTTGCCCGGAGCACATTGTGTTATACATGGTACATTTAGCGAGCCGTCTAGTCCGACACTGAATGCAGCAGAGGTGATTAGGAAAAGTAACATTTACAGTATAAATAATGAGGAGGATGTTTCCTGAGAGTGGGATTTGAAAAGGGGATAAGGTATTCATGTCTCAAAAGTAAATCACAGAAGATTACAACACTGACATTAAGTTGTTTGTCAGTGGGAGATCTTAAAAGAGATCTATGTGGAAATGAAATACGTGATCGCACATTTAACAAAAACAGGTAAAGATAATAAAGATATCTATAGATTACGCAGTTTGCTGCTGCTTCTCCTGTCAGCCTTCATAAGTGAAACATTAGCATGTTCTCAGCTCATAAATGATGAACATATTAACAGGGAAATATCACAGTTCTTTTTAAGGTATAATCCAGGCAATTTTCTAAAATCCAGCCTGCTGTTTGCATAAACTTGGTGTCAGCACATTCGATCCTCTATATCCACGAGCTAGCTACTAGATTTAAGCAACAGCACTTAGTGTCACTGTTAATATCATTGCATAAAATTGACTCCAGCTGCAAAGAACATCTGTTAAACTGGGAAAGTACACCCTAAACGCAACTATGCAAACGCTGCTAAGCGCAAAAGAGCTTCAGGAAAAATCAAAGACGAGCTGCTGATTGTGGCAGAAACATCCGAGGACTTCGAACGCTGCATTGAACCTTAGATCTCAGACATTTTAATAAATCCTGAATAGAATGTTAATCTGGGATCAAACCTCTGTGATGAACATAAAGTGCTGGATTCAGCTTGTGGTGAGGACTCAAATCACCTACACTCGGAAAAGCACAGCCTGACAAACTACGGCGAAGGCGGGTGAGTCGGTACCAGGTCCTCATACTGATTACATACGTGTCAAACTCTCACTAGATCTTGAGTCACTGGTAACCCTCGGACTGGGCCCACTGATCTGCCACCTGTCCGCAGTAGGTGGAGGCATGGCGGCATGGCCAACTGATTAAAGGACAGTCATATATTTGATCACACATGCAAGTGCATTCCTAATGACGGCTCTCCCTGATGTGGCACTGATGCAGGCCTCTGGCACCTCTGGCATTATAGTTAAAGTGCATATTTTGGCATGTGTGGGATGCTCTCATGCCTTTAAAAGACTTTGATGAAGGCCTTAAGAGGGCTCATCAATCATAGAGGTGCTGGAATCTTGTGGCAGAGGTGCACTCCAATAAAGAGCTTCATTTCATCACATAAACTCGGGTTATATACTGTGTAGCTGCACGATGTGGCAAGTCTGTCAGTTTCTAAGAGGCCTTTGTAAAACATTGCCATCACATAACAGCACGCAAAAAGTGGTCCTTTGTAGCAAAACATCCAATTCAGCTAATTTAAAAACCTGTCGATCAAAGCACCTTCAAAGAGTCCATTCTTTGTATCTTCACACCTTAAAATTATCATCAAGGCGTGTAATTTGATGTTATCGAGCGGCTACACCAGTGTTTTATCTCCAGCATCACTGAGGGTTTTGAAGCGTTTACTGTTTATGTATTTTAATTGAATTTACTGCTGCCTCCCTAGGAAATACAGCAGAAAAGGATTGCCACAGTGACATATGGCCACAAATTTATGATATATTGCCTCTATGTATTTGCCTCTTTTCATGTAATCATGACTTTTTCCAATAATTTTACCCTCACTGATGACTTTTGACACGGTAACAGCCCTTCCACTACAAAAATAAACAAAAAAAAAGCATTAATTACTGCCCCACTTATGGCAGTGATATTCTTGTTAAAAATTAAAAAAAAAAAGTAGATTCTATCTGTTAATATACATGCAAGAATCCAAGCAAAACCCCCATACAAGCCTAAACCACAGAGCTGACATTTTCATTATTTCCCTCACAACCTCGCCCGTCTCTTCCAGCTTAACTCGGTCAGTGCACGAGCTCCTTTCAGCTTTGATGACATCGCTCCTCCGAGTCATGTGGGCTTTCAATTCGCGGTAGCTGCGGAGCAAGTGACACGCGGAGCGCAGCATTATCTCCAGGTGTATTCTGAGATGTTCTTTGATGTGAATCAGCCTCCACTCTGTCCTCTGATCACAGTCGTCTCAAGACATATTAGTCGGCATCCATCACAAAGGCTGTACGGTGGGAGCTTATAGGAGCTACTGTGGGGGAACGGAATAAGCGGCTTTACCATTCAAGAGCCGCGATCAGGAACCATCTATCAATAGTGAATAAAGCAGCAACTCTGTGGCTATTGTTTCAGGAGGCCGCCATCACAACAGTCTGTGCAGAAGTGATGCAGAAGTCTTATCAGCTTAAGACACAACTCCAGCATCACCGTGACATCAATGGGGCAGACGTGCAGGTACCCCCCCCCCCAAAAAAAAAAAAAAAACAAAAAAAAACAAAACCACATGCTGGAGAAATCAAAAGATGAAGTGATTGTTTGGTGAGAGGATGGAGTAAATCATCCCATGCAGGGGGAGCCCACACGGACCAATGCGCTGAAATCCCCGTAACTGTAAATATGATCGGTCCTACTCTTGTTTTCCTGTTGGTGCTGTGTAAGTGGATTAAAGGCGAATTGTTCGGGTGGGCTCATTGTTGGGCATAACCAGCGGCGTGATGGGAAAGTCCACAGATTAGATCGCTGGTGTCAATAAAAACTGTTCTGAATCTGCTTTCAGTGGCAGGTTTGTTTTGGTGGAGGGGGGGCGCCTCCGTCAGAAGCTGTGCCAATGTGACATACAGTATGATGCGGCTGTTGTGTGGAGATGCGGTGAAGTGGCGTCCTCCATTCCCCCAGCAGAGATTACAGTCGGGCCTCTGTAATAGCTCTGGGCAGGAGGAGGATGACATGGTGCTCTGCATGCATGGGGAGAACAGCATGTGGGTAAGAAGCATGGCACTAACATTACACAAAGTGGTTACTTACAGGTAGTAAGTGTAGGAGTGATAGGTTCTTCTGCCGATTGGGGTGGTGGTAGGATTTAAGCAGTGGAGGAGGGTAAAGGGATGGAATGGAAAGGAAAGAAAAAGTAAAAATATATTAATGTTTGAAAAAAGAGACGAAATGAACAAAATCAGATATGGTGACATACGTGGAGGTAAACTAGTGATCATGAGGGCAAAAGGTGATCGCTTGGAGTCATGTCATGCGTTGCGAGAGAGGCGCCTCTGAGCAGCTGCAGGACAAACTAATTAACTCCGCATCGGAGAAATGTGGAGAGACATGAGTGGAAACTGTTCTGTCACTACACCACCCTTATTAGGAACATGCTTTCTTTTTTTTTACACCTATAAAATTAAGCATATCTGACCTTCAAGGCTGAAGCCTAATGAGTAGCTTGAATGCCTAAACACAAGTCTGATTCCCTGCGGATTGGGGTGAATTAGACAAAATTCATTGAACAACGTCGCCTCCATCTCGGCTTTGATTACAGCTAATTGAAAACAATTCCATTACTCTGTGCTGTTCCTCATATCCGTCCACTGAGCGCCACGCTGCACGAAAAAAACGGGGGTTGGGGTGGGCGGTGGTCTGCTGCCGTAAATAAAGATTCCTACTGTCAGTGATGGAAAAACTTCCCCGAGCAAATAAGAATGATGAGTCAAATACAGACGTGCCATCGAGTATTTACTACAACTGTTATTATCTGTAAGTAATCATGAATTACCTTTAAGGTTTGATTTTTAATGTAGGCAGAAGATTTAATATAGATACTAAACACTAATGCTAAAACCTTAACATTGACACTTTAAGGTTTTCACTCAAGTAGAGCTGATATGGAAGATAATTATTAATTAATAAATAATCATTCATTAATACATATTTCTACAGCATCAAGTATCTCTGGTTATTTCTGGTTTCTTTTATGTTTAATAAATTCTTCAACAGGAAGTAAGCAACAGGGAATTAAAAGTTTTACGTTTGCTTCATCCTCACAGGCAACACTGATGTGACACAACTATTTTATTAAAATCAGCTGGGGACAACAAGCGGATGTGTTTTATGAAGCTTTTGCTCCCCTGATTGCTGGCATACATTTACAAGACCTCCCTCCTGTGAAGGGTCTGGGGTTAATGTAAACCTCGCCTGCAGCTAGCGTACAGCCACCCTCCTTCTCCCTGAGACTTTCATCATTTTTTGCTTGTTATCTTCTCCCCACTGCCTCTCTTCATAGCACAAATCCTCAAAAAGCATTTTTTTTTTCCTCTTCCTATTCCGATTTCAATGTCACTGAAGTGCCGCGTGTTTGTGTAAGGGTGCCATGGAAACGGATTAATTTTTATGGCACCCAGTCTCTCATGGCTGTTAACAGAATTAATGGGGCATATCAACATAATAAAATTAATGATTTATTTATCAAACTGACAAAACGATCATTTCAGAGAGGAATGTACAAAACCATGAAACAGAAATGTCTTACTGGTGAGTTCTTGGCATGTAAATATCACCTCACAACAATCTCAAGCGTTACTTTAACAGATAAGGATACATACCTCTTCTTCATGAGGAGTACTACTCCTAAGAAAATAATGACGAAGAGCAGGATGCCGGCGATGACCCCGGCGATCTTGACCGTGTGGTCCGTTTGTTTTTCTGGCTCCACCGCATCAGGCTTGTGAGTGGCTGATCCTGGAAGATACAGTTTTAAACATCAGAATTCATAGAGACCAAAGAAAGACAGTGGAAAGATTAATGAGGCGGTCAAGTTGAAAAAGAAAACACAAAAATCACAAGAGAAAAAAAGAGAAAAGGCCACAGTAGTGTTTCCCCTAAAAGAAGCTTATTTATGCAAAACATGATTTTCATATAAAGATGCGTGCCAGAGAATTATGAACTTAACATTCATGCATGCTCTGGCCGGGAGGAAGCTGATTAAACTGATATCTCGTGCACCATAAACAACAACATGCACAGACTAGCGAAAAAGTTATTTCTAAGTGAGTTTCTCCCGTTTGTCCACTTTTAACTGCGACCTCAGCACTCTGCGGATCAAGCTGCACTAGAGGAGATAAGTGTGCACCATCTTTAACCTTGGTTAATCATGTTTGGGGCGAACGGTTGCTGGGCTGGAGGAAAATACAGGATGCAAGGCGGGAAAGATAATACCGGAGGAGATAAAAAAAAAAAAGAAGCCTGAAATAACTAAAAACATTAAATAATAGTGTGGGAGGAGATAGCCTGACAATGACAACAGGGGGTGGGGGATAAATGGTTGGTTTGAACAAAACTGATAAGAAGCACTTGGAGAAGAGCAGCCGTGTTGGAATGATGACTGTCCACCTGAACAACGTCATCATTTCTTGTCACTGGGTTTAAATTTAGGATGATAAATTGTTATGTCAGACCAGTCTGCTGGAGTGGGGGATGCTGCTCTCTTTGTTATTTCTATTTCCTGTCTTATCTAAGAGGTGCGTATCTTTCCTGAGCTGCTGGTGACATATTATTCTTCCAACGGACAGACCTTCATTTACATTTAATGTTTTTTTTTTTTTGGGGGGGGGGGGGGGGGTTGTGTGGTGTCAACCATCACACCTGGGCTGATGGAGCCCAGCATGTCCCAGTAATCTCTCACAGGTTAATCAGCTGTCTATAAAGATTCATGACTGGGCAGGATACAGTCAGTCAGGAAATAAATAAGCCCTGCCTCTTCCTTACTCTGTCAGCAGCTATAAGAGAGAGAATTTGACACCGCGGCTTCACGTCTTGCAGGTTACTACACCTGGATTCTCTGGGTACAAATGTCATCGCTGGCAGTGACCGTATCCTGGGCTCCAGAGGGATGATCAACGCAAATCTATTTACTATGTCAGTAAATACATACAGCCAATGAGAAAAACAAAAAAAAAAAAGGTAATTTGACTCAAGAGCTTTACACTTTTATTCTACCCAAGAGGATCTGGGTAGTGACTCACAGAGAGAAATTTTGATATTTAAATGCAACACTCTTGAAATCTTCTTTTGATTGTCTCCACCTGTCACAATACACACTATCCCCGAAATAATGAGAAATACTCCTGACAAACACTGACACATCAAACAGCAATCAAACGAGCCTTTCATGTGCAGTAATGACAAGAAGATGAAGGCAGAAGATATTGTCTAGACTCTGATCAAATCACGCTGATTTTTGCCTTTGGAAACAGCAGGACTGCAACCACCTGTTTGTTTCGGTCGCCGCAACAACCGCATGTGATAAAACAGGAGAGGTGACGCTGTCTGAGCGTCTGCACAACCACAGATCTGACCTGTGAGTTGGTTGTCACCGGCTGCCGGGGCGATGCGGAGGTACGGGGTCGTGAGCTGAGTCACAAGTATGGCGGCTGAGTAGATTCAGAGGATCCAAGGGTGGCATGCGGTTGAGACAGAGAGAGGTAGAGAAGGTGGGAGAGACACACACAGCAATCATTCTCATTATCACACAACGCTGAGGCAGAGAAAGACATTTATCAGAGTTTCACACAAGCAACATTCGGACATTCTGATTCTTTTCACCTAAACTCTGTCATTTCTAACGTGAGAAACAGGTCGTTCAGGCCAGAGAACAGCCATTACATTAAGTATGATCAACACAATAAAGTGCCAGGTGAGCAGTTTCACTGCCCTCAAAATATGCCTGTTAGTTTATTGGTTAGGTGATGAAAATCATACATGTATCACAACTAATTCCTACCTTTAGTGGCTACTCGAACACAGTCGATTTTTGTCTCCTGCAAAAAAAAAAAAAAAGAATCAGAGTCAGAATCTGTCAGATAATGACAATGAACACAAAGGCACACTTATCCAGGAAACTGTACCACACTGTCCCCTATCATCTGTTGAGCTCAGTGACTGAAACACGAAACGCAGTTAGGCGAAGGAGGCCCGCGGCACAGATTGGCAGTGTGGCGCCCCTGATTTGTCAGCCATCAGAGATCTGTCAGCGGCCCACAGCTCAAGGTGGCCGACCGCTGGGGAGAGAGCAGAAGCACCACTGCTGCCGCGCACGGCTCCAAAAAGACACTCAGGGAGCCCTTTTGAATATGTGATGGGGTTTTAGCACTGACAACAGTCTTCAACAACGCCGGACAAAAAAAACAAGAAATAAACAAAAAAATACAACCCTGCTCCAGCTGTCTGCAAACAGCTCCGTCAACAATGGTCTGCTGATCGAGAAAATGGAAACAGAGGCGCAAGGGCATAAAAATATTAATAAATAAATAAAAGTAGTAGTGCTGTGTCCCTGTGCTTGACCCACAATGTCATTCAAGGAGAGCACAGGAGCCATAATGACATAAAGAGTTGAGAAAAAAAAAAAACCTTACAATGTGATCTCAGCTGCGAGTGCACCCAGATTACTGCAGCTTTTAAGCTGTCAGGCTGCCTCTTGTTAAGAGCAACATAATGTGGCGTTTAATCGAAAAAAAAAAAAAAAAAAGTGGTGGTGTTCTATACTTGCTATTTACATGTAAGATGTCCAGACAAATCACACCGACATTATTAAACATTAATTAAAGCTTGCTATCAAATACCAGTGAATGCTTCATGAAAAAGAGTGCACTGAGGCACTTGAAATTAAAAGACTGAATGGCAAAATAATGACATAAATGCTTCCCTCATGGAATCGGACTTCTCCATTGTTTTCAGAGGGCGAGCTCTTTCATTTTGTGGAGGACGAGCATCATTGCTATGACTCACCGCATCATCCTGGGACCTTCCAAACAGCTGCTGTTTTGCCTCTAGACTTGCTAAACGTATTCAGCCCCAATGCTCATTTCTACCCAGTCTCTTTGAAAAGAACAGGCCAGTGTTCCTAAAGAGGCTGCGTCTGGCGATTCTCATGCAGGACCACAGACACTGGAGCACTTGAAGTCACCATTGAGATGTTTGCCATGGCTCAGCAGAGGGGACGGCTCTGCCAAGTGCCAACTGATTACAGAAGCTTCGACCACACCGCTGCTGCCTGCCACTGGCAATTAAGATCCAGTGGAACAACTGCCTCTCTGAAACGGTGTTGATCAAAGGCTTGTCTGGAGCTTGACGTGAAGTTCCATTGGATAAGGCAGGAGAGCAGGAAGACTAATGGAGGGAGAGCAAGCGTTTTGTTGCGCAAGTCTCTGTGATCCAGGCTTGAGCCTCTGCTCTGAGCTGTTATATGCACAGGCAGCAGTGGTGGTGCTTCACACCAGAGTAAAGATGCATGTGGCAGAGGTCAAAGGTCAAAAGATGTGCTTTCAGCTGTCTGACTGTGTGAAGTTACTATTAAGAACCATCAGTCCAGTCAGCCTGTCAGACAGAACTATCCTTAATCACATTACAGGTATGCCCACCACATTAATGTTGGAATTTGAGGTGAGAGATGGTTAATGTCTAAATAAATCCACCATTTCAGAGCTGAGCCTGCTAAAATGGACATGAAGGAGAAGAAGACATCATGTGGAAGTTAAAACTGAATTCCTAAAGAAGCGAAAGCCTGAAACACCCACCCCGTTGGCGCTACTGACGGCCTGGTAATAGATGCTGTAGCTTTTCTGAGGCAGCAGAGGGGCATTCCAGTAGCCGTTGTAGGTCTTGTTGTCGCCCACGGTGAATGGCTGTGGCGAGTGGATGCCTGCTGCGGGGAACTGAGCGGTGAAGTAGTACTGCGAGTTTAGCAGCGTGGCATTCTGGAAGTGAATGGGAACTGGGTAGCAGCGCAGGATTTCTGCCGTTCCTCGTGCTCTGCGTGGACGTTCCTCCTCCACCACCACCTGGTACGCACTGCAAACACAGGACAGAAAACAGGATAAGCAGCCTCCAAAAACAGGAAATCGGGCAGTTTTTGAAAATAACTGCTGGCAATGAGGTGGATTTTCTGTTCAGCTTGGATTCGTTTTGAAACATTTTCCAGAAGCCTCTTCATAAGTGGCCCAATGTTTAAGCATAAATCTAGTTTGGTTTCACATGATGTTGGGGAAAAAACATTGGAAATGTAACAATCATTACAAGTTTGAAATCAAAATATTGCGGTGTAGCGTGCCATTCTCATAGTAAACATGCCCAGTGGCCTTGGCAGTTTCCTGTTACTGCACTGGGGAAAAGCCAAGACAAACTAAAGGAACTGTTACTTTCTAAAACCGTTTGATAATACCTTTTGTTGAGTTGGAAAACATGCTTCTGTCTACAATTGGAGCAGCTTAAACGATAACCTTTCACCAACACTCACAAGGCTATCTTAGTGGATTTATATAAAATAAACGTATTTATTATATCAGTGTATATTTAAACAGCTGAAGTCTGCGTATTAACCTGTCTATGGGTGGGCAAGATAGTTAAATATCCTCTTTTAAAAGGTTAATAATCCTTTCCGTTTCCTCTCCACCTAAGCGTTGTGCTCGTCTCCGTCAGGACTGCGGCTCCCTCTGCCTCTGACAGAGATGACATTGTTTCTGAGCCGGCCGCTTAGCTTAAGAGGGAGACTGTCTGTCTTATCGGCGTTTGTGTTAGTATGCATCTCGCATCGCCTGTTAAATCTATTGAGCTGCAAAAAGTGACAAAGAGTCTGTTTACAGCTACTGCACAGAATAACAAGGCCGGACTGTGGGACGAGGTTCATGCAAACAACAGCTTATTATTAAAGCAGTCAGATAAATGAATGCATAACTACACGTGTGCATAAATGATGTGTTATTTTTCCATCGATGGTTGGTGTGTTAAAAAATAAATAATATATATAGTTAAAAAGCACATTTTCTTTTAAGAATGCCATCCTAAAGAGTAATTGTTCAATATTACTATTGCAATAGAGTACATTCTTGAGCCAAACAAAGGACCAAGAGTATTATCTGAGTAACGGTTAGCAGCAGCAAGTTAAAGTAAAGACTGCAATCTGGGTGACATGCTATCAAGCAATATTAAAAATCTGGTTTGCAAATCAGGAAGAAAATCGATTTCACTGTTTTGCTAGACTCCAGCCGCCCCAACACCAAAGCTTCAAGGTCGAAAACAACATCTGATCTGTGCCTTTTGGCATTTATATGTTTCCTTTTCAACTAATTTCTGCCCATCTAGCAAACAGGTCTCAAAACTCAAACTAGCGGTGCCTGAGGGAGAGCTACTGCAGCAACCAGGAAGCTGTCAGGACCTTTTCAATAGCAATCAACATGGCATAAATCATACAGCAGCCAAAATCTCTGATTCACACACAAAATATAGTCAGTCAATAGCAAATCTATGGTGTTGCCATAGAAAAAAAATAGCCTAATTGAACAAATGCGCAGTGCAAACTGTAAATGCAAACATCATTTTTTACAATTTTCCGGTGGACATATGTGGACAATTGTGGACATACTAGGAGATAATAATAAATATTTTTAAGCTTCGTGTTACATCGTCTGCTTTGCAATTACAGTTCAATCAGAATGCAACGATACCTGGCATCAATATGGGTCTTGTTGATTGTAATGCTAATGAAATGCTAATTCAAGGGCTCAATTGGCAACAAAAGTAACCAGAACAATAACTAACACCATACAATATGGAAACGGCAGAAGGTGGAGGCTACTGTGTGGATGTGGCTGAATATTTTCCTCAATACACATTATAAGGCGTAGACGTTTTCGCCATCTTGGCTGAATAGTTGCAGCGTGAACAGCGGTGGAAATGATCAATTGTTCCCTGAGGTCAGTACTAGATGATTAAGTGCCCTCTTGTGTGTACAGCATGTGCTCGTTGACCCTACAGTTTATCATAAGGTGCGTGCAGTGTTATTAGAAAACTCATCTTCGCTCTCGGTGGGTGTGTCCCAATTTCTCCGAGCTAAGCGTTTGGAGCCGGGTTGGGAGGTGATGAAATGTCTAATCCCACAGAGTCTGCAGGAGAAGTCAACCTTTAATTACAGTCCCCCTGTTGAGAGCGGAGGTCAAAGGGCAGCTGGAGATGGCTCGCAGTAGCTCCCATAAGTAGCTGAAGTAGCAGCAGAGAAATGAGCGGCGAGGGATCTGAGCCAACACACCTTAATGCGTCAATCATCATACAGCTCTGAGCTAAAGACACACGATTGTGTTTATATAAAACCATCTTCCCATCTGTTTACAGTAACAGCTGTATAAGTTATTGCTGCAATAAGTGCTCCATGTTTTTGTTTTGCTCCAGCGCTGGACTTACATTACGTATTTACTGTATTTACTATTAGAGCTGCAGACACAGAAATAAAATTCGAATCACTGCTGTTGTCCCACGGAACACTGGCGACAGTAAGGACCTATATAATTACAATTTTATAATGCTGTCGAGCCGATGGTCCTCTTGATACTGGTTTAAATGAAAGCGTTTTTCAGCGGCATCTGTAGAGGTTTTCATTAAAAAGGCCTCTTCGTGGTGTTCTGAGCATCAATTTTCACCTGAACTGCTGAGAAAACATGAAATTGGTGCATCCAGTGAGACTGGAAAGTGAAATGATTCCTTCTTTGATTACTGCTGTCATTTTCCTGTGCCTTTGAGCAACTGACACTTTGACACCTCATGGTGAGTTCACAATTTTAATTATGAGTCATTGACAGACCACAGTAATTTAATTATATCCTTGATTTGGTTGGACACGAATGAGGGAAAACTGAATAATGCACATTAATGACAAGAAAAAAAAAAAAAAATCAACGGGGGGCCACTGCTGCCACTGTACCATGTCTGCTATAAGGTTGATTTCTTCCCCTGCTCATTTTTGGGAGAATTAGCGGTTCCTGTAGGAAAAGTTTTACTATTCATGTCCTGATTGTTCCTATTGCTGTAGATTCCATTGTGTATCCGGAGTGCTGCCCTGTAACATGGCTCCATGCAACCATGGTGACAGCGCAGCTTATTTAGCCGTGACAGCTGTCACCATCCATCCTTCAATCCGCTGGATTTAGAAAATGCCAGTTGAAGGAACGACGCTATACCCTACTGAACCTGACTGGACTGCTAATTTAAATTCAGATGAGTGGACGTTGACATGTTAGCACCTATGTATCACCGCAATGAAATACAAGTGCTACATCAGAACTGATGTTTGGGGATTCTATTTAATCTTGAATGAACAGTTCTGATGCAAGTGCTATAGATTTGTGTAGATGCTGCTGCTCTGCTTTATTATTCTCTTTGAGTCATTGAAATCCTTCCCCTTGGCAATATATTTCAGAAAATATGACATCAACTCTCACTGTTATGCAGATGACACCCTCCTCTACCTCATCACCAACACAACTGCTTCTGGCCACCGGAGTTCAGAAACATCACTCGACTATATCTCCTTAAATCAAACTCAGAACTTATCTGAGTAAGACCAGTTTCTCTTTATCCAATTTAATTTTTACTAGTTTAAGTCTTGTTTATTCTTCGATATTTTTACTGTGTGTTTTGCATATTTTTTACCTACTTGTTTGGTGTGGTTGGGTGTCCAGAAAGGTGCCTATAAATAAAATTCTTTGTTCAAGATGAAACATGCATATTCAAACACAGGTGCGGATAAGCACCAGCGCAAATGAGATGCTTTGGGAAGGCCCGTTTCAGTCAGCGAATCCCTGTAATGACCCGTAAAGCTCTGGAGAAGACACCACTCAGACGTCACACCTGTCTGCCAGATGATTGCAAATCACTTCACATCTCCTGAAATTGTTCTCTTTCTCTCCCCGAGCAGGAGGTGTAAAGACCAGAGGAGTAAAGAAGAGAAATGAGGAGGGAGAAGAGAAATGAGGAGAGCAGAATTGCACGAGGTGGTAAAAGTGCTCCTTCAGAGGAGCTAGGGGGGCAGACCTGTATTCCTGCAGCGGTGCAACAACTTCAGCTGACATCAATTAGGCCTCCTCTAGCCTTGCTGCCCGATAGATTTCTGCTCTCTCGCCATTCGACGTCAACCAATTATGGCAGATTGACTCCGAATCGACTGGATTGTGATTTATTTTTCTCTGTGAATGTATGTGTGTGTGCTTCTTCAGTGGGGGGGGAGGTGCTCCGGGAGCATTTTAATCACCAAATCTGCCTCTCTGATGCCAACTGGTTGTCTCTATTTACTATGTGTCTGATTTAAAGTTGCTCACTTCTCCTGACCCAGCATCCTGACTCCACACATCTGTCTACTTCCTCTTTATATTTCCCAGGTGTCTTTCAGCCTATAAAGCACACAAATTAGGGGAAGCCATAGAGCGCATCCAACGTTAAATTGTACAGAGCTCTGAGAACTGACATGTTTCTGCATAGCTATTAGCATTTTCGATGATGCAATCAGAGAAACGTGGTGATTATTTTAGGACTGTAGCAAATTTCTTTAGCTCATGCATGAGCTCAGATAGTTTGAAGCTACGGGGAGATACACTGAAATTCTGCTTCCTCCATTTGCTACTTAAAATGCAAAAAAAAAAAGAAAAAAAAAGCTTTATTTGGTGTTTATGTATGTTTTTATACGCTTGCTTACGGCAAAGGTTATCGGAGAAAAGAGGAGGTCTGATTTAGTGCTATAAATGACAAGGAAAGCATTTCAAATCATTTATTTCTGCAGAAGCATATAAACATTTATTTTGATGCTGTGGAGTGAGGAGGCGTATTCTGGCCCTGACGAGGGGCCATTTCAAACATTAGTTAAACGCGACATGACTGATAGACAGGTCCCTAATCCTCTTAAAAGAACAGTGTCCCCTCTGGTAAAAACTGTTCCCAGCCATGCATGTTGTCCCGAAAGATTAGAAGCCAAATCCAAGTTAGCAATGTAATACCGATTAGCAATTAGACAAATATGAAACACTGACTAGTCTGATTGGATCTATCCAAAATGTGATTTGACCTCAGCGTAACTGCAGAATACTGGGGAGAAAAAGACATTTGCATTTCTTTTACATCATCTTTTTCAGGAGCCACTGCTATTGGGTTGTACACCCAAAGATCTGCTGAAGAGTCTGGAGCTCTATTACCAACTCAACCCAATCAGAATTCAAGACTGCGTCACACCTTGCCAAATCCCATTTCACAAGGGCTTTAAAACTGATTTTAGAAAGTGTTCAATTTCTAAATGAGCTTCTGAACACACAGGACAGCTGTGTGGGGGAGCACAGAATTAAATGTAATTAAAGAGAAATTTAAGCCCTTGGTTGTCTTTGTTGGATCTTTGGAATTCTAAATCACCACCAGTAGCTGCTCGGACTGGAGCTGCTGAACGGAGCCCTGCAAGGCGCCACGTGACATTTACGTGCAGCCAAAAACATTGCCAGTGTAACGTCTTTAAAGCCAACATTACGCGCTCCCCTCATTGCTGCCCCCGGTGGTCCCTTTTCTTTTGCAACTCACATTTTTTGGTGACAACTGGTGCTCTCAGGAAGGCCGCGCACCAGCCTGAGAGCTTTCAAATATGAGAGTGTGTGAAGAAATGTGTACCTGGGAAGGCCTGAAAGCTCTGCTGTAATCAAACGACAGCTGAATTTATTCTGATGCAAGCACCAGATAGATGGTGAGGAGTTTCTAAATGATCTCATTCAATATAAATGACCCTTTAAGGCTGTATTTTTGCTCCTGACAATGTCTGTTTAGCTATATTTAGGCTGTAAAACAGTCCCGAACATTAAAAGTTGAAGCTTATGAAACAAAGACGAATCTCTTTCATCTGAGGCCTTCCAAAATGTTAAATAACGGAGAAAAAATTAATAAGGGGTGCTCTGATTCACAACATGCTGTTAATTATGATGAGGCATTTGTAATTAGCCAGCTGATAGAATGGCGGCCTGGCCGAGGCCCTCTGAAATGTACCTTCGAGGAGATTAAAAAATGATCACACTGTCTTCCTTGGTCAGACTTCTCCGTTTGGTTTTGGGGCATTAATCCGAGTAGCTGCACATCAGGTAAACATGAGCTGACAAGCCTGACTAAACATCTCCAGGCTGTAATCCTTAAAAGACTCGGATGCGTCGATAGTGTCAATTTCTTTGCAGCATGCGAACACGTTTATCACGACTGGTTTTACACCGCTGATGCCATGCGCACAAAGCAATCCACCTGTTGGCAATGAAGGCTGCAGGAATCTATTCATGCATTAAGGTCCTTTCTTTTGAAAAAGGAGCCAGTCTTTATTAACTAATATGGAAATTCATGCTCTCGCCCTGAGCTCAGAAACATCTGAAGAAATGCAACAAATGGCCATGCACAGTAAATAAAATTAAGTGGAGAATTGTAGCCTCTGTGTAAACTAGATTTACTAAAATGACTTAACTGCCTACTCTTTAGTCGCCTAATGCAAGAAAATGCTTGAGCAAGTTGCCAAATGCTTACAGCGAAGATGAATGAGGCACAGTGATAATCTGTGCGCAACAACTTGGCAGTTTTACAGACAACCTGCTTCCCTCATAAACGACTAATCAAGCAGGGAAAATGCCTCCGCTCCTCGGAATCCCATCCCGGGGAAGCTTGCACCATGAAAGCCATGTTAAGAAAAGGAATGCTGAAGTTCGCCTCAGTAGCGCGGCGCTTTTGTGATCTCATCTTCAAAGGCTGCGCTTCTTCACAGGATCACAGCCAACAAACAAATAAAGCTCCGAAGATGAGACACATGCAATAAGGCAGCGAATTCCCTGGCAATATCTCCTCACAGTTGGGTATCGACATTCACAACCACCTGATGTTTATCCTTTGAACGTCTAAAATACTTTCTGAGGTTTTTATGCGAGGCAGCCTCGGTAAATCCTACCTCACGGGTGCGCCTCTGCTCTGGGCCGGTTTGAGCAGTACAGTGACTGTGCTGTCCGTCTGGTTCAGAGAGGTCTCCTGGTCATAAGCTGGCATGGAAGGAGCTGAGAAAAACATGGAAGTGTGAAAGCGCTGATTTCTAAAATAGTTTAAACTGGAAGACAAACAAGAAAAAAAAACGAGACAATGCTCCCAGGATGACACAGGACCTGGTCTTTCTAAGTAACACAGTCTGCAGGTATTTACGTTTCCATTCAAAATACGGAATATTCTACATAAGATGTAATGAGCTGAGCTTGCTTTCATGTTGACATGTTTAGAAATAAAGATCTCTGTCTGTAGAGAGTAACCCAAACACCAGCCGCCCACTTGGTAGCTGCGCTGAGCTGACCTGAAATCTTGGTGGTGAACTGGGTGATGATGGCGGGGCCGTAACCCTTGGCTGTGCTGGCCCGCAGGGTGAAGGAGTACGTAGAGCCTGGGTAGAGACCGGTGAACATGTGGGTGGTCTCGTTGCCCAGCTTCACAACCTTTCCGCTCTGGTTGGAGAGGTCCAGGTCAGGATCAAACGAGCTCACTGCCTTGTATGAGATCTAGGAAGAAGAATATAAACACGCTGATGGCGGTCTCCGCTACTGGAACAGACATGGGAATAAATAAAAGATCCTGTTTGTGTGTGTGTGTGTCATTGACATGGTTTTACAAGATAAAACTTAAACACTCATATCACATCTTTATTGTCTTTTTCCCATGTTCAGAACGTCAAGAAGAGTGCAAACTTGTGCATTCCTTCTACATGCATAAACACAGAGAGCTCTGGAGGGAACCATTAAGGTGAGTGTTTTGGCTAATATCCATTTTGAGTCACCGTAATGTTGCACTTTATGAAAATGCCTCTGCTTGTACAGGAAAAACCTCCATTACAATTCCAATTAAGAAGCACAAAGGGAGTTAGGAGTGCTGCATAATTTGTGTCCATCAAGTTTTGAAACGCTTCAAGGCCTTCTCATTTAGCCTTTGTCTGCAAAATTAGCCTGTTATGCCAAATCCTCTATAACATGGGAGAAAATGTAAAAATGACATGTCAGCGCTGGACATCATAGATGGGTTTTTACAATTATAATGCAGCTGACATGAAAAATAATAGAGAAATAAAATGAAAACCTTAGCAAATGATTGCTACTGAAGTTGCACTGGTTGACATTTTCCATCAAAGTGAATAAATGTATTTCTAATATTTAAAAAAAAAGACTCATCTGCTTTTGTTATATTTATAAAATTATTAAGTGTACTATTCGTAACTGAAATACTATACTTATGAGGACTCGCCTGTGGAAAAATCACTTCAGCATAAAGTATAACAGCAGGCAATTTTATGGAAACAGCTTGATTGTAAATGTCTGTAAAAACTGGGCTTCACCAAAGTCTCCACAAATTGGAAACATGCCTGAGAGACAAAGAACATTTGGAACATTCACTCCAGTAGCACCTATGATGAGTCATAAACCGGCTGAAATCAGTTTGATATCAAATTCTGTTAGATGTATTTTTAAATCTCTGTCCTGATGGAGGTCGTCTTGTACGAACAGAATCCCAACAGCTTAACAGAAAATTGCAGGTTTTGCATGAAGATTTAGATCGGAGCCGTCTTCGGGGAACACACACCTGCTGGAAGTCGTTTAAATCTTTGTGTTTCCAGGGGACATTTAGAACCAATATTCTCCTTATAAATAAAATCCACATTACTGTAAGGACGTAATGCTGCAAGCTGGGTATTTTTGCTTTGACATAAATATGACTGAACATGGAAATGCCTCGGTTCGAGCCACGCCGTTTGCTTTGAAGCCTTTGAAATTTTAAAAAAGGTAAACAACAGAAGCATGTAGCTCGAAAAGTGACTAAAGTGTGCAGTGAAGGATCTGCTTTTACAGGCGTTGTTTCCCAGCGCCTATAAGTGCAGAGGGCAGAAGAGTGCACTAAAACCACCTGAACAAACAGGGCCTGGTTACAGCACCTCCAACCATTCCTCTGATTGAAATGTCTCTGTGAAGCTATGGGAGGATCCATTTTCTATTTCAGTCACCCTGTACACCTGACAGATCAGTGGCGGATGGAGCGACACGCACGGCGACCCCGACTGCAGCGCTTTTACTTTCAATCTGCTCTCCTCGGGTGAGAAACAGGCCTGTGAATAATTGCTAACATAGTCAAAATATCAGGCGCGAGCCAGGAGGGGAGAATGGGAGGAGAATCAATCTGTGGCAAAGGCTGGAGGATTACTACCACCGGAAGCTGCCTGGGCTCAATGTGTACATGTATATATAATGCGTGTGCGGACTGTTTCAATTATTCAAGATTCCATGCTGCTCCTGGACCAGGCTGGCTGGAGCCATATGTCAACATTTACTCAGCGCCGGGTTGCGATATATGCTCAAGGTTGGCTTCCGAGACAGTTGAGATGTCACGCAGGAGTTGAGGGACAGAGGACATTCGAAGTTCACGAGCTGATTCTGTATGTATAGAGCGGGTAGCGTTTGTCAGCGCGGCGTTGGTCGTACCTCGTACTGAGTGATGATCCCGTAGGTCTGCGCTGGTTCTCGCCACTTCAGGATGATCTTCTCCTCATAAGCGCTGCCCTGAAACGACTCCAGCGGCACTGCACCAGGCACTGTGGGAAACCAGAAACAGATCTCAGTGACCAAAAGTGTCTTCCTGCTTCGTGAATGTTTATTCTAATTAAACGTTGAATAGAAGAGGTTTTTAAAGACTAGTAGTAGACCGATGGCTGTGAGCTCATTTTAAACACGTTCTTTAAATACTTAAAGTCACTGCGGCTTAAAACGCTCACCCTCATAAATGTTTCAATTCTAAAGGAAACAGTTATGCGCAGCTAAAAACACAGATGAAGTGTTAACCTCAAGGGACAGCTGGAAATTGTAAGCGCTCCGCTGTGTTTGCTGGTGCTGAGCAGCTGCCAAAGAGATCTGATCCTTTAACCCCTCATGCGGATTGTTTCCCTTCTTTGAGAAGAACAGAAGGATGTAGATTTTCCTCGGCGTTTATCGTCAAGCAAAAAAAAAAGAAGACTGCAGCTACACCCTGCCTGTGCACTTGTTCCCACAAGACCCTGAACACACAGAACTGCAGCCAGCAAGGGAGAACTAGTCGCAGTTAAGTTTGCGACCGCAGATATCTGAGCCAGACGCGACGAGACTGTTTTGTTGGCTGAGCCTGTTTGCTATCTGTCTGCCATCTGTAAAGTTCATTTTCCGTGTCTGCTGAGGGAATACGATCCACCTTTCATCATGACACTTGCAACGTAATAAAGCTGGTACATAAAAACATTTCAAAATTGAAAATGAATAGCAGATCTTTATGAAATATTTAAATGTTGGTATTTTTACGGACTTCCTGCTAGTAAATTAATTTCTTCAAGCCGTTAATACAATGTACGTGGATGCACGTGGATGATTCCTCATGTTGGAGGAAGTCTGGGTGGTTGGAGAGCTGCAGGGACGGGTTGGTGTATCCACACTTACCATCCTCGTCGGTCTGAACCTCGAGCTCTTTACTCTCCATGACTCCCTCTGGATTACGTAGGACCAGCTTGACACTCAGGTTGGTAAACGGCGTCAAGTTGTGGATGGTGTGCTGAGGGTCACGGCTCTGGGTGTCGTAGCACACCTCCTCCCGGGCCTCCTCCTTGCCACCCACCCTGGAGCGGTACTGCACCGTCAGGTTGTAGCTGTGGCAGCGGGTCACATTGTAGCCCAGAGGCTCCCAGCGTATCGTCACCTGTGTGGACTGGATGTCCACCACTTCGAGGCGTCGTGGGCCGTGCATGGGCTCTGGGTGGGTGGACAGACAGGAAGCAGTGTGAGCATTCATCAAGATAATCAATTAGGCCACACGGAATGTGGCTAGTGCAAGGCAGAAAATGACTTAGGTCTATGCCAGGACACAGAGAGGATCTGTGACCAGGGTTTTTCACAACACTTGAGACCCCGTCAATACTTTTTTCCCCCTCAATTCATATTTTTATAAAATATTTAACATTTTCAAAGCTTCGGGCTGAGGCATTGCCACATCCCATTAAAGCACTAACTGGGTCTCCTAGCTGCTGCACACACCACAGGCTTTTTGGTGCAAACCCCTCAGCAGGAGGCGTATCATCCCGTCAGAGCGTGCTATTCTTTAGCTCCCTTCTTCCTTGTCCTTGGCCTTTTTCACTCCTTTTTTCTATCTCACCAGTGGTGGTCACCTATTAGCACCACACTGATACAGGGTGAGCCAGCCCGCCAGTCCAGGGAGGATACAACCCCCACTGCCATCCCATCACCTCTAATCACATCCACCGTGCCTTCTTGCCTTTTCTCAGCATCTTTCTCAATTTTGTTCATCTCTGCTTCAACTTTCTCCCGTGCTATTTCTTTTCTCCCTCTCTGCGACTCCCCCATTTCTCTTTCCCTTGCCGTCTCTTTCTCTACATCTCTGCTTCCCTCTGTCTATTTTCCTCTCCCCCTCTCTGCTACCTATGGGAGGAAAGCAGACCAAGCACAAGGTAATGGGATCAATTTCCATTCCAGGTTAAATTTGCAGTCCATTTCTCTGGAACTTAACACTTTACCACCTATTAGGAACAGCCAGGGCTCAATTTCCCCGTTCCCCAGGAGACACAGTCCAGCAATTCAGAGGCAGCCCTGGAAGCCATGTTTTACATTCTGGAGGTTCAATCTATGCACAACATACAGAACTGCATAATGTAACAATGAAATATGTTAACGAAGCCTCATGTCACTTTTAATACTGCTAATTGACAGGTGGCGTATGTGAGAGACAATAAAAGTCCATGTGGAGTAAATTATGCATAACCTTCATATTTTCAGATATGATATCCCTGACAAAAATGGATATTCCTGGAAGGAATATTGTATCACTGTGGAAGCATTCAGCATCCAGTATAGAGCGAAGAAATATACATTTTTTAATGCATAATAAGAAAATGTATTAAAATTATTCAAAATTGGCGGCTAGGAACTATGATCAACCACTCGGCTTAATACTGCAGAGTGATAATAATGACAGTTCATCTCAATCTATGAAATCAACCCCCCCAAACTAACACAAGTTCTAATGGGAGAGAGAGTTGGCAAAGGAAAACAGGCATCTTTAAATAGGTTGCAAGGCTGGCAAAGCCAGAAAATAGGAGTTTTAAACCCCTTCATTTGCGGAACTATCTGTTGGCTGCACTCCGTAGGCAATGGTTACACTAAAAGCACAGAGAATTGTAGGGTGGCCAGGCACAGAAATCAAATTAAACCAGATGCTCTCAAAGTGACAAATGCACCAAAGTGTGAATCTCAAGCAGATGTGCACGGGCAGCTTGAAGGAAGTCTCATTTATTGTGCGTTCATGGAGAATGTCACACTCCCATCTTTGTGGAACATCGAAGATAATGGGCCCTGCGTCCCTCACTCTGGCCTGTGGAACCAGCCAGCAAAACTGAGGACGAGCTGAGAAAATGGAAACAGCCAAAGTAAAATAAAAAGGATGAAAAAAATGCAAAAAGAGGAATTATATTATAAATGCATGTGTAATGTTTTGTGTAAAGTAGAAAGGACATTACATAGATCCATATTTCTGTTGTTGCACCAATGCTAAAAGTGAAGGAAATAATACAAGCCACTTAGTAAAGAGCACTTCTGACTTCAGCAGCGTCCCCCTGGAGGTTTGTTTGGGAAAAGGCTAATTGTTTGTTGCCCCATTGGCTCCCTGCGGCGGTGCAAATGCTAGTTGGCTGAGGGAGGTAGTGGCGGACGCCCAATCACAATGTATATGCTATGACTTAGAATGACATCATCCATTGTCTTGTCCACTGAGTCATATTTATGTAAAGAAAAAAAAAAGAGAACAACATCTTTACCACCATTAATCTGAAGGAGAAAGTGGATATCTTTAAATCCTCCTGTGCACGGATGGGCGAAACGCAGCGTTTTTTCGATCGGCCAGTGAATGACAGCTGATGAGATGGGCCCATTACCACAGCCTGCTGCGGCTGCTAGTTGAGTGTTATTGACTGAGCCGAAACCGGCGCTCCTTTATAAGTGCACGCACAAATCACAACAAGAAATAACAAGGCTATCTCTTGAAACCCATACCATTCCTTTTCTCTTTCATTCACCATTCTCGCAGGCGATGGCACGCTGAGGGTGACACAGGGGTGAAAGTGTTGAAAGTATGACTCTAATACCTCGGCCAGTATGGTAGATATTTCAAGAGGAATACAGCTATAATAATGGCAATGAAAGTATCCCTGGGAGCAGCAAATTGCTGAGGCCTATCTCCTGCCAGGACACACAGCAGACTGAGAGGCAGATTTGTATTCTGAGCCACGGCCAAATTATCACCTGCCCTGCAATTGCCCGATGTAATTGAATAATTTGAATGTGGCATTTACATTCAACTATTAGTGACTTTGCCATTACAGTGTGACATTTAAATAATATTTTTAGAAATTATCAGGACATGATTGCTTTTTCCTCATTTCATGCGGTGGCTCGCGCGATAACGCTCTCTCCCCCGAAATGTGAAACCAAAACAAGCCAGTCACTGCATGTTGCAGCTGCCTCTACGAGAGGGGTTTCAAACGGTGCACTTAGCCCCTGGGTAGATGCGAGACATTAGTCCTGGATGAAAGGAAACAAATTGGGCATGTCTGTGGCACAGCCACTTTACTGCGAGACAAGCCTGTGGATGCGTGAGGTAAAGATGTGTGCTTTGTAGCATGGTTAGAGTAAAACCAGCATCTGCAAGCCTGCAGGGCAGCAGATACGGCTCCTCCGTGACCTGATAAATACACACGGACAGATATACTTATCAGATTTCCCTCAGGTGGGGAAGCAGGGATCTTTATCAGATCGACATTGTTTAAGTGCGACTGAGAAAAAAACAGCCTCTCTGACACACACACTGCTATCGCCATGAGACAACTTTGTCAGTGTGGCTCTGGAGCTCAGTTGATATCAATCCCAGCGAGACGGCATAAGGACTGTGGAGGTGGTGGTGGCGGAGGTGGGAAGCTTGTTGTTTGGTGATGAAAATAAGAGAAATTCCTCAGCTTCCATAGAAATGACATGCACGCTGCTGGATTCCTTGCTGGGGGGGTGACAGCAGGGGCTCATCATACGTCAGTGCCTTATGTCAGCTGCAACCGAACAACACGACAACAGCAAAGATTAAAAACTGCCTCCCGAGCCTTCTCGGGAGGCTGTTTTCATGTAAAGTGCTCCCTTCCAGGCAGCGAGGGCAAGTATTTCCATCACTTATCTTTCCATTGCTGTGTGTTATTCACTTTGTTCTGTTTGTGCCGGGTGGGCTGAGAGCTGAGCACATTTGTTTGCCTGGTTCTATTACATCTCCGCGATGGCTCTGTGGCCGTCAAGGTAATGACATGGGCTTTACACTTAGGAAATCATTTTCATATCCAGCCGAAGCGAGCCGTAATGATAGCTTTTGATAACCAACAATCAAAGCGCCATCGCCCTCCTAGAGCGATCCTCTGGAGGGGAAAAAAGAATGCGGGATGGCGGTTAAGAGGGGAGATGGAGAGAGATATTTGTGGGTAGAGAAAGAGAGATAAAGCACATGAAGGAGGGGGTGGAAAGACAAAGAATTCAGTTGCCCTCAGATGCAACAGGCCATCAGGCCTTGGGGTTGATGCGTGGACACATTTTATAATTGATGGCGCATTAAAAAGCTGGGTATGAACCGCATGTGTTCACTCATCGCCTCCTACATCGTTTCAAAGTCAGAGACAAATGTCCAAGTGCTCAGGACACACACAGACATACTGTCCATACACCTCGGAGGCGTGGATAATCACAAGGATTTATTGAATGGTGCTGGTTGTTCCTCACTCTATCAGGTCCTTCTTTATAGGGCCCATGATAGATGAGACTGCCATGATGGGTGAAGATGCAGGAGCAGAGGGGGCTACAACATTCTGGATCAAATTGAAACCGCAGAATGAGCACAAGCACCAGGCCAGCCTGGGCTGCCACCTTGTCTGATGAACCCCCCGAAGCTGTAGGGAGGAGATGAATGGCTGAGTGGCTTCCTTCTCAAAGCAATGAATAAAAGTGGCAGAGCAAAGGTGTGAGAGAGAAGGAAAGATGCTCTTTACCAGCACGCAGGAAGACGGTGTCCGACAAAACTCCAGACGAGTTAAGCAAAACAGGTGGGGATTTAGAGAATTATCAAATAGAGCTGGTTTTTGAACTCGATCCAGGTACTGCTGCATCAAGTTATGTCCAGATTTACTAAAGAACAACTACAGA
Source organism: Pao palembangensis (assembly GCA_015343265.1). Lineage (NCBI taxonomy): Eukaryota > Metazoa > Chordata > Actinopteri > Tetraodontiformes > Tetraodontidae > Pao > Pao palembangensis. Next base: position 8,862,358 of record CM027093.1, read on the forward strand.
AATCAATATATTCATTTTTATTAGCAGTTTCTCACATTAGCAGATTCTGCTAATTTGAGAGTTTAGCGCGTTGTTAGTCTTATAATGTTGGGCTGTTTGGCCGTAATTCCTTGTTGGCATTGCTTACTGGGTGTTTATCCCTAAGGAGCAAACAGGCGCTGATTCTAATGTACATGTTGTCATTAAACTGTTTTAACATGCAGCATTAGATTCTGAACCATTTCCTCCTTCTTTGACACCATTGAATAAACCAGAATAACAGCTAACACACCTGCTTATTCATATCTACTTTGTATTTGCAAGAAACAAGTAATTCAATATGGAAAAAGAAAGCAGCAGAAAGATGCATAATCTTATCCAGTTGTTTGTACAGATATCTGGGCTCTGGTGTCAGTCTATGACTAAAAAAAAAATTCTTAATTTAAAAGAAGGACTGAAGTAGATAATTGGTTAATGAGGCAAATGGATTCCAAAATACACGTAATCTTTTCTATGACTACAAAAGAGCAGCGTTCCTCAGGTGTACGATGTAAAAGGAAGCATAAATCCTCAGGTGGGAAGAGAACAAAGCTGGTTGAAGGGAAGAGCAGAGGCAGCGGAGGTGAAACTGCTTAAATCAATCCTCCATTCTGCTTCTACCAATGTGTTGCACAGTGATTGAGGTCAAAGTGACAGGCAGCGCGATCCCCCCTCCTCCATCCGGCACCGGCTCAGACACGCTAACCACACACCCGGTGCTACTGGCAGACGAGCGTTGTCGTCTGTGTTCAGGTTTGGTTTCAAGGGAGGTGGTCCGGTTAGGGTCCGCAAACAGGAGGAATGCAGGCCTTCATTTACTGATGGGGATGCAATCTCTGCAGGAGCGGTGGGAGGTTACCAAGGTGATTCTTCAACTTCAACACTCTCCAGATGTATCCTGAGGCATTGTCATTTGTTGGCAAAAACCTGGATGTGTCACACTAAACTTGGGTCTGGGTGTTACCCAGAGACTAAATCAATGTGAAGAGCTTGACTTTGTGAAAAGGTTGCTGTAATTTCTGAGCCACCTGTTTATCAGATGCCTCCGATTTCGCCATCTAGAAGGTGGGAATACAGGATATAAATGGCAGCCTTCCTTATATTTCTGACTTTGGTTAAAAAGATGAGGCAGGGAAATATTTCTGAATATGCCTTATACAACCAGACGGAATGAGTGCACGGCGGGTGCCTAGCGAGCCGAACGGGCCATCTATAATTCAGGCAAAGGATGGAGAAAATCTGTGACAAAAATTACAGCAGATAGTGCATGAATAATTAAACACGGAGAATAGAAACATTTAGAGATTTCAGTTCAAATTTTAAAACAGCAGAGAAACAAAAAAAAAAAAAAGGCTTTTGTCAAGCCTGACTAAACTGCAGCTATTTATCACTCTCCTGAGGCTGGGGAGGAGATAGACAGCCTAAAAACCCCACATGCATGGCAGCAGAGCATGATTTGCACGTATCTGTGCTCAAAGCCTTCCATTGTACTGAGGGCTGACGATGGAAGGTTGAAAAAAAAAAAAGAAATACTGTATATTTTATATATATATATATATATATATATATATATATGAATAAAACAGCAACAGTTTCCCATTCCGTCTCCAACAGCCATCATTTGTAGAAGTGTCCTTGAGAAGAGCGCAATACGTCTTTGGCAGCAATTTACCATTCTAACCAGCTCTTGTGAGGACTTTTTTTCTTTATTGTGGTCGGTCTATAACCTTCCTGCACTCCGCAAACTCAATCCGCCCTGTTTTCACTGACCGACAAAAGCACAAATTCAATGGCGCTGAAACGAAGGCTTAGCGCTCACCTTGCTGCAGATGACATATAAACCCTGTAGATCACGTGATTGCCGGCTTTTGTGGGTGATGAGCAGGGGAATTGTTATCTGAGATGGTAAGGTGAAATGGTTTTCTATTGATGCCTTAAGGCAACAATGGCAGTAATTAGACACATAAAACCAAGCAAACTATTAATTTTCACTCTGGACCCACATAGACAGTTTGGTCCAAGAAAAAAATCTCGAAAACTGAAGGCTGGAACGCTCTTTGAGCCCTCTTCTCTGACAAGAATAATGGGTTGCCAGCAAATTGAGTTACATTATGGATAAAATGCACTTACATAAACAATGCATGATTGAATTTACCATTATTCACTTTAAATATTCGAGTGCATATGTATTTCTCTTTTCAAGCTCGCTTTGAATGCAGATAGCGCAAAGCGACAAAATGGTTTATTGTTAATTATAGCTATAGAGAAAATTACAACCTTGTCCAAAGCCTTAACTACATGCACTGCCCCCAACAACGAGGACGATTTTAATACGCTTTTCTATCCATCTTGCGGTCAATCACATGAAGGTGTGTCAGAGCCGTTGAAGGCTGAACAAAAAACAGAAAAGAAAAGAAATCTACAATTTGTATTTACCAAAAAAGGTTTAGCCTTTATAAACTGAAAACAGTCAAGGTTGTATACACATGGAAATATATATATATATATATATATAAATTTTTTTTTTTTTTTTTCAATAAAAATGCAGCAAGATTGTTGAAGCGACTCAGACTGAAGTCTCGTGCTGCTCAGGGGACAAGTTGCCTTTGAATCGGGTTCCCTGATATTTTGACTATATGACTATATTTTGACTATCACACACATGCACACAAACAGACAGTGTACCATACGATACACACGTTACAGTGTCTGACTGAAAAAACAAAAGCTGTAAGTCTAATGGGAATATTAGAGCAATAGGAAATGACTGATCTGTACTGTAGCCTTTAAACCTACAGAAAAATGCAAAGCATGCACATCTAGAAGCGCTTGCACGTTGACAGTGAGCTAATGACGTCTGACAGAGAGAAAAGGGATCACTTCTTGGAACAGCTAACAACAGGCTAACCAGGTCAGGACCAATTACTGTTGATTATCCAAAGGTGTTTTTTTCAGCACCACAAGTCAACTGCTGCTCTATCATAATTAGGAGAAAGCATAAATTAGATTCATTAAAACACACGCACACACCAGGTGTTAATAATGTTATTGTGCACTTTGAATTTGGTGAGATAGTTTTCACTCTAGTTTTAGAACTTTTGAAATGCCACCAGTGTTCTGCCTCTCTGCGATAACAAAAAGCTTAGTCCCTCGCGTGCACGTGCATATGCACATGCGATTCCTCGGTGTGGGCTGACGCAATCATGCAGCTCCTCCCCACTCTGTTCTGGTCTAAACAAGCATGAGGGCTGATCCCTGATTAATGTTGATTCTCCCGTGTTTAATCGCAGTCGGAGCAACAGAATGGCAAAGTAAAACAAACAGATGAGACGGCTCCCACGTGGCATCGGAGCGCAGATGGAGATAACTTATAGATGGAGATGTGGACTTGGCAGAGGCTGAAGTGGCAGCAGGTGTTTGGACCCAGCGTGGACATCACGTACTGTCATCGTTAAAGTGCCAGCAAAGTGTTAAATCGTGTCTGCTGCAGAAATAAGAGCAATATATGCTTTTGGTATGATAAACCTAGCTGATTATTACAGTAAGATGTTTGAACAAAAATAGAAAAATGTGTCACAAAACTTCCAGCATGCTGCAAAGATGCAAAGATACTGCAAAGAAGACTCAAAAAAAATACTGGAATACTGGAATGTATTTATTATCATTGATAAAGTATGAAAAAAGGCTTTGCTGCAGGGGCCTGAAGCCGAACTAAGACTGCTGATGAGCAGCCATGGTGACACTTACTTCACTGCCTCCCTCATGCTGGCTGCAAACGGACCCTCTGCATGAGCTGTTGTCTCAGCACTGTAGCTGAAATCCAGGCCCCCCCTGCTGTGATACTGAGGCACCATATGATAATACAGTGTCTTCCTATAAGTGGCACTCATCCAGAGCTGACAGCTGTGGGGCGGTAAACCTCTTCACACAGACATAAAGCTCACTTTTACCAAAATGATTCCCCCCCCCCACACACAAACACACAAACACAACAACAACAAACAAATGTCGACAGATCATGGACTCTAACGCCGATAATGGACAGACATGCAAAAGCAAAATATTGCTGATTCATTTTGGAAACCTCTGAATCTCCAAAATGATCCCCAACCGCGTCCCGTTGTGTCCTAGCATAATACAATCTCCATTTTAGGGCACTGGTTTAAAACATTCTTAGTCATTAGGAGAGTGCTTGGCATGGTGGAGAATAATTGTGTAGGAGACAGAGCTCAAAAGTGGCGGCGGATTTTCATTAGCACCTCAAGGAAGCGTTTCTGTCCGTCTGCACCATCCCGCTGTCCAGCGAGCCTTAGCTGTTCAATTAGAGGCTCTGCTGAGAACCAGCCTGTCAGTGGGACAGCAAGCTGGACAAGATCAAGATCGGCTTCCTCAAACACACCTCAGGAATCCCCGCTGTCGCTCTCCCTGACTGTGACCAGCAGGGCGGCCGAAGGGGCGGGAACTTAACGCAGCTGCGGCCTGGCTTATCATGCCGTGCAGGTAGGGCCATTTAGAAGTTTGTTTTCCAGACACTAAACAGCATTAACCCTAAAGAATAGCTGACAATTAATCTGAATATTACAATACGGTGAATACAGTGTTTAAAATACCAATTTAGACTCAAAGTGCTTTACAATTTAGCATTCATGTCACAAAAAGAAATGTTTTTTCTGAAATTACTGTGACAATGTTCCTTACTGATGGCTATTTCTGAGAATTCTAATCTGTATTTTATCAACAGTCCCACTGAAAACCTTTTAAAATCAAGTACTCTACATATGTGGTGACTTTTAGCATTTCTGAAGCCCTTCCAGGGTTCAGAGTTCTGTTCTGCCCCTGCCCTGGGGCCACGCTGAGCTTCAATCAATATCTGTGCTGCTGATGAATAAGAACAGCAGCAGGTCTCCGAAATGAGAACAAGGCTGAACAAACCTAATCATGGGGGCAGTTTCATGTGCTGAGCTAATGACACAGTAAATCACAAAAGTTGCTGAGAGACAACTGAGCTGAATAATAAGTTAATACTAAGTTCTTTAAATGAAAAGTTATTTAAACAGGACGTTATTAACTCTGACAATTGAGTTAGCTGTAAATCTAAAACAATAGTTTGTGTCTCGATAATGAAGATCTATAAATATAAAAAAAAGTAATAATACAAATGTCCACTAAGGCTAATTATGTAAATAGAATGAAAATGATATATGCTGAGCAATTACCGTTTCAGCTAGAATTCATCATTACAGCAAACACACTGGAGCTGCAGCAACACTGGAGCCCGCATGAACCTTAGTTAGATGCCGAAGGCCATTTATAAAAATAGGACACTTGTTTTTTTTAAAGGTTTAGTGTTTAGTTGTAGCACACACTCGATTGCAAACAAGCAGCAACAGTAAAGAATGGTTATTGAAAAAAAGGAAAATAACCACGGCTTTCCAAACCGCAGCCTTTAGTGTGGAGAAAAAAACAAAAAAAACAATGAGAAATTCACTTCTGCCATCTCAATGGTCTGGTTGATTTGAACAACATCTCCAAGATTGAACCACTGAAATAAGATCAGCTCACCCGCACATTTGGTCTTGGCCCTCAGCGGCGGTCCCGGGGCCCCAGTGCCGCCCTCCAGAGGTCTGGTCAGCAGGACACTGATCTCGTACTCAGTGTCGGGATCCAGGTGGCCGATTTTGTGCGTGGTCTTGTCGACAGGCTGAAGGTCGTACATGGTGCCAGACACGGTGCGGTATTCTACCTCCCGTTCAATGATCGGGCCGTCCCCGTTGATGCTGTTGGCGTTGAGCTGAATCCACAGGTAGGTGGCGCCAACAGCAGTCAGCTGAGGCGGTGCGATCGGCACTGGCGGCTCTGTGGCAGATGTGGAAAGCTTGGTTAGACACGTGATCATCTCAGTGTTCCATTCAAGCATTGATAAAATTGAAGCATGCATCGTGTTACATTCATATTTATATGAACTGAAGTGAATATTGATACTTAAACTCCATTCACAACTTGCCGCACATGTCTGCAACTCTTTAATAAACTCCATTATTAAACTAAATTGGGCTAGTTTCTCCCTTCAGGAGTGTGTTTGTCTTTGTGTGTGCATGCTTCTGCTCCCTTTGGATTGCTCCTCTGCAGAGGCGTAGTGCTGCTTTAGCGCCCCCCAGACGAGATCCCCAGCTCGCTGTTGTGATACTTTAACTATCCGATAAGAAAAACAGAAAGTGGAACGCACTGAATAATGAAACATGCTATCTTATGTTATATCCTCTTAATAATGGTTGCACGTTGCAGCCTTGGCGTCTGGCAGAAGGGGAATCTGTCAAACCCAAATGATTTCTGTTGAAAATTAGCTGTAATAACAAACAGCTGGCGCTGCTCTTCAATGGCAGCACAGTGACAGCAAAGAAAAAAACCCCGAGACTTTTCAATGTCGAACCTCTTCAGTCTAAGAGCGTGAAACGTGTGGCAGCTTCATCTGTGGTGGCAGGTAAGGCCCAGCACAATCGCACAACCGATGAGGGTTATTCTGAAGTGATCTACGCCTCGTGTTATCAGTTGAAAGGTGGTCTTTGTTGTGCAGATTATATACTCTATAATAATTTAATTAAATATTTCACTTTTTCCTCCCTCTACCTAATAACTGCTTTTCAAGGCCCTTTGAACTTTAATTCTCTGCGTTTGTATCTGCCAGACAAGACTTTATCTCCAGCAGACAAACACAGCCTTCCGTGTCACACTTGAAGATGACATATTCTCATATGTCACCGGTATTTGTACCATCTAAATTAAACCTTGTGCCATTTCTGTCTTAATGAGACTTCTTGAAATGTCAGACAAGTTCCGTCATCGGTAAGATTTATCCGGGATTGTGCTGTTGTATAAGCGGGCAGAGGGGGCACTGTTTGAAACTTCTAAGGTCCTTTAACATACGCTACACATAGGATGCTGTAACAGCAGCGTGTTTATTTGAATATTTTGATTTTGTGCTACTTTGACAATCGTCCTGCTGCACGTATTCCTCTTCTATATTAGCGTATTACCTTCCCGTATATAATGCGTACATGTACTGTAAATATATGTAAAATGAGTTGTACTTCTCATACATGACCTTACTCTCTTACTCTCTTTACACAAATCCTTCCTACTTTTACGATGATGCACAAGAAACAGAACCGTGCCTTTTCCTCACTCTTACGACGTGCGCTACAGAAATCTGCCAATGTCGACAAAGACCTTTGGCTCAGAGTCGAGGCGCTCCTCAAGAATCCATCCTCATCATGGGCCACAATAGGTGCATGTCCCAGAGGCCACACTGAGTGGCTCTAATGAGCACCCACACGGAACAGAATAATGCCATTTGTCGCCTGGCTGCTTCTCATGGAGTTGTCATGGAGAAGTCTGGAGACACAGTAGCAGCAGCTACGGTGTTCTGCAGAGTCTTGTAAGCTGTACATCAGCAGATGGTTACCCATGATGACCTCTGTTGTAGCTCCCTAAACTACCACTAATCTGAGTTAGCAGTAGGGCAGTCAAATTTTACCTAAAGTGAACCAGCTAATCTAGCAGGTCTACCGATGAGCAGCGCGCTAATCAGCTGGAGCCAGCCAGAGCGATGAGGTGATCCAAAAATCTGACCTCTTTTCATGGTCTTTTATGTCCCGTTGTTATGTCTTAAAAGGAGGTTAACTTAAGTCAATGCTTGGATTTATTTAAACAACAGCACATGATTACCCGGAATACTGCCCCTCAGAGTATAAAGAGGATGCTATAGCTATCCTGCTAATCTTTCCAATATTTAAAAACATTAACTAAGGTTAAACAGAGCATTTATTTCGATTTATTTCAACCGACTTTTCTGGCTCTGGCTCGCCTAAACCAGAAGGTGTATTTTATCTCTAATACCTCTATTTAAAAAAAAAAAAAGGAAAAAAAAAACTAATCAAGTTTAAGATCCTAACAGAAAAGGTTTTTATTTCTTTTTATGAAAAAGAATAGTTCGCGGGAGGCAAGTGTCACATGTTGAAGGCTGTGATTTGATGCAAATTTATGGCCTCAGAGGATGTTGGTGTTCTGACTCAGACCTGACGAGCTCACACGGGAACAAAAGGCGGTATTTATGAACTACACTTCATGATTATCAGCTGTGACGATATATCCATCAATCAGTTGCTGGACATGATGCCATGTCGCCTGTGCTGTCACATCCCATTCAACAACTGCTGTAAAAACAACGATACAAAATGGTGCATTTATTTAGGCACTGTGAAGCTATTAGACTAATATACTCACTCTCTGGAGTATTTCTTTGTTCTTGTAACAATGTCAACAAAATACTTTGAACTAGAGTTATAATTATGTTATTTAATTTGGAGAATGTTCTGCTTTCCAGCAGCAGCAGCAGCTTACGGTGGTTGAATGATTCCTGTAGGTGCAGTAATCCTCTGATCAACAGCTACGGCAGATACGCCGAAAATAATGGATTACTGCTCTGGAATCCAAGGCGCTGCCACATTTCAGGATATTAACAAATCAATTCCCACTATTTCAGCCTGAGCAGCGTCGCGGGGCCCTGGAAAGGGCTCAGAAGAGCGCTACGTGCTGGCTGGAGACGTGCGCTGATGGCTGTGGCGTCCATACGCCGGGGGTCAGTGAGCAGCTGTTGTCATAACGTTGACCAGACAGGCAGACTGCATGGCAACAGCTGCGTCCTCCTCGCCTGCATCACCTGTCTGCTTGCCAGAGTGTAATTACACAAATGCACGCGCATCAAAACGCACATGCGTATGCTGTATGATTAAAACTTATGTTTATGTATTTATGGATATAATATTAAAGACTTAAAGTTAAAGAACAGTTGGAACTAGTTTCTTTCCAGTTGTATTAATGTGAAATTGCCCTTTATTGACTTCTTTCTCACGTAGAACCGACCCTTTCATTAGCCTGTTAGATCTATCAAGGTTCTTCTGCTAAGAAACAAGAGGTCCTCATTACAATCGTCCTAATTGGGCTGCTGTTAGTAAAGAATTGATCCGCTGCTGCGTGGCAAAGAGGTGGCCGGGGGAAAATGACAAGCTCAGTTGACCGACCTTCGATTTTTGGTGGCTGCTCTCATTAGTGCTGACATGACTGAGCCATGGCAGCCTTGAGTTGTTAATGTGGCCCCAGAATACTTCACTCAAGCTCAGAGAATTACACAGCGAGCTCCAGGTGATTCTAGCCAGGCCGAAGACGGAGCCAGCCCTCAGACAGGCAGTAATTATCCCCCTTTCAGAACCGCTGGCTGCGCTACAGGAGAGCCGGTCACAGGAACAGTCCAATCTGTGTGGAACTCTGAGAAGTACAGGCAGTTCACTTCCACATAAATCTGACTGGACACCGGCGTGAAAGGCGGACGTGATTATCTGGGATAATCAACCATTCACTGTGTCCACGGTGGCGGGGGGAAAAAAGTCAGCGTGGTAATGAGCGGTGTGGGGAGAGAGCTGTTGTGCCGACTGCAGCAGGTTTATAATCCACCGAATTGTTCCATGGGCACTCCTCCAAAAATGAGTACAGGAAACAGCAAATAGTTTCAAAGGAGGTTTTCTGACTCACAGACACGACCACGAGGGTGAACATCTACTTTGATGTTCAGAGATATCAACTTTTCATGTGCATCACTTGCAAACGTTAAAAACTCCTTTTGTCAGTAGGTTTGTCAGATTCCTGATGTTTCTGCTGTTTATGCTCATAAAAGATATTTCTAGTTCAAAACAAAATAATAATAGTTTAAAGCCTGAAATTTTCCTATTCTGGGGCCACAACAACGAGCCAGAAATGTAATATAATGCAAAAATCTTCCGCTGACTAAAATTTTAAATATATTTCTAATTTATTATGTTTTCCTAAATACACTAAATAAAATTCAATCAGTTCATTCAGAAGGGAGTATTTGTTTGACTAAATTGATTCAAACTCAGTAAATTTCTTTAAAAAAAAAAAATTGCAAAGTGTTCTTGGGGTACATCGCCGAACCCCACCGACACATTCAAGCAGGGAGACTTTATCGCTCCCCTCCCTTCTGCTGGGACCGTCTTTTTTCATATGATTGACAGAGCTGGATCCGGACAGCCAGGATTAAACCTATCAATCAAGTAAAGCTTGAAGACAAAAAAGAAAAAAAAATATATCGGGGCAGTAAATTCAATTGAGAGCACAAGGAGAAAATTGAGGTGAAGAAATATAGGTGGCCATTACCAGGCTGTAGGGCTGTAGGAAAGTGAGGCCTTGCAGGATTTAGGTTTGGACGACTCCATAAATTCATATGAAATGTCTGCAGGAGTGAAGTATCAGTCAGGCTACTGTTAAAGCGCGCTGCTCTGCTATGAGATCTTTTTTAGATGGGACTGGGTTCAGCCAAGGACGGCGCTTACACAGGAAAGTATTAAAGTCCTCGACATAAAATAAACATTAAAAAGCTGGCATGGCCTTAGAGGACATTTACATCAACAATTTGCAGCACTTCCTGTTTATGTCCTTTGCACAGAAGGTCGTGTGGATTAGTGAGCGAGCTGTTTTGGTTCGTTTTTGAATGCCCAAGGCCTCGTTGCTTACGTTTAATGGTTAATTCCCCATAATTGGACACTCCGACCCCTTTTTCCGAGTGGATGATGCAGCGGTAGCGACCCGAATCGCCCTTTGTGGTGTTCTTCACGTCGAAAGTGCCGATGAAACGGCGGTTGTTCCAAGGTTTGGTGGATCTCATCGGGGCCTCCCGTCCGCCGATGCCCTGTTTGAGACAAACACACCGGTGAGTCTCAAACGTTGAATACAAATGTTTAATAAGGAAAGTGGTCTGACCTTGCCGGCTGAGTCGGGCTGAGCGTGTACTTGTTGTCTGCTCTCGTTTGTATCTTATTGATCCCATTGGTGGGTGAAGGTAGGAACACATTTATCACACAAGCGCGCTCACATGCAGAGCGGGCTCTCCCCAGCTGTCACCCCTCACAGCAGGCAGATGGGGGACATTTGCTCATTAGAAATATTTCTTCATTACTGTCAATGGGGGACTTCACTTAATGTTTGTTTTGCAGCTCCTGTGTTAATGAGGACGTGTTTGTTAAAATGATGGAGTGCCTGGCACAGGACCTTTACTCTGCGCCGTGCTCCTACTGATCACATGTGTGACGATGGCAGAGCCAACAGCCAGATGTGCTGCCTCCTCTACTCAGAACAAGGTCAAATTAAGACTGCTGGACGGTCCTGATTTGGTAACAAGACTAAAAACCAATCTGGGAGCACTCTTTTTTTCATTTTTGCTGAAGGAGCGTGGTAGTGTTCACGGTTCTCAGTTCTAATTTTACTTAAAACAAACCTGATCTCAAGAAAGAAAGCCGAGTCCTGCAGTCGTCCCAGTCCCAGTGTCAAAACATTCAAATTCACTTCTAATTTAGCATCTGGGGGCTTCATCTCTACACTCTGATATAGTCTCTGATGGCAGTCAGAAGGAAATCGGTCTTACCTGGAGCCAGAGGCGGAAACTGTCCCTCTTGCGTCCATTGACAGTGCAGTGAAAAGAAGCCGTCTGCCCAGCGTTGACCTCCACTCCTTTAATGGTCAGAAAGTGAGGCGTGTTCACTGTCAACAAAATTGAAAGACTTTCAGGTCGACGTAAAGATGTTACACAGGCTCAAAATAACCAATAATTCTGAAAATAATCATACTGCTCACTCACTCCTCACTCCTCTGTGCTTAAAACGCTTCAAAACATTGTACATTTGACTGTTCCAGCTGCGTTCAACATCAGCACCTTCGCCGCCCTGGACGCGCCACAGAAGCTAACGTATGCAGAATTTTTAATCCATAACCTTTCTGCTGACAAAAACAGGGCAGTTCGTCGGAGATTCTGGTTCGACGGGATCCAACAGCTAATTCTATCATGTTCGCCAGAGACTTTCACTCCTCTCTAATATTCCGTATCCATGTCCATAAAGAGCCTCCTGTGATGACGGCGGGTGACACTGACCACCCTGGTGGTGTAATTACTCCTTTGTATAAATCGAAAGAGGACCGACTGTTCTCTGTTGCTGGCTGATCACTTTGACTCAACTCAAAATAAAAAAAAAATTTAAAAAACGGGTGCCTTTGAGTGATCCACTCCACTTCCACACGTTAAAATATTGACCACATTACAAGGTATTACTGATTTTAGCCATCAATGCAAACTATTGCCTCCCAACACCAACAATCCAAGCTCAGTTCTTCGGTTGTGAGTACACTGATGGAAACAGGAGCCATCCATATGGAGTTAGTGTGTTCTGTTTTTATAGTAATGATGGTAAAATCTTGAGGAGCCCTCGTCCTTGTCCTCCCTCAGCAGCCGATCCCAAAAGTTGAAGCGGCGCCGTTCAAGGAATTCAAGTGATTACGTGCTTATTATCTTGGCAAGGCGTCTTTTGTGTTCAGCAAGTGTAGCACGAGTCTGGGAATCTATGAGAGGAAGTGCTTTAGTGAACATCCTTCAGGCGAGAAATGTAGAGCAGCACAAATCTGTGGGGTTGTGTTTGTTTTATCATTTTGTGTAATATATTTCCTATTTCTTTGCATTGCACTGAAATGAAACCACAGAGACCTTATGATCATAAATTTTCAGGGATCAAGAAGGAGGGAGGTTTACAATGTGGTATCAATGTAGCGCTCACTTTGAAGACCTCCTGTTTAACGAGGAGGCCTTGAACGTAACAACAATGCAGGTGTTTGGGAGGTGTCATGGAAAGGACAATGGCTCTTTGATGGTATTCTTTTATGGTGACAGGAAAAGAAAAAAAAAGAAAACTTACTGCACTGGTGGCCCTTGACCACGATGTCTTTGATGGCCAGCAAGCCACGCTGCCCCGAGGTTACGGCCTCAAACACAATCTGAGGAGGAGAGAGGAGACTCATAACACCAATGACAAATGGCCACATCTTCAAATGGCACTTGAGTGAGGCTGCAGAGAGAAGTCCAGCTCCTCCATAATGCAATCTCCTCTTAGTCAGGCTGCAGCTGGTCACACAGCTGCAGGCCACCGATGTTATTTACACAATATGTCATGACTGAAGCATGTTATGACATGCAAGCGTTAAATTAAATCCTAGCCTTGAGACGATTAGTGCGGTGTGTGACGAGCTTAGCTTAGCTTCTGCACACTTCCGCATTACTCATCGTTAACAGCCATTTGTCCAACTACCTACAACAATGTTTGTTACAATTCATTTTGTTTGCGCATTAAATAAGGACATAATAGAGCAAAAAAAAAAAAACATTCAACAATGAAACCGCATCTGCTTGTAAAATTTGTTGCTAGGAAACACCTGTAAAGCTGATGTGTCTGAAGCAATCAAATTAGAAGAAATGAGGCAGCAGCATAAAATTTGTGACAGTAATTTCCAAACTATTAGAATTATGGGAGGAAATAAAATCTACTGAAAATATCAGGGTGATTTGTTTAATGAACCAATTAAAACATTCAGTCCTTCAGAGATAAATAGCTCAGTATAATCTCTCCATGAAGAACAAATGGAAAATACACAAATCTAAGTAATGTTGCAGGGTTAAATAAACACTTTTTTCTTTTGTAATATAGTTCCATCATTTTATCAGGGGGTTGGGGGGCTGTTGCATTTAGCAGCTGCTTTTTGGCAAGGGTTGAGTTGCAGTTTGGTCGACACGTTTGTTGCTACCTCTGACCACAGAAGCTCAGAAATCATGTACAGATGGGCTGTGAAAAAGTGACACACCTCTATTTTAGGGCCCATGTTCCGCCACTGAACAAATGGTGGCGATTCCTGAGAGAGGGTGGGTCCCGGCAGAATGTCAGAGTTAGTCTCCAGGGTGATAAAAACGGGTCCTGGAATGCCAGGCCCTTCTGATAAACAGGGTGTGGCTTGGAGAGCCTTTCCATGGCGCACACATAAGATGACATCTTTGCATTCCATTATCCCCTAAATATACCCTCTAGTGAAAGGTTTATATTCATGCATATGTTCTCAAATCCAGATATCATATAGATATCTGCTGCTTGCACACCCTTCTGTGAGATTCCTTTTGTAGCTCCGGAATGCGGAGGCGGAGATAACTACCACTGTCATCTGGGAGGCAGGATGCCTTTAGATAACACTGCCCAATTATAAATGTCTTTTTGTTCCTGTCTCATGAAATATGAACGTGAATGTCTTTGGTGCCAATTATGGCCTCATTACAAGCTAATTTAAAGGAAATTAAAAGGCCAACCACTCCACATATTGCCACCAGACAAATGAACTAGCCCCTCGCTCCCTAATTGAAATCCTTTGTTTGTGTAACAGACATCAGTCAGCTTGCCTAATAGCTCTGATATAATTGATTCCAACATCAATGATGGTGAAGTGCATAATTGGACCTGACCCTCGGAGCAAAAATATTCACATGGGATGAAAGCTGTTGATACCACGAAAAAAAAAAAAGAAAAAAAAAAAGTTTATTCTCATTTGTCAGAGAGTCGGGCGGCCAACCCAGCACTCAGTGTCTACTTCACCACACGGGCTACTCCTGAGAGACTTGCATAAGTAGTACATTACAGCAGGATTGATTAGCTCTGCCATAGGTTCCAGTGCACCGAAATCAAGACAGATGAGGACATTTGGGTTTTTCCCCTCTTACTGGAGCGCTGCTGCATATCGGCGGAAATAATGGGCGCTCGTCTCGTATACCGCATTCAGGCAGGACATCAGATCATGCATTACAGTTAGAGGAAATTATAGTTATTGTTCCAGTGTTTAGCAGTTTGGGAAATGCACAACAATCTCAATTAAACGCATTTTTAAGGATCATCTGACAGAAGAGTAATTATCAAAGGCTTGAAGAGGCGCATGATGACTGAAAGCCTTACCAGTAATTAAAAAATAATTTCCAAGTATCAGGTGGCTTCCCTTTGACAATTCCGTAGGTTACTATGCAATTAAAGAAACCTATAATTACTGTCATGTTGTTAATTAGTGACAATTTTAAGCACTGGTCTCCCTCCGCCTAAATAAAGGTTGCTAAGAACATTAGCATGGTTGCAGTTAGCCATGCTGGTAACGGACACAGATCTTCCACCGGGCACTGAAAGGCAAAAGAGGTTTGGTTTTTCCTGAACATGTTAGAAGGCATAAGGTGTCATCTGGGGGCAAAACACTCGCATGCAGACCTTCCCTAAAATATATCGCATAACAGTGCTGGGAATTGTTCGGCTGCTAGTGAGTATGGATCTTAGTTGGTCTTATTAAAGATGTTATGAAACTGTAAAAAAGAAGTAACGCCCGTCTCTAAAAAGGATTAAGCTCTTCGACGTGTGTGTCTATATCTGCTAATAACATCAGACAAAAAAAGAATTCATTAAACCATTTAAACTGATATGTGTGTGTGTGTTGAGCACACGCGAGCACTCTCATTAAGCCTCTCCAGCCCAACTGCACGTCGGACCAGACTGTTCTGTGATTTATTGTGTCACATCAGGCCTGCCATCCTGGCAACGATGCACAGCGAGAAGCTGTGGCAGATTCGTCCATCTCCGCTGTTGCCTTCCATCTCTTATCTCTTCCTTTTGTCTCATTAAGGCGCCGATCTTGCATTCAGCAGTCACAAACGCAGCGGTGTCCCTTGTTAACTAAGTTATCATGGTTACTGTGTCGAGCAGGCACGAGGGGGTCCTCAGCTCCGATATAGATCACAACTGCCAGGCCATAATGAAATAATTCACTAGGGATCAGTCTCCCGCTGGGAGGTCATGGGGTCTCTCTGCATCAATTAACATTCGGTGGACTCATGGAACAACCCCAGCAAAAGACTAACAGCCAGGCATGTGTGAAATCACCTTGCCCCAGCCAGCAGCCATGTGCATTGGTAAGTGAAAATTAGTTTTTAGAACTGGAAAAGAGAAGTGGCTGACTTGATTGAAGCAGGAAAAAGATCACCATGGATACGGAGGTAGCACCAGGAATCGATAATCCTATTTCAGATTGGCTAATGTGCGATTGTTCGGAACTTTTCAATTAATATGTATGTTTTGCTCCACCCAAATAATAATAATAATAATAATAATAATAATAATAAGGCTTAGGCTGTGGACAATGAGGAATCTCCTTTTGTAATGAGTCATGATGCATAAGAGGATCACCTGGTAGAAGTTGGGCCAGTAGGTGCTGACGGCCAGTTCGATCTGTAGCCAAGAGCGAGTCGCTGGACCCGATACGTTCCAAACGGGCATCCCCATGGGACTGTTGTTCTCCTTGATGTACACATTGAGGTGACCTGGGTGGCTGTTGTCTCTGCCTCCTATGTAATAGTGGAAGGTGACGCAGTGGGTGTCATTCTCCCTCAGCTGTGGCGTTAGCAGCAGAGCCTTCTGTCCTGCAAATCGTCCTGACGTGTTCACCATCATGAAGGTTGAATCTGCAACAGGAACAAACGGTCACTCAAAACTCGCCATGTGCAGTTAAAAGCATCAATAGTATAGGACAACTGAGTAAGTATACTGAACAACTTAACATGAAACTGCAATAAATTACTTTATTAAACGCCAGCTGTAATTTGTGTTAAGAAATGCTAATAGGCTACTACACCAAAATGCAATCATACATAAACTAAGAAAGAGATATTTCAGCATTTCATTGGTACCATTGTCAGTTTGCCTTCGTCAGGGCTTCATTTTACACACATGGAAGAAATGACGCACATACGTTTAGACACTGTGCGCGCACTGGCATAGAGAACACACATTTACAATGTGTGTTTACACTGCTTTTATCCTCGTACTGATGGATGATCTGAATTTATCTATCTGTTCTGTCATTTATCAAATTACCATGACGATAACCCTGCAGAGGCCAGTAGTTCAAGGAAGGAGCATTTTCCTGCAGTGGCAGACAGAAGGAAAACAAATGAGAAATCAATAAGGTAAAATCTGTTTGCCAAGCATACTGTACCCCATTTAGGTTTTTTCACTGGGGTTCAATATTAAAGGTTAATCTAATTCTCTTCCCTCTTGCCAATAAAACACAAGTGAGAAATATCATTTTGGCAAACTTTCAGGGAGACACGGTATACTTTATATTTGTCATTATCTTATTTAGTTTAGCTCAGTAAAAATGATGGCACCGGTTTCAACCTGAATTTGAGGTGCGGCCAAAAACACTTTTCGCTTCCATTGCCTCTCATTTGGTGCACCAGTGAGCGTTACATTTAGAGGAAAGACAAACAACCTGTTAGCTTTGCTCTCTGCACATCTGAGCTCAACCACGGGGAACGCGTCTTCATCATTAAATCCTACATCTGCTGATGCACTCAGAGACGTTGTTTAAAACAATGGGTGAGGGACGTCAGCTGAATCAACAGCGCGTTGGCCAGCAGCGTGCCAGGCGAACAGCCACTCGTGCAACACTGGTTGTTCCACCAGTGACTCAAGCTTGCCCACTTTTCTCATGCTGCACTCGCAACGCTCACCAATTCCATCTGTCTCCAGCATTAGATAATGAGCAAGGGGCTCCTGTCATGTTTAAATAATGAAACAGGAGAAGAGGAGGAAGAGGAGGAGGAGGAGAGCTGAGTTGTGCTGACACCGAGTCGGCCTCCTGGGTTTGTTTTCTGGGTTTAACAAGGCGTTGTCTTTTATGTTGTTGACATGAGTTGGGTCTCATGAAGGGCTGGATTTTAATACGGAACGCAAAGGAGCTCTACTCTCTACTGAACACACACATAAATATGACTTCCTGTTGGTGGCAATAAGCATGGATACGTGTGCGTGTTGCAAACATCTGATTTCTCAGAGGGACATTAATGGGGGGACGAGTACAAACACCAATCATGTGCAACTGATTTGATTTTCAGATTTACATTTACAGACTTCTCTCAAGTTCAAGGAGCAAAATAACTGTTATGTCATTTTCGCTATGGCACAGCAGGTTTGGGTTTAAAAGAAAGAAAAGAAAAAACAAGTGTTTGTTGATCTATTATAGTTATTTACTTCATACCTCTATTCAGACAGTTTTATTTTTTGATTTATTATTATTTATTATATTTTACATTTTAAATGTTATAACCAATTTAGTATACATTAATAATTGTTTCATTATTGTAACTAAGGATGTTGAACAGTGTTGCATGAGAGATGGAGTACTTCATTTGTGTGTTTTGGCGCCACGCTTTAAATAGTCGATTGTAAAGGTGTAGCTGAACGGTGGCACTACCTGACGTGGTAACTTTTCAAGATGACATGACAGCAATGTCCTACTTTACTCAAAATGAGAGCATCGTTTCCAAGAGGAACATCAAGCTGTACTGAGGAAGATTTGAAACCAGTGACTGAGACCATAAACTCTTTAGGAAACTATTAATAGAGGTGATACATCAAGTCAAAACAGAGGTCACTTTCACACAGCACAGCCAGACCCATAGCAACCACCAACTTTCCCTTCCTGGCCACAAAAAAGGGGACCATAAATTTGAGATACTGCTGTTTTTCCCTTGACTTTGACTTAATTTACGAGGCCTCTGCTTTCCATTTCTGACCATCTCTTTTAATTTGTGCACGTTCCTGCGCGGCGTGATGCATTTGTGTGAACAGCAATGTGTCTCTTATTCTCATTACAAGGGAAATGATGTGCGAGGGGAGTGTTTGGTGGACAGAAGAGGACAGGAGAAAAGTCACGCTTGTTTGTCAAGGTGTCTCTCAATGAGGGCTTTGAGGTCTCTTTAATAATATCCAGCCATCTGTCCAGGTTTCCACAACATGTTTTCCTCGGAGGCATCAGCGACCCTTCATGTGGTGCAAAACCAGCAACGATAAGCTGATGAATTGGTCACTTGGATTTTGTAAACTTCACTCTGTTGTGTTGTTCAGCCCAGCTGTTT
Organism: Pao palembangensis; assembly: GCA_015343265.1. Classification (NCBI taxonomy): domain Eukaryota; kingdom Metazoa; phylum Chordata; class Actinopteri; order Tetraodontiformes; family Tetraodontidae; genus Pao; species Pao palembangensis. The sequence goes on from CM027093.1 coordinate 8,881,259, forward strand.
ACATTTCATTCCAAACCGCCATGTTTTGACATGTTTCCAAGGAAATTTGTGCCCTGCAGTGTTCTCCGTTGGCAATTAGAGATGAAAATATCAGCTTAGCTGAGTGGCGACGGTGCATATTTCAGTACCATGGTAATGTAATATTTATAAAGGAGTAGCTAACCTTTGTAAGAAGTCACTTCTATTTTCATCAAGTTTAATGCAGTGGTCCAAATTATTAAAATGTAATTGCCTAATAGAAACATTAATATGAGAGTATTTGCTCTTCAGCCACATAAAGGTTGCAGAGCTGTCGCCGATGTCTTTTGTTATCGTCAGGGGGTTTGGCGTGACTGTTGCTGCCTCATTCAGCTTCTGACACTAACAACAATGACAATGATGACAGAGAACTATTGATTGCATTGCATTTTCTATGTTTTTAGAGTCTAATGACCACATACTTTGCAAGACATACTGCACCCAAGCTAATTAGCCACTGAGACTGAGAGCAAATTATAATGACACCGGGTTAGTGCTGTGCTAATGTGCTCTTGATGCACATGAGTGTTTTCTTCCCCTCTTCCTCCTCCTCTGTCTCTTTTGCCTTAACAAAGACGTGTTCAGGACCAATTAAAAATAGAGAACCCTCAGGGCAGTCAAGGCCTATCTCAGCAACTCTGTAAAGGCCAGGGCTTAGTTATTGTCTAAGGTATTCAACAGAACAGATTTATTATTATTCCAATGTAGGCCACCTTCACCTCCCATTACAATGATGGCTGAACATGGAAAACATGAAAAATGAATTAGCTGAAAATGAAATGTTCCTGCTGAAAGATGCTTTATGTGCTCTTCAAGCTCTTCAGACCTGAAGGGAACAGAACTGAAATTGAAGTATATAACGGTCGTTGTATTAAAACAGTGAAGGCTTTATTATCCAGGGTGCTGCAGCTGCACGAAGCATCAACCATACAGGACATTTTGCTTATGAGACAAAAGGTTAACTAAAATTAAGTCTTGAGAAGAGTGTGGTAAACATGCATATAAATGATATAAAATCTGGTGCTAAATGGACGGTCTACATGAGTATATTTGAAGTAAGCCAAAAGACATTCACCTTAATATTAAACGGTTTAACAAATTAAAATTTCTAAAAGCTATTTAAGCTATAGCCACCCATCCAAAAAGTTCTATAATACCTGGACAAACAACGAGTCTATCATCTAAATAATGTTCTGTTGTAGGTCTGTTCTTTTTTTTTTTCATTGAATCAAATATAAGAACTAAATTTGAAGCTGTTTTTGACTAATGGACCGGGGACCATGACTGAGGAAGATGAATTGGGTGCAGAGCATGTGAGGAACCTCACCCCAGGAGTTTTGTTTTGAATTGGTAATTTGTATGTATGCGAGATCCAACAGTTCCCGTCGCTGAGACGGTACTTTTATTGTTTATACTTAAATGAAAGATATTTGTGTTTTAAATCAAGAATATTCCAGCCCGTAAATCTTAAAATGCCCATGTTCAATTGGACATGACACAGCGTCAGAGGCTAAATGGCCTAATAAGCTAGAGACAGAAGCCTGGACATGATCCAGCAGCTTTCCATCTGGATCTTCTGACCGGTCCATATGGGAAAGAAGACTAGCCTTTGATTCCAACTTGTCACCCGGTTAAGTGTGATGGGTTTCAACAATTTCCATCCAAACTACAAAACTTAGGTTGAAACCTAAAAATACTTTACAGGAGAATTAGGAGCTACATGTTTTCCTTTCTAAAAACGGAGAAAGACCTCTTATGGGAATATAATCTGATAAAAATTGTTTCACACAAATATTCTGCCGTCTAATCCTTATCAAAGACTATAAATTGAAGGCCTTTAGATTAATTATGAGTTGAGTGACGGTCTAAGCAGTGGATATAATTTGCAGTAATGACTGGCGCTCATTATTTCTCCACCATTCAGGTCCTGAACTCTGTGGAAATCATTAAATGGGGAAAATCAGAATGAAGGGGTGCTCTTTAAACCCAAACCCTCCAGGTCTCCTCCGCTAATAAAATTCACAGAGGTCACCACCGGAGAAAAGCCCAGCCGCTGCTTCGGAAATGTCAATGAGGACGGGGCTGTTCTCCTCGTCTGCCACCAATCAAAAATGCTCCGGTGGTGAGTGTTAGGCTGTGAATAGCCTGGCCTCCGCTCCTTCATCCAGAACTTTCCACATGCCCTTTGAAACATAAAAGGCGCTTGATAAAGTAGCGAAGAGAAGGTGTGGGTTCTTCACATGAAGGACCTGTCAGGTTTCTTTGACGGAGTCAAACAGATTCACCTGAAACCATCCATCACGGGCGACGCGCGTCAGCCCCGAGAGCTGGGCTAAGTTCAACAGCCCACCCTTATTATTTTCCAAGGGAGCATCTTCTGTAGCTGCGTGTCAATCAGCAGCAGCTCATAATGGCTTCGTATGTCATCTCAATATGCAGCACGAACTGTTAGAGTTGCACTGTAGTAAATGGGTCACATAATAGCCCATTTGCCAGATACAAACCCATTACCCGGGCCCGAGCGTTCACGTGTCCCCTCGCTGCATCATTAATCCTAATTGTACACACCGTGCATACTAATGAGGAAAAAGACATCGTATGTAAATATGCCCTCCATCATGACAGTACAATCTGCCATCATAATCCTGTTTATAGCAAAGAGCGAGGCCCTGTTTACCGGGTTTGCCATGGTAAACTTTTTAACCCCAGAAAACAGCATGGAAATGAATTCATGAACTGATCAAATGTAATGTGTTGTTTTGATTATGTCCCATAATTGTATCACTGGGTTCCTCTTTCAATCTGCAACCTTGCCGATGCCGTGCGGCTGTGAATGGCTAAGACGGGGGAAAAAAAGCAATTAGCTTATTCTTCGAAGACAGGGCCCCTCCCTCCTCAACAGCAAATCCCGTCTTTTGCTGATACGATTTGAAGTCTGATTGAATTCCTGACGTCCTTCAGTCAGCAGGGATTCTTTCCTCTTGTGTTGTGTTTTAACAATCTTTCCTGTCGCTTTCATTTTAGTAACACGGGAAGTAAAGAGCATCCAGGTAAATGGAGAAGGATTGTGTACTCATTACCTCCTGAAAGTCGTGGTCAGAAAGGTGAACTGTTTGCCTTTTAAAATCTTCCACTTATCTATACGCAAAAGCCGCGCTCTGAACGGAGCAACACCGCATCTGAGCTGCATTTGCCCGATATCATTCTGAACCTGGAACAAAAAAGGATCTAGAAAAGGAACTCAAACAAGAAGATCACTATATCACTAGATCACTTTATCCTATAAAGAGCGTTAGATTGTTGCTGTTGTCGAGGTGTGATTTTTAAACAAAGGCCCCGTCCTAGAGAGAGGTTTCTCCTCTGCTACATATTTATAAAGAACCTTTAGCCGCAGTTGCAATTATGCCTAGCATAACACAAAAACCCTAATTAAGCTCAGTTAGGGGACCATCGTTATTCTCCTCCCCCTGCAATTATTCCCCAGAATGAATCTCAGGGGGAAAGGATGGAGTCGTGGCCCGACTGCTGGTGACATCCATTTTACCGTGGCTGCTTCTGCACCAGCTGAGGCTCACTAAAAACAACTTCCTTCTAAATGGACTCAGGACGACCCCCTGCAGCACCACACAGCCACCTTCCTCAGCAAGACAACTTCATCCATTCTTACACGTGTGACGTGTGTGCAGCCTCTTACCGCATCGGTGACTAACATCGACGAGCCAAGAAATCTGTTTTATTGGGTGATTAGAGGTTTTTCTTTGAGCAACTCAAGCATGACTCAGGTCTTTTTTTAATGTAATCGTTTTCTCTACCAGTAACAATCCAAGCCGGTAAGAACAGGACTGACAGTCAGAGCTCTGCCTTGGGGCTCTCTCCATGGCTCCGAAGAGGGAACACGTTGGGGAGAGACAGTTCCGACAAGCAGAGCCTCAGAACTGGGTTCGGAAACCCTAAAGGAGCCAAAGCTTGCAATCAGAGCTGTGTGAAGCGATAAACAAGAGCACTTCCTGTCCAGACTTAGCAATTAGGCAGGGATCAGATTGTCATATTTCTTTGAATTTGGCTTTTCACTTTTTGGTGCTCTTTTGTTTACTTTTAGGGATGGAATTGGGCCAGTTTGCTCTTATGTGTGTTAGAAAAGAAAAAAAAAGGAGCCTCTGAAGCAAATAGGCAGGAGTTCTGCAGAAGGCTTCTCATTATTTTGTGTCACTGCATTTGCTCTATGGACAAAGTGCACTAATGACAGAGTGCATGATGCATCCCTGTGAGCCTTCAAGGCAACTACGCAACCATCCTGCAACTTTACAAAATGGGGCTGCAGGATGAGCCACGGAGAGACAGATTTCCACTTCTAGTCAACCAGTTTAAAGCTTTTATCGTCTCCTGACATTTAGAATCCAGGAGATTTGCAGAAGTCCTGTGCTAAAGACTGTGCTAATATTCATATTCAGATGACTACCACAATGTACTTGTTTTATTTGCCGTCAACATTCATAAGAATGTAAAAAACCCAAAAATATAAAGTTAAACAAAGAACGCTATTTAAAAAATGATGTGTCATTACAAACAAACCCAAATATTTTAAATATTCACCCCACTAACATTAGCATGAAGACCATTCATATCAGGACAAACCACTGATAATCAGTTTAACATGTTTCAGCTAACCCTGCCTGCTGTTCTGCCGATCCAACCTGTGGGAATAATAAGCGCTCGTAGTGCAGATTCGTGTGTTTAGGTTTAGGTTCAGACAGTGCTCTAAGGAGATATAACATTTCCACCAGCTCTCACATAAATGCATCTCTACCCATCAAGCCCTCCTGCGGTCGCCCTAAAACAATTTCAGACGTCAAGTACACTACATTTACATCGCTTTCAGTGCGGTCAAAGAGAGGAAATTACAGTTTGGCGCAGCGGGTTGAGTGCTCGTACTGAGAAATGGAGAAAGAGCTGCAATCTGTTAATTACACACAATTCAAGACACACAGGTGGAAAACAAGCCTATCTGAAGTGCACTTAGTGGAAGAAGCACAATCAAGAACACCTCTTTGCCAGACATGAGATTTTAATCAGATCATGTTAAATTTAGACCGTGTGCGAGGTGTTAATTTGTAGGTCGGGGCTTTTCCAGATTTGACTGTAACCTTTGCCCAGCCTCCATGTGTCCCAACATTAATCAAGTGCAATGGAAAAAGCTACTGCCTCTGTGGAAGGCAATTTCTCCGGGGATGGGTCAAAACACATCATCCTGATGCACACACAAACAAATCTGGGCACTGGCTGCTTAAAATTAGTGAGGGCCTGCTAATTAATTCTGCCTCTGTCACTGGGGGGCCCAGTGCAATCTATCTGAGGCGCAGCCTTTGTAAGATTAGGCATCAGACAGAGGAGGAAAACAATATCCATTAGAGTGCAAAGCTACCTGTGTTGTAACATACAAAAAGTCATTTCAGTAATATATTTCCTTAGCCGCTTCTGGGTGTAGTATCTCTGCATGTGCAATCAAATTAAAACCCAATCAGTTTGACATTAAAGCCATAGCCTGCATGTCACAGGCTGAATGTTCAGAGAAAAACGTTTTAATGAATTTTGGAAACCAGCTAAGGAAAACTGGAACGGACTAAAGTGTGCTTGTATTTGTAACAACAGTCCCTTTTGCCTCCGGTCATGTGACTGTCCCGACTGTCCCTGTGTCAGACGTGAAGCTATCTAAGCATTCAGACTGAAAAGTGTCATTAATTCTGCATTATCATGATGCTGTCATTCACATTTATCTCTCAAACTGATGCTTCCATGAGGCCTTCCAGTACTCCTAAAATCAGGCTAATAACTAAATGTTCTGTACAAACATGTCATGATAGTGGTCTGTCGAGTCGTTGGTAGATTTATAAGCAGCATCTTAGTCAGACTCCCCAATCTGCGGTCATCGTCTTTACCTGAGGGCACCCATGGGTCCGATGAGGGTTTCTCCCTGGTATTGGCCTGCTCCCAGTCAAGGTCATCGTCTCGGCCTTGGCTGTATCCGCAAGCTGCCAGCGGCTTCTCAAAGGTACAGTCACCTGTGACAAAAGGAAGACATTCTTACGGCTGCACAGTTTTTTTCCATAAACTTACCGCTTAAATGACTCATGCATAAATTAACCCCCCTCATTTCTCCCCCCCGCGGTATTCATAATGCAATATTCCAGACAGTGGGATGCATCTAAGTGAGACGGAGAGAAGGATTACTCTAGTGGGCGCGGCACAACATACATTACCATCATTAGCAATGCGGCAGTCCAATTTCACAGTGACGAGTATGAAGTGTCCAAACTCCATCATTGTTAGGCATTATGTTCCAAAACTGCACCGGCATCAGGGATAAATTGATTTATTTTCCTTTTCCGAACACAGAACTTTGCTGTTCATGTGGCCTCACTCCACACTCTAATCTTTTATGGAAACTGCTTGCAAAATGACAGCAAGAGCGCCCATTAGGCTGAAGCTTCAGCAGGGCTTGGCGGGTGGTCGATTTCAGAAGGAAAAAAAAAAAAAACAACTATTTGTTGCACCTTTAAAGCCACATAAAAACAGTGATCTGAGTTCCTCTCACCATCAAGGTGATTTCAATTCACTCAATAATCTACAATCAGAATAATATAGTGACACATAATAATATGATAAAGCTACAACCGTTTCTTATATATGTTTTCCTGAGGTAACAGAATTGCTTATATGCGTTTAAAGCAGTACAGCTTTCATCACCTTTAAGACTGTCCTTTGGGCCAAATTCTACTATATAGCGGGCCAAAACCAATAGATCATCTCTTACAAGCTCTTGTTGACATTCTGCTGCATAAAGGTTTTGAACCCGGGTTTTTGTTTTCCCATTATTCTCTCCACTGACACATACAGCACGCCTGCAAATGAGCGGCCGAACGAGGAGAAGGCCACATAATTAAGATCCAGCTCCACAGGGCAGCTGCTAATGATGTGTTTGCTGTTATGTCAGTTTTTGGAAGGAGAGATCGTACAGTTAAAGGTAGGGGCTGAAGAACAACAACGGTTTATGGGATCGATCGCCACATCAAAGCAAGGTGATAATACCAGAAGCCAGCTTTGGCAAACCCACCAGTTTGCTGGCTCTGACGCAGCGTGTGATTCGAGCGCTAGCATATAACTAGTGGAATATAACTATATATTTCATGCTCTACAATGTCAAGAAATCCTGTCATATGGGATCGTGACTGATAATCCGTCCCTCCTCTACCACTTTATATGGACATTTTCTCGTGATAACGCCTTCATTTATGTCGTCTTCTGATGCCGCTGTCTGGCTCAGGCCCCGCTGCTGAAATGCCAGATCAGATTTGTTACAATGAAATAAATGCATCGAATTATCTCGTGAACATAAACAAAACAATAAGCAATAAGTTGCAAGAAAAAAAAAAGCTCTTTAACCCTTTAATTAATGATAATAATGTTCTTTATATATATTTCTATGTTATGACACACTGTGATTCACAAACATTATAGTATACTGTAACACACAGACACACACAAACACACAGTATTTCTCACACACTTGCTCATATGATTGTTTCCCCTCCAAGCTATTATGCCAGCCTAATTAGCATATTTCCACAGCTATTAACCTCTAATGTATAACTGGATGTGACCTAGTTCATAATTCTGAAGGCTATTAACGAATACATTGAACAATAATTGTAATAACCGTTTGTGTTTCACATGACGTGACTGCGAAGCAACAGAAACAGATGCTCTTCCTTGTTGGAAAGATCATCTAAGACATAACCAGTTGTTTCCTGCCAGTAGTGTTGCAGTAGCTGGCCTGTTAACTGTGGTGTTCCACTCACGTCTGTTCTGTGGCCTGCGTGTGAAACCATGTGCCCCACACTTTAACTTCATCAGTTTTTGGTCTAAAACACGAGCACATTAGTAAAAATGTGGCCGACATGTATCCAGACAGCACGTGAGCGTTTGGCTGTGGTTGTGATGGCGACTGGCTCCATTCCATCAATATTTTCAGTCAATACTTCCAAGATCTGTTGCTTTCTGCCGCCCACCTTCCTCTAACAGCATGGTGGAGTTCAAACAGGCCCAAAGAGGGGGACTGTATTGATGTTTGATATTCAAATCAATGGAACTGGCCAGGACTGGACTGCATGTCGAGGCCGGTGGGTGATGGGAGAATGTCAAAAATAAAACGGACGAATGTTCATTTTGGACTGAAACCACTGAAACCCTGTAAAGAAGAATGGGATTATAATGCACTCACAATAACTGTATAGACTACAATACCCAGCTGATGTTATGATGTGTTTATTCAGGTTAAAGGTTAAAGCGCATTAAAAGGCATTATAAAGATTATGTGTGTTCTTAACGTATAATAATGTAGAAAATGGGCTCTGTAGCATAGAGCCACTAAATCTTCAATCTCCTCTATAATAAATCTTTGCAATTAACAACACCTTTGTTGCCTAGTCAATGATTTGGTGGGGTTAACGTAATATGCCAGTAAATTATCATAACATATTACGCCAGTATATTATCCCCCACTATATGTTTTACTGACCACCCAGTGAACAGTTATTTTAATTTTTCCTTTAGTGTTTTATTTCAGGTTTGTTTTCCCTCAAACAATTAAAGCTTTAAAGTGGAGTAATTACAAGTCTAATTCTGAGTGAGAAAACAGTGATTATAAACTAAATTACATTGCATAGTGTCTCTGTTACTGTGTGCTCCTACTGATTCTTTGTTGATCGGAAAACAGTATGTGGAACAAACCCACACTGCGCTTTCACTGACGACGCTTAGGCGAGATGTTTTCACCATTAAAATGAGGTAACAGGGTGTGAACAAGCAATAAATCAATCTGTCTTGCTTTGATTCTGCACTCAGCTCTCGGTATCAGGCTCCACGATCAGGGTTGTCCGATCACCTGAACGACTCGTTACCAATCTGCTGCCGGACTGCTCGGCTCTTACTGCAAGCTTTTTTTAAAAAGAGGCGAACCCCGTAAATCTAAAAAGGAAATGCGTGGTGGCACACATGTTGCATGCCGTCGACGGACAGCTGCTGGAGTCGAGTTTGTACACACGCACGCAGATGAAAGCATCAATCAATAGCATCATAATAGTCTCCTCGCTCTGCGGGAGGTTCATATCGCTGCCAGTGTGTGGCACAACCCCATATAATCAGCTTCGACAGCTGCTGAAATAGATATCCCAACAAGGAGCTGCCAACTCTCTGAAGGAGATTTAACTTTCAATAAAAAAAAGAGAGAAAAAGCGCACTCCTGTGGGGTGGGACTGAGGATGAATGTGCTCCACCCTGTCAACATCCCCCCTTTAGAGAAAAGCAGCCAGGATGAAGCTGGAAAGGTGGCTCTGAATGTGTCATAAAACAATTTATTCCACAGTAAGAACACACACAGGTCTCTATGTTCTCATGCAGAGTGCAAGAAATCTACCCGTCTCTTCCTGGACGGAGCCAGGGCCCACAATCGATACGTGAGCCCTTCAATGCTGGAGCCAATTTTTCCTAAAGATTTTCAAGTCAGGCTGAAAAGTTTTTTCATGATTGCCCCCTGACAGAAGTAAACTTTAAACAAGCGTGTGTGTGTGTGTGTGTGTTTGTTTTTGTACTCACTACAGGCTGAGTACCAAAATACTCATTCTGCTAGTAAAGTGAGGACATTTTGGCTGGTCCTTGCAACTTCAAAGTCCTGTTTGAGGGTTGATGTTTGGGCTTAGAAATGAGTCTAGCTGTCTTTTATTTTGGTTTAAAAATGACATAATGCAACAACATTTGCGAGAAATTCTCCAGAAGGATCTCTGTGTGATAAGATGAAACGATCCACTTTGGCTCTCCGACAGCCACACCTGCCACCATACAAAGCCGGGAAATCACAAAACCGTTAACACGGTGTCTCCTGCAGGACAGAAGAAACTTGAGCCTTTCCAGTGTCATCACTGTCATGGTCCCACTGGCACGTATCATTGCTACAAGACCTCCTTAGCCTCCCTGCCAATTCTGCAATTACCAGCCCTCCTCCCTGCTCTGTCTGGCCGGGAAATTGCAGACTGGCTCTTTGGCCCAATCCGCTTCGAGGTCTGCACTTGTTTTAGCAAACATCTTGTCTGCTGAAGTCCCTGTAGACAGAACCCACAAAGCAATCTTGGGTAATTTAAAACCAATGTCAACTATCTTCCTTTACCACCAGCAGTTTGGAGCTCCAGAATCCTACAGCTAAGCTCCTTAGAGACTGATAGGCCTTTTTCACTCTGGCCATTTCACTTATCTATTGGCAGCTCCTGCCAAGTCCTATCTCTGCACTGAATTGCATGTATATATACCATCTGTTTGGGGACTTTCAACTGTGGGATGGGATTTAGGAGATCAATCTCAATATCATTATCAATCACGTCTTGCTGTTCGTGGCATTGATTTAAGGCAGAGGTAAAGAAGTTCGAGCGGGGATTTCCACCGATAATCTCCCCAGCCGAGAGGTGCACTTGTCAGCAATGTTTTACAAAACACGACTGACGAATCACATTGAGTGTGATGGGGAAGAAGGCAAAAAAATTAACCCAGAGACTCGCTTTTGTAAAACATAATGGGGAAACATACACGAGGATGCCTGAATTTGTTATTCAGAATCCTTTCTGAAAACCATCTTATTAAACAAAACCAAAAAAATCTCTTTGCTGATATTTCTTTTCTTGATAAATGAGATTTACAGCCGACATACACGGACGCTGATCAAACCCACCCCTGTGCCTTTTTAGATGTACATAGCGGATGACAGGCAGCCTTCTCCTCAGATATGCTAAATTCTGACAGATGAGTCTCGAGTCATGTGTGCCAGAACATCGCTTGACGTTCTTTTTCAATGCGCCTGTCAAGAACTTGTACTAAATGACTTCGCATCCGTCTCCATTCTGTACAACCTTCCAGGCACCAATTAAGATGAATATGGACCATAACTCTGAGACAAGGAGGATCCTTATTGTCATTTGTTGCTAAGCAATAAAAGATGAGGACTTTCAGTCTGAGTGCACGGACAAATCCTCTGGCCAACCTCTCAATATCACTGCGATCCCCGCTGTAGACAACCCTTCATCCCTCAATCCTCCCAGAATCCCCTACGGCAACAATTGTATCTAAAGAAAGGTAAATAAACAAATACATGCTACTATCAGAATCAGCGCCTCCCCCTTTATTCTCAGAGTGTTTCCCCGGGTCTAATTTGTCAAACATACGAGTAACAATGCCAGAAATGAGCCCAAAGGGAGCTTTCCCCCAGAGAGGAGAGTGATTATGTTTGATCATGAAATAAACAAAAGCATTAACATGCTTTGTTGCTTTTCCAGAACTGGAACAGACGCCTGGTGTGTGCGAGGAGGAGGGAATAATTCAAGGTTGAATGTCAAAGAATTAGGAAATCACTAAAGCTAATTAAGAAGAAATATAGAATAGAAGAAAAGGTTGAATCAGTTCCTCTGGAGATGAGGGGTTGATCTAGGCCAGAGTAAAGAGGGGAAAAAAAGAAGCTTTGAGCATTCAGGCAGATATATCAGCTTGATGAAATATGATTACTTTGCTTTTATGTCACGATACATCATTGATCAGATATGGATACACACACATACACACACACACACACACACACACACACACACACACACACGTAGCATGGGCAATTGGCACCAGGTGGCTGTGAGTGTCGATAGACGTGTCTGGTGGGATTTCAGCGCCACTGGGAGCTTTTCAAAGGGTCTTTTGTGGGTCTTCACCTGCAAACTTCAAACACATTCAGGCCCCTTTGTTTCTCTGTGCAAGCCCCAGAAATCCACCGCCTTAAAGGAAAGACCCCTGTTCCAGGCCACGCTCCCTCGGGTCAGCAGACGGAGCCTGTGCAGAAGGTGTGACGTAGATCAGCTTCCATTTCACATTTAGCACATCTGCCCAGCTTTCTGGAGTCGTCCAGGGTGTTTCAGAGGGAAACTCAGAGCAAACGGAAGGAAGGATTTGGGTCTTTCTTTGTAAAGGAAAATCACCAGCAGCACTTGTCTGTCCTGACGATGTCGCAGAGATGGGACATTTTCTCATCTAGCATGATTAATTAGGGCTTTTTCCTAATTGTGCTATTATTGTGGGTATTTTTAGAAAACCACACTTTCTGTCCAAATTCACCTGTTGATGTTTATTGTTGTGTGTGAATATTGAGAATTTGTTTGTTCGCATCTTGTCCCCTTTGTTTTGACTGGCCAGTGGATTCTTTTTTTCAATACACCAGCTATTACATAAAAATGCCATATAAACTGATAATGGAATTAAATACGCTTATTTCCCCAAAATGCCAGATCCCCATGTTAAGTGGCTACAAATAATTCTACTTATCTACAGTCGCAATAATGTTTCTTACATCCGCATCTTTACTTTGTATCATTAAACCCTATTTTATATGGTTATACATACAGAGGGCACGTCAACAGTCAGGATGTTTTTCATCTCTTTTTTCTTTTTAATCAAAGCTGACTTTTATGAATAAGCCAAAGGAACAAAAGAATTCTCTGTTGCCCATATATACTATTAATTTTTCAATCCAATTATTGTATGACAGCTCCTGACCTATTTCCTATTTTAAGTGCCCTATCAAAGAGTAGAGAATTGGTGCACTAGATAGATAGATAGATAGATAGATAGATAGATAGATAGATAGATAGAAAGAACTTTTTCATTACAAGGAAAATGATCACATTTTTAAAAGGTCGTAAACTTAATGTGAGTTGTTGAGCTCCTCAAAGGAGGAAAATGAATCCATTGTTCAGTGCTGTCACAGAATTGGTCCTAGTTCACAAGGAAAACTCAGAAAGAGAGACTAGGAATGAGTGAGACATCCTGACAAAAAATATATGTTGTGGCTTTCTGGGTTTGGTCAGTGCTTTTTTTTTTCTTTAAGCACTTTCAAATGTTTTCTTCACTAGCAGCTTAGCCTCTCCACAATCTTAATATGAAATCAGTTGACTGTCAAGATTTTTGTATTTTAAACACCTTGGGGCTCGTCATAGATGGAATCTGTAAGTCAGTCTGTCCTCTCCCTGCGTTCTCTCTAAACCCGGTCATCATATGAACGATCTCTGAGGTCGTGCTGCTCACAATAGTCTCGAGAGTCTCATCAGGTCACACATCACGTCAGCTGTCTGCTCTGCTTGACCATCCCACTGGCCTTTCAGGCTATATTGGTTTGGCCAGTGGAGCTAAATCAATCATTAACCAAGGAGGGCTGCCAAAGCCTTCTTTCACACCCTGTAACAATGCTGCTGCCATTTTTAGATTAGAACATGGTTTCAAAAAAATGTCACAGTTATCAATTGAGACAGTGCTCGGTAAATGCTGCCGGGCTTATGGCTGTCATGATTACAGCCCTGCAGCTGGAAAAATAACAACTGAAAGCCATTCAGAGATGAAATATCAACGTTTATTGACCACTGGGCCAAACTATGATGGCCAGGCAGTGACTTCAAAAGCCTTTATAAAAGCAAAAATCTCAGTTTGTTCCGATGCAGAATTTTGAAATAAATAATCTCCTGGTGGAATTTCAGTGGCCACAGATCAACAAACTCCCACCTGAATTGATGAATGGGCAGAGAGAAAGTGGGGAAAAGAACAGATGGGGTTCAGGAAGTGGGGAATGCAAAAAATGCCCTCAAAAAAATAAAGAAATGAGCATATCATTAATGTTGGATAACGTAATTAAAGCTGCTTTCAGTGTATTTATATGGCACAAGAACAATACATGCAAAAGCTCTCTGAAAACTACAGTTTGTGAAAAATCACTTTTTAAAAAGCAGCCCGGCTCCTCTTGTCCACAGAGGTCTTTGTTGCATTCATACACAGCTTCTGCTCCAAATTCAAACAGCCAATCAGAGCCAAGCGCGTGTGCGGGGCAGCAGGGCTCCGTCGTGGAGAAATGTCATGAAAAACCAGAACTACAACAAAAACACCATGTCACAGGGAACCAACAATTAAAATAATAAAAGACAGAAAAAAACTGATCAGCAACTTGAGCTCCAGAAATGATCTACATGTATCAGACTTGCATCTTAAATCAGTGCAGGTTGGCATTTCTCCACTTTCCTTTCACACTCAGAATAATACCGGTATGCTGGTACAAATGGCATCGCTGGCCATCTCTGAGAGGCACAGCAGATGGGCCGAGGAGATTGTCTGTAAACGTCTGTGAGGAAATATTTCATTTTAATGCAGATTTCTTTCACAAACCTGGAAAAACACCAACAAAGTTCCCTTGTGGCTACGGAAAGTTTGCAGCCTGCCTCTCGGAGCTCATTACCATATGGCAAGAAAAATCAGTGAATGTACACTGACTGATTACATGAAATATGAACAGATAAACACATTAATATCAACTTGAGCATCCAGGTGTTTCAGTGGAAAAAATGTTAAGGAATTTTACACTTTGGCCATCTGCAGCACTAACGCGAGAGAAAGCGTCTGGAGAAAGAAGGTAGATCTAAAAGGAGCAAAATTTGAATATCCAGTAATTATGGTGGCACATATTCCAAATGCAGGCATGGATTCTATGAAGCGCAAACACTGGAAACTTTTGGAAACAAACACTCTGTCACTTGGGAGAAACCATATGCACCTACAGACAAACAATGCAAAAACACACAGTTATCCAACAGATTGAGAGTTGGCAAACCTCCCAACGCCTCAACACCACTAATCTGAATATAAGGCAATTTCTTACGACCATACCAGGCTCTTGTGCATAAAACCCATGCCTCATTTTGCATTTTTACAAGCTCTGTGACCATTTCAGCCATTTCAGATCAGGAGGAAATTTACTGAATCCTTTTTATGAAATGTGCCTCCGGACGCAGATCCTGATGAAACTTCAAGTGGAATGTTCTCTCACACGCGCACGCACACACATACACACACAAACACACACGCACACACACACACACACACACACACACACACACACGCAAACACACATATATTTCATTAACCTGTAGTTCATTCATTATTGCTGTGGGTGCTGAGGAAAGTATTAGCCCCAGATATAATTCTGTTATTGGGGTTGTAGGGTTGTGGCTAATTACTGGCTAAGATCACACCACAGACACTTAGACATCAGTGTGACGGAACAAACCACAATGGCTTTTGACAGGCGCTGTCCTCCCTGGAGCTGCAGGAGAGGACATGATAGCACAGTGATTCATGACTCATAGCAGAATCACATCATCTCCGTAGCAGGGAGGATGACACCCGGACGCTGAAATAAGTTGACACGTTTACTACAGCTGAAGTGAAAGAACAAAAGTGACAGCTAAAACACCAGCTGAAGCAAGGAGGGTGTCGAAAAAGAAGTTAAAATTTAGAACGGTTTTCAGGACAAGATGAGAGTGCGGCAGCAGTGACCTGGCTGTGGGCTCTGGATCCATTCGAGTCTAACCCTTGTTGGAGTTTGCTGTTTACACAGGCTCACAAAACTGTCCTCTCATTGTCACAATATCTGGTAAGCCTGGATCATTGCGTTTTGAGTCCCTGCGCCTTGTCAAAGTGATTATATTTAAATAAACGTAGATATTTCAGAGAGAAAATGACAAAAATAACAACTCAGTGTGCCTGCTGAATATGGCAGATTTCTGCATATGCAAATGTGGTGCGTTATAATTAAGCATAGGGTGGTAAATAAAATCTCATTAAGAGGAAAACATCAGACTATGGGAACATTATATTGTGGCTTTCTAAAGTTGTAGTTTGCATAATGCCTTAGGTTACACAGATTTTATTTACTCTTCGCACCAAATGTTAATGTGTGTTGATATTTCCGTATGCCAAAATACTAAAAGAGCACACTCTGACAATTACACAGACTTAAATAAACTGAATATAATTAACATTTATTATGGCTTTGGAACAAGGCTAATGTCAATAGGATGATGGTAATGATGAGCATAATACATGCAAATATTTTGTGGACACCTCGGATGCATGAGCAGAAAGTCTAATGATGACGTCTTCCAACGGCAGCCTGAACGCTCATGAGTAAACATGCACTGACAACACGACAAATGACCTTTTTATGAATATAAAGTCAGTGAACTTATGGGCTCAATTATTTGCTCCAGTGTTGCTTTTTTTTCTCAAATCTTTTCAGTCGGATTAAAAAGAAACTAATTATGCTGAAAGGATGCTTATCCTGCAAGTAAAAAATGAGATATGTCTGTCACCTGGCCTGTCTTATCTTCTGGCCGACACGTTTTCCACAGCCCCACATATTTGGAGCCCATAAAAAGGATGAGCCATTCACGGCAGCACATTTCCTCATAATCAAGACCTTACAAAGGAAGAAAAGGAAAGCACAGACGCTGGAGAGTTATCCTCATGAATATCTGCCGGCGGTTTTTTTCTCCCTTTATCCTCCTGTTGACAGCTTGTCTGATTCTTATAAAACCCATCCTTCACTCGCGTCTATTCGACTTTCATTGAATTGACTGGAGATAACTTCAATGACCTTGAGCAACAAACCGAGAGCTTCTAACATTTAGCAAAAATGATCGGAGAATTATTCAAGTTGGGGAAGGTAAAGCTGCGTTTTTTTTTTTTTCCCCAAAAAAGTGAGGAGCTAGGCAGAAATTAGAGAAATATCTAAAGAAGGCAGAAAAAGACCATCGGCCCTAAAAATTGTCATCTCATAACCCCAGCCTGAAATCTGAAGGCTGACTAGTTTGTGTTTACTGTTGACTACTTTTGTCTTTGTTTACATGGTGCTTGGTGTCCATTTATTCGTGGACGGGACTTCTGCTGGGCAGAAATCGTCACTTTCAGCAACAGCCTCAGCAGATCAGAAAGGCATCTCGCATTGTTTCAGTGACAACTAATGACTACCAATGTATCTAGGCAAACCGCCAGCCTGCCAACGGCTCCAGGGGAGGGGTGGAGGTTGGGGCCACGTACTCCGAGGAGACAAAGGTTTACACCCACAAGTCTCTCTGTCTCTCACACACACACACACACACTCGCACACGCCGGCAACTAAGCCCCTTACATATGATGTGCCCAGAGATTGAATCAATCTGCTTTGAGAGGCTGGATCCGATGCTGTATGTCTGGAGGCCGACTGGTACAGCAGCCAGTGAAACCGACAGAGTGTAGACATCGGGCGGGGTTGGAGGGGGTTTGGGGGGGGGGGTCATCTGATTCAGCCAAGCCTTCTTTCCATCTCGTCCACCCTCATTTTTATTCTCAAGGTCAAAGCCCCGTCGCAACTTTGCTTTACACATATTAGTTGGCAGTAAAATCAAAGTAAATCATACTATCTTCCTAACTAAGCGCTAATTGGTGGCTAATTTTCTTAGTTCTTGTGCAGTTGAATCACTGCCTACGGGGTCCAATGAATTATTCATGAGAGTGGCAAAACAGCTTTATGTAGGAACCTACAAGGCACCGAATTCATTATGCTATCATGTCGAGTAATTCCAGGCACTGACGGCTGGTATTAGAATAACATGCATATTGGGTATTCTTTTTTTTTCCTGGGGCATTGGCAGGCTGTACTAGCGCTTCCGTTGGCAGGGACTGAGAGGGATCTAGCACCCCTCATGGCTGACAAAAGCTCCCTTGTTTTGACAGGATTCAGCGAGGAGGGGAACAAGTGTTTCAGCTCTGCCCTTGTGGAGAGAGGATTAAGCTACATGGCCATGCTGCCGGGTGGCACGGGGAGCTGGTACGCTGTGTTATCGTGTCAATCCCTGCTCCCATGGGACCGAGGATCTGTGTCGCCCCTGTGGTTCCAAAAGAAGCACCTAAGCTCATCACAGTTACCGTTTGCTCTTTGGAGAATTACGTTTTCCTGCAACATTCTAAGCCTAGGTGAGCGAAGATGAAGGACAGCTCAATGATATTTAATTTGAAGCCGCCGTTACATCTAGGCCCTTTCTGTTCAATTTCCGTGCAAAGGTTCGAGGCAGCGGTGACAGGGCCAGGGCTCTGAGCCGAGTGCCATGGTAAAACAGAAATGTCACTTCAGAGCAGAGTGAGACAGAAGCAGGCGCCTTGCTGAGATTTCCGTTCTTCCAATTGCTCCCTGTCTCCGCCGATCTGCCTCTGTGCCGGAGATACTTCGCCTCGGAAGGCAAACACAATGTCCCCGGGCTATGGCGAGACTCCCGCAAGAAACAATGGTGGCCTAGAGTAGTTTTCTGGGTCATGTTGGCATCACAGGCGGGACTTGGTGTTTACTTGCATGATTTAGAGGTTGAACATTATAATAAACATTTTATTAATGTAGTCTTTGGAAAAATAACATTTGAAGTGATTTAGACCTGCACTTTATAACTGAGCTTATTGTTAACAACCCAGAACCTGCTGCCACTGACATATTGTAAAACATTATAAAATCTATTTCTAAATAAAATTAGGACCAGAATTTATGCTATTGAATTAAATTGAAGATAGCTACATTGTTTTAAACACTAGACAAAAATGAAATAATAAAAAAAAGGCTGAGTAGAAACCTGTATTTTGGTACAAATTGGCCCTCACTGACAGCAGTATTACTGCTGCCCATTTGCCATGCCTGGTATGATTTATGAGCGCTTCAGTCAATTTGCTGCTGTTTTCTTGGCAACTGAACATTCTTGTTCAGCCCAAACCTCAAAACAATCAAAAGTGATCGCCCTAACAGAGAGCAATGTTGGGAGGAACCGTTTGTGTGTCCAGTCTTTTCCTTGTTATCTCGACTCTCGGGGTGTATTGCCACATATTACCATGCATCAACATCATGTGTGCCCCCTGAGAGTCTGTCTCTGGAACCAGAACGGGGGCAGGAAAATGACGTGGTATTCATTTTTGAAAATGAGATAACCTTGGGCTTTGTCATGTGATGAGCTTTGCTTCGATTGAACTGTCAGACCATCAGTCTGGACAACGATCCAGATGCTTAGGATCCCCTGAAGTCCTTCAGTCACGTTTCACTCACATCATCCTCTAATTTTAAATCTATGCTCATGTATCAATACAGAATGTTAAAAAATGCATTGGTCTATAAATAACTGCAAATCTGATTCCATCTCCTCTTAATTGTTTCACTAGTTTCAAGCTCAGTGTTTGAAATATTTGTATTTTTAAGAGGAAGATTCCTTTTTCTTGGAAATCATCTCTGCAAAACGGTTGATGACCTCCTCCTATGAGGGAACTGGCGTAGCTATATTAAAAATGCAAATCTCCACTTCTTCCCAAGTAAATTGAAAAAAAAAAAAAGTTTTAAAAACTTATTAGTGTTGCAAAGGATAATATCCCTCCTGGAATTAGGGATTGACAGAACTGGAGCGACATGGGCAAAACGTTAATTAAGTGCATGGTTTGGAATATTGAACCGCGGCCAGCGAAAAGTCAGGCGTCCAGTCCAACATCATCAGAAGGCTTGACAGAGGCTTAACACAAACATCTAAAAGGCTGATGTATGTGCAGCAATAAGTCCATGTTATCGTGGTTTAAAAAAAAAAAAAAAGATCTAAAGCTAAACGCTGCAGCTCTATTCATTCTGTGTGCAAATCCTACGAACCATGAAAGAAAATTCCCACACTGGCAGAAACCAACAGCAATGACAAATTGTAATGGGATCCAGATAAAAGTGATATCGTAAATCCAGAAACAGAAAGCAAAGGTGAAGTCTGACAGGAAATCCTCTGAGCTCCTCCCACAACTGGAGCACAAATACTAATACTGTATATATATAATATAAATAATAGTGTGTGTGCCAGAGTGTATATTATTTTGATATAATACATCTACACATGTAAGGACATCCTATTTAATAATCCCTTTTCAAATGTACATGATAAACCTCTCAGCCACTTATGACTATTACATCGAAAGTGTGTGCCTGTCACTATTCAAGATAACAGTTGAGCCCACAAAATAAAATGACCCAACTCTGCTGACCCTGTTGGCGTCAGGGAAATTCCCGTAAATGACATGCTGGAGAGCTGACACATTAAAGGGTTCGCTGACATTTCAGAAAAATCCTCGGCTCGGGTTTACAACTCATCTCTTATTAATCATAATTGACACCAAATCTCGAGCAGTGGGGAGTATGAGCTCCTCAGCCATCGTTTCTTTGCACTAGGCATGCAGTTCTGGCTCTCCTCTCATGGTCACGTTGGACAAACTTCAACCGCAACAACTGTTTCTTGAAAAATGGTGGGGCTTTCCGTGCTCAGTTTAGCTTTCCGCCCATTCATGACCCCTTGACGATGACAATTTTCTCTGTCCAATCAGTGGTCAACAGTGTGTTACACCTACACCATCATTTAGTACCATTGCTGCTTTTTAGAGTAGAGTAGAGTAAAGTAGAGAAGAGTAGAGTAGAGGAGAGTAGGTACTGGCAGTGGAAAAGAACCAAACATCACAGTTACAACAGCTGCTGGTTTTGGACAATACTGCCCCAACCGAGAGGGAAAAAGACTGAGGCAGAAGAAGAATTGGCCGGAACTGAAACCAGTTGGCTTGTTCCTCTCTAAAACAAACAATGGAACCACACCAAATGGATGCAGTCCTTGGGCTTCTGTTCGTACCTTGATGTTCAACCTAGCTGGTGGCTGAGGCAGTGAGCTCTCCTATCTTCTCTTGAAACAATTAAAGAGCTCATTGTTCTTGTGGGCAGCTACAAGCAACCATGATATATAGTCCTCTGACAAGATATTAAACATTAAGATATTAGGCACTGCATGTCTGCTCAAAAGGTATTTTTTAGCGCCTTCTACCTCTGTATGTCTAATTCGAATTCATGAGATTGGATCTTTTTTTTTTATGCAAATGTACTGTGCTCTGCATCACTTCCTCTCTTTGGTTTACTGGATAGTCAGTTTGCATTCACACTGTAACACTCCAATCTACATTTATCTCCCATCCCTGGTTGTTGTTTTATATATATTAACGACGCCTTAATGATCTTCACTGTCAAAGACAGAAAAAAGTGGGCAGAGAGAAATTATCGCCTGGTTGCCACGCCTCCCCCACCCCTTAGTAATGCCCCCCCTGGGAGGGCACGCCCCACAGTTTGAGAACCACTGATCTAATGCAAACACTGCATGAATAAACTTTGGAAGATGAAATAACCTCATTTCTGTACAGTGCTGGGGTGGGGGCAAGGGGGGTGTCCTCCCACTGCACATGGCATGTGAAATTAGGAGCCATCAAAGTAAAACACATAATTATCTTGGAGAAAATTAATGTCAACTAAGACTGCGAATTACATCCATCCTAATCCGTCTTGGTGAGCGAGGTGCTCCAGGAAGAGCTGGACCACCTTGTGGGACTTCTTCAATTAAAACCGAGACACTGGCTCACAGACCTGGTTATTATAGATCTAACTTCACCTTCGTTTCATCTCGCAGCCAAAGTCAAAGATTTTTCAGTTGTCACTGCCAAGGCAGGCACTAATTACGGCTCATACATAATCTTTTATGTAAATGTTTATGCCGTCTTTTGATGTGTAGCCGAGAACAGCCGCATCACAGGCTTGTCACTTGACTCAGAAAAGAGAGAAGTGATGCAGAAGGAAAACTGATTTGTTGTGGTGCTTGTTGCTTCCCTGGGAACTTGTTTGATTAGGTCATTTCATGTTGGAGATGTAAAAACACACCTAAAGCATGAACTTAAAGGATTCACGGCTGTGCATGTGAACTGCTGGAGATCCAGGATAAATATGGTTTTTAATCTTTGAATGAATTCCTCTCAAGCTGTTTTGTAATTACTTTTTTCCTACACTTCTTTAACCAAAAGAAAAGGCGGCTATGGCACAAGTCATTTTTCACAATGAACATTTAAACTGGCTTCTATAATTCTAAATTTCAATGACAGATAATGATTCGTGCTTGAAATAAATGGGGCGAGCAGCAGCCACCAGGATGAGACCCAACACGATTCATAATGTATCTCATTAGCTATTATTCAGACCTGATGGGCCTTTCTGAGGCTTAGACACTCTGGATGTGACAGATAGAGGCCGACTCGCCATTATTCCTTCAGCCGAGGAAAAAAAAGGTCAGCTCTGACACCCTGGAAGGAGCCCTTAAGCTCTGGTGGACAAAGCTTCCTGTCAGGTTGAAGGGTCAGACAGCTCAGGGCAAAGCAGGAAGAGCTTTAGTCAACCTCTGACACCACCAACCTATCTGAGCTCAAAGGGTATGTTAACCCAAATATCCCCGGAAACACCAAATAGGGGAAACTAAAACATTATTTACATGGCAACAATAACGAGTCACAACTGGTCGTTGAAGAAAAATACATTTACAGGAGCTGGATTTCCCACATGGCCGTTTAATCAGGTTACGTTTTTGCTGCCAACTGAGAAGGCACGTAAGCCGACGTGTCAGGGAAGTCTGCTCGCGTCAATGCGTTCTAAAGTCCCAAAGACTTGCTTTATTAGTCACCGGTACCAAAAACCGGTGCTAGTTAGTTGCCCAACAGGGCTCTCGTGCACCAGGACAGCACCTTCACAGGGTTTGTAATTTTGCTGGTGTACATTGAAGGATGTGATGGACAGTTGTGTATCCACCTACATCCTGCACACAAGGAAACTCTGCCTCAGTCTTCTGTTCCTTCCTGCATTCAATGCTTGTTGCTTTAAATTAGCAGACTTCTGGCACAAAAATACGAATAAATCCAAGCAATAAAAAAGAATAACAGAAGTGGGGGTCCTTCCAGTTATTCAGTCAATTCAAGCGCTTTGAAAATATGATGAAAAGAGGAGTGGAAAAAGGGAAGCTGGTCACGGCGCCTATCAGCAGCTGGAGTTTTGCTTTTGCAGAATTCTGGTATGAGACCAGTGTAGGTGTTCTCGCCTGCGTGTTCTACAAATGAACATGACAAGCCGAACTCATGGGTGTGAGGGAAGGAACTGCTGCATCCTCCTTTCCTCCCGCTGGCCTGGTAACTGCCTCTCTCGTTCCCTCACGCCATGGTGTCACCAATTAGCCAGGGTCTAGGTTTCATTAAGGCGCCAAGGCTGCTGCCTGCCATCTTCTGTCACATCCTGATAATAAGCCTCTGATGGTCTGCTACCTGACACACACAAGCGCGAGATGTGTGCCAAGACACACATGTAATTGCACACTTGTGGAGAGTAGCCGGAACACAGCTAGTGTGGTTACCAGGACAAACGCCCACGCGGACACGCTTGGACTTGGTCGATCTGTCAAAGCTCGAGCATCTTTTGTTCGGATAATTACAGAAATAGGCGCTAAGTCACGCCAGCACAGCCGTGCACACGCAACACACACAAAGTTACACGACTAAAAAGAGAACATCGTTGTTAGAGGCCAATTCATTATGTTCCAGTGGTTCTTGACCTGCACACAGCAGGACAATTCTGCAGGTGCATTCACGGCTGCTTAGTTAAGTCTTTTTTTCATTGAAATATGAACATCAGAGCCTAAAAATGATGAGATTTGTGTTTTGTTTTCTTAATTTTACTCATGCAGCAACATGCTCATTTAAATTCACGGTTCAGTGCCGTGAATGTTTCTGTTGGATTGGAGACCCTGTCCTAATTATGTTCCCAATAATTCCGAGTCCGGTCCGACAGAAGCAGCGGATACCGAATTCGGATTCCGCGGAAGCTATCTGTCATTCCGGCCGAGGCTAGCAGTATTCTGACAAGCACAGTTGGGGTGATGCTGAGCTGAGCTTCTCCCCGGGGAAAAGAACCTTTTTTTTTCCTTTTCCTCCAGGCACACAGGTGCTGCTGAATATTGGTCTCACAGCATAAAATCTGGGCACATGGGAGTGAATTATTCATCGTCGGAAGCCAGCCCGTGTGCCTTTGCCTCGCCGGGCTACTGCAGCCCGGATCTGCAATATTTGATGCTTCCCATCTTTGATGCTGCAGCTTCCCAACAACTTGGGCAGAGCTGGTGTGTCTGGAGAAGGCGTGACTCTTTTATTTGGATGCAAAGGTGAATGGACAGGGAAAGAACAACCAAGCTAATCTGTGCTTCAACAGCCACATTCTTTTTATATTGCAAAGAACCGTAAGCTTGCTGTTGGTAGCTGCATTTTCCCTCATGACACCCATTACCACTTATTAACCTCCAAAGATGGACCCCTTCTATGGCTCTAGTCATATAGAACCAAAGAAAAGGAGACTAATTCAGTTTTTCCTCCAGTTTGCAGTCTCACCCCCTACCTTCAAGCACACTATTATTTACACCTTCATCACCTACGTCCTCAGGTTCTTTCTGCCGGAGCCGAATGCACCTGATTATGCTTCCAGCGGTCACACTTGGGCTCCCATGCGGAGGATGTTATCGGTGTGCGGTGGAGACTCCTCTGGGAAGCATGAAGCCGATAAGAGACTGTTGTTCTGTAAACAGTCCTCTGACCTCCGCAGGCTAAGCTTTTCTCCCTTTCACACTGGTCTCTTTTGTATCGGCCTGAAGCTCTGACCTCTGCGTTACCGATTCCCTGGGGGAAGGTTTAATAGCATTACTGTATGCTGCACGCTCCACTGGGTGGTCACTCTGGATGTGTTGACATTTGAAATTCCTTCCAACTGAAGGTGAGAGAAAGTCGGTGTCTCACCAGCGTTTGGGGAACGTGCTGCCAAGGATCTAACTTGTGTGGAATTATTTGATTTCAATTTAAAAGTTTGTTCCTTCCAAGCCTGTTGCAGAAATCATTCAGAACCCAACAGGGGCAGTTAAATGGATCTTTTCGAAGCATAACACCGATTCGAAAACGGGGTATTTAAAATGAACCGATTCGGCGCATCTCTGAAACACTTTTCGGTGTTAAAAAGTGCTTCACAGCTGCAGGACCGCGGGTTAAAGATGGCAAACGCAAAACAATAACGAGAAAGATGATGCTTGTCTCGAAGCTCCACTCCCACCCTGTAATCAGAGTTTGCCACCCTAAAGAAATTACAGGGCATGGGAGTCATTAAGAGTGTGGGTGTAGCGAAGCAGCACTAACGGAAACTAAGTCGAAAACAGGCGGTTTTTAGAATAATGCACATCTGAATAAATATACCAATAGAAATCTGACAGGTTGATGGTAATAATAAGCTGTTGGGAGGGCAGAATAATGTCAGCTGAATGCGATGCATTTGCATTTGCTGGAAGGAGTAATTAACGTAAAAAACGTCGGGCGTGATTCGGCTTATCCTGTGCTGCCCTCTAAACCGGACATACGATGATGAATCAACATGTTTGCTGTAATACAGCAAAAACACTCTCACTCAGCCTATTGCCTTTCAAAATTTCATAGCTCCATAAAGTTCTTTGACACTCTGTTGGATCATGTGAACACCGGTTATGCGTCTCCGTCAGTAAACCTTCCTCCCCTGTCCTACTAAGTCTTGGAGCAAGTCCCAAGGCTCACTGTGGATTTCCCTGAGGCCATCCCCACATCTCTAAATGGGACTTTGGTAATAGGCACCCAGCTGAAGGTAGGCCATAGAGGCCTCTATGAAAAGAACATGGGAAAAAAAAATCACAATGAATCCATATTTGCACTTTTTTCAATTCCGCCAAACCATCTAAGTCTGTCTAAATCTTCTTCTTCCTCATCACAGTTCATGTTGTTGTGTAAAATGCCAGCTACTGCTCACACGTGTGATCCTAATGTGCCCGTCTTTAGTTATGTCGCAGTAATGCCAGCTCTGCTGCAGGTTTAATTCATTCCTACAAAATGTGCATTTAATGAATAGTTATCTATAAAAATGGACATTCTGCTGGATGCTTTTTAAATTAGAGATCAGTATGGTCCATTATACATCCTGACAATATTCATTTAGGCAGAAAATTGGTTTCCTGTATTGTTGTTGATAGGTGCGCTACATCCAGCAGTCACAGCAGGGTGTGCATGACTCTTAGAGTGACATGAAACTGAACTAATGTGGGTTTTTTTTGTTGTTATATCTACAAATAAGTCAACCTTCAGTGGTAAAAAAATTCCACTCCTCACACAATAAAATCCTCCTTTTAGGTCGCCAAAATCATGTCCTAATAACAATTATTACACAGGACTGTGGAAGCTAAATCCGTCCTCTGGGATCACTTCATTATTGAACAGTTACGTAGTCAATATAGGTCCAGTCGAGGCAGCTTTTAGCACAAGGGCACGCAGACAGTGTAAAAGCCGATGCAAATAAGTGACGCTCAGACCAGGCCTAATGCATTAATGACTGCATGATGTGCGCTAATGTGGCAGCAGCAGATTCAGACTGACAGTAATGGAGAATTTTGCCCCTGGTTCTATTCATAAGGCCTGAATACAGAGGAGGAGGAGGAGGAGGAGGAAGAGGAATGTACACCTGTCTGCTGCCTTAGCCTTGACAGAAGCTTAATAAATAACAGGAGACAAGGTGAAAAGAACTTCCCCTCCCCTCCTTCCTGACGCGGGTGTACAGGGAGTATCAGGTCTGTGTGCGGACAGCTCTTTGATAAAAAAAAAAAAAAAAAAAAAAGTCTCATTTAAGATTTCAAGTGGACGCGTCCCAGGAAGAGGGGACGACTCATGAAGCTGCAGAGCAGAGTCAACTTGGCAACCTTGTCGGTGACATGGTGCCAAAGGAGGTGGCGAGATGAGGTGACAGACTCGAGTTAATATCGCAGGCTCGACATTCAGGCTGTGTGTCGCCCTGACTGATATTAAAATGTGTTGGTGTCAGCGGATGTAGTTGCTCCTGCGTTAACAGGAAATGGGATATTTTTAGAGGTGAGTTTTCCTTATTTAAAGCGGAACATCTGGACTGTCTGTGCTGGGACGAATGACGAGGACTCGTCCATGCCAATAATTTACCAAGAGAAAATGGCCCGTATCGTTCTCTTTGACTGACCAGTGACTGTTTCTTAAATAAGGCTCAGCGAGAACTTTCAGTTAACAGTTAAAACCTAATGAATAGTTTCAATGAACAGTGATATACTATAAGAGTCAAAGAGTTTGCTTTATTAAGTGGCAAAAGCAAACTCTGTAATAATACAGAGCCAAAATCCAGTCTAACAAGCAGAAATGGCACCTACAAAGCAGCTGAAACCTAGAAATGTCCTGATTTAACCAGCTTCTCCTGCTCCTCCTTCACTCCCCTCCTCCTCCTTGTCACCATTAATAACAATTGAGACCCTCGGAGCATTAATTAGGGAAATTTCCTCTCCGCCTGGACTCCCTGAGCCACCTACAATGAATGCAGACTTCTGTAAACATGATCCGGTTCATGGTGAGATGTTGTTTTTCTGCAAAGGGGTTGAAGAGAAGAGCCGGTGATGAGATATTGGAGAACCGCGAGCGTGCCTCAGACACGCAAAGACTCCCCTCTGCTGTCTCTCACTCTCTCTTCATTAGGCAGCCCCTGTGCTGGCCTGTGTACGATTCATTAGCTTTTATCCTCTTCATTTGAAGAAGGAGCTGTGTGTAATTAGAGCGGCTCTGTTTGTCCGGCATCCTTCACACAGACACATTTCAAGCCCAATTATCATTCCGCCGCAGAGCTGGAGGATAGCGCAGCCACATCAGTCGCCTGGAGGACAGCATGTTACTGACTCTCAAGAATGTAAATAAAAAAACTGTTTGCCAATCAGCAGCTAATGACTGGAGGTGGAGTGGAGACATAGAGATGATTGGCGCCTCCATTTCACTTAGTTTTCCTTGGTACTTTAGTGGAAACTCGTGTTTGTTTCCTGTTTGGCTCAACATACCTGAGCAAAATAAATGCTGTAAAGGACCTTGTTAAAAATGACAAATTAGGGAGATTAATGTTCACTTCAGGTGCAACCTTATCGACAATAACCCAAATCTTAAAGTCAAGTTCGGTTCAATGATCAGTTCAGAAAAATAAGCTTATGCTAAAGATAGATGATTTTTCTGCTAAGCTAAGATAAAATGTGACCAGTAGAATGTTAACAGCTAACAGGCTGCTGGCATTACACTACAGGGGTGGAGGGATGAATTAAACAGTCACGCGGATGTAGCAGCAGAGCCGGTTGTTTGTGTTAAAGATCAACATCTACGTCAGTGTCCGGTGCTATCTGCAGCTAATGTGCTCCCTCTTTACGGCGCAGCAGCTAATTAGCTGTGATACAGAAAAAGTGACCCCAGGCCTGCTCCTCAGGTGCAGGACAACATGTTTGTGCGTTAAATAAAGGAAGGCCCGCTAATGTTTCTTATTGATCGCGCGTCTCCCGTGTTGTGTAGCAGGTTGCTGCACGGCTCACCGCCACCGCTCGCTTTTCCATAAAGCTGCTTAACCCCTTATTTCATAGGCTGTGAGGAAGTCCGTAGCTGCACGCTGGTATAAAAGAACGGACTGCTGCGTTACCTAGTCAGCCTTTAACCTTTAATTGATTTTTCAATCAATTCAACAATGAAATAAGAAAGAAAGTGAATATAATTTGCACGATGTGTACTGGGAAGGAAGTGGCTCCATGTTCTGATGCAGAACAATAAATAAGGTACAATCAATACAAATCACAGCGCATTAGAATACCAGAGTTCTTTCAAACTGCGGAATAGTAAAAAGTATCTGACTGTATTTTTAAGAATAAGATCTGCTTCCCTCTTTAGTTGTCACACTTGAGGGTATAAGAGCGCCTCCAGAATGATCAAATAGCTAAAATTGTGGAGAGATTCTGACATGATTCGATGTGTGTACTGGTTCTGCTACCTCTTCCTGTTAACCAACGCCCCCAACCCCTTCATTTTCTGCTTGAGTTATGTTTTCTTGCATTGTTTGCTTCATTTTGTGTCTTTGGGCTCCAGCCTCAGCCTGAGGTAGTGGCTACAGCAATACCTCATTCACTTATTTCCTTCATCTCCAAGAAAG
Source organism: Pao palembangensis (assembly GCA_015343265.1). NCBI lineage: Eukaryota > Metazoa > Chordata > Actinopteri > Tetraodontiformes > Tetraodontidae > Pao > Pao palembangensis. The sequence continues at coordinate 8,910,141 of CM027093.1, forward strand.
ACCAAACCCCAAAATGCCTTGTGGCAGCTGTTCCTGATGGAACAAAGGAAAACAATACATCATGCTGTGCACCTTTTGAATGTTATTCTCATATACAAAGTAAAATCAGGTATGACGGGATTGTTTTGTTGTGTTTTTACTGTTTTAATGAAACGTCATCACCAATGTTGGATAAGGCCATCACGTGATCTATTTCAATCTTGAATGTGGCCATATTTGTTCGCCATCCGCCCTGTTTAGAAAGTCCTTGTCATTTTTCGCTCTGGCTGAAAGCATTTCTAAATGAGCAAGTTATTTTCAAGTCCTTAAAGTTCCGCCTGCAAGCCGAAATCAGACTTGTGCTGACAAACTCAGCAGACCCTTTTGTCAGAAGTCATGTGTGCCCGTGCTGTTTGAAGAGCTTCAGTAAAGCCGCCTCAGTCTTTCCGCCACCTTCATTATCATCATAATATAAACGTCTGGAAAAAAAGACAGAAGAATGCAGACTCCTCACTTTCTGCTTTGTACTATCATCAATCACCATGGAGCATTTTTTTTCCTTCAACATTAGTTGAAGGCATCAAAAAAAAAAAAAAAAGCACAGGCATGCATATTTAATTTCATTCTCCACTGGCTCACACAAAAGGAACTGCCAGGACACCTTCAGAAAAGTCTCTATTAAATCTAAGTCGTATGGGGGGCGGGGGGGGTGATTGAGTGATTCAAAATTATTGCCAGACTTAAAAGGAAGTGCTGTTTATCTTTGCAAAGCAGCCAATGTGTTGTTTTACTCTTTAGTCACAGCTCGGATGGAGCGGGATCGGTCAACCGGGACGCTATCAGCAGCAGTCGCTCCACAATGACAAACCGCAGGGCCCAGCGCCGCCATTATTCTCCACGTTTGCAGGTTTTATGGCTGCTGGAAAAGATGTGAACGTAAAAACAAAATCCACGCAGCCTCCTTGACAGACAGAGTAGAGAGATCAAAGCATGGGCTTTTTAAAAACAAAGACTGCCCTGATAATGTGGAATAGAACACTGGCAGTGGCTAAAACCAAAAGGTGGTTTTTTGTGTGGTAGTGTCTTCTCACAGAACCAAGAGCAGCAACAAGAGTGATTTTTCTCTATCCAGTTCCTGAGACTTGATCTCGACTTGAGCAAACAACTTTGCAAAGAAAGATGATCGAGAGCTTGATTTGGATTGAAAAGAGTTGCACAAGGCTGCCTCATGATGAGGATGCATTCAGGAACGCGCCGCTGGTTACCTTAGTGATGCAATTGTCACATTGGCCCTATAATCAAATGCTTCATATTTATATTCAGCCTCCTCGTTTCCATCCATGTGTAGCTGTCACCTCAGGCCAGAGAGAGGAGCACATATTTGATTGATTCGTTCCTGGTTTACATATTTACACACGCGGTCTCCTGCAATTAGGAGCACATTTATCGACTGTCTCTGCACCACTGGGAACCCTGCCGTGCAGCCCACTTCAATAAATCTCTGGGTCCTGAGGTTGCCAGTGGAAAAGGACTGATGTACCTCCTGCAAAAGGATGGAACGGAAATACTTCAGTGCTTCGGACTACTTGGGCTCTTGAATGAACCGTTGTTGTTCATAAGACTTAATAGGAAAATCTTTACAAAGCTCTTTCTCAAAGAGTTGTCTGAATATATAAATAACTGCAGTTTGAGCTGAAAGACAATGGAGGCATATCGGCACGGAGCTTGACTAGTTAGGCCCAGTATGATACTGCCAGTTTCCCAAAGCGCCTCTGAATCCTGACAGCACATTAGACTGTGTGTACCATGCTGCCCCCAACAGGCCAAGCGAGAAACTGCACCGGCTCTTTGTTGGATCCAACTGTTCAACACAGACTCCAGGAAGGATGGAGAACACACTTTGACACACACACACACACACACACACACACACACACACACACACACACACTCGGTGCCTTATTTCTAGGATGCTTCACAAATGCAACTGTAATGCTATATCAGGATGGATCACCTTCAGAATGGGCATGTAGTGACTGGCATGAATATTAGCTAGCAGACCCCCCCCCGCCCCCCCCACACCCCCGACATAATTCCATTGGGGAGATAGCAGAAATGACCTCTTTAGTGGCTAAATTACACTCTGAATGTTAAATCCCCTCAGGCAGTCTACGTCCATTAGGTTAAAGTCTGCACTGTTATTTCAGCAAGTCAAATAACACGCCGGATGAACTTTTGCCTCCTCGCAACGGTTTGAATTGGGAGTCTGTTTCTGCATCTGTCAGACGCTAAAACAACAAATGTGATGCCACAGGGGAAAATGACAGGGCGACAGGACCTTTCGTTGACATTCAATGCTGCTGGAAACAGAGCGCATGCAAAAGGAAACCCCGAGAGTTTGGGCCATTTTAAAGCCGGTCTGCGCAAACATTGTAGCACATCCATAGCAAAAAAAAAAAAAAAAAGTGTAACTGTGATAATAAAGGTGTTGTACTGAGATACATACACATACGTAATAGTTGCCAGCTGATGTATTTTTGCAGTTAAGATGTCGACTTGTGGCCATCCCGTATGGTTCAAATTAATCACGCGAAAATGGCAACAACGCGGTAAAGTTCTGAGACTGAATGACAGTTTTTTAAAAAATTACAACAGTTCCTTTTGGCTTAAGGGCGTGCGCAATCCCTTGAGGTTAAGCACATTAGACAGCAACTTATCAGTTAAAGTTAGACACCAACATTGAACCGCTTCAACTTATGACCGCGTCAACCGCGAGCGGCGACCGCGGCGGCGCACCTGCGGCAATCAGGCGGAGAGCGAGAACATGAATATCAGCTCACCTAAACTGCGACATACGTCGACCGAGAGGTGAGCTGAAGCTTCAAAAACACACTCTTCTCACATTTGCCTTGAATTAGACCAGACAAAATGAGGGTCAAACTGAGTTAAAGTGCCGCCGCGGCTGACCGCCACTTCGCGTCAAGTCGGACCGTTCGGTCCGAACACCCCCTGGTCTCCCCCGCTTACCTTTAAAAACTTCCCCTTGGGCGGACAACAGCAGGGTTATAGCAGCAAACAGGCAATTGATAACTTTATCCATGTCGACAGCGCCGTCGTGCCGTTAACCCCCCAGCGCGCGGGGTTAACTCTTCTCTCTTGAATGCAAGTTTTTTTTTTTTTTTTTTTTTAATTCTTCCTTAACTTTTTAAGAGTGTTGCATTTAAAAAAGGTCTCTTCGTCCTTTCCGTCTCCCCGCTGCCTGCTGTCGGACTGTGAGAGGACGCTGGCGCGGCTGCAGCTCCGCACTTGGAGGAGGAACGTGTGAGTGAGTCCTGGTTCCTGAATTACGCGTGGATCGAGGGAACCGACGCTTGCGCCCGCGCTGTCTGCCCAGCAGGGGGCGTGTGTAAGCACCGACTCGCTCCAGTCGTCTCCCGACCTTTTATTACGTGGTTTTAGACAGGAGCTAAAACTAGACCATCGTTTTCAGACCGAAGCTTGTTTTATTTTTTCCTTAGGAGAAAAATGTAAACCAGCCAATCAAATTTAAAAATGTCAAGCTTATGTTCTGAAAAACAGAGCCTTTATAATAGAGATAATTATGGCCAGATTGCTGACCTGACAAGGTCCAGGACCCTGTCCTCTGTATATTTATATATTCTTTATTTATTCTTTTTTTTCCCTGCAATTTTTAGGCTCTTTGATGTGTTCAAAAACTCATGCACACATATCAGATCTGGTAAAACAAAAAAAATAAAATTAAGGATTCAAGTATTTTCAAAGAGAACTGGCTCAGCAGCGCCCCCTAGAAATTTTACTTCGTTTAGAATAGATACACTGACTTTTGCATAGGTGAACCAAAATTGGTAACCAACATTCAACTCATCAGCCATCAAGTTAACAGGAAGCCAGCCATTTTGGTTTTAAGTGGTCAATTTTAAGCCATTTTGTGTCTTGTTTTCGGCCCTTTCCACACTTGGTATTTGCAGGAACTCAGATCGTGTTGATATTTTCAAATTGAGGTAAAGGTGTGGCTGCAGTGGTGCCATAAAGTGCTAAGAAAATCCCTTTTAACAGCCCTCATTACCACATACTTTATCAAAACAGCTTGAAATTGTACATAATGAGGGCTCAGATAATTACATATAATAATGTAATAACAACAATGTAAATATGAAATGTTGTTCATATTACACTGATCACCACCAAAGAGTTAATCTCTCACAAAACCCACCTTGTGCTGAGAGGTGATTTTATTAATCACAACACTAAATAAGCTATATAAGCCATTTTTATGCTTAGCTTGACACCTTCATTTATGTAATATTTCATTAAAATCTTTGCCAGATGGGTTCTTAATCAGAGTTCACCTTGTGTTTGTCCTTTCTGATCAAATTCATGCATTGATCCTATTATGGGGAAGCCCAGGCTGACATTCAAAAGGACATCATCAGTTGGTCTGTATGCATTGTGCATTTTTTTTTCCCCTTTGATAAATCAATAGTGATGGCATGCTTTTATAAGCCACAGCAAAATGAGTCTTCCCCGAGACAACACACACGAGCCATATTGTTGTATTCAAACAGCTGTATTGTGAAACAGAAGAAAGGAGAAGCAACTGATGCCAAAGTCAACCAATGACATTCCCTTATTGTTTTTGCATGGGGAGTTTTACTTGTAGCAGCAGTTTTCACTGCTAATTAAAATGCAGCCAGATTGACACGGGCCTGCATGTAGACTGAAAACGACCTCCGGTTGTCAAGGATATATGGCCCTGCTCTCTGTTTTTCACCCACCGAACAGGCATTCCACGGAGACACACGTCACTTTGTGGTCTCCAACTATTGTCTCGGCTGTGGCGGTTCTGAATGCAAGTGCGAGGAGAGCGAAGCGCGTAAACTCCTCCAGACAGGACGGACGGAAGAATGGAAGGAGTCAGCGAGTGCCCATGAATGGAACATGTGTGTGTGTGTGTGTTTCAGCCCTTCTCCATCATTAGGTCACGTCTGACAAATACGGTGGGGAAAGGTCAAAGGTTGCTGTTGAAAACAAATAGCGTTTGTATAAAAGTCACGTTTCTGAGGAATTTTCCTTCCTCACTTTCTTTAATTTCACATCTGATTAGTGAGTTTTAGTTACACGATAAGTGTTATACAAAAGCAACCGTGTCGCATGGGCCAAGAGTCTTTAGGATTGTTATTATTATTCATTGTTCTGGCTGGAGCCTCTCATGAGTCTTCTTTCACCGTGTTCTCTGCAGAAAGCTGTGATTTCACACTGACTGGACAAGAAAGTAAGTGGCTCTTATATCGATGCCAGGCAGGCACCAAAAGAGTCCATATTTAGGCCTCAGACATTCTTGGGGTGCGGTGGCGGACTGAACAGCATGCCCGGCCGCATGAATGAGATATTGACGTTTCAGCATGGAGAGCAGGCGCCAGCCAGCGAGGGCTCCATAGAGCACGCCTCTCCATCTTCACCTTTCCTTCTTGTTGTTCAGGCAAACGCAGGGATGCTGAGCTGCAAAACACTTTGTAATGATTGTCTTTAAGTGGTGGAATAACGCGGCTTGTCAATAAATGCCAATCTCCGCGCCCCGTGCAAGGAGTCCTGGTATGATGGAATAGATGACAGCCCTCCAGACGAGGATTCAGGCTAGTATGCGTCCTCGTGCTGTAGCCTGACAACTGCGATCTTGTCATTTTATTCCATTGTGATTATCCCCCCCTTTGACTGTCAAAAAAAAAAAAAAAGCTCAATACAGGATTGATTAGCTGTCCTTTATTCTGGGAAGTCGCTCTGTCTGCTAACTGTTTTCTAAGCTTTGTCTTATGAATGCAAAACGCTTCAGACTTGAGAACCCAGTCTGTGCTCACCCAGTTGTTTTATCTCGCTTGCACGGTGTCTCATTAGAGAGCAAAGTTAGCAGAGCTTGCAGCAACTAAATTGGATCAGAAAATCCTACAGATTCTCAGCCGGATGTCACTGGATGGTCTCCGCTGGCTCGGTGGCGCCCCTGGGAATCTCCCACGGGCACGTTTCAACAGTGGGTGGGCCTGGAGGGCTATGGGTTGCAGAGGGCTGTGTGAGTGTATTTACCGGCTGCTCTGGGTCCCCGGTGGTGAAAGTACAAGCATGGTGATGGTGGCTGAGTGAGAGTGTGTGAGATTTTTACAAAATCAAATCAAATAAAAGCATTTCTCCACATCTCCATTAGCTGTTTTCACAACGATTCAAAAGAAGACGTGACCTTTAGCAGGCCTTCACACCCTTTTCTTCTGAAAGAAAGAAAGAAAAGGGTGTTCTTCCTTTGAAAAGGACGGTAAACTGATACACTCCAGTTACAGCGTCACTGAAAGAGCGATGCAGGAAATTAAGGTCAAATGACTCGTGTTGTTGTAATGCCTTTATAGGTGCTTTATTTGTCAATATGTCCCGTGATTGCTTACAGGACAAAGACTTATTCAGAAGGGACTTATCCGTCATGAATACTGTGTATGTGTGTGTGTGTGTGTGTGTGTGTGTGTGTGTGTGTGTGTGTGGGTGAGTGGGTGTGCAAGTAACCCTGCGTTCACTTTGATTAATGTAGTAACACGTAAACACCAACAGAGGTCACTTTTCTGCCTTTCGAAATGACTGTGGCCTTGTTTTGCTCCGTTTAATCCTCACTTATGTTCGACCAAGCTGGCAAACAAACTCACAGCCAGCTTCACAAAAGCTGACACAATATTGTAAAATGAAAGTAAACTGCATTTAAGACATCAAATACAGTCTCATGAGCATTATTCTACAGCTTCACCTCACTTACCCAAATCATACACGTTTGACACGTCAGATTAGATGAATTTAAAAATGTGGCTCTTAGAAATTGCAATAAAAATGACTCTCTGAGAATTATTTTAGGGTTAATCCCCTAGATGGTGCACATATTTCTGAATTGTCCTTATGTCTCTATTACAAACAGATTTGTCGTAATTTCACTATATTGGCAAAAAGCAAAAAAAAAAAAAAAAATGCTTATTTTTAATTGCTTCAGAGTAGTTTTTTGGTTCAAGTCCTTTGATGGTTCTTTCCATGTCCCACACTGATCTCATGGCCAGACTGAAGCAGACAGTATGCTGACCTGTGGCTGACCTTCATGCCGTCACAGGTCAAAAATCAACCAACCTTTAACCGACCCACAAATGTCGACCGGTGAATTTATGAGCCACATGTAAAGTCTTCAGCACTGCATACGTTTGCAGTGTTAATTAACAGTTACAAGTGAAGAGGTTCATTTGTCTCTAGCTTCATCATGCTGCAGTAAACACTGAAAAGCGTGTGTGGGAATTGTCTCCATAGTCTCCTGACAGGCTGGCACAGACCCTCATGTGGGTTTGAGGTAGTTATAGAGGGAGCTGAGTCCTCCTTGAAGCACCTCCTGGATGGGTTTGAGGAGAGGGTTGTGAACGATATGAAGTCCTTTATCCAGCGGGTGGCAGGCGAGTCTCCCAAGTCTGCTCAGCAGATACATCTCCACGGGCACGTTTTGCAGCTCGTTGAAGTCAACATTGAGGAGTTCTAGAGAGTTCATCGAGCACAGTGTCTTGGGAAGCGTGTGGATGCTGTTTCCCTCCACGATGAGAATCTTCAGGTTGACCAAATCCTGGATCTGGTCTGCAATGGTCTCCAGGCGGTTGCAAGCCAGGTGGAGAAAAACCAAACCTTTCATGCTGTACACGCAGGTGGGGATGTGGACGATGTGGTTGTAGCTGAGATTCAGTTTGGTCAGGTTGTGCATGGTGGCCAAGCTGCCGGGCAGGCTCGTGATCTGGTTGTTGGCCAGGCTGAGAACCTCCAGGCAGGTGCAGGAGCCCAGCTCCTCCGGGACCTCGCTCAGACGGTTACGGCAGGCAAAGAGCACACGCAGCTTCTTCAGCAGGCCGATCTCGGGCGGCAGGCTGGACAGGTTGTTTCCCCACAGGTTGAGGATCACAAGATTGTCCAAGGAGCCAACGGCGGGGGGCAGGGAGCACAGGCAGTTCATAGACAAGTTGAGCTTCTGCAGTTCTCTGAGCTCCCACAGCTCTGCAGGGGGCCTGCTGAGACCCTGCATGGCCAGGCTGAGGGTGCTGTAGCCAAAGTGGATCATGGTGTGTCTGCGGATCCTCTCTGTGGCCGAGGGCACGCTGAACTGCTCCTCTCTGCAACCCTTCCCCCTGTGACTCACCTCGTTCGGCTCCTTGGGGACGCCTCGTGAATGCTTCCCCCCCATCGTCCTCCTGTCGACTCTACGGCCAGCAACAGGATGTCAGCATGACGGTCGGTGTCCTAGCAACCTTTAAAGGATTTCCAAAGAGAATAGCAGCTGATTGGGTTCTGAGAGGAGCCGCACGGCACATGATCAGCTCCGGGCGTTTGTTTTTGAACTCCTGATGTTTGGCAGCAGCCACACACTCGCCGCCCCGAGTTTCCGTCACAGTGTTGAGTTGCAGGCTGTTGTAACCGAGCACTCTGGGGACTCGTGGTCTGCGGCTGTCAGACAAACTGCCCGTCTTACTGGATTTCATGGCCCAGCTGGTCCTGTCACTTTGCGAGTCCACAGATAGCACTCTGCTCATGTTCCACCCACTCCCAGGGAGACAGACTTGGGATATAATGCTGCGTAAGCTCAGCTGAGCACACACAAGGACCGCCACCGCACTTACTGTCACTGTTGAGCCTTTGACTTTTCAACCTTCCACTGGCCTTCAAATAGTACATCTGACTGAAATGTGCTGACAATCACCTAGATATATGACATATTATGGTCTGTGTCTCTTTCGTCAGACTGCCTGTGCCTTTGTGCACGATCTTCACTTTGAACTTAAATGTAGCATCAAACTAGCAGCTGCGGAAGCACTGGATCATAGCTTAAAACAGTAACAGTTCTTAGAGGTATTAGTGGAAACTTATGCACCAGCATGCGCTGGTTTACTCTCAAGTGCAAAAGGACATGGAACATTCCAGTATATTCCTAGAAAACTATACCCATTCAAAATCTCATTTATGTTGCTCCGAAGGGAAAGCTCAGCTTCTGCAACAGCACAGCTGGTGCATATTCACTCTTGAACTTGTCTTTCCCCCCAGCAACTTTTTACCCCAAGGTAAAATGTGATTTTTTGTTTTCCCCAAAAGTCTTCTTTAAGTACCTTGCCTAAAAAAACAGTTGTCCCCATTCCTTTCAAAATTCCACCTTTAAAAAGCAAAAAATAAAATAAAATAAAATAAAAAAATAAAACATATCGTAAGTTACAACTTTCTCCAGTTTGCCTTATTTCCTAGGAATAGCAGCTATTTTAAGAAGAGTTCATGGGGTGGCGGAGATGTTATCATTCACAGAAAAGAAAGTGAATTCCCTTTAAGACACTTTAACCTAAGCTTAGGCTAAGTTATTCATGCATTCTTTAACAAAACAGATTACGGTAATTGAAAATGAAAAAAAAAAAATATAGAGAGAAGCACAACTGACAGATGATCCTGTTTACTTTGGTGGACGACAACACAAAATATTAAAACAACAGAGAACAAAGAAGTCATATGGTAACAAGAGATAAAAATATAATAAGATGATTATAACATTTTTGGTGATCAACCCAAAGATGTAAAATCTAAAACAAAGTTGAGAAATGTCATTTAGATTGCACTCTTGCTCAAGTACTTGCTGTGCATGATTGTGAAACTAAAAGTGACTTTTGTGCTCAGAATAAACACCCCTGCCAATCATATATCATCTCTCAGGGTGCGAGTCAGGTGATTAGCGAGATTCATGTAACAGGAGAGGTCTATATTCACACGCTGTGAACATGTTACATAAACATCGGGGAGTAAATGGGACCTTGGATCTGATCCATTTTCCGGAGCAGACTTACACGGTCTGACCAGGACTTAGAGCCGCCTTAGTCATCATTCCTTTCCCAGTCTGCTCATCAAGAAAGTGCACTGGGAACAGTAATGAGAGTTCGCAGCGATATCCAGCTCGGGGAGCTGTGGGACACGGCTACATCAGCACTTATAAATGACAGGTCACATCGGAGATTTGCTGAATTGGACACTGGGGAGCTGGTCTGCGGGGCAGCAGCAGCTTGTGCGGCATGTCTGAGACACATTTTTAGAAAATCTTCACTTCCTTCCTGTGCGGAAGCGAGTAGCTGGCTGCTGCACAAAACATTTTTAATTGCACGCACGTGACTTCGCAAACGGATGATGACAACGTGAGAAAAGCGACACCGCAACGGCAGCCATCAGAGGACTCTCAAAACACACGCTGCCATAGCTAGATACTGACATGGCTAATTGTTTAACTTGGATTAGGCTGGAAAGCACAAACAGCTGGAGGGAGGAAGGGATGGGACAGAAGATGAGTAGGTGTGTGACTGGACAGACAGGATAATGCTCATTTCAAACGTCGAGCAATGTCATCACGCCCACCAGACGCCTCTCCTGCCTGGCGCTCCATCATGATCCTGTCGCTCGTAGATCTTCATTAAACGTTTCTGCTGGTGCACAGTTTAAAGAACAGATGTGGTGAGACAGCCTGGGATTCAAATTACAAGCGAGCGAGATTTACTGTCCTCGTCTCCGTCGCACAGCACAGCACCTTGATTCAGATTCCAATTAGCAACTGATGAGGATGAGTTATTTACTGGGAGGAGCGTGACTCCCGACAATCCTCCGGGTGAGAGAAGTGATCTTGTTTGAAGCTCGAGCCGTTTTGTGGCACCTTAATGACTGTCTGTGAGGTACTTTTGGAGACTCGAGTCCAAGATGGGCACCATTAGTGCAGAGGCTAGTGGCAGTGAGAGATGATGGATGGCTCTGCCGCTGCAGCAACAGCCGCAGGCGTCTCCGTCCTCCTGAAATGGAAGGAGGTCCTGCCAGGACCCCAACCCTTCAGAGTCCATTTTGCAGACACATTACTCCCTGAAGAGCTACGACTATTGCTGAAAATGTGCTTCATTTGTAGCAAGAATAAAAGACAGGAGATGACCCAACAGACAGAAAATATGCATTTCACCATCTCATTCCTGGCCAGAATCAGCTGCATGGAATGGAAATGGGTAGCATTGTGAGTCAGGCTAAATGGTGGCCCACCTGGCCGGGTAATTGCCTGTAATTCAGCAGGTGTAGATGTGAATATTCATGCAACAGGACCCTGCTGCATGCGTGCACACTTCTGCACCCACCCAGCTAATGGAGTGCTCGTTTGTAGAGCCGCGGACGGTTCACCATCTGGAACGTACCCAGAGCTGCAGGTGACACAAACTACTCTGAGATACAAACACAAAGTTGAGGGAGAGTCCACTGGAACCACTCAGAGGTTGGATGCAAGCTATTTTGGTTTGATGAGTCCAATGTTCATTTATTTGCCAGTTTGGACACGCCGAGGTTGCCCCTGGCAAGTAGTAAGCGTGGATATTACTGGCTCAAAGTCTGAAGCCTTCTCTGGTGCAGGATGAGTGCACACAACCATAAATTCACACCCATTCCTCATCTTCTTTGGATATTCTTCTGTTCCTCACAGATTTCCAACGGAGGCACCTCTGCTGCGTATCTCACAATCTCCTAATCTCTTTCCCCAGGCTACATGCCAGGTTTCTGTAGTTAGATCTGCGGCGAGGCAGCCAGATTCATCAGGAGATAAACTGGGACACCATGATGAATAGATAATAAAGGCACCCAGGGGAGAGAACTATCCAGGGTAACTCAAGCACCATTTGTAGTGATGGCTGGAATCAACGGGTAAAGGCAGCGAGCAGACCTTACTGGGCTCCAAAGCGACCAAATCAATTATGACTTTGCTGATGCAGCAGGATGGAGACCATACAAATTAAGTGGGGCCATGACAAACAGGGCAGCAGGGTGAGGAAGCACCGCTGAGCAGCTTATGTGGGCCTCACCTGCGCACGGCAACTGCGGGCAGAGAGGCACCTGTGTGCTACACTTCAGCACATTCAGACGCCCCGATCAGCTTCTCTCCTGCTTGGTATTTGTCAACATGCATGTCAACTTCAACCACTCTTGAACTTTGACCTCTCAATGTGTTGAATGAAGTGGGCTTCAGCGCGCGCATTGCTCAGTGGTGACCTCGTGCCGGGGCTTCAGTTTCCGACCTCACGTGCTGCATGTTTTATACGTGCGGGTGTTCTGTCCATTGACGTAAATCACCATCGTATAGATTGGTCAGTTACAAAATAGCTGAAAATATCAGCCTAAACGGTGCAACGAGACCTAGATCACCTCAACGCTAACTTTAAGCTAAGACTCGATCTCATCAACGGCAGCCAAGCTCCTTAAAGTGACATCTGGAAAACTAAAAAGTGGGAAACCCCTCGATATGAACAGAGCACACAAATGAGCAGGGGAGGGGTTTGATTAGGCTGTTCTGACTCAGAGCCTGGTTCCAGACTATTGAACCACCCTTCCAATCTTGAAATATAAATAAAATTAAGACAGATTACTGCACTAATCCTGAAGCAATATGCTCATTATCTACAAATTGGCTTGCTTATTAAATATAAAGCGGTAATGGCGGCAGCAAGAGTTCCAAACAAGATGCAGCGCGGAGGACAACACACACAGAGGATGTGGATGCATGCAGTTCAATTCAACTTTATTTGTATAGTGTCTGTTAGAGTCTAAATTGTCTGGAGGTGCTTTACAGAAACCCAGGGCCTGACCCAGGACAGTAAAGGAGAGAATAGACACATACGTCATACATGCAGATACATTAATTACTACAGAGGACAGTGCACAACTAGGGGGTCGGGGATAGCTGTACATAGATCCACAGAGAGGCAGAGGAGGCACAAAAATCCACACAAGAAGGTTTGCAAGTAATGTCATTACATTTTTTTTAGATGAATTATCAATTTTGGACTGGCTTTCGTGGTAAACCCTATTACGGTCTCGGGAATTACCACGGGTTCGTTCAGCAGTTGTGTCTGTGCCAGCAGATCCAAAGGTTCTGCCAAGCCTTTCTTTGGAAATGAGGCTTCTTGCCTGACACTCACTGCCAGCGAGCCATAAATGTTTCATGTGGCCATGATATGGTAATGACAGGAACCTCACAATGACACCTTGTTAGCTTTGGATAACGGTGACTGTCTTTTAGGCCTGTGAGACTCTGGACGCGGTCCAACAGCAGAGACACAGCCTGGAGTGAGAAAACCACAGCCAATTAAAAAAGAAATGAGAAACTGAGAGACGGAGAGACGGAGGGGGTCTTCTCAATGCGCACGCGCGCATGCTGCCGGGTGGATGCCATTCAAATGCGTTCCTCTGCATTAAATATGCGGCCCTGTTTCATGAGGTCTGGGTCCAGGTGCCCGTCGGTGGCATGGGCCCAGCTGGAGGATGTGGTTGACTCGCTCTGTCTGGCATACTAACAAAGCCAGGGGTGCTCCCAACACTGACTTTAAAGAGGTTGCCCACCATTGACATACACCCAGCGTTCAAAGATGCGAGCTCCAGCTGCATGTCCGCTCTGCTGCATACCCAAGTGCAGAAATTAGGAGGTGGAAAGAGAATTTTTGAACCCTTGGATGAGGTTCGTGACAAGGATATTGATCTCATGACGTTAGCGCTTGGGCCCGACGTTTGGCTTGTTTGTGAGATGAATTATCTCAGGGAAAAGGGACATTTTTCAATTACACGGGACGAAGCAATAAAAGGCTGACGAGTTTAAAAGAGCTTAATGTATTATTTTGCTTGTCTAAGCCTTTTATTAAAGCGAAACAGTCTTGTCAGACACCTGTTGTTCCAGAATGGGGTTATTTATTGTTGGCCTATGTCAGCAAACTGTAATCCCTCTCTAGATCATGGCTATATTACCAGTGTGACCTATTCTTGGGTATCATAATTTCCTCTGTGTGTTTGTGTGTGTGTGTGAGAGAGAGAGAGAGAGAGAGCGAGAGAGAGAGAGTGAGAGAGGGAGGGAGAGAAAGAAGAAGGAAAGAACAGGCACCTTTCTGCTGTTCCAGTTGTTTGTTTCTTTTTTCTTAACACTCAATGTCATGCAGAACAAATCCTGTACTGCTGACACTGGTGATTTCTTGTCTCCAGTGCAAAGAAGTGTTTGTGGTGGGGGAAACAGTTGTTTATCGCTCATGGGGAGTTGGACAGTTTTGTGATTAAGCAGTAATGCCGCCAGACTACAGGTTTTCACTTGGTCACATGGTAGGAAAAAAAAAAACAAAAACACTGCACAATATATATTCTGTTATGACAGAATATATATTGTGCCAGAGAAGTGTCAATATGTCCCATCACTGTTTTTTTTTTATTTAAAAAAAGCATTATTTAAAAGCAAACTAGGCTCTCGTCTTCATATCTTCACAAAGCCTGCCTTGAATTCCACCGTCTGCCTGCGGGTTTAACCCACTAATTGTGGCCAAAGTTCTGATGTTGTTGCTGCATTCCGGTGGTTTGGTTTAAATCTCCGGTAAGGATTTAACATGCGATTTAACAGATAATGAAAGATGTGTGCAGGCTGATTGAGGTTCGGTGTGTTTTCCAGTCACAGTGCTTGAGTCAAAAATAAGTCGCAAGGACAAAAAAAGGAAATGCATGTGAAGTCTAAATACAGTTAGTTTGTGTTCGGAGACGCCGCTGCCCTAGAACATATAAAAATGGTGTTCTAGGGACATCTACTGGACAAGTATGAACATTTGCTCATGAAGGATTTTTTTTAAATCCAAATATTGCGTTGAACTATGGATGTACTATTGGTACTATAGGTGTTGCACATCTTTACCTTATTTTATTTTAAATATGTAGGATTAAGCCACTGTATGTTGATTGTCATTTTGAATTTATCAATGCATCACGCTGACACTAATAACAGATTAGAAAGATTTCTGAATTTACATGTTTAATATGTCACAAAAAACTATCTACTGTGGCTTTTAGATATTATGGTCCGAAAACCAAAGCAGGAACAAATATGAATGACACTGCACCCGACCACCCAGCCCGTAGTAAGACGCGTAGCAGCGAATCATGTTCTAGAATGCGGGTCTTGTCCTTTGATAAGCAGCCAAATTATCCAATCAGGGGTTTACAACTCCAACCAATGCCCGCCTTTACCTCACTGTTAGCCAATTAGAACTAAATTCTAATTATTAATTCATTACACCGCGAAGGGGAGTGACGCAGTTATTGTACATCTACAGACACTCATGCCTTCTTTATGCGGCCTACAATAACGTTATATTTGTAATAGGCGGACGTAAGACTATTTGTAAACAGAACACTGAAGAAGGATTCTGTTATCATCTGTGTTCTGCATGTCGAATCTCTGCGCCCGTTGAATTTGGATGCCATCCCGTTGGAGGTTGCGGTAAAGCCCGAGGACTAGATGCGATAGCCAGAACGAGTTATGCCGCAGCCGAAATCACGAAAAATCGCCATCCTCGGGTACAGATCCGTAGGTGAGTCGGCAAGTATGGCAAGCAGCTTCTGGAAAATATCTTCGGAGTCTTCGGATGCGACATTGGCGCTAAATGTCGGCGGCCTTGTGCTTTAGTTTGAAGCGAGTGGTTTACGCCTACTTCAGTTGTCGGTAGTAGATTCTCCTCAGGTGAGACGTGGCCTGGTAGGTTTATCTTACCGGAGGCCATGCGTAATGTGCCCAAAGCAGATCATTTTTTTGGCGTTTTGATCGGTGCGGCTCCCATCCTTGCCACCCCAGCCTTGCCTAATCAGCGGCGTGCTCCGCGTGAAGGCCTGAGCGCCAGCATTTGACGCATTATTGTCCTTTTCTTTGATCGCGTGCGAAAGCGAAGAAGCGCAGTTGGGTTGAGCTGAAAGTACGCTCGTGACGGCAAGATGGCACGCGCTGATGGCGCAGCTGGAGGCCCAGTCAGCATACCAACACTGAACCTCTGCGATGCTTTAACTTTCACGGTGAAACAGTCTTAAACACTGATCAGCTCTGATAGCCTGCGTATCACGATCTAGATTAAGGAGTGTGGATTCATCAGCTTTGCTAATGTATTGTTGTAATCATCGTTTATTATAAATAAATGCATAGTGTTGGTTTGTTTACATCAAATCGGTCATCGATTATCAGGAACTCTCACATTTGGTGTTACTAGTACTTTTGTTTTGTTTTTTTAACGTATTTAAACTTACACTTTAGTATAGTTTAGTCTCTTTTATATCAGGATAATAGATTTATTAGGACACTTATACAGATGACTTTCAGTTTTCATCATACTGGTTTTGGGTATGTTTACATTACATTGCTGTTACTAATGTCATCTGTGGTGAAAATACCACTGAATTCATCCATGGTGGCCTTCATAATAGTCCAGCACCACTTATAAAAGTCAGCTGATCAATATTCTGTGGAAGTTCTCATTTTATTGGATGTATCATGTTGAAACAGTCAGTGCTCATATTTTTAAATGAATTCAATTTTTTTCTTCCAGGAAAGTCCTCCTTGACGATTCAGTTTGTGGAAGGCCAGTTTGTTGACTCCTATGACCCGACAATAGAAAACAGTGAGTAGAGGTTTTGTTGCATTGATGCACGAGCAGGCTTTCCATACAGGAAGCTCATTCCGGTGGATGCTGTCAGCCATTCAGACGCAGGCGGCAGCATAAACAATAGCCACACAAAATATTAACAGCACATTTTATCGCTTTGGGTTTTATTTTATCTTCTGTGAAACACTGGGAAACCCTGAGTGTGCAGCACATCTCTTTGTTGTGCACGTGTGAGGCAGCAAGCGTTACTATGCCTTCACCTGGCCTCCTCTACCCTGTCATCTCATCAGTGATTCATGTGTAAACTCATGTTTGGCTTCAGTCACAGAGAGATTAGGTTGTAAAACTTTGAAATCATCACGAATATCAACAACACATAAACAAACCAAAAATAAAGACACAAAAACACAGCGTTATGTGTTCCCAGAGCTTTCAGCTCCATCTTGTGGCCTTCCATAGTGGAAATAAATCCTCACCATTGATCAAGTTTAGATTTTTGTCACCCCCAAAGAATTTATATGGCATTAAACTAGAGTTGGACTCATTATTACTGTGGTAGGTTCGCCAAACAATGATCTGTTATTGAATATTATGGTAATAGGATATCTTTAATTGTAATATAAATGATATTCTTACAAATTTGCCCCACACACCGACAAAAGAGTGGGCAGTGATGTTTCCTCTGAACACACTTGCTGTGTCTCCAGGTGTACACCCGGACATCACAGCCTTACCAGCAACCTAAACAGAACATTTTGTTCAAAAACAGAACATGAAGTGATTCACAAATGCACACATTCTCAGACACTGGGGAGTCTGCAGAGTTTCCCTGTAGGCTGTTCCTCTCTCCATGTTTGTTGGCCCTGTGCTCTGCTGGCCGCGCAGTCCGCGCCTATAAATAATCTTTGGATGTAAAGTGAAGTGTCAGCAGCGTTAGTGGGTTGCTGCAGGCCGTCTCGATCGGGGATTATATGACCCATCTTTAGGCAGATATCGACGTTCCTGCGCTGAATAAACTGGCTGTTCCCGAAGTGAATCCAGTATTGCTTTTTGTCTCGTATAACTAAAGCCAGATGTATTTTTTCTGATATTTTATACAACAAACAATTCAGATTGGACCTCTTTTTTAATTAATCAAGAAAATGATTAGCAACAGCTACATAGTTGGTTTTAAACATGTTACGTGCCATTGTGTCGTGCAAAAGATGGATTTTCCTCTGATTTCTAACGATTAAAATGTGTTTATGTTTCTTCTGCAGCATTTACAAAAATGATCACAATAAATGGACAGGAGTACCATCTTCAGCTGGTAGACACAGCTGGACAGGTGTGCATCAGTCCACTGCGTCAATCCACTGCAATGCGTTGTTACACAGTATTATTTTGGGATTTTTTTTAATTCATGAATGCCTCTGATTACTCACTGTTTTCTTGCTTCTGTCAGGACGAGTACTCCATCTTCCCACAGACGTACTCCATAGATATCAACGGTTACATCCTGGTCTATTCAGTCACATCTAATAAAAGGTTTGTGTCAACACACTGAAGAAAATCAGCTATATTATGCACATGCTCAAGGTCGGATACTCCTCTTTCTTCCAGCTTTGAAGTTGTACAAGTTATCCACGAAAAACTGTTGGACATGGTGGGAAAAGTTCAGTGAGTACACTTGTGCTGCTGTGCACAAATTTCCCAGGAACGCGTGTCATATATGGTGCATAAATAACTAAATGTTTTCCTTTGCACGTAGGGTTCCAATTATGCTAGTAGGAAATAAGAACGACCTACATATGGAGCGGTATGTACAAACGCACCCCTGAGCGTTCCGTTAGGTCACATGCAAATTCGCATACAGCATCCACATGGGGAAGCCAGCAGAATGTGACAACTTTAGTTATTTTTGTGTCCCTTCTCATCAGTATATGGCAGAATTTGCACCTTGGATATGTGGCACACAAATAGATGAGCCGGGGGAAAGTGGGCTGAGCTGCTTTTATCCAACTTACACATGTTTGCGAACTCTTTTGTCAGAGTAATCAGTTGTGAAGAAGGAAAAGCACTAGCTGAATCCTGGAATGCTGCCTTCATGGAGTCCTCAGCTAAAGAGAACCAGGTAGGAGACAGAGGCTGCAGAGCTGCAGTGGATCAAACTTTACTTCCGATAAACAAAGCCAGCCTCATTTGTTAGAAGTTTGTTGCTCTTCAGATTGGATGTCAGGCAAACTGTTGGGAATTGTAAACAGTGTGACTGGGGACATGTGACAGCCTCTCCCGTGCGCGCGTGTTTTGTTCTCCGTCAGACGGCTGTGGAGGTTTTCCGCAGGATGATCCTGGAGGCAGAGAAGATGGACGGCAGCGTGCAGCCAGGAAAAACGTCCTGCTCCATGATGTAGAGCCGCCCAATCAACACACAGGACACTGCACTGGGATATCCCGTTACTTGAAGGCTAGCCGCCAGTTCTCCACCTCAGCTGACTCCACCCCTCCAGGGTCTTAAATATCAAACACTGTCTATTTATGGCTCTGATTCCACTGTTATTTATCAGTATTTCTGATTCCCTTGTCATCCTCGTATTTCTCTGTGTGGTTGATTTCGAGAAGGATGAGCGGTGGTTTCCTCGTCTCCTTTTTCCGAGAATTCATCCCTCCCCCACATCTCTGTGCTAGACACTGTCGCAAAACACACACACATACATCATTTGGTTGTATCAGAAAAAAAAAAGTGTCTCCTGTGCTGGATGATGATGACAAGCAGAACAGGTCAGAGGCAGCAGTGGGTCGATGCTTCTTAGCTTTTTATTATGCAGCTCCAGTACGAACTACGAATATCGCACGAGAGATGAAAGGCCAGGCGAACGCTCTGAAGACAGATGAGTAAAGCGAGGATTCTTCTGATACATCCCCCTGTTTGCTCCCTCCATTATGCAGCTCTTTTTCTACTTCATCTCCACGCAGCACCGCTCCTCTGTTCCTCAGTTTGATTTCATAGCAGCAAAAAAAAAAAAACGATAAAAAACAACACCCTGCATTCATTTTCTAATGTTGAAAATGTTGTACAAATGTTTTTGATTGTAATCATTAAAGCAAAAAGTGGTTATATAAAGTGTGGATTATTACTTATTGTTTTATTAACTAGGGGATAAAAAAAGAATTGAGAATAATTTTAAAGACGGGTTTGAATCGCTAACATTAAAAGTGCTTTTCAGATTAAAAGGCAATAATGAGACCAGGCATTTCCTGTTTTTAATTGTATGTATTTATTTGTTCAAGAACAAATTAAATCAGTTTCTCCTTATAAAGAACCAGACAATTGGACTTTAGGAGACTGGGTCGAAGCATCTCCTCAGACGTTCCCGCTCCGTCTTGACTTTACATGATGTTGCACATGTCGTCACCACAGCACGTGACATTGATGTAGGCGTTCAGCTTCAACAGTTCACAGCTTTCCAGAGACATGCATTTCTGGAACTGGGCAACTGCACGCCAAAAAAATAAACTTATCAGAAGATCAGTTTCTGCATGCACACAACTATGCCCGTGCGATATGATTTGCATGCATGCAGTTCTTCCGCTGAACTTATTGTTGAAATAGTTTCACCATTTTTCATTGGTTTAACGCTATTTACTCACATGGTTCTCGGAGGAACTGGGCAGCAACACAGCCGTTCTTGTCTGGTTTGCAATCCTCTACATAGCGCTGACACGGTCCTCCGGGCACTTTGGAGACACACCTGTAACAGATGAGGCCTTCACCTAAAGAGACATTTCAAATTAGATCTAGGAAAGAATTTATGTAGCAGTGAAAAGGAAAACGCAGGAGGCAGACGTTCTCGTCACAACGTGCGTTCTGTTGATTCAGTGGAGAATGAGTGACAGACTCACCGCCTGAAAACAGCAGGGCCGCAGCAAGAGCCAAGACCCAGAACTTCATCGTGTCCAGTAGTGCAGCCTAAAGTACAATCATCCACGCAAATGTCATGTAGTGTTATTAGGAATGAAATGAGAAGCTTCAGCCAGAGAGAAGAAAAGCTCGGATGCTTTTTTACGAACCTCGTCAAATCGTCCGACTCAGTTTCCGCCAGTGACTGAGGCAGAGTCAACCACTTTGACTCTTTTTATATTCATTCTTCCTGCCTCGTCATGGCAACACCCCATTAAGCAGTGTGTCTCCAATGTCTATTTGCTCAGCGCCTAACTCCCCCTGGGTACGCCGTGTCCAAGGGTTACAGTTTTCTGATGGATTACACAACATCTGTCCACCCTTTACACACCGATCAAAACAAGGCACTGTTTTGTCTTAGATTAATTATATCTGAGCAGAATGGGGCTCGATGCTCTTTCACTTTTCTGTCGCATCAAAAAGGCCTAAACTGACAGAAATGAGACCAAAGTTTTTGCTTAAATGTTTGCGTTTCCAAAGTGTCAGGCAAAAAGCCAAAACTGGACTCAACACAAGGTATAAAGTCTGAATACACCTGAAAGCTGACGAGCACGTGGCCCACGTGCTATCTTTGAATGCTAGCTGCCGCAAGGAAACACTGATTATTTCCTCACGTGGACTAGAACTATTACCGCCACTTTTTTTTGTATTTCAGAAGAGGAAGAATTCAGGCGGCGAGGAGGACGTCCTTCTTCCATGTGTGAAGAAGGACCGGTTTTAGTCTTCAGCTGTGTCACAGTTTCACAAATCCATGGGCACACACAGATTATTAAATCTATGCCCAGGTGGCAGCCACACACGACTCCGAACTGTGTTTTTCATCACTTGAAGCGCCATAAATCCCATAAATCATCGTGTTAATGCTTCTGTGCAAGGTTTATTGGAAACAAACACAGTCAGACGTTGTTTCAGTTACAAGCTCATCCGCTTTACTTTAAGTTTACAAATGTTTGTTGCCGCCCCCCCCCCACCGGCAACCATTGCCATCGCTTCCAAAATCCAATAATAACAAAATGGCTCCCGCTATTGTTTCATCAACTGAGGCCAAAATCCGATATCAGCACTGACGCATGTAAGGAAAACTGCCCATGTGGCAAAACGTCTAAACCCCCCCATTGTTCGGCCCGGCCTTGCGATAGCGCCTCGCTGCCTGTTGGCCGTATAAATCTGGGCGCCCACATTTTTTCACTCCCACAACTGTGTAGTTTGATTGGCAGCAAACTGTGGAAAATGTCTCAGTACTCAGGAAAGGTGAGTAGTAACAACGGGGGCTGATGCAGAAGTCACAAACCAATGTCTGCAAAATGTGCGATGACCCGGCTGCAGCTGTTACTTTGGCACCTCTGTGACTGCGACACTGCACAACACAGATCGTGCTGTACGAGGGAAAATGCTTCACGGGGAGGAAGCTGGAGATCCGCGGCGACTGCGATAACTTCCAGGACCGCGGCTTCATGAGCAGGGTCAACTCTGTCCGCGTGGAGAGCGGCGCTTTCATTTGCTACGACCACCCAGATTTCAAGGGCCAGCAGTACATCCTGGAGCACGGAGAGTACCCCGAATACCAGAGCTGGAATGCCCATAATGATCACATGGGCTCCTGCAGGCCAATCAGGATGGTAGGACAGTTTGCAGTGTGTGTGTGTGTGTGTGAGACCCCAGGGACAGACAAATATTTGGTTGCTAAGATGTGTGTGTGTGTGTGTGTGTGTGTGTCCTTGTTTGAGCAGACACATCTGTTTTTCAGATTAGTTCAAGTCTGACTCATACAAGAGAGAATTCTTCACACGCTGGAGCTAGCTAGCTTCCTTTTGTGTTTAATAATTCGATTTTTATATTCAAGCGTCAGTAAATGTCTGCAGAGCTGAGAGGAGCTCCTCCACATGGGTTGGAGAGCTTGGAAGGTGAGCAAGGTTGACGGGCTATTATCCTCCCCAGCATGGAGAGCACTACAGGATGGAGCTGTTTGATGGGGACAACTTCACAGGTCAGTGTGTGGAGGTGTGTGAAGACTGTCCATTCCTGCAGGCACGAGGCCTGACCAAGGACAAGATCAGCTCCATCAAGGTCTATGGAGATGGAGCGTACGTATCTCTGCAGCAAACTAAGACCCTATACCACATTATACGTTTTTTTTTTTAATTGTTTTTACCCTTTCCACACACTTTTACAATATATACTAGAATAAAGTTTACTGGTGGGGTTTTAAAAACTTTGGGTTTGCCCACACAGCTGGGTGCTGTACGAGGAGCCCAACTACCGTGGCCGCATGTATATCGTGGAGAGGGGAAACTACTGCTCCCACGTGGAGTGGCAGGCGGAGAACCCAAACATCCAGTCTGTTCGCAGGGTGGCGAACTACTTCTAAAGCACCGCGGCCGCCGCAGACGTGAGGTCATCCGCTGAGGAAAAGCGAGCTTCACTGTCAACTGATCTGTCACCGAGTGTGTGGGTCTGTCAACTAATAAAAGATGAGGAAAGGGTTTTCTCTTTGTGTGTGTGGTTTATTTTTGTGCTGGATGATTTCAAGGCCGAAAGAAAGTCGTGCAACGGTTCCTTTATCGGTTTTTCCATCACTTTGATACTAAGTCGGCTTGAAACTATCCTGATGATCCTCTTCCTCATAGCGTCCTACGAAGCAAGCAACAGTGGCCAGGAGACCCTTTTAACGGGAGGAATATTGAGCAGGACCATTTGGGGGGAGGGGACACCCCTGTTGATGGCTGGCCAGGTAAAGGAGGAGGAGAGGGGGAAGTGGGGGGGAATGCGAGGGGGGAGGAAGAGAGAGAGAAAAGAGATCAACAGATTATCGGGCGGGTTTGGGGTCGACTCAAAACTACAGAGTCAGCAATACATGGTGTGTGTGTGTGTGTGTGTGTGTGTGTGTGTGTGTGTGTGTGTGTGTGTGTGTGTATGGGGGGGCAATAAAGTGAGAGCTAATCTGTTGAGTGGATCATGTTGCTGCACCTACGCAGACTAGATCTAAAGCAACATAGCTAACATAACAATAATGGTCACATGACCCTATTCTAACTATGAGCATTGGCATGACTAATATAATGACTGTAGCATTAGATTAACAGATTAAATGCTCTGAAAAAGGAAGGTTTTCAGCTTGAAGTAGGGAGGGTTGTAGCTGCTCAGACCACTGGTCCCGCAGCGGGAGAGGAGGGTTAAACTAGGTGACTGGACCCACAGAAACACAAATATCAAGTTAAAGATTGAATGTGCTGCACACAATCCTGGGTTTGAGTTGGTTGCAGCGGCTGGGAACAGAGGGCAGATGGATGGGACACTCGGGGCTGGGTGCGTCTTTGAGGATCAGGCTGGGAGGATGAACTGCAACATTAACCAAATCACCCAGGAGACGACCCCAAACGTGCCGGCCTGAAACTGAAGCGACCTAGCCTTGGAGGAGTGTTTTAGGGAGTATTCTGTTCTGCATTTTACGGGGAGCCAGTAGAGAGAACCTTGCATGCTTAGGATCCTTTAGGATCGGCTAGAGCCTTCTCAAATAATCATTCGATCCCCTGAAAGCAAGTTAGAGTCCAGACAAGAAGTAAGGAAGCGCATATGCAGTCAGTATGCATGTATAACGTTTAATAAGTGTTGTTTCTGAACTGTGGTCAACGCTAAATCCTGACTGAAACATCTCGCATAGACTTTTCCTCTGCAGGCGGAATAAGTGGATCACTTCACCTTCGGAAGCACTTAAGAGATAAAGAGGAGGTCAGACAGAGGCCGACGGTTTGCTAACATATCTGGATCATGTGGAGGGTTTTTGTTAAGCAACAGTCTGACTACTGCACCCTTGAAAGCCAGGGGCTACGTACCCTGTGCTAAGGAAAAATTATTCAGGCAGAATACCCCTCTGAAAGCATGCTGCAATGGTCTCATACATCTTGGAAAAGCCTATATGTCAAGAAGCTCTTGAAGTCTTCCTTCTGAGAGTCGGGGGAGAATGTGGCTCCACATCACTCTGACCCCAAGTCAGTCTGGCTGCAACGCTGAAAAAAAGAAAACCCAAGGTTGTTTTCTTCAGACAGAGAACAGGAATAGGCAGTGCTAACCTTACAAAAGGGCCTTTTTCTTCCAGGCTTTATTTTACCACTTCCTTTCCAACCTTGGTGCTTTCCAATTGAGGATCCAGATATGTGAATTATAAGGCGTGACCCGTCTCTGCTTCACTATATCCTCTTTGTTGGTGGGATGAGAGGATCTGGGGCTGCTGCATCTCCAGCAAGAGACTCAGCCTCAGCAGGGCTACAATTCTAATTACTGCTCCGTACTAAACACAAGGATGGTCCAGGGGTTAATCAAAGCATCGCTTAGCTGGACAGACATTTGCTGGAACATAACTGGTTTTGTATGAGGAAGAATCCATAAATATAAATGCAAATGTTGTTAACAAATAATCTGCCGGGAGCAGGAGCTCAGAGAAAATTAACCCATGTTCAACCTCAGGAAATTGGGTCAGTGTTTTTTTGTTGTAAGAAACTGATGGACTCTGGTAATGTGATGACGTAATGTGGTAACGTTATTTTCAGCATCTACCTACAGGAATTTCTCCAGCCACACGTGATAAATGATCTTATTTGTACTGAGGACCGCTAAAAGTCCGTCAGATATTTTGAATGTGGACCAGCAGAGGTTCGATACAGGCCTCTGACCTTTGAGGTTAATTCATAGTCTGGAACAATAGATTGTGGGAAATTTTGCTTGAAAACACACAAACCGTGTAGCATGATAAGATATCATTTGAGTTTAATTGACATAAAGACAAATAAATCCAGCTCCTGAGTAAGATTTAGCCAGATTATAAACGCAAATGTCACGTTTCTCCTTACTGGCAAGTCGATATGAAAGACTGAGATTTATCTTGCCACATGACACCTACAAGCATAAATCATGAGGAAAACAGACGTTTCACATGCAGTTTGATCCTGCTGCTCCTCGGGGGAGCTCTACTACCACCTAGTGTTATTTACCAATTTTAATATGACGCACAGTTTGGAGGGAACAATTGATCTCCTTTTCCTTTATCGTATTATACATCCAACAGGCATGCAAAATGTTTTTATGCATTTTCAGCAGCAACTAGCTTGTCGGAAATATTTTAATTACCTTTCATGACGCAATTACGTCACAGTTTCATAAATCTTATGCCCCATTGCATCATTCCCACAATGTGCTTTCATTCCTCTGGTAATGTCACACCAGGACTGTGACTTCAGGACCTTTAATGAGCACTCGTGCGCTTTCCCTCCCAACTGTCATGACAACTGGCCGCCTATCTTTTACAAGGTTTCTCCGGTGGCCTCGATCCAGTTACAAGGTCAATACAGGACAGACTAATGAGAGAATGCCTTGTGTTACGAGTTACACTCAGCAACACTAGTTTGTGGCTTATTAGCTCTGACTAACCTTATTCCTCAGCCATTTGCTTCTTGCGTTGGCTGGATGTCACCAACGCGCCATTAGTCTGAATGCCAAAGAAAATGAGTGCAGGGACCTGTGAGCGAAGCTTAATGGCGTTTTAACAATGTCACCACTGATTTTCTATTATGGCAGGAATGGACTGCATTTTTTAAAAAGTGTTTGCCTTTAATGTGAAAAAAGGCAAACGATTTACAGTGGCGCTTTGTTATTATGGACGTGTATTTTACGTTACCAAAGAGCCTCGTTTGCTCCAATAGAGTTCTGCAGAATGAGGGGATTATAAAGAAAGAATTAACCAATTAGGAGGACAAAATGCAACTTGAAAAGTAACATTTTAAGGCTAATAGTACACCAATTCATCTCTAAGTGAGAAGCTTTTACCCCGAGGGCAAATTATTGTTGTTTTTTTTTTAACAATAGTAATACAAATTGAGGAAGAAAGTTCTCGTCCACTTGTTAAGATGGTAATAAAAGTGCTTTATAAGTCATATAGCCACTATTGTTTGCCCCATGTGTGTGTGTGTGTGTGTGTGTGTGTGTGTATATATATATATATATATATATATATATATATATATATATATATATATATATATATGACCATCTGGTAGTGAAGAGTCAAATAACTAATTAGAATGAATAAATTTAAATAGCATTTATATTATCCTAATACTCCAAAAATAGGTCAGCTATTTATAGCACTCCCACAAATGCATAAATGATCATTCTGATTAAAAAAAATCCCATCACAGACTGGGACTGGAAGAACTAAATTATACAGATGTTTGTTGTTCTGTTCAGATAAACTATGAATTTGAAATAAAAACAATCAAAATGTGAATTGCAGATTTAATTCTGGAGAATAATTGTGGAAAAAGAATGACCTTTTCACAGTAGCTATTTGTGGTTACATAAGGTGGCTAAGAACATAAGAACATACGTTAAGTTCTGCTGTAATTTGTAGTGGCTGGTGCTAAATTTGATTTGATCAGAAGGTTGTGAATCTTTAGTTTCCTTCAACCTGATGTTAAAGTGTGACAACAAATTATTCATAAAAATAAGTTATGTCGAAAAACCAAAAACCAACCAAACAAACAAAAAACCCAAACGGTGTTATGGTGATCTTAGACCTGGGACCAAGCGTGCATTAAACTATTGCAAAATATAAATAACATGGGTTATTTTTTTTTAAGTGTTTAAAGTGATTAAATCTAAAATTCCAACTCTCGCCACATAAATGCGAGTGTCTCAGCTGGAGGCAACATAAATGTGTGAAAAAACAAAAACAACAACAAAAAAAAAACGCACCAGCTCCTTCAGTTGCTTTTAATGACTCAAATTGTGCGATAATCATCGATAAGAGAGAAAAAAAGAATCGGATTTTTCGAGCGTGTGCATATATGGTGTCGTGTTGAGGTCACTCGTTCGCTGCCTGAATTCCCCTCTTTGTGTTTACACATCCGGGTTTCCCTGTTTGCAGCCCATTCCCCATTTAGAAGCCATTTTGGACACAGATCAGTAACATGCATGTAAACCCCGACCGACCTTCCGATGCAGCGGTGCTAGTATTCAACTGAAGAACCTCAGAAATACGCGCCGGACTGTCGTTTCGAATGGTTTAACGGCTCTCTGTTCGATTCTTGGACTAATTTCCCATTGGAAATGCTGCACCTTCGCGCAGAATAACCGTGTCGGTCAGTTAATCGCGCCGATCTTTTTTTTTCTCGCAACATTGTTGCAGCGTCGCGGCTATTGACACGCGCTGGTGGTGGTTCAGGCTGCGGAGGGACCGCGAGGCCTGTGGTCTTTTTGATCCTCCGCCGATGGTTCTCACGAGCTGACTTTTAATGTTCGCGACGGAAAGTGGGAGAAATCTGCCCTGTATCGAAAACGGAACATGTCTTTTTCATGGCTGACTTGTTCACTTCTTCTAGGAACTTTATGCGCAGGTGAGCCGCTGTATTTGTTTTCTTCTCCCTTGAGTCGCTCGTCCCGAGCTGAGACTTTCTCTTTGATTATTTCTGCAGTAACGGTTTTGTGTCTACTGTTTTAAAGTTTGTTGGGGAATATTAGCGGTTAGCATTGAGGTTGGGTTTCTCTCCCCATTAACAACACTCTTTCACTTAATATTCGCATATTAGTAAAGCAGAAGCGCAGAGTCAAAAGAGAAGAGGGGGGTGTTTGGATTTCGCTACATTTCTCAATGGAAACACATATGTCCTGATTTAAAACTGTTGCGTCCCGGTGGCAGGAATAGAAAGCAGCAGCTGCATCAACATCGTGAAACCTAAGAGGCTACATCTCTGCTTTGCACTCTTGTATGTGGTTACAGCTCGACCAGGAGCCTTTGGAAACACGTACATGGAGTGTATTTCCATAAATCACCCTTGCTTGGTTCGAACAGGGAGCAGTTTCATTTATTTGACCGTAAACCCGCGAATTGGCACCACGTGAAAACGGATCGGAGCCTTATTTTTCTTTGAGTTTTTGGCAGCGTTAACATCGCCCTATTATGAGGGCTATTGTTCAAACAAAAATGTAGTTTCAGCCTAAAACCCCTTAACTCTGCTTCACAGCACACTGGCGCACAGCTTGTGCGTATTTGTGTCAAATATTGCTGCGGCTAATGCTTCTGTGGTTTATAGATGATCGCTCGGGTTGGCTTGTATGGTAAGCTGCTTCTCTAGAATTCATGTTGTGGTTTAAGCCTCAGTAAGTGACAGGGGGAGGGGGGTTTGGAAATCATCTTGTAGTAAAAGTCCTCCCGGATCATGTGACCACAGATATAGAAATGGCATCTAGGCTGAATGGGGCATTGAGCAGCTGTGTTTTGTCCTCAACCTTACATCCTCCCATCCTTAATAAATTGCACGATGTTTGGTCATTGCATCCCTATATGCCTTAATGAAATCCATTGTGTGCTGCTGGACAACTACATTTGTGTGTGTGTGTGTGTGTGTGGTGGTGGTGGGGGGGTAACACTGGGGGATGGGCAGCGTCCTATAGGCAGCGATTTAAAGAGACATGTGCTGTTTTTTCAGGGAACAAAGATGGGCACAAATGTCCGAGCGAGGCCGTGAGTGTTTGCATGAGTGTGTTATCTGCTCCAGCTTTCATTACAATAAGCCGTACGTGTGTTCCAGAAGTATGCCCAATAAAGCTTTTCAATTAGGAAGCGTGCAGCAGCGGGAGGCTGAGGGCTATTGTTAAATTGGGGTAGTTGGGGGAAACTCTTCCCAGACATTAAAAGCCCTTAAAAGAAAGTCTTATCTGTCTTTCCAGATGTCATGTTGAAGTATAAGAGTCTTTATCTGCCCAAAATGTCTGTGTGTCACGTGTCCCTTCCACAATGGGGCATACTATTGTTTTTTTTTTTTTTTTTTTTATTGAGCTAAGCGAGTTTCATCCCCTCTTAGTTGTATTCTCTGGAAAGCTCTGGTAATGAATGGAATTACACCGAACTACTATTTCATTTTTTAGCCTGAGGAACTCCTTTTTACTACACAGAGCTCCTTAGCTTGGCCTTTTGCCAGAGTGATGAGAGAAGCTCTGCTGCTCAGGGAGGATTCTTGGCGGCGCCATATGTCCGCCTTTCCTCCGCTGCGTTCCATTTCATTACGTTGCGAGCTGACGGAGGCCTTCTGTCTATCTCAGGGTACAGTCTGGGCGAAGCAGAGACCCGGGAATGTGTGTACTACAATGATAACTGGCGCACGGAGAGGACCAACCAGAGCGGCTTTGAGCGCTGCGAGGGTGAAAAGGACAAGCGGCTGCATTGCTACGCCTCTTGGCTCAACTCCTCAGGGACCATCAAGCTGGTGAAGAAAGGCTGCTGGCTGGACGACTTCAACTGCTATGACAGGTGGGGTCCTTTTGTGAGTTTCCGCTCCGCTGAGCATTTACATCGACAATAGTTTTTGGCCCACAGCTGACAGACAGCAGCCACATCACATGTATCTCTCCCGTGACCTTATATATTTCAGGGCAGAGAGATTAAATCATGGTTTAGCTTATTCTTAAACACAACCAAACAGTCATAAAATTAAAAATGTTACATAGCCACTAATAATTTCCTCTGAATGGTAAGGCAAGTCTCAACACACAACACAAGAAGGAAAACAAACGTGGTCTCTAAAAATGGCAGAGTGCATACCTGCATCGCCTGCTTGGAATGCCACTCAAAGCCCTGCAGTTCAGCGTAGTATGGTTTGGAATTGTACACTTGGACGCCGCCTCTCCTGTTTAGCCTGACAGTGCAGCAGTGTGACGCAATATTCCCATAATAAATGAAAAAAAGAAGGGAGTCGAGAGTTTGTGTTGATAAAATCAGCATCTTGCAATTTTTGTTCCATTCCTATGCTATTTTACCATCTTTTTCCAATACTCAAGTGGAAAATTGTGACCCAAAAGTGTAATCGGTACTGATTTGTTAATTTAGATTCATTGGAATATTTGAAAAAGAAATTCAGACTAATGTAACTATCTCCTTTAGTTAGTCCTTCTGGTATGAAAACAGAAAGTCCAGATCTGCCCTCACCTCAGTTCACGTCTCAATATCCTGATTTCACATAAAAGATATGTGTACGTACAGAAAATTCCTAACCTGACGCAGAACCAGAGAAAATCATCAACCGCAACAATCAAACCCTGAGGTGCTATAAAGTCAATCGTGTGTTTAATGGACACCTGAATAATGGCACCAAACAGCTTTAAGGAAGCTACAGTTGTAAAATCTTCAGCTGGGGGTCTCGTTCCCTTTTTTTAATTCTCTGAGAACCAAAAGCGCAGGTTGACTTTGAGAGCTGGATGATGGCAGAAGAATACTCAAGTATCAGAAGAGTTATGAGCAGCCGACGCGGAGCTGAGTGCAGTAATCAACTTTCCAGTTTTTAATATTCAAGCCGCAGTGTTCCGTACAGGTTCTAGTGGCTCCACAGGGTAAACTGCACACGCTAGAATTACAGCACGAGGCTGCGTGTGACACATCTGCATGTGGATATAGAATGAACCATTAGACGCACACATGCGTGAAAGAAGGTGATGGATGACGACTGTTACAGGGACACAGAGGCGTGTTAGTACTGACTACACTGAATCACAGGCGCATTTATAAACGCTTTAATGGAACTAGACCCTAAGAAATTGTAGGTTTAGATTCAGGTACAAAGTCATTTAATAGTTTTAAGGGAAATGGCTTCTGCCTGAAATGCTGCTGACGGTAATTATAGCTTTAAAGCCTGTACGGAAAATGTTTTATACTAATATAGATATAATTCTGAGTGAAATCCTCCTTACAGCGGCGGCAGAGAAAAGGCAGCCTGATCACCATGTGAACTTTATGATACGAGCTAGATGAGGTGAATCACAGTTATTAAGCTGCACTTTTGCAGTCCTTTTCAGGGTATACCTGAAACACTGCCTCGTTCCATTCGCACCCTATGCAAAAAGGCGCTTGCGCTCCTCGACCCGTTGAGACGGAATATTTTGACAGGAGAAATCAACTGCGAGGTAAATAATCCTGTCTGTGACACGCACGTCTGCGAGGGTAATCACAGTTTATACCTATTTTTACCTCTGTTTGACTTATTTAATAGCCCGTCAAATCTTGCGCAGTGGATTTCATTCGTGTTGTCATAGAAACGGTGTGCAGTTGACCCATGCCAAGCAATTTTCCGCCACCATCACTTTATTGATTTTATTAAACATTTCTATTTCTATTCAAAGGGGTAGTTAGGGTGTGTAAAGTTGAGTCTGTGGTTGGTTTCAGCCACCAACAAATAAACAAAGAGCCATCTGTAGGTTTCATCACCCTTTTGATCCGAGAGCCAAATTAATCTAAATTAGTCATGAAACAAAACTAGAATTGTCTGATAATTAAACTATATACACAGTGTTTATATAGTTTATAATCTGGTATTTACAGAACCAAAATATCAAACTTACAGTTTCATTTATATGTAAATGGATCTTTGTCTATTGTGTTTATTTTATTTGTTATATTTTGCAGTGTCTGTCTGATGTCTCTGCCACAGTACTACTGCAGTGTGTTAAATATACGTCCCATCAAGGCCACAATAGACTCTCTTTTTGGATGTTCTCTATCCTTGGTGAAGGAACACCAGACAACGGTGGTCCCACATGAATGTGAAGAATGTGTTTGTTGATATGCTGTGGAGTGGCGGTTGACACCTCAAGCCTCGAGCCAGAAGAGTTTAGTTTAGTTCTGCAAGGTGGGAACGAAGCCTCTGCAGGCTTGTACAGAGTTCCCCACCTGCTGGATCTCATTTGCTGTCCAGCAGCACTGGCGCCAAAGCCGCGCTTGCACCATCTCCTGCAACCTATATCGAAGCGTGTGCAGGTTAAAGTCCCAGCACAACAAATATCACTGTGTTCATGTGGCGTCGGTGTATGTTGTTCACTTTTAGGCAAGAGTGTGTCTCCATGGAGGAAAACCCCCAGGTCTTCTTCTGCTGCTGCGAGGGGAACTACTGCAATGAACGATTCACCCACCTTCCTGACATCATTGGCAGCGGCAACCGAGGTGAGTGTCGCACGTATCTTACGCCTAAAATAAATGAAAGGAAAAAGGTGGACACAGAGCTCAGCCTTGCTCGCATTGTGATGATCATGATGATTACGATTATCACGATGTTAGATGTTCAAAGGATTTCTCACCATTTGTTCACGTGGTTTCTGTGCTTGTAACCTAAAAATAAAGTAGACATGCTTTAATTATCCTCTTCTTCTCGGTAGTAAAAATCCGACCTCCTCCTCGAGTGCCATCTTTACTCAACGTGCTTGTGTACTCGCTGCTGCCTCTGTGCGTCCTCTCTCTGGCCCTTCTGCTGGCTTTGTGGATGTATCGCCATCGCAAACCTCCCTATGGCCACGTAGACCTGAGTGAGGTGAGAAGCATGAAAACGTGCAAAGTATGAAATCCTTTAGTATAGAGTATATAGTTTTAGTTATAAAGCTGCTAGTATTTAATTAGCGATCCTGTTTATACCTGAACTTTTTTGATCATTCAGGATCCTGGACCGGCTCCTCCATCTCCCTTAGTGGGTCTTAAACCATTGCAGTTGCTGGAAATCAAAGCTAGGGGGCGCTTTGGTTGCGTTTGGAAGGCCCAGTTAATGAGCGAATATGTCGCTGTAAAGATCTTCCCTGTTCAGGTGTGTGAACAAAAGCTTACATGAATTGACATTAAACTTATGTAATCTGAAGGAGTAAATATTAACACATCTCTGCGGTTTAAACAGAATAAGCAGTCATGGCAGAACGAGCGGGACATTTTCATCACACCGGGAATGAGGCACGAAAATCTCCTGCGTTACATTGCGGCTGAGAAGCACGGAACTAACCTGGAGACAGAGCTGTGGCTCATCACCGAGTTTCATGAGAGGGTGAGCACATATGTCCTCCGGTCACACAACAGGCTGTAAGGCAGTTTTTTTTTTTTTTTTTTTTTTTTAACAGCTTTTATATTTAGTAGAAGAGCTGAATATGTTGCAGGAATGGCTTTTGTGTACCTGATCAAAAGAGCAACACATATTTCAATATGGCAGCTCTCCAGGCCCCCGTAGTCATAAAAATGTGTTGCCTATTTCTTTTATTGGCATGTCAGTTATTGTAAAAATGTAAAATCCTGCAAGCATCAAAAATAGGTATTCATATTAATGAGATAATGCTTTATGGTATTAATGGTTTGAGGCAACCATGACATCCTGTTCAGTAGACCGTCCTACAAAGGAATGAATGGGATTAAACAATAATTATCATTGGCACAAATGTAGAGTTGAATTAAATTTCGTAAAGGCTTTCGGTGCTTGTCCTTTCGGGACCTTCTGTTCATGGCAGCATATTTGGTTAGAGTTATTGTTTAGGTGCCATGTGGACCCCAGTGTGTTGAGCTTTCTATTTTAATGAGGACGCAGGGGTGCCAGGTTGTTCACCTGTCGCTGGTTCTATTCCACTTAGAGCAGTGGTTTTTTCAAAGAGCGGGACGCCGTCCCTGGGGGGCCCGGTGTTAGGACGTGAGGCGTGCAGGGCTACTGTGAACACTCTCTCCACTGTCGATTTGCATTTAAAAGCAGAGAAATCTGCAGCACAAGGCCAGTCAACACCAGCTACTGAAAAGACTGACGCAATTCAAGAGCAGTTAAATCCAGGCCGAAGACAAAGGTTCGAACATGTATTGAGTTGTACGTCCATAGTGGTACACAGATTAAAGGAGTTCTATTTGTCGTAGATGTTTGTTGTTGATTCTCAGGGAGTTAATCTGAGAGGATTTCCACTGAACTTTGGTATGGTTGCAGGTTTTGCACGTATCAGCGCGGCCGATCGTAATTTTATCTGCAAAAAAGTTTGGGAACAACCCACTTGGAGGCTGTTGTGTAAATGTCAAGTAGACGTTAGATTAGGTTTGAAGGGAAACCAAAGAACATGTGGTCACAAGTCAAACTGCAGAAATGTGAAGCCTCCATACAGGAGAATTTGCAGCATGTTTGCAGCAACTCTCTGGTGTTGATATTCACGTTGATTGATTGCCTTGACACCATGTGACCCGTTTCTGTCAAGTCCTATTTCTGAACCCGAGTTCCTTTAAACAAATATCTTAGAAAGTGCAAGTAGGGACCATTAACATGCAACTAATATACTTTATTTAAAATTGCTTTGTCCAGCTCTTGTTCTTTGTATTCAGAGAAGCAATAACTCTCGTGACAAAAGATTAGATCTTATACATGAAGGGGGAGAAAAAAAACTCCTGATTCATATACGTCTGTAGAGCTCAGTCACTCGTGGTGAATACTCCACTCTGATGAATTTTGCGGCTGTTATTAACTGTGTGTTTGCGTCTGCGTGCTGGTAGGGCTCGCTGACGGACCATCTGAAGGGGAACACTGTAACCTGGAATGAGCTGTGTCACATCGCAGAGACGATGTCTCGCGGGCTGGCCTACCTCCATGAAGATATTCCCAGCTACAAGGGAGAGGGGCCCAAACCTACCATTGCACACAGGTAGGAATTTCCTAGACTCCAAATCAGGTCGCTTGAATTAATACTTCAGTAGCAATTGATGAAGAGCACGGTCATGAGCACAAATCCAATTCACAGGGACTTCAAGAGTAAGAATGTATTGCTACGTGATGATCTGACTGCAGTCATTGGAGATTTCGGACTCGCTGTTAGATTTGAACCTGGAAAACCTCCAGGAGATACACACGGTCAGGTATGGGCTCCTTTAAATAACTTCCTAGCGACCGTGGATCAAAGTTCATACAGTTTCCTGATCAAGCGTTATGATGGATCTGTTCTAAAATCCTTTTTTTGTGTCAGGTGGGTACGAGGCGTTAC
Source organism: Pao palembangensis (assembly GCA_015343265.1). Classification (NCBI taxonomy): domain Eukaryota; kingdom Metazoa; phylum Chordata; class Actinopteri; order Tetraodontiformes; family Tetraodontidae; genus Pao; species Pao palembangensis. The sequence continues at coordinate 8,945,361 of CM027093.1, forward strand.
ATGGCTCCAGAGGTGCTAGAGGGAGCCATCAACTTCCAGCGGGACTCTTTCTTGAGGATCGACATGTATGCTATGGGCCTCGTGCTGTGGGAGCTGGTGTCACGCTGCTCTGAGGCTGACGGTGAGTCCAGCGGTGCAAGAATGTGCCTCACCACAATGGTGAAAGGTCAATGTCCTTCAGGCTTACCTGGCCAAACCAAAGTGTGTCAGAGCTTTCATTTTAGCTGCAGGGGTGCTTTGGAAAAGGAGAGCAAATTCTGAATTTGACATCATCTCTGATGTTTTCCATTCTGCTACCTTGTTGACCTCGTTAGGTACGATTGGCGAATACATGCTGCCATTCGAGGATGAAGTGGGTCAGCATCCATCCCTGGAGGATCTGCAGGATGTGGTAGTGCACAAAAAGATGCGTCCAGCCATGAAGGACTGTTGGCTCAAGCATCCGGTGAGCAACAGTGGAAAACTACCTTCCACAGGATGCTTTGCGTCTGTTTTGTTTTTCCACTTCAGGCTAGAAGGTTTCCAGTTGCCATTCAAGTCGGGGAGAACTGTGTTGTAGCATAAGAGCATAGAACATATGTTAGTTATGTTCTATAAAAATCAATGTTGGTCTCGTCTAGGCTTGTGAATGTGCAGCTCCAGTCATGTCTTCACAGCATGACTCTGCTGTAGCTCATTTGTAGCTTACTTTACCCGAGAGGGGTCAAAAGCTGCTCCAGAAAAAAAACATCCTCTGTGGTTTTGTTGCATAAAACACTCTTCCTGAAGAAAAGTTGTTTCCTTTCAGGTATATTTAGTCCTTTCATGCTGGTAAAGACCCGTTTGAGACATGAAATGTTAATAAAAATCTGCAGGCCTCTTTATACTGCACACACATTTGTGAGACACTTCATGACTAAAGTGAATTGTTTAAGGTGACCTTGATCTTACTTCCTTTCTAGCTGGTAATCTTAACTTTTGCTCATGTTTCTCCAGCCCTAGCTGCTAGTGAAGTGTGTATTCTGGTCATCAAATGAGTGATACAGCATTTAACGCACAAGCTAAATCGTAATTAAAGTGCTTTGGTATAAAAGGAATTGGTTACTAAAGCAGGGAATGCAGCTTAAAAGCAGGAGGACGTAAAAACTGTACTGTTATGCTCTAAATATGGAGTTTCCTTCAGGGGTAAATAACTTTTGCTTGGTGCCTGCAGGGTCTGAGCCAGATGTGCGAGACCATTGAGGAATGCTGGGACCACGACGCAGAGGCACGGTTGTCGGCAGGCTGCGTGGAAGAGCGCATCGGTCAGATAGCCAGGACGGTCAGCTGCACTACCTCAGACAGCCCCATCTCCATTGTGACGTCTCTCACTAATGAGGACCTACCTCCCAAAGAGTCCAGCACCTGAACGGGTGACACCATCCTTCACCTGAGATCCTGATTTATTTTATTTTTGATTTTTCAAATCCAAACTCAGCGGGTCTCGGTGAATTTTTAAAAACATAGAAACTAGCAAAAAGAATGCAGCTGCTGCTTTATCCCAATACTGGTATTTTTTATTCTAATGTCAGATTTTACTAATGCACCAATCTGCTGTAGTTTTGTAGTAGTAATAATAATTTAAATACTCATCACATGTGATAACACCCATTTTTCAGATCTTAAGCGTTGTCATTACCTCATGTACATCTTCTGTGTTGTTCTGTTTTTATTACCTCATGAGTTGCTATATTTCTCGTCTTGGTCACGATCGTCTGCGGCCAAATGAAAACGATCCTTTGCTCCAAACCTCGGACAACGTGCTGCACACCTCGGAGGAAACGTTTTGTGACTGTTAGACAAAATATATTCATCTTCCTCAGGGGGTCAAAGCTTCACGATTTTTTTTATTTATTTTTTTTTTTTTTTTAAACTTCAAGACTTCAAGAGTGCTCCCATGTTTAGAATCTGAATGTTTCTGAATGAGGGGAAATGAAGATTTAAAAAAACCTGGTGGTAATTGGAGCACATGTGCTCCGTAACAGGGAAGGAGCTGATATGTGGATCTGAGCAGTTGTATTAGTTTTTTTTTTTTTTTTTTTTTTGGTTTGTTTGTTTGAGATTTGGGACAAGGGTCTTGTCCCCCCCGGGGAACTACCTCTCAGGTATCCAGTAGGCCTCTTTGTGACATTTTTCTCTAAGTCGAGAGCCAAGCTATCCAGCTAGCTATCATGGACATATTCCTGGAAATGTTTTGTTTATTAGCTGTAGGAATGCAGAGTTACTCCTTTGCCAGAGTCAGGGGCATTGACGGATGTTGCCTGGAGTTGCAATGTTACACATTCTTGATTTTTAACTGTGTGCGTGCGTTTGTGTGGAGTACGTCTGTGTGCAGTGCTGAAAATGAGAGCTAGAGAACGAGTGTGTTTTTAAAAGTAAGAATTATGAACGGATGGATGGGGGGCTAATACTCATGAGGGCCATACTTGAGTGAGCAACATGTCTGTTTTCTTTTTTTTTTCTTTAGCTAGATGTTTGTTCAGAAGACTCAGTTGGACGTACGTCCCCAGATACCTCAGTCACTGTACATCATGCAATGAGAGCTTGAATGGTTGCCTTTGTCTCAAATGCAATGCCATAGTTGTAACATAACACAAATACCATACATTGAATGTCCGTTATGCTGCTGTGACTATTCCAGGATACTCAAGGATTTGTAGATGTACAGTACATGTATTCTTTGTTAATATAACACTAATGATATTATGTGAGGCTAATATTATTGTTTGTTCTTTTCTTTCTTTCTTTTTTTTTTTTTTTTTTTTTGACAGAGTAAGCCTTCAGCTGCTTACTCCTCCAGACTGACCTCAGATATTCTGACAAGTACCTCAGGCTTTTTCTACATGTATATCAAGTTGTGTTATGTATTTCAATTGTGTTTTAGTAGTTGAGATATTTTATTGTCGGTCGGGCCTCTGTTGTACGTGAAGATTCTTCTATTTCTTAAAAAAGACAAAGACAAAAAAACAGGAGGAGGATACAGAGCCCGACTAGTCATGACGGTGTTAATGCTGTACAAACCTAAAAGAAGAGGGGCAGACTCTTGTAAATAGACCTGTACACACACAGTTGCAGAACACTGATCTATCGCGGATCCTATCGGGGCATTACCGAGCTCATGTCGCTGAACTGAAGTTCCCCCTCTGCGTATTGGAAAGTCAGTTTGATATGGTGGTCTAATTGTATTAATTTGGAGGCACTTTTTATTAAAGCGCCAGCTCTGTATCGTTAAAAAAAAAATGATGTAATACAAGTTGGTGTTTGTTCCTAGCTGGCTGCTTCTCTGATTGGCTAAATTAAATTGCCAGTTTGAACAGTATAACCTCAATATTTACCCACCGATGTGATGCTGTCAGAAATGTTTGGTTATAGTTTAGCCACATTGGATGACACGCAGGATCATCTGTTGTGCTTTGAATAGTGCTGTGCAAAGATGGTGAATTATAATTATTATTTTTTTAAGCAGTGGTCTGTTGACGCTCGCTCCTGTGCAGTAGTGGTAAAGAGCATGTGGGGATAAAATGTATCTAATGAACAGTGTTTTTAGTGTAAATGGAAGTCATCGATGTGTCTTTGCCCACATAATGGAATAATAATACAGACTAATAATCCAGACCATTGAGTCATTGAACAGTGGCATGTGCGTGGTCCAAGGGTCCAGCAATATTTATTAAACAGCAATATTAAATGGAAAAATCACAGTCTCTAATTCCACTGTGCTGGGAACATGGCAGATTCCTTCTGTGGATCATTGAAGTCCATCTCATCACACCTGGTGTTGTGCTGAAGGCGCACGTCGAAGCCTCTCAGCGGGAATAAAAGGGTTGAGTTTGTGTGCTTGAGTCTAACGCAACCCAGGTGCTTTCACACATTGTGCCAGAAAAAACGATGATCACGGGGGGGACAGGGCGAAGGAGAAACTGCTGCGATCGTTCGTTACCTCCAAATGCTGTCTTAACACCCAGCACCTCTGAACAGGAAAAAAAGTTACCTCATGCAGTACCTCATTAGAAACCCTAACACAGTGTCGGTCTCATCTTCCAAAAAAATAGATACAATTTTTTTAAAAATCCAATTATGTATATATTGACAGATGTAAAGGATTTTCTTTTTAATGTATGGATCCTGTGAAAGTGGATTTTTTTCCCTCTTTGATTTACAGTTGACGGCTGTTCAATTCTCATAGTATGAATGGATGCTATTGAATGAATCCCTGTTCATGTGAATTGTATGTGTCAGGTGTTTGTTTCACTAAAACAGTATGAATGATATCTTTATCTGTGAGCTGAAATGTTTAGAAATATAAACTAGATGCGACTACATCCATCTTTTTGTATATTAAAAATAAAGACAAACACTGATTAACCACATGCTTTAGTTTTTTTTTTTTCTTTTAAACAGCATTTAATGGAATAAAGCAAATGACTTGTGTTTGCAACGTTTTACAACACATACAGGCTATAGTGTACTGACGATGTATAGCTATTGTTTTAAATGTGCTTTTAATATTACACCGTATTTATTATCCCAAAAAACGACTGTATGCCTTTCCCAGCCTCCACTGCTTCATTACCAGTCTACACTAGAGGGCAGCAGTGGTGACACGTTCAACTTTGTCCATTAATCACAGCTCTAAATAAAGCAAAATAATCAAGTTTGTTCATTTAGCTCAACTGCGCATGTACAAATCAAAGGAAAGTCCAATTTGCATGTATAGTTTAGTTTATCTGACCCTTTCCAATCTTTTATAATCCAAGCTCTAGAAAGGTGGTTCTAAATAATATGACGTGTGCAGTGTAAAAACAGCATTTGAGTTTTTATACCGACATTCCTTCAGTTTAATAATATGAATACAATCAAAACAACCTGATGAGAAAAGTCAGCCTACAGCCAAATATGATTTACTACAAAAAAAGGAAATATAATAGTGTTTATAACCGAAAAGGATGAAATTATTTACACCTTTAGCCACAAGTCCAACACGTTCAGACAAAAACATAATCCGAATGATTTATGATAACGTTGACATAATGTCTTACATATTATAATGTGTTCGAGTAAATAACATTAAAATGAGGACTCGATAAAGGCTCAAGATAAGTATAGTTATCATACATTAACAAACATATTAGTACCACATCCTAAATTAATGTAAATTAAGTAGTAAACTTCAAAAGTTAAAAACGTCCTCTAGTCCCTGAAGGCATCACAGCTCCATTCCGCTGAGAACAAATGGCCAATCACAATACGCGCATGACCTCATGTGACAAGCCCACACGTAAATTACGATTGACTCGGGAGCTGCAGATTGTAGGCTACTTTTCGATGTACAGTGGCCGTAAAGCGGGTGCTCTCTTGAAGTGTAAAGTTTATCTTTTCTTTAGGATATGGTCTTGAATCTAAATAGAGTTTACTGAACAGAGTTTTACTTCAACACCGAGGCAAAGATGTCAGAAAACTGCCCAACAGGTATGTTTAAATAGCGTGTATGCATGAACGTTTTTTTTTTTTCATTTTTCCTTTTTTGGGGGGATACAGTGACGTTGGTTAATGACCCGGGACCGGTTTTTAAACCAGGGTACAATTATTATTCTCCATTCTTAAAATATTTGTAAGTTGTATGAGTTGAGTCCTCAGCGTTAGGTTGGATTCGATCATCGCTTTTCTCATTTAAAATCTTTCATGTTCGTTACTTTTTAACTTATTCGCCGTTGTTGACATTGCCACGAGCGCTGCTATACGTGTTAGCCAGCTAAAATCAGCCAGTGTGGTCCAACATCAACTACTCAACTCTGAGTAAACTTGAAAAGTGCAAATAAGTCCAAACATCTGGAAAAACCTTTAAGAGAAAACAGTCGCAATGTTTCAGGTAAATGCAAGTGTCGTTTAGGGATTTTTAAATAATCATATTATATATATACTGTATGTAACACTTAAATATACAGTGCATCTTCTGATTTGGCATATATATCTGTGAAGTATACTCATGATCTTCTGCCATCTTTGTCTGTTTTCAGCCATCCTGAGACAAGCACAGCCTGGTAACAGGGGCTAGCTATCTGCCCTGCTGTTGCCCCTGTGAAGGGAGGCAGCAGCACTTGCCGCTGGGATGCTCCGGAAGAGCAGCAGCAGCAGCGGTGCTGGGAGACATCACTCTAAGCCCCACACCGGATCTCTGTCATCAGGGTCCGTCAAGTCCTGGAATATTGGCTGCAGCTCCAAGAACCTCAGTTCTTTGAGTAGCATGGGTTTAACGTCTCACGTGGCCGGGGCACCAGGGATGGACCCGGAATATGTAATGCAGTTGGTCAGTGATGTGCGGTGGTTTGCTGATCTGTTGCTAAATCTCAAGGAGGTTTTCCACTGTAAAGGTGAGTAACTTTGAAGGCCAGTCAAGTGGAGAAATGTGCTGACATTTCTTTAAGGCTAAAAATATCCTGTTATTTCAATATATATTTTTATTGTGTTGTACTATGTTCAGAGCACAATGTATCAGATGGTAGTATAGATTCAGTCATCTAGTAGACCAAGTGTGCATCATAAATATTCCCGAGGACTGTTTAGTTTACTCTGTTTTGCATGTTCAGTGCAGTTGGTGTGTCATATTATTTTTAGTATGAGTCATTTTCCCCTAAATCTGAATTTCTGGGAGGGAAATGGAAAAAAAGAGTACCACCTAAATAGCATTTTTATATATATATATATATGTATATATATATATATGAATAAAAGAGGAAAGAGAGGGACTGAATTTGATGTTTACCAATCATGGCTAAAGTCCCCCACCAGCAGACTGACTTGTGCATGTGTTGGGATTGACTGAGTATTTGACTTGTGGCGTATTCCTATAATGCTTTGTTAATGTCTACCATCTACACAGAGTAGTTTCATTGCTGGGGCTTGTCTTTTGGAAATAAATTGAATGACTTGAATGATAACAGCCTGAATAAAGGTGTCAGTGGAGAGAGACAGAATCGGGGTGGGGTGTTGTCTGCAAACATCTGGGGCCTGACAGCCACACGGCTATAGGAAACACTGTCGTGCAGTTATGTGCTTCCAGTTTTTCTGACTTGTGTACACTGTGTTTGTGTGTGCAAACACAAAAAAACAAGCATTGTTGTGGTGTGAGACAAGATTATTGTTGAGCTTGAGAGCTAAAAATTCATCTAAACCACAACTGCTCCCACTGGTAAGAGTACACACTCGCTGTCCGCTTGGACGTGCTGAGGTCCAGCTGCAGGTCTGGCAGTGGGAGTGAGTTGTTTAGCCATTCCTCTGGCTGGAGGAGTGAGGCCCCTGTGAGTGAGCTCTGGCCTGCTTCATGCCGAGTGTTGCTCTGAGCCGTCTCAAAAACATTTGGGATATCTGCTACCCAGTCAGCAATCATTTCCACATGGCTCCGTAATATCGTTGGGCAATTTTGTGTTTTGGGTCCGGTGATTTGTTTTTCTTTCTCAAGCATTGTGGCGCGAGTGTTCTCGGAACAGCTCATCCAAGATGCTGCTACCATCCTGTTATTCACATCCACTCCACAGTCATTCATTATAGTATTGTGGCATTTTAAAATGGCTATACAGCATTGTGTTAGTGTTTTCCCGGGGTCTTCTTGAGAATCTTTTAAGTACTAAGTAAAAATTCCTCCCAAATTGTATTTGTGTTGGACTTAGCCAGAAATGTTTGACAATTACAATGAATCGTCCTGAGCACTTAGGGGGTTCTGTACCTTGCTCAAGGGCATGCAGTAGTTCTCCAGAAATTTCCCAGAGCCTCAGTTTTTGGTCCCTAACTGGCACTCGATAGAAACTCTTCACTTCTGCTGTAGGCCTGCCTCAGTGTTTCTGGTTAGCAGCAGGTGTTGGCATGAGAACACAAACAGTGCGGCTGAAGGAACAAAGTTGGGTGGAGGTTACTGCCAGCTCTTGTTATTTTTTTCACACTTGGAAAGGCCTGTCACGAGTATTGTGTGAAACAAGCACACTGTTTTCTTTTTGCCTATTATATCGACTGTGGACGTCATGTAAAAAGAGATAAGTGTGTTATTTGTCTCCTCTGAGCACCCACAGGACATTTCCTGGAGGTGCACACAGCATGCGTGCTGCTTTTCGGGCGTTGGTAACCCACAAGGGAACTCCAACACTGACTGTAACTTGTACTAACTGAACCCTTTTGCACACACAGACCTTAAAGACTCCCCACGGGCCAGGCTGTGGTGTAGATTTACACATTTGAATTGATCTCCGTATTAAAGTGCTTGCAAGGATGATTTCTCAACAGTGGTCAAGCTGTTAAAGAATGTGAGGCTTTTTTGACTAAATGATATTCGTCTTTATCCACATCCTCACCACTCTGCTCAGGCGCACTTTAACTTCATTGCTTACATGTAACATCAATTTTCAACTCAAAATACAAGCTGTGGGTCCTCAGTGACGTTTCCAGTCACCATGAATGTTTCTCAGACCAAACACACATTAATGCATCAAACACAGCACATTATTGTTTGATCATATGTGCTTCTTTTGTTTTAAATCTCCTTTTTAAATCCAATCTCTCTATGTTGTGTAATATAATACCAAAATATATAATATAATGTCAATTTCTCTTGGAGATTAATAAAGTGTCTGTCTGTCTGTCTGTAGTTGTACAGTAGTTTTGAGACTTTGTATGTACGTACAGTACTGTCTGATGAACTGTAGAACATTTTCTTTCTTTTTTATTTGTCCAAGTCAAGACAGTTTGGTTAATGCTTTTAATCGGGATGAAAAGAAGTCCTCCGCACACAGTCGGGCTGCTGCCCCCTCCCATCCCCCTACTCTCCTGCATACTCGACATTCCTTTCGAACAAATGTTCACTTGTAGCCGTAGTGCCTCCAACAGGCTAACCGGTAGGTGTGAGGATTGACTGAAAAGCGCTTAAAACTAATCCATCTTAGTTTTTGTGGCCATAAATAACAATAATAACACACGAGGCAGTGCAAGACAACGTTGCCTTTAGTTTCAACATTTTAGCTCTGCCAAAGTACGAACTGGCGTTTTTGTAGACTCTTGAGCAATCCGTCTCAGGCCGAGGCACAAATTGAACATAACCATATATTTAAATCCCTTGGTTGGCTGGTTCAGACTTTTCAAGGGTCATTATACCAGACGCTATTGTTGCACAAGCTCACGTTTGCACAACTTTCTACCACTTGTGTTATTACTATGCTTTTTCGGCGCAACACGGCAACATGGCTGCCCTAAATATGATGTGGTGAAGCCAGACCAAATGTGGTTTGCCCTGCACATCGAGCCAGAACTGTTTAGGAATGCGTGTTGTGAAATTTGTGACCTTCTTAACGCAGTCTTTCTCTTATGTTAACTGCAGAGGATCAACAGGGAATCAGATCAGGAGATTCTCCACATCCATCATCATGTTCACCATTGTTGGTGAAACTTTTACACGAGTGGCACCAAGCCTTTCTTAAAGGTGCTTGTTCCCCCCGAGCCCTTTACATCTCCTGAGATCAAGGTTGATCTTGATATTACTTTTTTTTTTTCATCAGCATAGCCACTGGCCTCTCTTTCCACTCGTGAAGCCCCTCTGTGTCAGAATCCTCCTGTACGTGTGTAAAATACTTTCAGTTTGATGGAGGTTGCCTTTTTCATTTTAGCATTTTAGCCTGGAGTGAAAAACAAGTCTTTTGTCCCAACTCTTCCACACTCCCTGTTCCAGGACGAACAAACATTTCTCAGCAGAGTTAAGACGAATGTTGTTTTAAAGCTCATCAAGCACAAAGGCAACTCAGACTGTGCTGCGTACTCCTATGGTATGGGAGCCCGTGAGGCGGCGTAAGGCAGGACCTCGGAGGTCTTGAACGAGGTGGAAAGTATCCGAACCACCTGCAGCACGTCATTGTTCTCCTCTGAATCTGCCTTTTCTTAACTCTCGCTATCTCCTTATCATGCTGGCTGAGTTCCAGTTGAACTGCATTACTCTGTCGTTTGCATTTTCAGTCTGCATCTCTTATCAGAAGAGGAGACGCTGACGCATTTGATAAATGTGTGAAATAGTTTCACTCAACGTCCATTGTCACACTTTGCCTTTTCTTTTTTAAATAACTAGTGAACTAACAGATTTGGCATTTTTACCTGTTGGATAAGTCAGGTTTTCACATTGTAGTTAGTTGGAAAATGGGTTTTGCTGCTTTGTCATCAACAGTCAACAGTCCCCGTCATGGCTAGCACAAATTCCCTCCCCCCCCCATCTTCCACGAGAGCCCATGCACCAACTAAAGTGGCCGCTTGCTGCTGGTGCCTGCATTTGAGAAACAAGCCAAGCTCAAGCACATAATTGTTTAATAGCTTGCTGCTCTTATGGGGAAGAAAAGGAGAGATTTGTTGGGCAGTAACTTTCCCTGTGATGCTGAGGGATGGTTTTGTGCAAGCCTGTGGTTGGGCTCTGTTTCCTGGGGTGGGATTTATGGTTATGGGCTCTGGATGTTTGTGTAGGAGATTGGTCGTGGTGAGGGGCCGATTGGCTCCCACTGGCATGGAGACTTCACCACTGGCAGCGGGACGGACCCGCTGAAATAACCTGAATGGATGAGGCCTGGATGAGGTGTGACTTTTTAATCCACAGTGCCAGAAATTGCTAATGCCAGAAATCGCTAATGTTTTCTCAGCTTTGCACAGTCAGGTTCGCCCAGCGATTCCTCAAATCTCCTGTTTCACACAGTTGAAGATCTTAGTCATTTATCTTGCTAAATACTTCTGTCTCCACTACAGCCCACATGTAGGTGAGTCACTGAAAAATGTTGCACTTACAACCGCTCAAGGTGAAGTATTCGCTAGATAAACGTCAGAACTCTGAAATACCAGCAATTCTTTTTTTTTTAAACTAGAAATCTGTTCATTAATTCAGTAAGTGCTCAAATGCCAAGAAAACACTCTCTCTTGTGTTACTGACACATCAGTCAAACAAAAGTATTCTGTAATCGTGCTAACCTTTCTACCCTAAAACAAGAGCTCAAATAAGATGATTTCGTTTTTTTTTTTTGCCGACTGGTTAGTGGTTTGCTCTGCAGTCTGTAGTTTCCTGTTGCTGTTTCGTGTCAGCTCAGAGATTGCTTCAGTGTGAACCTGCTCGTGCAGAACGTGCAGATACGCCAAAGAATCAGGCGCTCCAGACCTCAAAGAGTGCAGCGCGCTAATGGAGCAGCTAGCTGTTTATGGAGCGTGTGCTGTTTACCGTCTGTGCGATGTCTGGGGCCGGCCCTCGTCTCCAAACAAGGCATGGGAAAGGATGAGGGTGGGGGGGGGGGGTGATTGTATGGAGACGGGATTCTGACCAAAGAAATTCACCTGTGATGAATCAGGTTCCAGGAAGCTCAGCAATACCAGCAGAGGCTGATTCACCAAAAAAAAAAAAACAAAAAGTCATGATTTTTGACCTTATGGTTTCTCTGTGGAGTCGGTGTGTTACTCCACCACTGAAAGAAGCGACTGTTTCCATTTGGAGGTGAGAATTTTGGGTGACTCACAGAGACGACGTGTCAGCAGCCTGGAATGAGGTAGACTTATAACATATGTACAAAAGCCTGAAAGTCATCTGCTGTTGTGGGGATAAATCTGTCAGCCTCGCTCCTCACAGACACACCGAGGAGGTGGGAGGGAGGGATCCTGATTGAGATATGTGGCCTTTCAGTCCGTTTCCCTAAAGCCCCGCGGCTGTTTCCCAAGAAGAGTTGTGACACCAGGGCTGCAGAGCCTTGATTCATGTCGAGCACATCGCGAGTCCAGACAGGCCACTTGATTGCTGTTGTTATCAGCGGGGAAGCGCCGGGGCTGTAACCTTTGTCAGGCAACCTGAAGGTTTGGATTAGATTGGTTGGCCTCTGCATCGCTACACACAGTGAGCTTTGTTAGACACAATGGGACCCTCCACACACACACACACACACACACACACACATTAATATAGCAGGAGACATTAATTAAAAAGCCAAATATTTGAGATTCTGTATCGTGTTAAAGTGACTCATGACTTTAACTGTGACACATTAAACAATGCACTCTGTGTGTGTGTGTAGCCACAAGAAAAGTGAAAACGATAGCAGCACTGGTGGCATTCCACTCAAGTAGACAGACAGGTTACTGTGGAAAGGTCTGAGCCATTTCTATTTATTAGGGCAAATTATCTGTCTTTTTTTGACATTACAAAGACTGAGAACAGAAGTGAAAGTGCAAAAATGACAAATGGACTGTGAGAGCATCTGCTGTTAGAGTGCAGACATGATTTGGAGTAAAGAAAACTTAATTCATAGATATATTTATTCCCAAAACCTTGGTTTTCTTCATTTAATACTCTGTAGCATATTCTAGCCATATTCCACATCTAGCTGCCATAAAAACGAGGACCGTTTGTGAATTTTAGAATGTTTTAGAATGTTAGAAGTTACATCAAAGTTCTTTTAGTGGAGGAAAATGCATTGTTCTTTGATATGAGCTTACAGCCGATTAAAATCTACCCAGACAGGAGCTAGTTGTTACACTTGTAGAAAATAAATGAAGCAGACTGAATATGAAACCTGACTGGGACACCAGGGGTCCTCTTTTAAACAGTCAAGCCCAGCCCACCTCAGCGCTGCTATCTCCACCAAAACAATGGCACGGGCCCTGCAGCTGGCGGCAAATTTATAGTGCGCTCTCTGAGGCCATTGTTGGGACAGAACAGATCACCACTGATTTTCACCAGCTTCTGCTCTACTGTCTCACATCATTTACAGGGCAACAATGCTGATGAGCAGCATCAGCTGTCACACAATTACACAATTTGACCTTGTCTGCATGACATCATTCCCATTTCAGAATTGTTTTGTTGGAATAGATTAATTTAGGGTGAAGGATTATGATCTGACTAGCCTAATTGCAACCTACTGACGCACATGCGGAAGTTGTGCTTTACCTGTTTTTTTTGTTTTTTATTTTTTTAATGAATTGTGTTCTTATTAATTTGTTAGTAACAACAAGGTCCGCATTTAAAGCGAGGTCAAGGACGGTATCTTTCAGAGTTCTTGGTTTTTCCTTGTTACCTATTTGTTTGCCATTCCAACACAGTATTTAGTTCTTTGCTTTAGAACATCTCTAACAGTTGGCACTGGGTGAGAATGAACCACAATAAACAGCCAGCTACCACCCTTCAGATGATGCACCGCCTGGCTTCAGCCTCAGTAGCAGATGGGCTCAGATTTCTGCTTTGCATCTGTTGAAATTTGCCAGTTTTCACCGAATTGAAAAGTACATCAGAGTCATTACTCCTTCTATTCCAAGTGGTTTCTTGCCAAAAAAATGTCCAGACACCATCCGGTTGTCCAAGGATATCCCAGGCAGTTTCAAAAGAAGGGGAGGGGGTTCTAATGAGAGGGAGTTGTCGGTTCAGACGGGGGGTAGCAGGGACCTTTGAAGGTGGCAGGACTCTTTTGCTGCGGGGCAGGAGAGTGCCCCTCCTTCACAGGACACTTTTTCTCTGATCTGGAGGAGGAAGATTTGGATTCTGAACAGAGACCCTCAAGGTGCACCTGCGTCTGGAAGTCTCACTGAATCTTCCCATGTTATATTGATTCATCGTTGACATCTAAAATTGTGTGTGTTCGTGCCATTCTTGTGAAATACTGCCACAGATGGTCCAGGCTTAAGGCTTCAGTTGTGGATTATGTCGTCTGTCGGATGTTGCACCACCGTCACGTTGTGTCTGAGTGGATTTGAATCAGGCAGGAGTCGGTTGACAAACACAGTTATTTTCACACCCCCTGCAGTCTCTTTCAATGCTTCAATTGAGTCTGCTTGGAGCTGGCTGCAGCAGGGTCAACCTTGATGGAAAAACGACTGACTTGACTGTTTCCATTCCTCTTCTTAGACATGAGCTCACTTATTGTCTGGGGCCAACTTTCAGAGGATTGTTTGATTAGTCTGCAACAGAGCAGAGACAGATTATTATTATTTTTATTTTGTCCAGCAGCTGGTAACCTAATTAATAGTGTACAAATACTAATACATGTGGCTGCTATGCCAGGTTACGGTTTAGTACAGGCTATAAATGCAAATAGAAGAATACTTTTAGCTCCTCTCAATGGTGGTGTTTACATTGCGCGTAAGCTTGCGCGACAGTTTCGACCGTGATGTCCACGAGGTAAACATGGAAGGAGCTGAGGCAGATGAAGTGTTTCTGGTTGGCGTGGACGAGAGGAGAAGCGATGTCTGCTAGGCTAATGCTCCTCTATCCTTTCCACTGTCACATCATGCTCTGTTTAGCCAGTCAGCACTGAGCAAACCTCAAGCCCCACCCATGAGTAGGTGCTGATCTAAGTACCTACCATGGAGCAGGGACTTGGTCAGGCCCTGTAAAAGTTCCTGTAACTGGCCCTTTAGGGGAGTTTTCTGCAGTGGGGCCCAACACACCAACGGCCCTGTAGAATTAAAAACTCCTGCGGGGGAAACACACCTTTTGTGAACTGTATCGATGAGTGTGTTCTCGGTTACCTTTGCTGCTTTGTCTTGTTTGGTGGAAATAACGTGCCATTCATGGCAGAATGACTAATGTGGTCAGTGATCTAATCTGTATTTGGTATGAATGGTGTTTTTACTGTATGTCTTTTACATTTAGTCTCTAAACAATCTTGAATTTATAAAGTCCTTTTTTAAAGCGACTTTTTATCACCACTGCGGTTCTCTTGAGCAAGGCCCATTTCATTAGGACTAAGAAGAGGCTGTGACTGCATACTGGTAACCTTGGAATGTGATGTAGGCATTCCTTTAAAAGGACCGAGTCGTTAACAAAGCTCAAGTATACAAACAGGCAAAATCAAAAATGTTGAAGCATGATGAGCCTGTTTTATTCAGGATATCTCTGACTTTTGTGTTAATAACAACTCCGAAAACGACTGGGTGTGCCTTGATCAGGCACACAGAAAAAAATCCCCGCACGCAGTCTGAACTAAGAAAGCAGATGAGCCGCGTAGAAGACGTAAACACGCTTCTTCCGGTGTGCTCTGTCACCGTGTGGCAGGAGGAAACGATGTTTGTTTCCTGATAGATGTGGTGCAATGACTGACTCAGTCACTCTCACTCCCCCACAGCTGACTTCCACCTGTCCTGGGTGGACAGCCAAACATGGAGATGCAACAGAAAACCGTGTGTACTACACTCCAATGAAACCAGAAGGAATTCCACAAATTTGTACATTTGGCACATGCCAATCTCTAGATCAGAAAGTGATGCATTGTTACTGGATTTGATTGATGGATTTTTGATTCCACACACGTGTGTGTGTGTGTGTGTGTGTGTGTCTTCTGTTCTCTTACAGATAATGTGGAAAACCTTCAGCCGCTGGTGCAGGAACGTTTGGCAGATCTGCTTCGCGTTCTTAAAGCAGTCATTAGAAAACACCAGACTCTCAACTCTGTGGACATCCTGGGAGCAGCTGGTGCAGTCATTGCCAAGGTCAAAGGTCAGTCGAAGAGGGTCGGCAGTATCACAAAGCACCTTTTAGTCCATTCAGAGTAGAAGAGCCTATCAAAGAGTTCTGTTTTTAGCAGTAGTAGTGTGGGAGCTATTCTATGATTTCTATTTTCTATGATTCTAATTTCTATGATTCTGTTCAGTTATGTCTGAAGAATTGATTTTAAAGGTCACAAGAAGAAATGTTTTCATTCCTTTTTCAGCATATTTCCCATTTCTCCTGGAAATGCGATCTCTCGCAGGGCTGTTCTTTCACAAGGTTCTTCGTAGATGACAGGAGTTTGCATTCCTTTTTGTGTGGCTGTGGCAGACGTGTTGCGGGCTCCTGTTGCCAGTCAGGCTCTCGACGGGTCTTCATTTCTAAGCGCCGTGTGCACTCATGCGACAGCTCCTGTGAGCACCTCAGGACGTCAGCAAAAGTCGCCTACTTCTTATGAATGTCAGATCGTAACTGAGTAAAGCGTTTGCAGTGTTTAGACTGCAGAACTGACAAAAGAGATCCAGCGTTAGTCAGGCATTATTGCCGCTGCTGAAAGGCAAATGACAGGACAGGACCTCCAACGTTCTGTCATGGCACGGAAAAAACTCACTCTATGCAAAACAAAACAGACTAATTCAGGAATTATTGAATTATATGTTTTTGACACCCAGTTAACCATAATTTTATTTTATAAGTTTTATGTCATTACTAACCATTGCACACTTATTTGGTTATTAAATAATCCAAATTTGCTGATCAGCATTTTTCAGAAATGTTGGTCATGCTTCTGTCAGCCTTAGGTAAGAGTTTTAACATATTTGTTGTGGATAAGCCACAAAGCCACAAATTATTATGGTGAAGTGACTTTTTTATACATTCATAAGATTATTCTGTTGTGTGTCAATGTTTAAGGAATTACCTGCACGTCTGATCTTGCTCACCTTCCATTGCTGCTATCTAAATGATCCTCCACTCATCAAAGCAGCAGTATCACATTGATGTTATTGAGTAAATGTCTGTGACGGTCTTCAACTAACACGTAATTTGTGAAAGGAAGGTTTGTGGTTGAGCTCTGCTGTAATTGCATTTCTAATCTGCATGTCCACAAGGGGGTGCCTGACATCAGGGCCCACTCAGAGTGGGCTGTCGCTGCTGACCACAGCGTGGGTGGTGGGGCCAGAGCAGGCGTGGATCAGAGATGACACAAAGCCTTGATCGTCTGTGCCGCTTCAGTTAGTTTGTCTTCATCTTTGTTGCCATGTTTGGCTGACGCCTGGGGCAGTTGGACACCAGCCAGAATTTATTAGGGCAAGAAAAAAGCCCCGTGCGTCGCTCCCTCCCTCTGCAAACACATGGTTGTCTAACCAGTTTCCAGCTACACTTGCAAGTAGACGTCAAACACCAGCACTTCTCTTAAGGAGGAAAAGGACTCCCTGCGAGTGGTAATTAGCCTGAAATTCTCACATGTTCATCTGGGCTACGAAGGTTTTTGTTCTTCCAGTTGTTGCATTACCTTTGCTCCTTCTCTGTTGCTTCATACAAGATGGGATGTTTTCAGAGATTCTCTTTTGGGAGGGTGCTCCTTTCTGCCCTCCTCCTGCTGGAAAACTGCAGGACACTGCAATAAAAGTGTCAACCTCCACAACTTATTGGAATTCTTTCCCTGTTCCACGTCCCCATCGTCCAGGGAAGATGCTGACAACTGCCAGCATGTTTGTGTTCTGCAATCAATCTTGCACGTGTGTATGTCAAAGGCACTTTGACGTAAAAGTCTGATTGTCTGTATGTTATCTTGAACGTTTCGGGAGTCTTTTTTTTTTTCAATGCTACATGTCCCGGTTCCACCTCAGCCGTGAGAAAACAATGGCTCCAGTATTTGAATGATGCAGTTTCCATATTTCAGTAGTGACAAGGGGGGCAGACCTCTGCAATCATTGTTAGGAGACCCACAGGATGTCCTGAGGAAGAAGTCAGAGCGGAGTTGTACGTTCGCATTAAGGACTAGGGAGGTTCGCATTAAGAACCGGGAGGCTTGCGTGGCTGTGCCTCGTCTATGCTGGTGTCCTCGAGGGTCTTCCTGGAGCGTCTGGTTGTGTCTGCCATCCAGGAGGCCATGATTTTTCAATGAGTTTTTTCTTTTTGTGCTGTGACTGATTGGGATTTTAGTTGTCTTTTTTTTTTTTTTTTTTTTTTTTTTTTTAAATCAAATTAGCTGTGATGAAGGAAAAATGGCAGCACAAAAAAAAAAAAAAACTGGAAACCCCTGAAGTCTGGAACTGTTTGGTCCCCGAAATTTAATGGAGATGTTTTGTGGTCCCAGGTCACAAGAGAAAAGGTAAGTCATAGTTGACTTGCGCATTTACGTGTCAGAACCCAAGCTGTGCGAGTGTTTCCTGTCAAATAGACAGGAAACACTCGGCTTCGTCAGACTTTGCTGCCTGTGTCCTCTTGTTCCTCTTTGCCTTCTGCAAATGTTTTCACGCTGCATAAACAGATTCTTGAAAAGGAAAAATTTGCACAAGTTCTCCAAGTTTTTACAGCTCTACAATCAAAGATCGTACGGAAGCACAAAAGTATCGTGACGTGGTTGCTGTGCTTTTATGCGTGACTTGAATTGCGTGTGGTGGGATTGCAAAAGATCTGGGATCTATTGTGACCAACCCTTCAGTCTGTGCATATGTGGACTGTTCACGTCATCCAGATTCTGGTGTTCTTTGAGATGTTTGACCTGATGTTTGACACTTTTGACCTTGTGTAGCCATAAAGCAGTATGGCCTTTTGTCTGCCATTGGGGAGAATGTAAACACTTGTGTTAAACAACTTTAGCACTTGTAGATGTGATAAACTTCTCCAAACATGTAACTATTTCATCTAGCACTGAATGGTTTCAGCACAAGAGTGTTTTAACTGGGCCTCAGCCCCGGTCTCACCGTGTGAATATGTTTGTTGATTGATAGACTGATTGCGGTACAGTTTTGGCTGACGTTATTGTATTTTATCGCTTTCCGCAGGCATTAACTTCAAGGAAGTGAATCCAGAAAGCACAAAAGCTATATTTGGCGAGATACACACATCCATTGACACTTTAGCATTCACATTCGGCAATGTGTGAGTATTATGTTTGTGGGACTTTTCCACACAGGTTAGCACTGCTGTTTTTTGCTGTAGTGAAGAAAAGTTGAGTTGATTTGGGCTGATGTTTAACCCTTCAGCCTTCCTGAATATCTATGCTTAAATTATGTTGGAACACACATTCTTTCTTGAATCTGTGTATCAACAAAATCTTCAGTTTTATCTATTTGAATCTGACATCTTGACATTTGTCTCCAGAGTTTCTGACTTCCTTATGGGAGATGTGGACAGCGGCTCAGGGTTGGGGACCCCCCAGGCCAGGAGAAGCAGGGTGAGCTTATTTATTTCAACACTGCGCTGTCAAACCCAGCAGTTTTCAAAAGAGCAAACTTAAAGCATAATATTACTCCGCCTCCACATAAAAAGAAAACCCTCAGACACTGGCTTTTTGTACTTAATTGCGGCTCCAAAGCTCCGACTGCCTCTGATGTCTAACTTTAATTATATGTGCTCTGGTCCCGCTTTCTAATCTTAAACATCTTTTTTCACAGTCTTTTGACAACCTCTCTGTGGACCCTGAGGGATATGTTTCAGAGAAAACTGTCTTTGATGGTAAGAGGTTTTGGTGCGAGATTTGAAAGAACAAATGTTGGAAAATAAAACCTGTCGGTTGAAGCATTTGGTGGTCGCTTGTGGCTCATGGCACCAAGGAGTGTCAGCCTGTAGGTTAGCCGTGTGATTTCGGCTCCTGGACTCTTGAATGCCTGAGGGTAGATCCGCCTTCAAATCTCCGTTTCAACCCCTGTTATTTCTGCTGCTTTTTTCATACAAGCTGCTAGTTTCACCTCTCTACTGTCTGCATATCTGACATTCTTTGCCTGTTTAGGAATATTTCCATGTGGGATGAGCAACCTGTGAGATTTGTATTCAATCTGGTCAGAGGGGCTGGGAGATGGGCATCACAGTAAATAAAATACTTACACTATTTTAAAAGATTCATATCATCCCACACAGTGAACTTTAATCTGTGGGTGTTTATTTTGTTATTATTATTTTTCTATTCCCCTCCCACACACACGCTCTTATCCAACATTTGTGGTTTGAAGCACATGGTTGGATTTTTTTTGCGTGTCCTTCGTAGGGCCAGAGGTGCCACTGTCACGGGAGGAAGAAGTTGACTTGGCCCTGCTGAAGCATGACAGCGGGGTGGAGTCCGCTCTACTCTACGCCAAGGCCTGGTCCAGGTATATCAAAGACCTTCTGGCCTGGATGGAGAAACGGCTGGCGATGGGTAAGAGCAGAAGAGAGCATTTATTTGGCTGTGAATAAAATGAGCATGTTGATGATGTCATTACACTTTAACCTGAATTTAGTGTAATTTTGGTGTAACATATACCCCCTGGCCATTGTTTACTGCTTAGCTTGGCTTGTGCCTTTTTTTTTATATATATATATATATATATATATATATATATATATATATTTGTTTTTTAGTATAGATTAGTCTAATGTTTCACTTATAGAACTATAGTAATATTTATTTTGTACTGGCATAAGATGTGTTTAATATTCTTCATATCAGGCCAAATATATTACCATTTAGTTATAAAATGTGAGTTAGTGAAATTATTTTTGATTTTCTTTCAGATATTGAGTATGCCAAATATTATGCAAAAATGGCCGAGTCTGCCAAAACTCTCACCAGTCAGCGGGTACGATAGCAGCAGACCTTCTGGATGAATGATTGTGAAGTTTGTAACTATTATTGACCTGTATCGTTTTGTTTTCCTAAGGATTACATGCCATTCAGCGGTATCTACGTTTCCACCTTCAAGCATGAGGCGGAGTACAGACAGCTGCTCATTCAGATGGCGTCGGCTCTCCAAACAAACAAATTCATGCAGGTGAGAAGGAAAGACACTTTTAACGTGAGTTTACTTCGAACCAGTTTGGTGAACCTCAAGGTGTTGTTGGATCCCTTTCAGCAATGCAGTCAGTGAAAGCCTCACGAGGCAAAGCATCCCGTGACATGCAAGGAGGGTGTGTACTGAAAGGTTACAGTGGATTATCTTAATCTTTACTGAAAGCAGATACAAACTATGCTCCCTATATCCCTTTTATGCAAAAAAAAAAAATCAAACAAGAAAACTCTTTTTCTCCTTTTTAAATGCATCAGCAACCGTCTTCTAATCAGCCAAAAGTGTGTCTTTGCTCATGTATGATATATTTTGTCCATCTAGCCTCTTCTGGCACGCAAGAATGAGCTCGACAAGTTGAGGAAAGATATCAAGGAGCAGTGGCAGAAGGAGCAAAAGAAAATGGTATGCAACCAGCTCTGCTTGAGATGTATATTATTCCGTGTAAACACGCCAAAGGAAAGCTGCCTCTCCTCTAAAATGCAGCATTCCTAGTAAATGTTACTGTTGTAGACATGTAAATATCACTTGAGTTCAATTTATAGTTTAGTCACAAGATAGCTTTTAAACAAAGTGACTGAGCTCTTTGTGGATTCACCTTTATTAATTCTTGTCTGTGCACATTTGTGCACACCCTCATCTACAAGGTCAACCATTAAAGCGCTGTTGTCAGTCTGCATATTTTAATCACACGTGCGATTGTCGTTTGATTTGTGGTTTTGGCAGCAAGAGGCAGAAGCAGCCTTGCGGAAAGCGCGAGCGCTGAAGACACAGAGGAGAGAAGAGTACGAGAAAGCTCAGTCATCTACCAGCCGCTCCCTGGAGGAGCAGTCCAATGCAATGAACAAACAGCTGGAGAAGAAGAGGAGGCTGGAGGAGGAAGCTCTGCAGAAGGTAAATGTTACAGAATAAGACGCACAACCGCTAATCGTTTGCAGGACTAGTCCAATTAAATGCTATAGCTGAACTATACCTCACACAGTTGCATGTATTTTCTTGCTTCGGTCAGGCAGAGGAAGCCCAGGAGCAGTACCAGAGCTGTGTGGCTGATGCAGGCGTCAGGAAGATGGATCTGGCCAACGCCAAGAGTACCATCCTCACACAGATCCGGAAGATGGTCTTTCAGTGTGACCTCACACTCAAGGCTGTGAGTTGTTCACCCACATTAGCAGTTAGCATTCAAAGACTCTGGTGGTGTTGCAGATTGCTTTCCAACATGTGATTAATGAAGTAAATCCTCACTAAGTTGAAGGCAATGACAAAAACCTGATCGTGTCTGATCTGTTGTCTTTATAGGTGACTGTGAACTGGTTTCAGATGCACCAGGCTCAAGCTGTCTCACTCCCTGCTCACTACCAGGCCCTGAGTGACAACGCCAAGTTGTATGAACCCGGTGAATGCTATGCTGATTTTGTCCGGAACCTGCCTAAAAATCTTCATAAAGAGCATTTGCACTCAGATTCCATCTCCACTGACAACACCAGGTATCAGCCATTGTGCACATTCTTTCGAACACGTTTTGGTCTGGTGTTATGGTTGCGATTAGCTTACAAATCTGCATGCTAAGCTCCATTTGGCATCCTGTTGTTTTAACACAGTTCAGACTATTATACACATAGTCCTTGAAATGAATCTTTCTGACGCTTGAGTTGGGTTTCACTTCACTTTGGGACTTTTTCCTGAATTAATTCCCAACATTTTTAAAGAAGTTGTTCAAGAACAGTTCATCTTTCAGCTAAGGTTAACAGAGAGTCAGGGTGGGAGGAAGCCAGAGAGGGAGAGAAACAAGGAGAGACAGAGTACATGTTGGATTTGTTTCCCTTCCTCAGGAAATATCTGTGGCACAGACCGAATGCAGCAGGGGAGAATGTGAGCGTGAGATTTTAGCTCTCCAAAAGACTCTATTTAGATTGTGAAAGCACTGCTAAAATCAGCTTCACAAACATGCACACACACCCTTGTAGGGACTTTCATAGTCGTTATATATTACCCAGCTCCTTACCTTAACCCTAACCTGACCCTAGACCCAATCCTAACCTCAACCTTAAAACCAAGGACTGACCCTCAAATAGTCTTTTGGTGTTGTAGCAAAATGGCCACACTTTTCTAGTAGAATGAGGATTTTGGTACTTAACATGTAGGAAATGTGAGGACACACACACTATAACTCTTGCCCTTGGATCGATGCTGTTGGAGGAAGTATAAATCACAGATGTTGAGAGAGAAAAAGAGAAAATGTCTTTGTCTTTGTTTAGTGCCAAAGACATGATTGTACCTGAATTACTGTATGTCCAGTGACTTGTCAAATGTGGCATTGCTTGTTCAAGAGGCTTTTTTTCCAGTTTCAGTTCCTAATCTCAATCTTGGTTACTGAAAGGGAGAAACTACAATATTTAGTACCAAAACATGTTTTGAAATGATAAAATGAAATCATTTAATTTTTGTTTATAATGCACACATAAGAAAAAATACTGTAGATTCACAAGTTGTGTGTTTTGAGGTGCTCACTAATTGAGATTCATTCTCCAAACTGAAAGATGTTGGTCTTGTTCCTTTAACACTTTAAAGGAACAAGATCTAAAGTTTTAAAGTTTCATTTGTGTGTTGTGAAAGTAAAACTCCACCAGTGCCCAGAGAAGTTACCACTGAGTCGCTGGTGATGATCAACATTCTGATTCGGAGCTCAGAGACAACAAAACCCCCCCCCCCCCCTTTTTTTTTAAGCCAAATTCATCACATATCAACCAACGCAGTCTTTATTTCCCTCAGGTTCATGTTCAACAAAAGGTCAGTGGGCAGCACACATTCCTCCCACGGCAATCTGTCACAGGCTTCCATCACCTCCTGTGATGTGCTCAGCGGCGATGGAGTGGACATTCCACAGCAACATCCTCCCACCATCAGCGAGCAGAGGTCTCACAGCAGCGTGGACATTCAAGGTGCTGTAACTTTTCAGTCTTTTTTCTTTTTCTTTTAAATTTTTTTTTTTGGTTCACAATCAAAATAGCTATCATTTAAACTAAAATTGTTTCTAGAGGTTTTGTTCAGGCAGAGCGAGCCCTCAGACCACCCTCAGAGGTGTCCGGATGTCTGAGTCATGGTTGATAGTGTTGATAAAGATGCAGCCATCATTCTGTGGGTGTGATTTCTGCGTGTGTTTGTCTTGCAGCCCTGAGAGGTCAGCCCACACTGAGGACCTGGGCCTCCGGGAGTCCAGGGAGCCACGGTGGGATGTGCAGTGACTCGGAGAGCGCAGGGGGCAGCAGTGAATCAAGGTCCATGGACTCCCCTACCGCCAGCCCAGGTAGGAGACTTTCATTGGACATTAACTTAAAATAATCCCCTTAAATAAATGTCAGGGAACAGTTAAGGAGAAATTAGAGAAGAATGGGGAAAACACTTAATGATTACTTGAAACTGGGCAGTTGGGTTGTTTTTGTCGTTGCACTGGCATACAAAGTCCTTACACAACCCTACCTTCAAAGTCAACCACAAGTATTACAACAGATCGGTGCGTTCATGTACTGCATGTACTCAGGTGACTTCAAGCGACGGTTGCCAAGGACTCCCTCCACTGGAACCATGTCTTCGGCCGATGATCTTGATGAGCGGGAGCCCCCGTCACCATCTGACAATGGTAAATGTTTTTTTTCTCTGCGACTTTATGACTGCCTGGCATTAACACTAAGAGTGTATGTGTAAGAGGAAGGTCACAGGAGAAGTAATGTAAAAAGCCTTTTTTTTTTTTTTTTTTTTTTTTTTTTTTTAAGCCCAACCTCAGTGGTTTCACTTCCATCAAATGTTTTTACACTCACTGGACCTGCGCAGTGTGAGCTCATGTTGGTTTTGGCGTCTGGCCTCAGCTTACACTTCCTGTATCAACAGTCAACTGGCCCACTTATTGTTTATGCAAGAACTGATCTGCTTTTCAAGCTCTTACAAATATACTTTAGATACTTTCTCTTTCTTGTGAATTGAAATGTGATGTGTTTTATGCATGAAAAATTCATAAAATCGAATTTTGCAATTCTCCACTGCTTTTTCAGGTCTGGCAGAAATGGTCACAGAGACGGCGAGCTCTCCTGGTCCCTTCCGAAACGCTCAGATGTCCAAAGCTGCTTTGACCCATAAGCTGAGAAAACTACGAGCTCCCTCAAAGTGCAGAGAGTGTGATAGCCTGGTGGTGTTCCATGGAGCTGAATGTGGAGAGGTGCAGTGCAGATGAAAAATGTTGCCTTGTGATTCTTTAGCTGTTACGACAGAGATGAACAGCGACCTTGCTTTTTAGTTTTAGGTAGTGGTTTGTTAATCTGGTGCTGAGACAGGGAGCGATGGCAGCTATAAGACATTATCAGTGAGCGTTTGATCAAAGTTGGACACACGCCCTTCTCTGTATTCAACAGTGCTCCTTGGCCTGCCATAAGAAGTGTCTGGAGACTCTCGCCATCCAGTGTGGTCATAAAAAGCTCCAAGGCAGACTTCAGCTGTTTGGGATTGACTTTGCACAAGCATCAAGGAACAGCCCAGACTGCATCCCTTTCATTATCAAGAAGTGCACGTCGGAGATTGAGAGCCGAGCTCTGAACATCAAGGTGAACTGCACTCGAGGAAATCTTTTTTGAGATTCATGCCTTAAATTTGCCACATTTCCTTATACCCCGCCATTATTTATCTGGAATGTACAACACTGTTTATACCTGGTATTTTTGGATTTTAGGGTATCTATCGTGTCAATGGTGCCAAATCGCGCGTTGAGAAGCTTTGTCAAGCCTTTGAAAATGGGAAGGACTTGGTTGAACTGTCTGACCTTTCACCTCATGACATTAGCAACGTCCTAAAACTCTACCTACGACAGGTAGGTCTTCCAGGCTTCAAATATTATGCATATCCTGCTGCAGTCAGTGTTGCACTGATTTAAAATAGTATAAAAATTTTGTTTCAACTGGTCATTTTCCTTTAAAGCTTTAAACCTTTGGGTTATTTTTTTTAGGCCATATTTAGAAAAAAAACATGTTTCTACACGTCCTATGTCTAAAAAAGCAAACAAACACTTCCCACTGCGCCCTCTCCCCCACTGCTGTTTACAGTTACCAGAGCCGCTGGTCCTGTATCGATACTACAACGACTTAATCGGCTTGGCCAAAGAGTGCCAGAGAGCGATCGTGGAGGAGGCTGATAGACTTCAAAATAACCCAGCGGGAGACAAACTGGGGCCAAGCGTGCAGCTCCACAGAGTCATATTAAAGATCCGAGACTTTCTCCTGCAGCTGCCTACAGCCAACTACAGGACTCTACATTTCCTTATAGCACACCTGCACAGGTAAGACCCAGAGCTTCAACGGCAGGATTTCATTTCATCCCTGTCTGCAGATACACTGACCTCCTCAAACACACGAGGAAGAGAAGGACTATTTTTCAGTGGATCATATATTTGCATAGACTGTATATAACAATTTGGTAAAAGTGATTAGCCTCGTTAGCACACATGTCACAGAAGTGTTCTGTAAAAACCTAAATATTCGAACATCACCTTGGGTTTCTTTAATTGACGTCCTTTGTCAACAGAGTGTCGGAGCAAGCAGAGGAGAACAAGATGACTGCGAGTAACCTGGGGATCATCTTTGGTCCCACGCTGATCAAACCACGCCAGACAGACGCCGAGGTGTCGCTCTCCTCCCTGGTGGACTACCCTTACCAGGCCTTGATCGTGGAGCTGCTGGTGCGACACCTTCACACAGTGTTTGACATCTCCCTTCTCCCCGGTTCTGACCTCGCCACGGCAAGTCAGGTGTCGCCCCGACTCACCCCCCAGGAGAAGATGCAGAGGCTCAGCAGACACTCTGCCTCCATGATGGACATTAAAGAGGTGAGAATAGAGCTGCTGTGTCTGGGTTTACTGGCCAGAGTGGTTATAACGTTGATAGAGTTGTAACACTGTCATCTTATCATGTTCTTGCTTGTTATCGTGTTTAAAATGAGGCACTTTTAATCAGTTTAACAAGCAAAAATCTAGAATTTCAAGAATAGCTTGATGGTTTTCTGTCATTTATTTGAAATGTGACTCTACTGAAATGTCTCATGTGATGCATTTACTACAGTTTTCAAAAAGAAACACCAGAGAACTGTGATTTCTGTTGTTATACCTGTCTAAATCCCTTCAGACCGTGTATAAAGCAGTGACTTGGTGATTAGCCGTTTGACTTGTTGCACCCGGGACTGTTTGGGGTTATGAAACTCATATTGCACAGATGTGCAGAATTAGTAGATTTTTTGCTGCAACACTGCAATTGCAACCCTGCAAATTCTTGAGTTAACTGAACTTTTGTAACCTGTTTGTTCTCTGCTTTCAGAGCGCTAAAGTGTACAAACGACATTCGTCGGTGATCCCGTCCTCACACGTCTTGAATGAGGTCCAGCCAGGAGCAGACAGGACACAGGCCTCAGATGGTGACAGACCGGACGGAACGCAAACCTCTAGTGGAGGAGATGGGAAGAAAGCGTTTGGCCGTGCTGGCAATGGCAGCGTGGCAGCAAAAGTGCAGCTGCGCGCCCAGCGAACCAGGCAAGGCTCTCGGCCAATCAGCATGCCCCTGGAGCGCCTGCCCGCACCTGTGCAGATGAGCGAGAGGAATAGCCGCTACGCTGATGCCAGCTCTGTGGAGCTGGGCTCCGTCTCTGAAACCATCCAGGAGATCCCCGAAATGGAGAAGGCTCGTCCAGGTGGCTCGTCCAGGGTTAGCACCTACTACATCACTCCTTTCATCGACACACAGGCGATGCACAGGAGGACATGGGACAAGAAATACAAGCACTACAACGTTACACCCAGAACTGCTATGATAGTAGCTAACTTACCTTCTGCCAGCTGTGGAGTACAATCAGTAAAGCCACCCGTGTCTCTTCCTGTCAGCCCCGTGTTAAACACGGTGGCTGAACATCCTGTGACCACCAGCTCCGATACGGGGTCCACTCCGCCCATGTGGACTAAAGGGGAAAACGGGAGCAGCTCAGTCAAGGAGTCCAGAGGTTGTCCAAACGTTCCACTCATGCTCAGACAGCCAAGAACTCTGCAGCCTCCTCCTGGAACCTTCTACAAGCCCCCTGCCTCCATTACCAGCAGGGCTAGGTCACTTCCGACCTGGACTACCACCGTGATTGCCACCAGCAGCTCCCCCACCACCACCTACACCACCAGCACCTCCTCGCCCTCCCCCACTAAGCCGAGCGAGCTTGTCTCGCCGTCCCCTCCACCTACGAGCCCCCTGCCGACACGGCTCCAGACACAGGACTCCACCGACAGCGCCATCGACCCCGGGCTCTCGACCTCTTCCACCATGTCTCCGCCCCAGTCTCCGCCCCCAAGCAGCCCTGAAGATCTCAGCCCCGGCGAGATGAAACCCGTCTACCAGAGACTGCGATCGCGGCGGCTGCAGGAACTTGAACAGAGAGAGGCCCATTTTGTCTAAAAGCAAATCAATGATTCACAATCTAAAGAATATCTTTAAATCTTGATGTATCTGTCCCATAGTGTATACTAAAGATGTTTTTGTTATACTGAACATGGAAGTAAATATATGCCTGTGAAAATAAACCACAAAGTGTTATATGTACTAATATATTTTACATGTTCAATCATTCAGAGCAAGCTAAAGTTCTTTTGTTTAATGTCATGTTGTAACTGTTCCTTTTAATGTCAAAGGCTGTTGCCATGCCAACTGTCTCAAGGATCGTCCTCTCGTCGTCCTCGTTAAAGCCCAAGTGATTTCTTTTTAAGTCGACTGTAATCAAACAGTGCACTTCACACGGGTTGGAATGGCGCCCTCAATGTCCTTCTTGTCCTTCTTGCACGAGAATTTGCCGTTTTAACAAGGTCATAATTTTTATCTTTTTAAGTGCATTATGCTTTGATTGGTACATCCCTGTATTTCTGTATTGTTCTTATATCATTCATACACTCTACATGATTGTCATAGCAACTGTGTCTTATTGTATCAAATGACCCTTGAAGACAAATGACATGCAACCAGTACTTGCTGCAAATTAAACTTGTACTTTCAATTCAGGCCACGTTTTAAATGTTAGTTCTTTCTGCTTTGCCGCTGAGGGAGTCGTTATTGCTGTGATTTCTGCAGCAGGGTGCAGCCTCGCCCTGCTGTGATTGTCAAATTGAGACATCCGTCGTGCACGCAGCTCGCCGCCTGTTTGCATGTCTTCCATTGTGCCGCTGTCAAGCCTTCACATTCTCCATGTTTAATTACCTGTATGACCCACTCCACCCTGCCAAGCTGCTTAAACGAGTGACTCATTTCAGACGCAGGTGACACTAAAGCGGCGGACAACTCTGCCCGCCGCGTCCGATCTCGTCCGAGCCTCTCGTTCGTCAGCCCGGCGCGGAGATCGATCGCTGTCGCCGCAGGTAAAGCCTTGCAACAGGCGTGCAGGCTTCCCTAGTCACATGCACTGTCCCCCTAATTCTTCCTCAAAATGGATGGCTGTTGTCTTTTTTTCTGCCTGCCCATGTTGAGCTGGGAGATTAGAGCAATCAGATTAGGAGAGCTGCTGACCTGGAGAGAGAGTGTGGGCAGCCAGGAGCCACACACAACTCCTCTTCCTCAGCTTCATGTCTTCTACCTCCTCGGCTCTGTCTGTAGGTGTCCTACGCCTGTCCTGTCCTCCCCTAACAGGTAAGGCAGCAAACCTCAAGGCTTTGTTGACAAAATGTGTGAGATCTGCCAGGTGTGTGGTTGTCGATTCACGGTTTTAGATTTCCCAATCGTGCCAGAGCACAGAAACAGACATCAGAGTAGATGTTTTGAGGCTCTATTTGTCCTTTTACTGTGGAGATGTGGTTGTTTTTTTTTTTTTTTTTGCTGTGGGTCCCTTGGTAATAAGACAAATTAGATATAATATCAACCTTCCACCCTGCCCATTTTCAGTCTTTATTTATTTATTTTTTAAAGGTTTGATGCACTGTCTTCCTGTAATCTGTTGGACATGTCACCAAAATTGCTCTTTTTGTCCACCGTTCTCCTGAGTGTAAACCTTTGGAATGAGCTTGTACGTGTACGTGTGTGTACATGTACAGCTTAATACAGATAAAAACATCCTCTTTTGCTCTTCTGCTGTATTGAAGGACCCCTTCAGTTGTCACATGACTGATTTAGACCAAAACAAATGGTCTATTAGACGTGTTGACCAGAGATCCTCGTCTTTCTGCAGGTTCGTCACAGTCCCATGACCCCCTCCAGGGGTGAAGCCTCGGAGCCATGAAGACCGGCTCCCAAATCCGCCTTTTGCTGTGGAAGAATTGGACTCTGCGTAGGAGACAGAAGGTATTCAGGCTGGTGTGCTAGGATAGGGTCGTTAGTGGCCAACCATAAGCCTCACGTTGTGGGAGGAAGCGTTGTGTCGGACTGAACTCTTCCTCGTCCAGGTGCGTTTCTTTGTTGAGATCTTGTGGCCACTGCTGCTCTTCAGCGGTCTGGTGTGGCTCAGGAAGGCCAACCCACTGTACCAACAGCATGAGTGTAAGAAAACTCACACATTCATTTATCTTTTTCTTTTTTCCATGTAAAAAAAACCCCAAAAAAACTGCGTTCTTTCCTCAGGTCATTTCCCCAACAAGGCGATGCCCTCGGCAGGAATTCTGCCCTGGCTGCAGGGCATCTTCTGTAATGCCCACAACCCCTGCTTCAGATACCCGACCAGAGGAGAGGCTCCGGGATCCGTGTCGAACTATCACGACTCGGTGTAAGGCCGATAGATTCTCCCCCTCCCCTGCCCCTGCTGTCCAATTCTGCCGTATGCTGAAGTCGGCGTTGGTGTTTTAGGCTGGCGAGGTTCTACTCGGATGCCAAAGAACTCCTGCTCAACCAGGCCGAGCTTGGACAGCTCACTCACCTCTGGGACGACGTGTCGTCCTTCTCGGACTTCATGGAAACGTTACGCAGTCGTCCATATGTGATGTCAGGTAGAGGCAACGTTCCAGAAACCACAAACTGTAGTACTGTGAGTTTTAAGTGAATACTGGGCCTTTGAACGCAGAAGGTTGAGGCTGAAACCTGAGCTTCTCAAAAAATTTACCATATTAATAAAAGGGACTAGATTTTCACCAGTTTAAGCAGTGAATTTCCAAGCTGTGTCCCTTTCCAGTAATGACAATAGACACACTGTTATTCCTGGCAGAGGACTCCCCTTGACCTGTTGTCATGTATGGATGAATACATTTCCTTTTGCTTGCCTTTTCCCTGTAATTTCAGACCTGTGCCGATCATTCAGGCTGTGAATCATCTCTTTTTATGGGATTTAACCCTCCGTGCACCTCTGCTCTTGTTTTTTTTTTTTTTTTCATGTCTTGAAGGCCGTGGGCTCAAGATACGTGACATTCTGAAGGACGACGAGGTTCTCACGGCTTTTCTTTTGCGAGATGCGGAGCTCTCGGAATCTATAGTCTACCAGCTCGTCAATGCAAAAATTCGACTTGAACAGGTGCACTTTGGAAAAGCCGCAGCCTACGCTGTCGCTGCTGTTTCTTTTTCCTGCGCGTTGACGTTATGATTCTTTGTCAAACGCATACTTTGCCCCTGTTTCCCCTCCATATCCTGCAGTTTGCCTTCGGCGTCCCCGACCTTCAGCTGAAGGACATAGCCTGCAGCCAGGCCTTGCTGGAGAGATTCATCCTCTTTCCCAGCCGCATGGGCCTCCACGGGGTCCGCAACGCCATGTGCGCCATGAGTCAGCAGCAGCTGCAAAAGATCGAGGACGTCTTGTACGCCGACCTGGACTTCTTCAAAATCTTTAGACTGGTGAGTTGTTGAAAAAGCAGAAGTGATCCACAGAAATACGGATTGATATGAATAACTATATTTATTTGCTATATTATAATGATTATTGCGGTAAAGCGGCGGGTCTTTACGCGATGTCTTTACAGCCAAGGTCGGTGACTTTTTATCGGAAATCCCTTTTTTTGTCTGCCGTCTTCGTCATTATTTCCACCGAGGGATCCTCGGTCATGTGCCTCTTCCTTTTTCAGCAAAGGCCAGGCTCATTGTCTCTCCTCACCGAAGCGACAGTTACGTAGGTGTGATTGTATTCAACAATCCAGCGGCAGGATTGTGAAAGATGGCAGCCGCCCAGCAGGCAGGACTTCATAGAGTTCGGGCTCATTTTCTCCATCACACTATCCCAAAGTGGGCACAGTTTCAGCCTTAGTAGTTTATTGTCTGGCGTTTGTTTGTCTTTCTTTCTCTGCAGTAAATGTTGAGTTAACTGAAGCCGGAGAACCAATCATATGCAGAACTTTGCACATCTGTTGGTTTGTTTCACAACTTCTTGACACATTTAACTGGAGAAAAATTAAATTTGGTGCCCAGGGTCAAACCAGTGACCTCTGCACCACTGGATCAGGGCTTGTCCAGACCCTAGCTGGGTTGCAGCCCCTTCGAGGACTGGGTCTGAATCAACCATGCTTTTAACAAAACTGTATCCACTGAAATGGTTTGGCCAGTCCGTTCTTTTACCGCAAACCGCTCTGAGCTGAAGGTCACTGCATCATGACGCCAGCAGGCCTGAGCCACCCACCGAGCAGGGATAGGGATCCTCAGGTCCCCAAACCCGGCACCTTTCTCTGCTCGGCTGTGCTGAGAAATCTTACCCATAGGAATGATGAACAGAAGCGGTAATAAAGGGCAAATCTGTCAGAGTCTGAGCCAGAGCAGGAAAACCTCCCAGAACAGCTGCCCGGTGGTTTCCTTTGGCTTTAACTTTTGAACAGTCGTATTTAACAGGTCCTTTTCAGCGTGAGAGCTGGTTGAACGACATCCACGAGTCAAATATTGTTTTTTTTTGTTTTTGCAAAAATTAAAAGGAAATGGGGGGTGAGTAGAAGTACGACTATGATAACTTTAAACGTCCACAACTTTCTCCTGACAGCCTGCACTTTTCTCTGCACGGCTTCAGGTTGGCCCCAAGTGAGTCAGGCTGGTATTATCCCCGTTGGCCTGCTTCTTTAATGGGCTTAGCGGAGCCCCGCCCACAGCCCCAGAGGGATTCTAGAATACATGATTGTGGGTCTTATATCGATACGTCACCAGCACACAGCAGTCTAAAGGTCAAAGTTTGAATGTGCTTTGTGTCATTTCTCAGAAATCTTTGGTCTAGGATTAGTTTGTGGGGAAACATTGAACTTAACTACCAGGCGTCACAACTGCGAAACAATATTTAGAATCCACCAATCCACCAGTCATCTACCAACCAGGCGTGGAAACAACCAGGCGGTGCATTTTAGGACGTGAACTGGCTTTTGAAGGGGATCATCGGTGAATAAACAGGTTCTTAATCACACTGAAAGGCGTCTCATGCCATTTCCTAGCTCATATTGCATCTTAAACTGTGCTGAGAGGAGCTTGTTACCAGTGACCTCAACTAAGCTGATACCCGTCCACCTCTCAACATCCTCCCTTCCTATTCCCTCGCTTTCACTTTTCCCTCAGCGCCGCCTTCCCCCTTTCCTTCGTTCATTGAAATGCGAGCGTGAGGAATGTGAGAGGAAGGATGCAGCATGTGCATGTTGGCCCTCAGCATTTAGCAGGGGCCCGTGTTAATGGTTTCCCAACAATGCAGGGGTGGAAGTATTGGAAAGTTCATGAAATTCAAGCTTTACTCAGGTTTTCCATGAAAAGATCTCTGGAATTAGCACCATCTTTCCTGCACTGCGTGGTTGCTTTTGTCGAGATATCTAGCAGAAGATATGATTACAGAGGAGCGGTGAGGAGAGAACAAGGATCAGATTGTGTTGAATAGCTATTTTTATCTTTTATAAAAGTTAAGGCTGTTGTGGTTCTCAGGTCTTCTGATCTCTCCAGATGCCTAAGGTGCTGAACCAGAACTCCCAGGGGATCGACCTGCACTTCTGGGGACAGGTTCTCAAGGCGTTATCAGAAAAGATCCAACTCGTAAGTGATCCCAAATCCACTGATCCTGGTCAGCTCTCTTTCTGTTCCCTGCTCCTCCAGACTCACCTTTATTTTTAGCCTTGCAGGAAACTCGCCTTTTCCGTTGTTCTCTGTTAGCAAATCCCACACGGAGCACGGGTGGTGCTTCCACAATGTGAAGTGCACGTTACGCGTGAGCGTTAACCTACATGTATACAGTACCAGCACCGGCATGTTGATGTGGGTTTCCGTCATCTATTGGTGTGTGTGTGTACATTCATAAATATAAGCAGGCAGGTGATATTAAGTTACCAATAAGTCAAAGCTATAATCTGGCAGCTAACTTTCCCTCTTATTTTTTTATTTATTATTATTACTTTCAAGATTGGATGTTTTCAGATTCTGCTAAAGCAGTGTTTCTCAAACTTTTTCAGACCAAGGACCACTGAACCCTTAAATAAACACTCACCACCTGACTCTAAATAGCCCCCAAAACAATATGCTAAGTAACGACTGGGTGCTGGTATGACAGATGCATCAGGAAATATACAATTAAGTGAATTCTTTAAATCGTGGGAGTTCAAGAAACACTGATTTTACACTGAATTTTAAGTATTGAAATTTAAAATTTTAAAATGTGATTTGTTACGTGTTAGGGTCCGCAGACCACTCTTTGAGAAACACTGCACTAAAGTCAACTGTGGACAATCTTAAAATGGAAAAATAGCAGGTCATTTTGCTTGGGAAACCAAGGGCCTAAAACGTAAAAAGAAATAAATAATGATAATAAACTCTGAGAAAACAACAGCAGAAATGGATAATGCTATATTTACCATTGATAACACTTCAGGTATACACACAGTGAAAAAAAATGAAAAGACAACCGCGTGTGCATTTCAGCACGTTCACTCCATCTCCCGTGGGGGGGTTGCATCCCATCGACACCTTAGCTGGCTGTATAAGACAGAGAGGGGCGGGAGGGCGGGGAGCTGGATGGGGGAGGACAGAAAGACATTCTTTGGAGGTGACACATCCTGTAGGTGGGACCGCGGTGACAGAGAGGCGAGCCAAACGCTCTCATTCCCCGTCTCTCCTTCCTCTGAGTGTAGCCAGCGCATGCTCGCGTGAAATAATAAATGAGAGCGGGAGGAAAAGGGAGCGAAAGCAACAAGAGCCAAGTGTGTGTGCATGCATGTGCACGTTCACGTGTACTTCACGTGATGAAGCCATGACTGTTATAAAGATGGACACTAATATATTCTGGTTGCAGTCTCCTTTGAAATAAGTTCCATTCATCGCCTTATAAACTGCATTATGACATTGTTCATTTCTCAGATTTAAGAACATTTTAAACTTGAATGTAAACAGCAGGCCGCTGCTGACTTCTCCACGCAGGAAGCAAGCAGCAGGAAGACATGCGCTTGGATTAAACTATTTTTGCTGCATCAATAGGAGGATATTTAGTCCGCTCCGACTGTCCTTGCCCAACAACATCCAACATGTTTGCTTATCCTTCAGCTATTGTTTTCTAGGGAAAGTTTAAGCTGTGCAATTCGCAGACTGACAGAGACCTAAATATGGATTTTTTAGTGAATAAACACCTGGGGGGTGGCTCAGATTCCACCAGAATATGAACAGCTGGGTTTTCTCCTGGATGTTTGATTGGTTGAACACTAACCGGCCTGCTGTTTTACATGTACAGCTGATGCAGCGGGACAGCTCTCAGGAGCTTCTGAGGGTGGTCTCCTCGTTGTTTCAAGCCGAGGGACCCCAGTCGTTCACTCAGCTGCTGTCCAGCGTGTCCAGCCTCTTCTGTGGGTACCCAGAGGGAGGGGGCTCCAGGGTGTTGTCCTTCAATTGGTACGAGGACAACAACTACAAGGC
This sequence comes from Pao palembangensis, assembly GCA_015343265.1. Taxonomy (NCBI): domain Eukaryota; kingdom Metazoa; phylum Chordata; class Actinopteri; order Tetraodontiformes; family Tetraodontidae; genus Pao; species Pao palembangensis. Next base: position 8,980,655 of record CM027093.1, read on the forward strand.
CTTCCTGGGCGTCAATGGCACCAAGAGCCACAGCCACGCCTACGACAAGTCCACCAGTGAGTGATGCATTACATGACTGTTTGGTAAGATTTCAATAACTAATTATGTCTGAAAGCTGCTGAGTCAACAATACAGATATCCTGATCAATTTTAGTTCCACTGAAATGTTGTCAGTTAAAGGTTCTAAAATATTCCAATTTAAACCTTTACATACACATCAGAATAAACTGATTTTGCTTCAGCTGACGATTGTAGTCCAAAAAGGGTTTGGTACCATTGGAGTTTCTCGTCCCCTTTCATAAGACATGTTTGGATTCATGCCAAAAAAGTCACTTATTTCTTTTTCTTTTCTTTCTTATCTATCTTGTTGTATTATCATTTTAGAGCAGATGATTATGCATGTCATGTTTTAGGCCCAGGTGAGTAGGACTGAAATGGTTCCAGTTCAAAGGTCAAGTGAGCTCCACCTCACTTTGTTTCCTTTTTTTAAAAAAACCAATGATTTCAGGTGATATGGCTGCTGTGAAACACATCTATAAGCTTTCAACCCTGACTGGATATACCGGTCGGAGGCCAAAGAGCCAGGGAATCGGTCTGAAACTAACCTTTAGTAGCCTGAAGAATTTCACAGCCCACACTTATGCTCAAACTCAGGAGGAAAAAGATGCAGAAACCTGAGCAAAGTTTGGTGTTTGCTGTAGATTCTGATTCCAAAAAAGAAAGAAAGGAAAGAAAAGGTCCGTGGTTGTATAACATGAAAAAAAAATGTTTGACCTTTAACCCCAAGATGTTAATTATTATTTAGGGCTTTACTTTCCTGCCAGTAGAACTGCTGTTTTAATGAAAATGGATGCAAGAATGAATTCTTCATGAAGAATTTTTCATGAAGAATTCATTATGAAAAATTCATTATTAGTTTTTCCAGAAAAGACTCAGACTTAAAACCTAAAAACTATGAAGAAATGACTAAATCAGGACAGAATGAACACTCCTGGCTTCAGGAGTTTCTGACCTAAACCAGAGAACTGAGAAAGAAATGTCAGGAGGCAACAGAAAAAATAAAAAGTAGATCAGCAGATTTGGAGACAGGACTTTGTCTGTCGTCCGGTGCTATTATTATTTTTGACTAATCGTCCTGTGTCCTTTTTAATTGAAGCTCCCTTCTGCAACGACCTGATGCAAACCCTGGAGTCCAACCCAGTAACAAAAATTGTGTGGAATTCAGTCAAGCCCCTGCTGATGGGAAAGATCCTGTACACTCCCAACTCCCCCGCCGTCCACGAGATATTAAAGAGCGTAAGAGCGCCCACCCCCAGCACGACCCCTCACCCCTCCGGGCTCGCTTTTTCCTTGTGTTTTCCCTCTTTTGCCCCCCACTCGGCATCTGTTGTCATGCATCTAAGTCCCTCCATTCACAAGCATGCGTTGACATCGCTGGGGGAAGGGGGATAATTGATCACAGTCTGAGGGGAGGGAGGAAGAGGAGAAACAATTAAGAAGCTGGCTCTGAGGGTGCAGATGTGAATGTTTTGCAGGTTATCAAAAATTTTCTAAAGGCTCATAAACCATCACTTCCAGTAATGTGTGTGCGTGTGTGTGTGTGCGCGTGTGTGTAGGCCAACACTACATTTGAAGAGTTAGAGAGGCTGAAGAACATGGCCAAGGCCTGGGAGGAGCTGGGCCCTCAGCTTTGGGCTTTCTTCCACAACAGTGTCCAGATCAACATGATCAGGGTAAAACCAGCTGAAGTTTTCAGCCTAAACGCTAACTGTAAAAGTTTCATTCCACTGCAGAGACGACGTCTCCAGCCTGCTGTGCTCCACCTATACTATACCATCCTGACAATGTGCATTCCTTTCTAAATTCCCGTCTCACCTTCAGGACACCCTGAGGAACCCAACAGTAAGACACTTTGTGGACAACAGTTTGGAAGACTCCAACTTTACCACCAGGGACATTCTTAACTTCCTATACACTGGGCCGGAGGAGTGGAGGGAGCCCAGAATGCCCAGCTTCGACTGGAGGAACGTTTTCAACTTCGCCGACCAGCTACTGCGCACGTTTAACCAGTATGGGGAGGTGAGAAACATCACAGCCGCACTGAGGAGGAGCAGGCCGATATCTGCCTTCGAAACATTCCCAGGATGCAGGGAGTCTTTGTTGGGGCCTTCTCTTGGCTCTTCAGACAGGTGCATCACTCTTCCAGGTCTGCTCCCTGGAGGTTGCAACAAGGCCCCTTTCTGAAACTGAACAGACCACTTAGCACCACCATAAAGAACCTCTGGCTGAAAGGTGAAAGAACAAACCCCCTGCCAGACGCTTCCTTTGCCTCCATTGTGGAAGCGGTGATAAAGTAGAGAGGAGGTGGGAGTGAGTCAACCCCTCACCATGAGCTCATTGCTGTTTTAGTGTAATGGCCCCCTGCTCTGAGACAGAGTCTCGCGTCTGTGACATGTAAGAGGGGCAAATCACTCCATGCATCCCTCACGCCTTCCCCAAACCTTATTGGTGACCTAAGGGGTGGGGGGGCTGGCATCTCAATCTGTCCTTTGTCCCCCAGTTCAGCATCGAGACTCTTCACCGTACCGACAAACAAACCCAGCCGGTTCAGCCAATTAGATATAGCTGTCAACTAGTGTCGGGCCAGGGGAGGCACACTGCAGTCAGCGTTAGGTGCTTTCACTCTGTCAGGGGATTGTTTCTCACACCAAGCTCCCAGAGAAAGCACGAGTATTAGCGAGCGTCTTTCTTCTCAGCCCATCTTTGCCTGCACATGATTGTGCTGTGAATGCATGGCCCCATTAAGATGAATGGGAAGTGGACTCTCATCTTTCTTTGAGTGCTCTCGGGGCATTGTACAGTAACGTGAATGGAGACATTAGCCACGATATGCACCAGAGTGTGTGTATCAGCGAGTGAGTGTGTGTGTGTGTGTGTGTGTGTGTGTGTGTGTGTGTGTGTGAGATGGGGAATTTCACATGGCAGTTACATGACAAAATCTTGCGGCAAAGCTCCCGGAACACAAACGCTTCAGTGTTGGTGGACAATTGGACGCACGCTGTGCTTCTGCGTGTCCGAAGACCTGCTTCTCTACATGTTTGTGTGTCGGTGCCATTATTTCACGTACATTATGGCACAAATGCGGGGTCCAATATATATTAGACACATTTATCATAGCACCACGGACCATGTGGGAGTTTTATTGAACAAACTCTCTGTTTTGTTGCTGTAGTGTGTCGACCTGGATAAATTTGTAGCGTACACAGACGAGTCCCAGATGACCCACCAGGCCTTGCATCTGCTGGAGAAGAACAAGTTTTGGGCTGGGGTCGTCTTTGCTGACATGTATCCCTGGACCATGAGCGTGCCCCCGCATGTCAAGTACAAGATCCGCATGGACATCGATGCGGTGGAGCGCACCAACAAGATAAAGGACAGGTGTGTATGGCTGTAAAGCGTGGAATAAAAATATAGAGGATATAGAATATAGAAGCAACATTTTTTTAAGGTCTTAATTTATTTTTATAATGCATCATTCACTTTCGTTATTGATATTAAAGTGTACATTCTGTGATTGTGACGTGAGCCTCTCACTCGCATATTTTTTTATATCAGTTTATCAATAGCCCTGGGGGTAAACGAGCACCATTAGCTGTTTACAGTGCAACAGCAGGCGGTAATAGACGCAGTGGGAGCTGGGCCTACAACTGAATAATCAGATTGTAAGAAGGCTTTGCCTGCACGCTTATCTTCTTATGTAAAGACAGCGTACATGAGCTTTGTTTGGCTTCATCCAGCCTTTGACCTGGTGTTTTATTTCTATGGTGATCTCAGTGGACTTCTGTGCGATACACTGTGTTAACCAATGGCCTGCCTCAGGTACTGGGACCCCGGCCCGAGAGCAGATCCCATGGAGGACCAGAGGTACATCTGGGGAGGCTTTGCCTACCTGCAGGACATGATTGAACACGGCATCGTCAAGCTTCACACGGGCAATGACTGGCCGCTCGGGGTTTACGTGCAGCAGATGCCGTATCCCTGCTACGTAGATGACCTGTGAGCGGATTGTTGACACGAAAAAATTAATGAGCATTTGAATGTTTTTAAAAAGCATCACTTATACACAGTATGATCAGCAAACAATTCCTCCATGAGGAGCTTTGGTGTTCAGCTTCGTCTTCCACACCGTCTTTCCCTCCAGCTTCATGATCACACTGAACCGCTGCTTCCCCTTGTTCATGGTGCTGGCCTGGGTCTACTCTGTGTCCATGACTGTGAAGAGCATCGTGTTGGAGAAGGAGCTGCGCCTCAAGGAGACCCTCAAAGCCATGGGGGTTAGCAATGGAGTCATTTGGTCCACCAATTTCATTGACAGCTTCATCATGATGACGGCAAGCACGGTGCTGCTTACGGCCATTGTCATGGTAAGAAAACCAGCAGTATAGGGATGGAATGTAATGACATCATCATGAGAGGAAACATTTGTTTTATTATAATTATGTGCTGTTAGGAAATGACCAGAGTCTTTTTATCCTGTTGGTTTTAGTAGGTGTAATGGTGCCCTCTTGTGGAAGATTTAGGACAGGTTCCTTTGCATAGCCAGCGCTTGTTGGCTCTGTTTAAATGAAAACATAACCTTGATGAAACCTCACAGCATGTGCATCTTTTCTTTTCTGTCAGTGTGGGAAGGTGCTGAATTACAGCGACCCCGTCCTCGTCTTCTTTTTCCTGCTGACTTTCACCATCGCCACGATCATGCAGTGTTTCCTAATGAGCGTCTTCTTCAGTAAGGCCAACCTGGCAGCCGCCTGCAGCGGCATCATCTACTTCACCCTCTATCTTCCACACATCCTCTGCTTTGCCTGGCAGGACCGCATTACCAAGAACATGAAGCTGGCTGCTGTAAGTTCCTCTAACAAGCGATCATTTAAAGGACAGCTGCAGTGAAACTGGTCTACAATCGTGTCCTCCTGCCCCTGCAGAGCTTGTTGTCCCAAGTGGCCTTTGGCTTTGGGACAGAGTACCTTTCACGGTATGAGGAGCAGGGTTTGGGTCTGCAGTGGAACAACATCCAGACCAGCCCGTTAGAGAAAGACACCTTCTCTTTCCTCATGTCCATCCTCATGATGACCTTTGATGCTGTCCTCTATGCTGTCCTTGCATGGTATCTGGATAATGTTTTTCCAGGTTGGGCTGCTGTAATGGATGTTCATTATCAAACATTAGCATTCACACCAAACTCTAGTTCTCTCATTTTTTTTTTTTTTTCTCTCTTAAAGGACAGTACGGCATTGGACGTCCATTCTACTTCCCATTGCAACCCTCCTACTGGCAAAGTGCAGTAATGCCACACACAGCAACAGCTGATCAAGGTTAGATTAAAGTCTGTTAAAAACTGTTGATTCACGTTTCTTGTAGTGTTGGTGTCACCTTTGTAAACGACTCTGACCCTGCGACCTGTCAGTTCAAGATCCGGAGAATCCCGATGAGGTGCAGAAGGATGCGGAGAGCAGACGCAGCCCAGAGAACTACACCTGCAATGGAGCCTGCAGCAAGAAGGCCTGTAAGCACCAAAATAAGAGAGAGCAACTAGAGAGAGAAAAGGAATTCCTGAGACGCCAAGAGGAGACCCCAAACCAGGAGGAGGAGGAGCGGGCAGGAACAGAAGGTGAGGTGGCACGAACACAGGAGTATAGTGTAGGAAACACACTAGGGACATCTGGTGGACAAGAAGGGATTTACATCACAGATTAAATACAAGAATACCAAAAGGGAGTTACTGTTTGTTTATGAATTTCATGTTATATGTAACAAAACAAATACTATATAAAATGATGTAATATTAAAATGTAAATGGAGTAATTATGAATATGTAGGCATAAAAATATGCATGACAGTCTTTGGGGCACATGGGCACACTATTGAAGAGTAAATCTACAAAATTCCACACTAATTTATTATTCATGCAAGTATTGTTGTCATTGCTTTTAACCAAACGTAAAAAACAAATCTCACGAGTGTGTGCTTCCAAATGTAGGTCAGTCATTCTTCGAGGCCGACCCAGTGGGGCTTGTGCTGGGGGTGCAAATCAAGGATCTGGTGAAGGTGTTTGATGGATGTTCTCGCCCAGCGGTCAACTGTCTGAACATCAGTTTCTACGAGGGCCAGATCACATCCTTCTTGGGACACAACGGAGCCGGGAAAACTACAACCATGTACGGTGGAAACAGACTTAATTCTGAGTAAAACTTAATGTTGTTTTGCCAGTATTGTTATAATTAGGAAAAGCAATTATGCACTCTATTTACCGTATGTTTGCTTTTATTTTAGTTCATTATCAGTTTCAATTATTCCCAGCCAACATGCAATAAATTGATGTTGTAAGTGTAAGAATGAAAAAAAAAAACAAAAAAAAACAAGGCCACAAAATGAAAATAATTCTTGAAAAGGTAAAAGGTATTTTGAGTCTACACTCAAAATTCTGAGGTGAAAATCTAATCAGATAAATAGACTGTTAACTATTCTTTTACTGATATCTAAGTAGAAAGTTACTAGTCTAAGAAAAGAGAAGTCCAGATGTGTTACATGGTTTTATGTTCTGTCCCGCTCCAGGTCCATCCTGACCGGTCTGTACCCGCCTACGTCTGGTACCGCCTACGTCAACGGAAGAGACATCCGCACAGACATCCACCTGATCCGCTCGTCCATGGGGATGTGTCCCCAGTACAATGTCCTCTTTAAACAGTCAGTTGCAGTGTTTATTATTATTATTATTATTATTATTATTTTTTTAAGTATTTTTTAAAACATTGATACTGGCTGCAAGTAACATCTAATTCCTTTATTTCAAAAGTAGCTAAAAGTGCTGTGACCCAGAGTTATGGACTCACTTCACCATCCACATGTACTGGAAGTACAATGACACATTTCCTGGTTGATGCCCTTGCAGCCTCACAGTGGAGGAGCACATCTTATTCTACTCACTGCTGAAAGGTCGCTCGCAGGCGGAGGCCGAGCGGGAGGTCGAGGACATGCTGGCTGACCTCGCGCTGCCTCACAAGAGAGACGACGAGGCTCAGAACCTCTCTGGTGAAACACTCGTTCTCCGTTTTCAAAAAGATAACGAGCAGCGTAGCCGGGGGTTCAGTCCTTCCTTTTTCCTCAAATACGTCCCACAGGAGGGATGCAGAGGAAGCTGTCAGTTGCCATGGCGTTTGTTGGAGGGTCAAAGGTTGTTATTTTGGACGAGCCCACGTCAGGAGTGGACCCATATTCCAGGAGGTCCATTTGGGACCTGCTGCTGAAATTCAGAGCCGGTGAGTGAGTGAAAGAGCATTCCTGTGTGGAATTACAACCCCCCCACAAGAAGATGATATAAAGTATGTTTGCAGTCTGCTGAGCATCTTTTGGACTCTGGTGCAGGTCGGACAGTGATTCTCTCCACTCATCACATGGATGAAGCTGACCTTCTGAGCGACCGCATCGCCATCATCTCCAAAGGGCAGCTGCACTGCTGTGGAACGCCGCTTTTCCTCAAGAACTGTTTCGGAGTTGGCTTCTACTTGACACTCGTCCGTCAGATGAGGGACTTGAGGAAGAAGGAGGTGAGACTGGAGCCTGGAGCCGTGCGGACATCTGCTGGACAAGCAAAGTGTTAACGCTTTTGTCCTGTTTACGGCAGAACGACTGCGACTGTGCTTCCGACTGTTCCTGTGCCTGCTCCATCTGCACCGCCTACAAGGATCAGTCACAGAACCAGTCCCTGCATCCCGACAGGGTCCTGGACGGTAAAGCGAGTCTTTACACGCATGTACACATGCGCGCATTCTGTCCAGATTTTAAAGGTTCCTGCAGAAATCAGTAATGACTGATTCTCAGCTAGAGCCTGAAGAAATACGATGCTTAGAACATTCATGGACACCTTATTTAATAGCATCAAATAGCAAAACAAAGCCAGTTATTGTGGAAGAGAAATCAGCAAAAGTTGCCTGATAGTTCTGTGGTGGTCACTTTGATTTTAGATAATAATCTGCGATAGTCAAAGAAGTTTTTCTGATCTGAACTCAAGCTGTAACAGAGTGGAAGACAAGGATGAGACTGAAATGCTTTGGCTGTGTTTGTCTATGCGTGTGTGTGTGTGTGAGACAGAGATTTCTTATTTTTAATGAAGTAAATCTGGCTCCCTTCCTCTGCTTTCTCTTCTCATTCTGCCTGAGGATACTTGAGCTGAAATGACCCATTTAACTCACTTCACTTTCTTCTCTCCCAGTGGTATTTATTCTTAATTAAAAGACTGCTCACCTCTCTTCTTCTTGGTTGCCGCTATTTATGGACGGTGTTGCCTCCTTGAGCAGTGATTTCTCCGTTGCTCCTTGCAGGTGACGTAGACAGCATCAGCAGCCTCATCCACCACCACGTCCCTGAGGCCAGGCTGATTGAGACCATCGGTCAGGAGCTGACCTACCTGCTCCCCAACAGAGGCTTCAAGCACCGAGCGTACGCCAGCCTGTTCAGGGAGCTGGAGGAGACACTCGCTGACATGGGCCTCAGCAGCTTTGGGATCTCTGACACGTCCCTGGAGGAGGTAGACCCTCCTATTTGATGAGACAGGTGAAAATACCAGCCTAAATTTAAATTTACAGACTCTGAAAAAGTTCCTTTTTTTCCTTTCCAGATATTCATAAAGGTCACTGCGGATGGAGAAGCGGCAAATAACTCTGCCTCTCCTGGTAAATACTGCTGCTGATATTCCCAGTTACTGTGTGGACCTTTGTAACCCCTTTGGTTCCCAAACCTTTATATTGCTGACTCAGCTGCTGTGATCCCCTCAGATTTAAACTCCTCATTGAACCACCACCGCCCGACGCTGTTCACATGCTGCCAGTTGCCCTCATTTGCAAAGTTTAACCCTGTAGTGTGTTTGTGTGTGTTGTGTCTCACCTGATTTGTTTCCACATCACATCAGCCATGACAGCAGAGGTCAGAGAACAGATTGTGGGGAAATACTTTAGTTTTAGCATATATCAAATACTTTTTACACTGTTCCAAACTATTTATTCAGACCTGTAACACTACTTTGTGACGTTATAGTGGCAGCTGGTCAATAGGGGGCGATAAGGTGCTCTCCCTTGGTGATTTTTATTTTGAACATTAAAAAAAACAATATTACTGAAACTGCCCCACCTAGATTATTTGTCACCAGCCGCCACTGCATCAGTGTATTTAATGTCTACTTCTCCCACATGCAGATAGTTTGAGATAAGATCTTTATTGATCCCACGGGTGGGGAAATTTAACTGTTAAAGTAGCGCAAGATCTTTAAGAGAAGAAACATTAAATAGTAAAAGAAATAAACACAAAAAACCCAGTATAAATAATAAAAAACAAATAAGCAGTATTTACATACACAGCCTCACCCATTTAGATGTGCAGTGGTGAGGATTATTGCACAGGTGAATATGGATGTATAGCAGCTATGAATTAACCGAGCAAGTAGTGAATGGAATGCAAAAGATCATAAAGTGCATAGATAGGACATTAGTGAAACATCAGTCCAGCTGTGATATGGGAGTGTTTGTTGCGGATTTATAGTGCAGCATTGAACAGTCTGACAGTGTTTGGGAAGAAGGACCTGTGGAAGTGCTCCTTCTTTCACCTCGGGTGTCTGAGTCTTTCACTGAAGGAGCTGCTTAAGGCCCCCACGGTCTGATGCAGAGGATGGGAGGTGTTGTCCATGACAGTGGACAGTTAGGCCAGGGCCCTCCTCTCTTCTATCACCTCGATAGAGTCCAGGGGGCAGCCTCAGACTGAGCTAGCTTTTTAATCAGTTTGTTGAGCCTCTTCTTGTCCCGCTCAGAGCACCCCCCTCCCCAGCAGACCACTGCATAGAAGACCACAGCCACCACCACAGTCTCATAAAAAGTCCTCAGTAGTGGCCTGCACACACCAAAGGATGCCAGCCTCCTCAGCACGTAGAGGCGACTCTGACCCCTCTAGATCGAGTCAGTGTTGTCGGTCCAGTCCAGTTTATTGTTTAAGAGAACACCCAGGTACTTGTACGTCCTCACTCCATTTATGTGCAGTATCTCACCGAGGGATTTTCTCCCTGTCTGCAGAACTTAATGCGCCGCAGCAGCCTAATGGCGCAACCTTTGATGCGCCAGACAACAGTGCAGGAAAAGGCTCCCGGCAGGTGAAAGGAGCCAGTCTGATCCTGAAACAGTTCCACGCCCTGTTAGTGAAGCGGTTCCACCACGCTGTCAGAAGCCAGAAAGACTTTGTTGCGCAGGTACAGAGAAGCACTGGTTGGTCACGAGAATAAAAATGATAAAAAATAAAAGTCACTGGCTGCTCTTTGTTGTCTCTCAGATCGTCCTTCCTGCAAGTTTTGTCCTCGTGGCTTTGATCTTCACCACGATCGTCCCGCCGTTCGGAGAGTACCCCAGCCTGACTCTGTCGCCCTGGATGTACGGGCAGCAGTTCACCTTCTTCAGGTCAGACATCACCACAACCCGCCTCAGCTGTCATCCAGGGATCATTTTTTATTTATTTATTTTTTACTCCCACCTCATCAGTCGCTTTTCAAAAGGGCATCTTCTCTTTTCAGCAACGAGCGACCTTTTGACCCTAAAATGAAACACTTTGCGGAGTGTTTACTCGGCAGTCCCGGCCTGGGGACTCGCTGCATGGAGGGAGCGCCACTTGAGTGAGTATCGGAAGTTTCCTCGGTATGAGGAAACTTCTTTATAAATTGGTCCCATTTGCTGTCCTGAATTCCTGACAGCTGAACAGTTCCACATATTAATGAATCATTAGTTGTAATTGAGACGCTTCGCCTGTTTTATGAGTCATTTCAAGCACATTTAGTTCATCATTACAGGCTTCAGTCCTCAATGATAGGATTGAATTGAGAATTTTACATAACAGAACATGACAGAACACGATTAAAGTCTCATTTGAGTAATTCGGTGGCTCTAAATTTCTTTTGCATAAGTTCTCACACATACTTTATACAGGAGGATAAAGCCATATACATCTTTACGTCCTGCCCACCTTTCCCTCCAGAATGCCCTGCGGTAACAGTACGTCAGAGTGGCAGCGTCCAGATGTCTCTGACGTGGTCGAGAACCTCCTCCAGAGTCCCGAGTGGACCGCGACCAACCCATCTCCACCCTGCCAGTGCAGCACCGATAAGAAACTTACCATGATGCCCATCTGTCCCGCCGGGGCAGGCGGCACGCCGCCATACCAACGAGTGGAGGCCACGGGGGACACGATGCTGAACCTGACGGGCAGGAACGTGTCCGACTACCTGGTTAAAACCTACCCTGGCCTCATCAGAGCCAGGTAGGCCCAGAAAAACCTCAGAAATGAGTTCGGATACATAAAATTGAACCAGCAGGAATAAAAATCGCACCTTCATTTCACAGCTTGAAGAGCAAATACTGGGTGAACGAGCAAAGGTACCTGGCCGCCGATGCTGTATCCTCCGGTTTGTGAAGTTGACCTTGATGCCGAGTGTCTGTCTTTTCCTCTCAGATATGGAGGTTTGTCCTTCGGAGGACAGCTGCCCATCCTGGAGGTGGAGCCCACAGACATCCGGAGGGTCTTCCACCAACTGGGAAGGATGTTCAACATCACTGGGGTGAATTCGATTCTGCTTTGACAGGAGAGCAGCCCATCAGGGCAGTTGTTTTTCTGTTTTGTTTTTTTTAAACAAGTCTTTTCTTTCAGGGCTACTACTCTGGACTTGCACTGAGAGAAATCGGCCCTTTCCTGCAATATATGGAGAGCGAATTCAACGTAAAGGTGGTCAGACGTAGGAAAGGCTGTAGGTAGAGATAAATGAAGGTTTGATTTCACTGAAGTGTGCGTTCCATGGTCAGGTGTGGTACAATAACAAAGGCTGGCACGCCATGGTGGCCTTCATGAACGTGGCCAATAACGCCATCCTGCGAGCCTTCCTGCCCCCGCGCACCAAAGCTGTACAGTTTGGAATCACTGCCGTCAACCACCCTCTGAACCTCACCAAGGAGCAGCTATCTGAAGTCACAGTGTAAGAACCGAATCCACGTCTGTTTAAATCAGAGGTGGGCAATCTAAGGCCCGGGGACCACATGTGGCCCGATGAACTATTTATTCCGGCCCGCAGAGCTTCAATAATTTCTCCAAAAGCCAGAATTAAGAGGGTTGTCAGCTTGATTGGTTGGAAAAAAGTTCCGGCCGCCCTTCACCTAGCATGCTAACACGTCCTCTTAAGAAGGTGGGGCCAAACATCATGTGGAGCTTCATCATCCATCTCTAGTTGGACCAGTTTACAAGCTCTTCAAAATATTTTCTCTGTCAATAGTCCATCAAGTACGATTTTTAGTTAACTTTCGATGCTCATTTGGGGGGTTAGTTTCCCGCACCACCTGGCCGGCCCGTTCATCAAGATCTAAAAGTGAATTACCCACCCCTGGTTTAAATGATGGCGACAGATAAACCAATACAGAAACGCACTAGATCCAGTCACATGTCTAGCTTTGTGACTTCTCCTGGTTGTTCTTTCAGGCTAACCACGTCTGTCGACGCCGTGGTGGCGATCTGTGTCATCTTCGCCATGTCCTTCATCCCCGCCAGCTTCGTCCTCTACCTCATCCAGGAGCGCGTGACCACCGCCAAGCACCTCCAGTTCGTCAGTGGGGTCAGCCCTCTGGTTTACTGGGTGGCAAACTTTTTCTGGGACATGGTACGTCCTTCCGAGCGAAGCCCTCCTCTTAAAAACTCTTCCTTCTTGCGTCCTTTCTGACCCTTTTTCCTCTCCTTAGATGAACTACTCGGTCAGCGCCGCGATGGTCGTCGGCATTTTCGTGGCATTTGACAAAAAGTGCTACACATCAGACTCAAACCTGCCAGCATTAGTCACACTGCTTCTGCTCTACGGGTACTTCCTTCGCTTCCTTTAATTGAACCATAATCTAAAAATAATAAGGTCAAAGAGGATCAGCTGATCCAATTCAGTGTAACTTTGATTTATCAAGGCACTTTACAGACGGGTGGAATTGTTTGCTCTCTTTTTCTGCGGCTCTGCTGCCTCCCAGATGGTCCGTCACTCCCTTGATGTATCCCATGTCCTACGTGTTCAACATCCCGAGCACCGCGTACGTGTCGCTGTCCTGCATCAACCTGTTCATAGGCATCAACACCAGCGCCGTCACCTTCATCCTGGAGCTGTTTGAAAACAATGGAGTAAGGACAGCACCTGTTCGGTCTGTTTTATTCACACTCATTCAGTTGTTCATTCACAAAAGGGCCAGAAGGAACAACCTCTGTACAGGAAAGACGCGGAAACACGACATGTTTGTCAAGCTGCGAAATGAGTAAAACAAAAGCGTTTAATACTGATAATAGCTGAGCTCACCTGAGTGTTTTTGTCAGTCTCTGCTGGTGTTCAACGAGGGGCTGAAGAAAGGCCTCCTCGTGCTCCCTCACTTCTGCCTGGGCCGAGGACTCATCGACATGGCCATGAACCAGGCTGTCACCGATGTCTACGCCAGATTTGGTGAGCGAGTACTTTTAAAAGCAGAATTAGTGAAACGTGTCTGTTAACGTTGTTGGGTTTGGGCTGTGGTGACGGTCATTTTGTAGAGCCCACGTGGGCTTCATTTTCAGCGCAGATCACTCTGCTTTCAGGTGAGGAGCACATGCAGGACCCTTTCCGGTGGGACTTTGTGGGGAAAAACGTTGCTTTTATGGCAGCGGAAGGCTTCATCTACTTTACTCTCAATCTTCTCATCCAGTATCGCTTCTTTTTAAACCGCTGGTGAGAAACTGAACACTTTTACTCGCAGAACACCCGAGTTCATCTACGCTATAAAAAGGCTTCGCCTCGTTTTTAGGTTATCAGACCACAAACAGACTTTGGTACATGACGAGGATGATGACGTGGCAGCTGAGAGGCAGAGGATTTACGATGGAGGCTGCAAAACAGACATCCTCCAGATCAAAGACCTGTCCAAAGTAAATCTAGCATGTCGGAGGCGTTGCCATGGTTTCCTTCTAGAAATAAAACTGCAGTTGTCTATATGTGTTTGTATTAGAACTTAGAATGATTGTCATGATGCTGAAAGGTGTAATGGATGGTTGTGTCCTCTGCACAGACGTACGTGGGCAGGAAGAGGGCAGCCGTGGACCAGATTTGTGTTGGCGTCGCTCCTGGAGAGGTGAAGTCAAAAGGGTTTTGATTTGAACCCTTAGTGGTTCACAAGGATGCACGTCATTGTGTGGTGTGTGGGTGTGTGAGAGAGAGAGAGAGAGAGAGAGAGTCTAATTGCTTTTTGTGCCAGTAGTGCTTCGGTCTGTTGGGAGTTAACGGAGCTGGAAAGACAACCACCTTCAAAATGCTGACGGGTGACACGGACGTCAGCTGTGGGGACGCCTCTGTGGTGGGGTACAGGTAAGACGAGCCGTCAGCACAGCACCTCCGGTCCTCTTGCTGTTTGTGAGATGCCTTTGCTGTATTCTCCACACGTTTCCAGATAAGAAGTCTTAGCTGCCAGGTAGTTCTTATATACTTATATATTACCTCACAGCAAAATCAAAATTTAATAAATAAAAAAAAAAAAATCCCTAATGGGTCATAAAAAAACGTATGTGTTTGTGTTGTAGCATCCTGACAGAGATCCTGGACGTGCACCAGAACATGGGTTACTGCCCTCAGTTCGACGCCCTCGACGAGCTTTTGACCGGCCGGGAGCATCTGTACCTCTACGCTCGTCTCCGGGGGGTCCCCGAGTCAGAGATTCCCAGAGTGAGTAGCGTTTCATTTGGCTTCACAAAGCTGTTTTCCTCCCTTTTATTTCTGCGCTCATATAGCTGTTTTCCATCCTTTGAATATGAACCTTTGTCCTGTAGGTGGCAGAGTGGGCCATCCAGAAGCTGGGTCTGACCGAGTATGCAGGCCGCTGTGCTGGAACCTACAGCGGAGGCAACAGACGCAAACTGTCCACAGCTATCGCAATGATTGGTTGCCCTGCGCTGGTGCTGCTGGTGAGTGGTGGATCGGTTTATGGTTCCAGTCAAACACTGGCTGGCCTGAGCCAATCACATGGCTCCATATGCAGATGTGGATTTGCTGTCTGTGTGTGTTCAGGATGAGCCCACGACTGGGATGGACCCCCGCTCACGGCGCTTCCTGTGGAATGCCATACTGAGTGTCATTCAGGACGGCAGGGCTGTGGTGCTGACATCACACAGGTTTGACGCCTCACGATGACACCAGCTTCAACAGCTGGCCATATAGCAACATTTACTCTAATAACATCTGTCCCAGACTCACGTTCCCTTTTTCTTTATAAGATAAGCGCATGATTCATTTTAAAGATCAGGAAATTCATGATTACTGTCTTTCACCAGTATGGAAGAATGTGAGGCCCTGTGTACTCGACTAGCAATCATGGTCAATGGGACCTTCAAGTGTCTGGGTACCATCCAGCATCTCAAATACAAGTAAGAGATTCGTGTCTGTGTGGGTGTGTTCTTGTACTAGCTGCATACTGAGTACCAAAATGCTCATTCCACTAGCAAAGTGAGGACATTCTTACTGTTCCTGAATTGTAAATGAGCTGGAATCCTGTCCAGGGTCTACCCTGCCTCTTCCTTGAGGGCAGCTGGGACAGCTTTTTTCAGGGACAAAGCCGTAGAGGATGAATGGTTCCATGGATAAATTGTAATTTCTAATAACACACAGCCTTCAGAAGCTCACATTGTTTTCTACATCCAGGTTTGGTGATGGCTACATAGTGACCATGAAAATCAAGGCAGCTAAAGAGGGTTTGTCACCAGATCTGGAGCCCGTTGAGAGCTTCATGGAGAGCAGTTTCCCCGGCTGTGTTCAGAGGGAGAAGCACTACAACACGTTACAGTACAAGATAGCCTCCACCTCCTTGGCCAGGATATTTCAGCTGGTGGTGGCCAACAAAGACAGGCTCAGCATTGAAGATTACTCTGTTTCCCAGACAACACTGGACCAGGTGAGTTCTTAAATGTTAAGATGTTTCCACCTCTGCGGGATCTGTCGTCCCAGCCCAGCCCAGATGGCGCATGCACAGGGATGCTAGCAGATGCAGTTATAATTAAAGCCCCTCCAAGCCTCCCACTGATTTAATGGGAGCCGTAGGTGCTACCTAACCTTATGTGACAGCACAAACAGATCTATATGTGTTCATTGATGTGGAGATCAAGCACAGGCCTGGTGGCACTGGCACACACTCCCAGCAGGGTTCTGTGTAGTACCAGATCACAGAACCAGCTCAGCAACTGTTGGGGGGAATGGAACATTCAGAACTCAACATGAACTTTCAACATGTGAATGAGCATCCCAGGATGTGCCTGGATGATTTATCATCCACGGAGACTACCAGCGTTACATATAAGACACATCTGGTTGGTGCAGCTGCTGTGTGATGTATGCTGAGGACCCTCTTTCCAAAGAACCACAAACTTTTAAAATGTACTTTCTTATTTATCCACTACTGTTGTATAATTTTGTGTAGCTGTACTTAATTATGCTAGCTCATATAGGGACTTGCGTATTTTAATGTTCTCATCAATGTTCTCTGAGCCCCATGGCGCCCCCTCGTGGTTACAGCAGTTTTTGTATGGAACGAATAAAAAAGCAATTAACCTTCTGTCTAAGTGTTAAACCAGTTCAGGACTATTGAATATACTTTATACATTAAAATTAATTGGTGGGCTTTATTGACAGTAAAGTCACTGACAGCATTATCAGATGGGGCGACGCCTCAAAGAGCTTAGAAGAGGTAAAAAAAAAAAAATTCTTTTATTATTATTTCAGGTGTTTGTCAACTTTGCCAAGCAACAGACAGGAGAGGATGTGGATGCTTCACTGCACCGACGGAAAGGAAGAAACGAGAAAAAAATCTCACCGATGAAGAGAAAAACATGAACTGTCGCCTGGACACAACTCTGCACGGTAGCAATGCAGCGTTCAGCATTTTTACATTTTACCTCCATGTTTAGAATACAGTCCAGCCCCAGTTGTTGCCTGCCAAATTAGTGCTGTTCATTTTTTTTTCCAGTGGCAGGGAAAGGTTACGCACCTCTGACTGTGCATCTGTCGCCCTAGTTGCGATAGAAGAAGACAGTGTAAGATACTGCAGCTCTTTCATTTCAGACATGGAAAAAGAAAGCATATTTATTTTAGAATATTTATTGTATCCTCCTGAGACGCCATGCTCATATAGAAGTTCAGGTCTCAGGATTCAAAGTTGTAAATATTGTCTGAGTAATGTTTAAGCACCAAAGAAACTGTTTTTGTTTTTTTTTTAATGACTGCTTTATTCCAAATGTCATGTTGGTTCCCCCACCCCCCACAAAACTTTAAGTGGAGTTAATATAATTTACAGTTATTCAAATATGTCTGTTTTATACATTCTCAATTTGTTTTCTCCAACATTGTCACAACCACAGCACCTATTGTATTAGTTACAGGAAAAAAGATGGTTGTACTTTTTATTTCCATTATTTTAGCTGGTTTGCTCTGCAACATTCAATAAAATGTTTCTTGCTTACACTTCATGGACGCTACACTGAAGAATCTGGGTTTTTCACAGCGACTCCAGAGAAGTTCAGGTCACTTCACCAAGGCTGTGTAAAGAGTTGGACCATGAACAGTTAGTGTACTTCTACTATTAGCCGTGGGGATTTAACAGCAGCAAACCCAGCGTATCATTATCTACTCTGTTTATTTGCTAAACAATATCTAAGAAGTCGAAATATATATATATTTTTTTCAATAAAATGAAATCCAAACTTTATATATCAGAAAGACGCAAGGGGCTGGGAACATGATGCTGGAAAAGAACCTCATCCTGATGATCAAACTTGTTTACTCACAGCTTACAGAATTCATATATTCACAATTGTCAAGTATTCCTCTCTGAGCTCCACAGATCACTCATACAATTTAAATCTCACAATGAAAGAGAAGCTCGCCTCAGCTCTTGTTTCCCTGTATCTTTCTTCTGGTGTAGTTCTTCCACTGCAGATGTGCGGTGTTTACCTTTAAAGGTGCTGCATTATGGAACATCTGTGCTTCAGTCAGCTGCAGGATGATGAGTCGCATTCCTGAGATTCCTCCTGGCCACCGTCTGAACTTGCTGTCAGTGTTTCTGCTCGTCCTGTGCTCCAGAACCAACCACACGAGGGCAGCAGGAGTCCAGCAATGACGTCCTCAGCTCAGCTCCGGGGTCCTCACCTTCAGGAGGCCTGTTTTGAAGTCACTCAGCGTGTGACAAGGATTGGCTGAGCAGATGGGCTTTTTAAACGCAACAGAAACATCCATCATCTCCTCCTGACGCCGCTGCACGCTTGTCTCTGGGCCGCCCGAGTCACCCTTGAGAAAACTCGAACAAATACGTCACACACGCACGCCTCCTTCTCAAAGCCACACACCATTTTCACACTAAGAAAAGAGAGAAAAAAAAAATCTACAACAGTGCAAATGAATTATGCTGCCTTTAACTTTTTCCGCCTTTCATTACTAATCAACAGTTTGTGAATAAATTATGTCCCTTGCAGTTTTGTACTGAACCAGTCATAGAAATAACAGTGCATTTACTTAATAACTTCCAGGGTAATGCTTTTGATTTCTTAATCACCATGCCTTTGCTACACCGTCCAGCTGAGCTGCATATTTGCATCTGGAGAAGCTGAAGTTCTGCTGCTGCCTTTGAGTAACAAGTAACAAATGAGGCAGCAAAGTAAAGTTGCTGGAGTTGGTATCAGCAGAACTTGAGCTAATATCGCCGGTCTGCGTGTGCAGGCTGGCATCGACCTCGGGGACTCAAATGAGCCACGTCTAATCAATAATACAGTAGCACTGACTCATCGTTGTTTTGCCAAATACACAACCTTGCTAATGTAATGTACAACAACCTGAGCTTTCACTCATCACAGCGCATGATCAAGACCTTCACAAACATTCCAGAACCTAGCTCCACACAGCTCCACAAACCAGGACAGCAACTCTTCAAGATGCAATTAGCCACACTTGCTTCCTCAAGTAGCAAGTGATCAACACCCCCAGAAGTGAGATTTTGGTGCGTGCGTGAGACTAGTGGCGAGGACAACTGGTAGAATCAGGGATTGCTGCTAGACATACACCCAGCTGATGCCAGACAGGAACGGAGTAGTAGACGAGGGACAGGTGGGGGTGATGGTGGCAGCTGCTTTAAGTTTTTCAAGTTGACTTAAAAATAAAATAATTGCATGTTTTTTGCAAACATGCACTTTGGCAAGCTCAGAGTAGCCTTTATGACAAGAAAAGTGCCCTCACACTGAGTAATCTTTTCAGATGTCTCTCTTATGTTGAAGCTGTGTCGAGAGCCAAGAACTGTTTTAAAATCTTTATAAGTGAGAATACAACTCAATAAAGTCCCACGGATAATACGTATTCTCCATCTTTGTGTCTAGTTTGCTTCCGGTTACTGACCCGGAAGCAGACTACTTTAAAAATAAAAAGTACTTGCGGTATCTTTGCGATATTCCCCCCCCCCATGTCCCTACTGGGGCTCCGTAAAAGACAAAGATCGCTGGTCTTACAAATGGAAAAATAAAAAAAAGGATACTGTTGTACTTGTCAAATGAAAGAAGGAGAAAATGAACATGATTAGCGAGTGCCATTAAGGAGCAGTGAGTGAGGTTCAGCAGCCATGCAGATGTTGGGAGGGGCGTATGTGGAGTTCCAAATAAAGCTGTAGATGATGGATGGAAGACAGAAGTCCTCGTTAAATATTTTAGGATGTTTATGATTAAAAAAGCAGGACGTGTCATATAAATGATAACAAGGTCAACAACCCGACTTTCAGAGGAACTTAATGTGACTTTGGAATGATGGTGTTGTTTTCCATTGGCAGAATATGACGCTGTCACTGAGCCAAACGAGGGACAAATGGCTGCAACGTGAGTCAGTACAGAGTCAACAAGTCATGACAGCTTTATTGAGGTCATTCATTCAGATATGAGGCCTTTGCTGGGCTGTACACGGATACGCGGTGATCAAAGATGAGACAAACACGCAAACGCAGCCCAGAACTAGTGACATTTAGAGCTGGCACCAGAACATCTGTCTCCTCATACCTTCGTCTTTTCACCACCATCCCACCACTGATGGACTCTCACTGCCCATAAATCAAAAAGGAACTTTTCTATGGTTATTAAACCTACTCTCTGAGTCAGAAGACATTTGGGCACTATTATGCGAAGAGGAAAAATGTAGTGTTACAGTTAAAACCCTGAGTTGTCAAAGCCTTAATCAGCTAATAATTTAGGCCATGTGTGCGTGTGTATAGATAAATTCTAGCTTACTCCTAGGTGACTCCTCATATGATTAGCGTATGACTCCCCATGTACTTATCTTGTATGACCGAACGCAATCACCATAACTCCTGACAGTGTGCTAGTGTGTATTGTTTAAAGCATCATCATTTATTAGGTCATCGACAGCCTGCTGAGTCATTATGAGCAGGTAAACAACTTCCGCTGGAGTTTCAATAACTACGTGTGCATTATGTATGTCAAACACCGCCTAAAACAGCAGATGGTTCATCTTTATTATGAATAAATATTGAATATTATGTACCTTTATTCTGAATAATATATATTATTCTGTATATATGTGTGCTAGAATGTAGAGGCAGACAGTTGATTTGCTTCCGTCTGTTGTGAGAGAATCTCGCTGTGAATATGGTTACAACATTAAACATTTATTAAAGTTGGATCTGGGGGTGCCAGCGAATTATCTGGCTGACGTCTGTAATCTCATCACTGTTCCAGCAGAATGGCCTGCAGGGTTCAACGGTAGATAAAGTGCTGCCATTTTAATGCATTATTTCTAAGAGGACCTGACAGGCCTGCTTCAAAAATACTTTCCGGTTCAGCCAGATCACGGTTATGGGTGATGAACATTCAAGGTCAACGCTTATTGTATAGTTGGCATTGAAGATGTTAATTAAAGCAAAAAGGAAAAAAATAATCTGCTATTTCACTGTCCCACATACACTTTAAACTGCAGTTGGAACTGTGTTTTGCTTGATTACTCCTTAATTTTACTTCCCTTACACTCTCAGTGACAAATTTGCTTACTCTTAGTTGTAAATGATCTCTTAAGGGAAATGTTATCACTTAACTGCAATGTCCTGAATGCTGACATTCTTTTGTTTTGTAGGTTTCTCTTGATTTAA
This sequence comes from Pao palembangensis, assembly GCA_015343265.1. Taxonomy (NCBI): domain Eukaryota; kingdom Metazoa; phylum Chordata; class Actinopteri; order Tetraodontiformes; family Tetraodontidae; genus Pao; species Pao palembangensis. Next base: position 9,001,900 of record CM027093.1, read on the forward strand.
ATATTGACTCGCGTATTTTAAGTGTGTTTTATGCACATTTATGTATTTTGATCACACTTGAATATGTGAACAGTTTCCATTATTACTCATTTAATAACAAACCTATTATAACTGGCCTTTTTCATAATCTAAATCTGCTCTGGTTATACCGTCTTAAGAGGTTGAGTGTAATTGCTCCATGACACCAGGCACTGTTAACTTTAATGACTTCAATCGCCACAGCCGACTTGTTTTAGAGACAATCTGCGACTCTTTCCAGGTCTCAGACTGTTTTCCTGCTGCCCTCGAACGTGCTTTGGCTGCTGATGAGAATGACTGAAATTGAACTGACGCTCAGAAGCATCTCCCTTCCCCCCCCCCCCCCCCACCCCCCCACTTATTCCTGCAATTTACAAGAATGGAGAACTGAAAACACATTCTTGGGAATGTTATTTGTCCTCCGTCAGCCTTTGAGTGCCATCATACTTAAAGTCTAACAATTTGTTTCCCAGCTTTCTTTTCAACAGTGTTTTTCCTGGTATAATCTAGCGCTCATCTTCAGTGCTTATCTTTATGGGTTGACAGCAATTTCCATTTAAAAATATGTTGATAAGGTAATCTCTCACTCTTAAAGAATATGCTCACAGCAGTCAGGGCACTACTTTTTTTTTTTTTTTTTTTTTTTTTTTTTAGCATTAGCCCCCAAAAAAACTAAAAATGTTTTACATTTCCCCAGTTTTTAATTGAATATTTACTTCAAATTCTTCTGGTCTGGAACAGACAGTCACGGCCATCCACACTGTTTGTTATAACAATCATGATAAATAAGAGGTCCAAGTGACATCAAATGGACCGGAGTAATTACATTTCTCATTTGGATAATGGCTGTGGAAAAGGCAGAACTGTGCGTTGAGTACTGCCTTTGTTTCCCATTCGAGTTTTGAATTGGTCGGAGTTCATTTCCTGCTCTCTGCACGATAATATCAACAGCCAATGGGAATTAAACGGCAACCTAAAATAACCCCGCATGAGTGAATGTGTTTCACCCCTCAGCAGGCATTCAGTCATTTAGTATCTTAGGGATGTGGAAGAACACCACCTGTAAGACTGATGGAATATATTTAGGGGAGAGCTAAATTTCACAGCTGACTAACCTTGAAACTCTCTACCACTGTGTTAGCGAGGCCAGTTCTCAGTACTGGAAAAAGCAAATTGTTTCACTCTCGTCAAAGAGCGACAGAAACAAATGTAACTTTTAAGGAAAAAGTCGTTTTGGTTTTATACTATACTCAAGAGCTGCCTGAAACGTATTAATCTGATGTAATGATGGAGGCATTCCAGTGATCTCTACGCACTAACTATAGCCGCAGAGATGTGGGTGGGTGCTACTGTTGTGACTCATTGTTAGTGAGAGGGTGCTGATTACGGTAAGATCAAAGGTCCAGTTTTATTCACTTTTCTGTTTTAGTGGCACAGCACAAGCGACGGAATCCTGGATGCATCAACACACCAGTATGTTCGCCCCAGCACTGTTGATATGGTTGTATGGGTGGCAAGTACATCAGGAGATAGCGTTTCCGTGGATGTTTCCATGACCTCTAAGATGAACTCCTGCATCAATCTGGCTCGGAGAGCAGTCGGAACACACGGGCCAAAGATGAAGATGGATGTGGGTTCTTGGAGTATCTCAGTGAATCCATACAGGAGGTGTAGGAACAGAGCACATTAGCATGCGTGCCAGTGGTGCACGGATACCTGGTCTGGTGCTGACAGCTCCTCAAGGCACACAGATTGCAATGCCCAAGGTCATGTCACCAGGGAGAGCAATCAACACCTACGCACCACAAACATGCATGGAAGTCAGCTTAGTTGTGCTGCAAAGATCTCGCCACACTGAGCCCCTGAAATTCAACAATTAATAACTTTATTTCAACACTATTAAGTTCACTGTGTAATTCATTCTCCAGAGTTGCGTATTTATTTAGAACAGGGAAACTATTTTTTTTTGTTCCGTAGAGGAAGAATAATTTGTTTCTTCCAAATTCCTTCAGAAAGAAAAAGTTATTTCAGACTTCTCTGGTTGGCAGAAAGACACAGTTGTAATTGTGTAAGTCTCTGTGGAATACAAGAATAATAGACGACAGGATTGGAATGAAAACCTTTTTGGGGGCTTTTTTTTAATGATCCAAAGTAATAATTTTTTTTTCAGTGTCATGAAAAAGGTGATCTTACTTGCAAAATGACTTACATTTAATTTGTTGTCAACTCCATGTGACATGAAACACATACATGTGTCATGTTGAGGCTTCCATTTCCATTTGCAGTAGGTTTGGTAGTTCCAAGGTTGCAGTTCTGTTGTTGTTATTATCATTTGTTAGGGGGACAGATGAAGAATAATGAGGTAAAGAAAATAACACCGAGTATTTACCCACTTTTGCTATTCATGGGAAAATGAAGGCTCAATCTACGGTCCCCAAGATGCTCAGCAGTCAGGAAGATAAACAAGGAAAGGCATCATTCTCCGCGGTTTCAATCCCCAGGTAACCAAGGAACAAATGGAATAAACTGGAGACTCCACGAAAGCAAGAGAAGGTAAATGGAGAGTGACAGAGTGAGCTAAAACAATAATGTCTTTGATGGGCAGTGGCTTGATGGAAGTCGGTTTGTCACCACCTCTGGGATGGGAATAACTGACTTTGTGTGTGTAGCAGTTGAGAAAGGAACCAGTGGGTCTGTATCTTCGTAGTGAGACCAGACCTTCCCAGGTTTTACAGTTAACTGTATTCCTGTGGTTGTCTCTCAGCTATTTAGGACTATTACAGTCCGATTAACTTTGGGGGGTGGTGGTCAAGTGGATAAAGAGGTGAGCCCCATAACCTGGAGGCATCTAAGGCACTGGTTCCAGTCCAGACCAGATGTGAGGTCGGCATGGGAGATATGAGAGGAAGAGGAAGAAACCTCGACCGAAATTGTGACCACCACTTTGGGCCCTTGAGCAAGGCCCTTAACCCCCTAGTTGTTGGTTGTTGCTCCCCAGGCGCCTTAAGTGGCTGCCCACTGCCAGTGTGTGTTGTACATGCATGTGATGGGAAAAAATGCAGAGGTTTAATTTCCACTTGTGTGGATTAATAAAGTGTGATTATTATTATTATTATTATTATTATTATTATTATTATTATGCTGTCTAAAATATGTTCAAAAATGATAGAATAAGTAATAATGTACAGAAACCAAAAAATACCTTGTGACATATAAACACAACACTGCTCTGGTTATTGGGGAAAAGTCAGTGGAGCTGGTAGGCAAAGGCCTCACTTCACCAGTCAGTCTTTGTTCCAGCTCTTAACCATGAGCTGTGGGCAGTGACTGAAGAACGTCACATGTCCAATCAGCTGAAATGAGTTTCCTGTGAAGAGTGGCTGGATTCAGCCTCAGAGGACGGGTCAGGAGCTCAAAGAGCCTCCATGTCCAAGAAGCTAAGTGAGGTACTTCAGACCCAGGAAATGGTGAAAAGAAGATGTATACCACCTAGCCTAATAACACCTTGGTGTTGTCCTGCAGGAGGTGGCTGGGGTGGTGATGGTCTCAGCTTGAAGACCCTGAATATTATAGCTGTCACACAAACACAGAGAAGCTTGGCTTAATGAAAACAATACTTTATTTGCATGTCTAACTTCCTATTTACAGAAATGGCTGCTCATTAAGCTATCATAACTGTGAAAATGGATCTTTATTTGAACATAGTTACTGTGTAGAGGATGGGTTGTGCAGTTACAAAACACAGATATACAGCTACAGTAAAAACACTGCCTGGATAGCTCACATTCATGCACGACAGCCGTTATCCTTGAGTTTATCAAACATATACTGCTGTGAATAAGGCATACAAACTGTTGCTGAAGCTACAAAAATTCCAAATCTAAATTAAAATCCGACCAGATCTGCTCATTGCTAAATGATAAAAGTTACAAACCTGTATCAGGCAAAAATTGCAATGACACAAAAAGCTACCAGTAACTACACAGGCGCATTGTGGTTTGATGCATTTTCACTGTCATGACAAGAGGTCAGACCCAAAAACTTTGAAAAGCAAGAGCACATAGACAGTTTGAACGCCAACTGGAGACATGAGAGGAATATATTAGCAGAGGAAGAAGAAATGGGGAGGAAAAGAGAGGAAACAAATGAACAATTACTGAGCCGACCCAAAATGTGAATAAATTAAGGTTGCATGAATAAATGCAGCACTGATTGAGAAAACCATTATGAAGCTTTCATTTTTGGAGACTCAAAGGAGCTGCAGAAATTAGGGAAAATTCATTATTCAGTGCTTCTGAAAATTGCTGAAAGTGCCATTATTTAGGTACATTTGTAACCAGCAGCATCTTTCATAATGCACCCAATCAAACTTTGAAAAAAAAAAGAAAGAGAAGTGTCACATTTCCATGTAAACAGTTTCTTAAGTAAAACATTCATAAGAAAAGAGGCAAGATGACAAAAATATATACCAAAACTAGCCAGGGAAAAAAATCTAATTAATCTATTCAAAACATTCAAGCTCGACCAGTTTAATCTCCTTTTATTTATTCATTAATGTATCTATTTATTGTGTACTGTAATAAAGTGGCAGCACTTAAGAATCATCCTCAGTTTTAATGATGTGGAAAAGTGTGACGTTAAATAGCACCTGGTGACCGTTGTTCCAGCCGTAGAGAGCGCGGTCCCTGGCGTTGTAGTCCAACATGGACATGTGGAAATACTGGTTATGAAAGGGAATGTCTGTATATTCGTAGGTGGAGGTTTTAGTGGAGTAAGCGTAGTACACCTTCGCACCAGTCAGGTGGGAGTTAGTGATGTAGAGCGTCCCACAGATCATGAAAGACTCGCCGGCGTTCCTCTTTGAGTACTCTGTGTTCCATGTCTTGAGGATCTGGAGCGTGTCTGGGTTGATCTGGCTGATGACGATGTTTCCGGCATTCTGGTTAGTGGCGTACACGGCCCACAAACCCAGCTCGTCTGCCATCAGGTCGATGTCAGAGAAGCCCCCCCAGGTGTAGGGATACACGTTGTGAAATCCGGCGGACTCCAGAGCCCTCTGGGTGACCACCCGACCCCACTCGAAGCTGTATCTCACGATAATATTGCTCTGCATTTTGTTGTAATACAGAGAGCCGTTGTACACTACGTGGTTGGTCCCGGCCCATTTGAAAGGCAGGTTGTATGTTCGCGACTCCACTCCGGCTACAAAATCAGTGAAAGACTTGTACTCTTTCACTATCTTGTTGTTGGTGTAGCTGTCCATGTACCACACCTGAGAACATGACAAATGGTCCATCATTCACACTCAAGGCACAAAAAAAACTATATATATGTACACTGTATATATATATATATATATATATATATATATATATATATATATATATATATATATAAATGTCTGTTTAGTACAGGAATAAACAAATAGAAGAGACTAATAAAAGCATAAAAATATTGAATTTTAAGTTTTAAAAATGGTTAATTAAACATGTTGTTGGTTTTTACTGTAAAAACCCAAAATGAAACACAATTAGCAAGCAATAGGTATTAATTAATTATTGTCTGATTTAAGATGTAATTGTAGTTTGACAGCCCTACTTTAAACTACTCAGCCAAAAAGGAGACAGTTCACTACTGATGCCCATTAAAGCCTTTTCTTGGTGCGTTATATCAGTTTTGTCTGTGTCTAGACAGACAGCCGGACACTTTTATAATTTCTGAGACATTTTGTCAAGCAGAAAAGTGTGGATGAGATTTTTTTTTTTAATTTCACACAGTGAGCATGAAGATAACCTTAGAAAGTGTCCAGGTTAGAGAACATGAAGAGAGCTCAACCATCCTGTGGTTTGTACTATATAAAAGCCTGTCGTGATTCATTTTTATGTTAATGAAGACACTGTGACCAATGGACCAAAGTCCTTTTCCAGATAACACCGTTTTTCATATTTACATTTTTTTTCACGTGTAAAGGAGTCTTGTTATTTTTTTTTTTTTGTGCATATGAAACTTTAATTCACTCATTCCTTCTGAGAACCAGGAAGCAAGCAGTTGTTTGTAAATCATTAAAATGCTCTCTCCTGCTTCAGAGGCTTTAAAGAGACTGCAAAGCACATTAACTTGACTCACCCTGTTGTTTTTGGGCGATGCCTGAGGGTCTGTCATCCAGGCTCCGAATCTGGTCCCTGAAGTTTTCACTGTGAGCGGGCCAGTGATCTTCATTAGCTTGCCACATGCTGCGAAACACATCACACAGCTGCAGTCACGTGCTAATGAAACTACTGCCAATGTTTTGGTGGGAAAACTGGGATGAATTGCAATGTGCTGGATTGCTTGACTCTGCTACTGGCTGATATCACAAAGCACTGAAAAAGACTCCTAGTTCTGGTCACAAACATGTGTTTAATCATAGAAATACAGACAATAACTTGACAAACTGCCAAAAAGCAACAGCAAGTAAGTCCCCTCCCAATATGTTGGAAGACCAAAATGAATTCCTGATGATTTAATGTCTGGAGTGCCTGAGCAGCACTTAATTCATCTTGTCAGACACTTTAATTGTGTGCAATGACAGAAGACTATTACTTGTATGCAAGTTTGCAGCTTCCTTATTAAACTGCTATTTTCCTAATCAATCAGAGCTGATGCACGCTGAATGCTGAAGAGACCTCAAGCTCCCAGAAAGCTTCCAGCCCCAAACTGGTCAGAGCTAAAGTCACTAAGGAGGCAGAACCAAGTTAAAGCTAATTAAGAACCATACTTGTTCACTTCAAAAGTAGAAGGTTATTTATTATTTATTTTAGTTTCCATATATCTGTGATGGACTTACTGAGTTTGTTCATACAGCTGTGGAGGCGATTTTCCAGGTTTAGGATCCTCTGTTGCAGCTCCTCGTAGTCGTAGGCTCCCATTTCCTCTTGGATAGCCATCAGTACAGCGGACAGGTTCCGAATTTCCTCTTTAAACTGGGAGATGAGCTTGGAGTCAGTCTTGTATTGCTCGAGCACTGGAATCAGTGGCTGGAGAGACTCCATCTTTCCTTTTAACTCCTAGAAATATCATATGAACTGATTAAGCTTTCATTGTTGGTGACAAATTCAAAGCAGTGCTGCAACAAAGGAGGAGGTTCTAGAAACCCCCCAATCATTTTGATTACTATGGTGATAAACCACTGAAGTTATCAAAGGCTTAAACAGTTTAATAGCAGCTTCGGGAATATCAAAACAGGAAGTTCTATGACGAATCTGATATTTGTACTGTGTGGAAACAGGATATTTCAAAATAGCTCAGTCACTTAAGAAGAAAAATAATAAGGAAACTTTAGAGATGGATGATTCCTTATTGTTAAAACGGTGTTATCAACTATCACACTCGCCATGGCAGCACACCTAATCACAACAAACACTGATGTGGCTCCACTGCACAGGCATCATTTCTACAAAGGTTCACATGATGGATAACAAAGGTGCACAACTTTCAATAACAGACTCATCTCTGCATGACATTTGGCAAGTGCATGTCACAAATTAATATGTAGAACACATAACTTGTCCTCTCATAAACTGTTGGAAATTGTAATAGATTTGGCATTTAATTGTCCAGTTATGGAAACAAATAGGTTTCTTTGTTTTGTTTATGCAGCAGATCCACAGACATTTGGATGAGAACCGGTTGATAACACACTTTTGGAAATAAAATGAGAGTTTAGACTATATATATATGCATGTTTTCTAATCTGTACTGGTTATATCTGCCTTTGACAGCTGACCTTTCTTTATAGTAAAGTTCAAAGGTCCAGTTAATACCAAGCTTCTGTTAATTTAAGAAGAGGCCAACCAGGTAAACTCACAATGAAAATTATTTTCTTTTCTTCTTTTTTCTTTTCTTTTCATTTATTTTCCTTACTAAGGTATTGTTCACTGCTGTTGTTTTGTAATTGTTCCAGCTGTTTTTGTTTTTGTCTTTGGTGGATCTGTATTGATCTGATTTTTCCCACAGCTTTTCACTGAGATGGCTCTCCACAGGTTAACCTTCAAACATAGATATACCTGAAAGTTTTTGTTGATGAGCGTCTTCCTGTCCGATTCAATCTGCCTGAACTTTGACCGAAGTCCTTTGATCTGGCTCTCCATCCTCATGATATACTGAAAGTCCCTCTGCGTCCGTAGGTTCAGCACCTCAATTGACTGCGACATGTTCTGCACCTTTTGAAAAGAATGAAACAGCACAGCATTGATTTTCCTGTCCACCAGAGATTAAAATGTCCTCCATGTTCAGCTGCTCAGCAGCCTGCCATGATCCAGCTTCCCAAGGAACAAATCAACACTTTGACCTCCAGCGTGATTGTCTTTTAACTACGTCTGTGTGATCTGAAGTTTGAATAGATTTTAAATAAACATAAGATGCTACATGGGATTTTTTTACTCCCTTTATTTTGAAAACATATTAAGTTTAACATTTATAATTCAGTGCATCCTGTTTAGTTAGTGGAGGATGAGGTACTTAAGTTCTTTCATACCAAGAGTTCTCAGAATAGATGTCTGACACAGAATATCACACTGTCTCTGTCCCCTCAGACAAAAGCTTTCTGGGTTTATGGGTCATTGAGAGGATGTGTGCCTTTCGTTCTTTTCTTTGGCATCAATTTTAACGAACCAACAATATTTGAGAGCATCACCAGCAAAGTGGCCGCGTGCTAACACAACGTGTTCTGAATCCTTTGCTGGCTCTGGTGGAGGGATGCTGAAATGGCCTTGCTGAAGCCCCGAGGCAGCTTAGTGCATTAGTGTCAAAGGCTCCAATGAATGACAGCAAATACCCGTCGGCATCAAACATTAAAATGTAGGGTACAGAAATCTTTCCCTATATGTGTTGGTTTGCAGATAATGCATTGAATCATTTCTGTCACAGGAAGCGAGTTTAATTCAAAATGAAAACTGATGTTTCTGCTTCGGTTCATTGAAACTTTTTGGGAACCCATTGCAAAGTGCACAATTTAATAAGGGGACAATCCTCCAAGCCACAAATACACATTTCCCACTGGGTTCAAAGCCATTTAACAGTTTCAGGATGATGTGCTGTGGAGAAAAAGGCAATGGACATGTCAGTTTCATTCACTTTCCTTAAATGGAAGTATTCTCAGTGGGATGTTAAGTTCTGAACATTCAAGCCAGTGACATTTCTTTCAAAGCAGATATTGGGTTATTAAGAATATTTAAATGAAGCATTTCCTGTCATAATATTGCCTAGTCAATGACAGATGCATAACTGTGGTAGGGAGGGAAGTACTCCTACAGAAATAATTGGTTAATAGGCTTTTTGTGCTGCATTGAGGAGACTTCAAACAGCATTCCTTCAACACTCATTCCTTGGAGCCAGATAACACACAAACCACCAACAATAGATTTGCATGGATTGCTGCGCAGAGCGCATTGATGAATCATAGGTGGACCTCCTCCTGGTGCAATCTCAGTTAAATTAAGGAAATTAACATAATCTGTCTAAATTGTGGTGTTTTCAGGAAAGCAATTTTATGATTGTTATGCATGTGGCTGACGTGTGTGCCTACTTTCTCCAGGAGCTGGCGAAGCTGACGGCCTTTGGCGTCCCTGGAGCAGAGATTCTGTTCAGGCGCCACCACCGTGCAGATGCAGCGTCCATCCGCATCTTGAGCTGAGCTGTACACCTGCCACCCCTCCTTTGGCCGGATGGTCTGCGTGCAGCCACACAGGCGTGATTAAAAACAGAGACGCTGAATACAGCCAACAATAAAGGTGATGTCACAGTCATGAAACTGCACAGCTGTTGTGTATTCTTGGCAATGACACCACAGTGTATCAGAATTGAGTACCCACTTAACAATAAAGAGTGTTTATTTCCCTGGATGAAATAAATTCCTCAACACTTCCTCACTCGGAGACCAGTTCCATTACTGGAAGTCACACAGAGAGATGCAAATAAACCTGATTTGTGGAAGCGCTATCCCCTCTTTATTACACCAAATGTGCTCCACAGTTCTAGAATATGTAGCTTAAAAGACATAAAAATATGCATCTCGATCCCCTGCGATGTATTAGAATGCAGCAGCAGCAGAGTGTCAGAGTGTGCGCGGTAAAAACGGGTATGCCTTCAGATATTGATAAAAATGTCCTGAATTGCTGGAAAAGCTGATAGCTTATCATACAGCATCGATATTTGGACAATGCTGAACATTTACTATCAGCATGAGATGATAATGCAAGCCTCCAGGCAAAAACCTGCCTTCGCCAATTCCTCTGCAACACAGCCTGTGCCTGAAAACGCTGCTGTTTACTCGATGAGGTCCAACATTCGGAACATCAGAGAAGAACAAATAAATTATGATGAACATTTGAAATGCTAAGTTGGGCTTTCATCAAGATTTGTGACACTCAGGGCTGTAAAAATGAAGTATTCTGTTTTTATTACTGTCAGTACTCTGTCTCCGGCGTGCTCTTCCCTGTTGGTAAACAGTTTGTAATCAGCCATGAAAGATCTCTCCCCCTTTGGAGCAGGCAAGGACGTCAGCTTACTGTGTAGGATGCATAAACCGACACTGCACTGGGTGGTTCATGCAATTAGCATTTTTACAGATTTGACATTAAATTTACCTTTTGTCTGAGAATTTTTTCTCTGCTGCCTTGCTAGCAAAGTTTCATCAGTATTCTTCTGATACCCCAAGTTGTTCCTGATGTCATTTAAATGCAATAAAGCCGGTCAATAGATTATTCTTCTAGGTCCAACACTGAAAGCTAATGCTTGATTTTGATACCATTAAATGTTATATGCTAGAGGTGCTGAGTGGTATGCCGTGACTTGTCGCCGGAATCGCCCTCTCTGATGACATCGTATCTGGAGGGCATAAAAGAAGAAGAAAATACACACGCATGCACACACACATACACACACTCTTCCAGTTCTTCATGGCCTTACAGAGTCCTGAAAGGGTTCAACAAAGAAGCACATTTGACTAATCTATTTAAGCTCTGTTTCTCTCCTGTGACGCACATCCCACATCCTTTCCCTTCTTCTCACTCTGACATTTCCTCATATTAAAATGAATCTGTAGCAAAGCCAAGCCAGATGCACTCTCCACCAAGGCTCTTTCTCTTTTGATGTGAGTGTGTGTGTATGAAAGAGAGAGAGAGAGAGAAAGAGAGAGAGAGAGAGAGAGAGAGAGAGAGAGAGAGGGAGGGAGGAGGGCGGACTTTCTCCTTCATGAAATAATCTAAGCAGCTGCTTCTTCTATTTTGCCTTTTTGACTTTCTGACACATCTCACAAGCATTTTCACACCCCATACATGCTAAAAACATCATTCTTTTCTGAGTTAACAAGGTAAATTGTCTCTTTTTTTTACACACAACAATTATGACAAAGTGACAGTTACAGCCTTGTAATCGAGCAGGTGACACAATTGTGTATTCTGCATGACTGGGATGACCCCAAATTTCGATCATTCTTTTGTGAATTAATACCTGCAATCTGCTTTTTCTGATTGTAATTCTTATTTAAATGTTCAAACTGGGCAGGAATGAATCAAATGAATTTAAAACAACAGTATATGGTAGGTAAGAATATGCAGTCATTATATTACTAACTTAAAGATCAATTACTTCAGTAAGGATAACAGTATTGTGTAAGTGTTTGTATTTCTAAAATACAAACTGGAATGTTTTTCATTCTTCCATAGTATTTGTTTCAACATTCCAGAACGAACACCAGTATCATGATGGAAGTTAAAAAAAAAAAAAAAAAAAAAAAAAAAAAAAACAATCAGAAATCCTGTTATAATCTATAATCTTGTTATTCAGTTACATTTGCTGATACTGGGATGCGCGCTGGTGAAAAGGAGCTAATAACGAAAATACCTAAAACCTGAAGTGACTCATTATTCTGCTGTTGCATTCATCAGGCACTGGCAACACTTCACCATCAAGCCCGAAATAAACGCAACTTTAAAATCAGGACGTCTCCTGTCATGGCGCACTTTACTGATGAAGTTTATCAGAATTGTTTCGGTCGGGAGGCAGTGGACTCACCGCTGAAGGGCAGTATCCGAGCAGCAGCAGCAGAAACAGCAGCGGGTTCAGCACCACAGACAGCGTCCACATCCTGACCGCGGTGTCCCTCCTCCGCCTCCTCCGCCTCGTCGTCAACTAATTTTCACGTGCACTTGCACCGGTGGGCTCGCGAGCCACCTCAGACACTACGCGCTGGGGGAAAAAAAAAAAAAACGTGGCTTCCTGGTGGGAAAAGAGGGAGGGGGAACACCCATCCACTTGTCCGCGTTACGTACGCTTTATCGCTTTATGTGGACGTGAGACGTCGAGAGGAGCGGGGGATGGGGTGAAAAAAAAGTTTGCGACCGTGCCGAACATCGCAACCCGGAGGTGACATCAGCCAGCGGCCGGTCGTGACTCCCAGTTTTAAGGTGCTGCGTGAACAGCAACCACCCACAGCTGTACGCAGCAAAAGTAACAGCTGTGTGGATTCGCCCGAAATGAGAGGCGCAAGACCAGAGCTGCGTCAACAAAAACATTCTAATTTCAGAAATAAAATAGAATAAAACATTCAGTTTGAAATAATTTAGTTCAAAATTCTCCCTCCGGTATCCCTTATAATTTCTTTAACCTGTACAGTGAACAATGAATGTCACTGTACAGATACGGCACAATAAAAGTATCTTGGTATCTGTGCGTGTGAGTATTTACCGTATTTACCCAAAAGTGATCCGTCCATTCATCCCTATTTTGTTAAATTGTTTGTCATGGGGAGCTGCACAGATACTGGTCTCTGACAAACCGGTCCACTGTCAGCACCTGCCTATGCTGTTCCCTTTTTAATTAAAACCTACCTTGTATTATGTGTTTTATGTATATTATGTCTACTATGTTTGTATTTCTATGATTCTATGATTGTATTTGTTTCTCTCTCTCTATCTCTTTTATTCCCTCTGTCCTGTCTCCCTCTTCTTCTCCTCCTTTACCCAGCTGACTTTCAGCAGGATGGTTCCTCCTTGTAAGCCAGGTCCTGCTCAAGGTTTCTTCCTGTTAAAAGGGAGTTTTTCCTTGCCACTGTGCTTACCTGGGGGTTCAGGCTCTGGGTTTCTACCTCTGTAAAGCACCTAGGGACAATTTTATTGTAAATGTCGCTATATAAATAAACAAATAAATACATAAAAAGCTACCTATTCCAGGGCCTCCCGGAGATGATGGTCCCAAGGGTAACCCCGTACATGAGCAGCACCGACACTCACATAGACGCACAAAGCCCTCATGACTGTTGCTTGATTGATAGAACCATCTTGCTGTATCTCTCACAAGAACAAGCAAATAATTTGACTTTTATTCTGATCCATCTGCAGGGTCCTGTTGGCTTCCCAGGAGACAATGGTCCCCCTGGGGAGCCTGGCACAGCTGTAAGTGATTCATCCCTCAGTGGATCAGGTGGTTAAGTCAGAAGTAGTTCTGTATGTAAAATTTGAATGTTGATTAATGTTTTTGGTTTGTTCAGGGTATCAACAGCTTACCAGGTGACAAAGGAGATGATGGAGAGGCTGGACAGCCTGAACGGAATCAGAGCATCTGACCAGACACACACACACACACACACACACACACACGCACACACACGCACACACCTACCTGTGGGGGCAATTTACAGTCTGAATCATCCTTGTGTGCAAGTTCTTGGACTGTGGGAGAAAACCGGAAACCCACACTGACACACCTCCACCCTAAAGTGCTTAAAAAATATAAATAGAATAAATATATAACATTAAAAGTAATTGTTATCATTAAAAAATTCATACAGTTTTTGTTCCTTTTTTGTGCCAATTTTTCTTTTGGCAAAACTTATATTTGCATTTCCAAACGTAATCATTCCAAATACTGAAATATGCATGAGAATCTCTTCTCTATTACGTAAGAAGAAAATCCATTCTAGCAGAAATTAGCTTTCAACCTGTCTGGTTTGTTTATGGAACTCCTAGGAAACCGCACCTCAAAAGCTCAGAGAAAGAAACAGAAAGCAAAACCTTTGCCTGTAGCTTAATAACTTGCAATACTTTTGTGTTATGGCAACTGACTGCTTAAATAGAGGAAACACTCATTCATTAGTGAGACTTCATTAGCACATTGATATTTAAGAGCTGTCAAATTATGGAGCAAATGACACAAATCTGAATGTGGCATTGTGCTGTTGTAATGTTCCTTTTTCGCCAGAGCCATTACTCACGCCCTCTCATGTGACACAATATTTTCACATAATTGATGTGAGGTATTAAATAACGTAGGACACTCTCTCTACGCAAGAGACTACGCACACAAAGAGGAGTCACAGCCATGAAAACATTTTCATTTCCTTTCCTTTTGTTCTTCTTACTTCAGCTGAGATGATGACACTGCCGGGAAACTTTTTGGCTCAAGGTAATTCTGAAAAATTGTAGTTTTGCAGCAATGTGCCCTTTTTTAAAAATACCGTGGTTGATGTTCATCTCAATTTCCCCACATTCACAAAATTAGTTGCAAGTGCAGTTATCTTCAGCTCTGTCCTGATAAATAAGAAAATATATAATTATACATTGCAAAATATATCAGATTTATCAAATATTTTCTTTCTTCCCAATAAAATTATTTTATAAGTGATATTTAAGGACAGTGACAGTTAAGACAGTTTTTCTTTTTTAAAGAAAAATCAGATGTCTGTTGTTTGCCCAGACACCTAAACTGAGAAGCTCCAAACTAAAATAAATTAAATAAAAATGTTAAAACCGATTATGCTCATCAGCGCTCTTAGTGGTCACAGAGGGTACACTCACATAATGCATGGGAAATACCAACTAGAGCGCCGGTTCCTACTCTTCAAAACAGTGGATGTTCTCTCTCTCGACTGTCTTTTGAAAAAATTTTTCCACTGTGAAAGTCAGTGCTTCTATGGATAAACTGAAAGTTGGAGAGGAAATAATTTAAGCTCTGCCATGTGTCAGGTGAACTGAGATGCTTTACTTTATGTGTGTTGAGCTGTGTAGACAGTTTTGTTCTCTGGATGCACCTCTGGACCCTCCCTGCACATCTGCACAGTCTGCAGCAGGTGGAGACGAGTTGAAGACTTGGGTGATGAAGAAGAGTACCTGCTGTACCTTTGGAGTTTTTTCTCAGCATAACACAGAGGGTGTCTGGTTTCTCAGACTACATGAATAAAAGCTTTTTTGAGAGCTATGATATGCATTCCCGAGGAGACTCGCTCCAGGGAGTGGCTGCTTCTTACTTTTTTTTTGGCCTTATCCGGTCAGAGCTGTTCATCGCATTTGATGTGCCTGCCAGTATATTTGACAGTTCAAACACACTCCCCTAACTGCAATATGATTAATTCATTAAAGGAAAGATTGTTAAAAAATCAAAAAATGTGCAGCTCTTAGCATTCTAGGGCATTGTGTCGGTTTAAAATAAAACATATTGACTGAGTGTTGCAGGAAAAATCTTGCAAAAACAGACAGCAGTCTGTGCACATATTCTAGTGCAAAAACAGCTGAAAATCAGGCTGTTCTTTCCTTTATCCATGGAGTGTGTATAGTGTTTTGCTCCCCTCATCTCATCTGACCAAAAATCAACCATGTCTAAAAGATATAAATAATATATGCATAAATGTCTTTCATATATGATGATATCATATATGATGTCATATATGATGACATATCCTTGACTTCTAATTTGTGCTGTTCAGATTCTGAAACATTAAATTCATGTTTATGTCTGTCTAATTTTCAAAATGTCCCTATACTGTAGATGCTGAAAATACAGACAGACATGTTCTTTAATGAGCAGCCCTTCTCAGTTTGCTGTAGTACACTAATAAAATGAACTAGGTGCATCCTCTCAAAGCTCAGCTTAAGCTGGACAGTTTTGAAATGATTCTTTTATAAATCAAAGCAGCTACAGTGAAACCTGAAAGCGCAGTTAAAGAAAAAAAACATTGCCAAGAGGTTAACACTCTGGAATGGAATAAGTTCTGACATTGAAGATAACGCTGCTATAAAATAGACTTGGCTGTAAGAAGACAGATTTTGTTGGAGAGATTAATAAATGAGCCAAATGAATGTGGTGATGGGTGGGGGGTCAGCCAACTTTGCATTTCATGGTGGGAGTTTTTGAGCTTCACAGTTCTGATCCAGTGACATTTGGAAATGTCTTATCCCCTTGAATGTGATTGGCTGTCCCAGAGAGTCCTGCTCGAGCTGGAACTGTCTTGTTCCCCAGCTTTAATTTGTCCTGCTGCAGGGTTCAGCCCTACACGACCCCAGAAGGGATTAAAAGAGCAAAGAAATATTGCAGAATTCAAGAGCTGCATGGAAACCCTGCCTTTAGTTTCTCGGATTGTGTCGGCCTTGACTGTCTGACAGCAACGCTCAGACATGATGACTGAAGTGATGCCAGCAGTCCTGTTGTGATTGAATGAGCTTGGGAGTTTAAAGAAAACAGCACTTTAACACTCATTGGAATGCAAACTTGTTTTTCCTTTCCTTGTTTTTCCTTTCCTTGTTTTCTGCTCTTTCCAAGATGAAAAACAGCTATATTTTCCTCTTTCCTTTTATTGTTTTTTTTTTTTTAAATTTGTCTGACATGTCTGACACAGCAGTTAATGGTTAGTCATTGCCTGGACTGAGACGTACTCAGCATGTTCAACATGAAAGCATAAACACACACACACACACACACACACACACACACACACACACAAGATGTAAAATCACAACAGAGCTCATGAATGTCAATATTTCTGTGTATATATATGCTAAACACATACGTAGAGAGGGAATGATGAGGGTGAGCCAGGAGATTGATTGTTAAGAAAACATCACAGAGGAGATTTGTTTATGGGGTATTGCTCTTGTAAAGGGAACCAGATATGTGTGTGTTTTTTGTATTATGTTGACATGATGAGAATCACATATATACAGTCATATCCTAACCAATATCTTTTAAGAATAATGTGGTTGTTGTTCAATAACTGATTTTGTCTACAGACACAGCTAAACCGTTTCATTTAAACCAAACTGTACAACATTTAGTGATGGCATTAAGTTGCCAATATTTACATATCTTTCTGCAACAATGGGAACAATGTGGGATTCCCCCACATTAACATCCACGTATATTTTCGTTACAGAGGTTCAGTATAGATATAGTTATAGATAGCGCTGCAGATTCCAAAATTGGTATTTTGCATAATAAACACCTTTTTCCACATTGTATTTGCCGTCTGCTGGAACCATCTGTGCTCTGACAACTTGACAAACAAGGAAACATGTTTGGTGGTGGGTAATAGTTTGCTGTGATACCATAATAACACATTATTATTCTTCTGCAAAGAATGCCTACCGCTATCAAACACTAGCTTCGAAACCAGTGACAGTAAAATTATCTTGTCACGGTGAAATGTACTGCTTCTGCAAACACTCTTGCAGACTGAATACACACCTCCCATGGCAACCCTTGTGCAGGACTACGTGTATTGTTTGAGGAATATATGAATCTGGCCTTTATTTAAAAAAAAATCCGGGGTGCAGACACAATCTCAACTTGCTGGCGTCATTTGCAGATGTGCAGTGAGGAGCTCTGCTGTCGGGACAGACCAACTACTTACATCTGTGCCAGCAAAACAGCAATTCCGTGGCTGCAGCTTGTCACCACAGCGTGACGAAAATGCTCTCCCCTCTCCTTTGTGCAGCTTTCATGCCATCTATCTTTATTTACAGTCTATGGTTGAGAGCACGGTGTGCATAGGTCTCACACCAGAGCGATCCATGCAGTCCTGCGGGATAGCAATTTCTCCAGTACCAGTACAAACGTTATGTATGTGCCCTACGATGGATGTTGATTGTAGTCTCCTGAGACCTTAGCACTGGAATTGTCTAAATTTTTGGGCAAACCTACTTTACATGGATGCCTTTTATTGAAGTCTGAGCCAGCCATAATCAGTTTTGAAAAAAAAAAAAAAAAAAAGGTTTTCTAATGGTGTGCAATGACAAAGTTTAATGAACGGCCCCCTTTTCAGACATCTCCAATATCTCAAACATGCATAAACTGTTCAGCACCTGAACGGTATTCGTTATACGAGTCGGAAGTAAAAATCTGCCTCCTGGTGCAAACCCACGTATAACCTGCAAGTGAATTCGAAAGATTGCAGTCTGCATTCGGCAAAGCACCAACCATTTATTTCAGTTGCACATGTTGTAAACATACTATAATTACACAGATCTGAGAGCGGCTCTAAAGTCTGCGCTACTATGGTCTTAAGCTAAAGCGGGCGAGATGCAAACAGATCTTGATCAAAGTTAAATCTGAGTCAGAAGAGATCACAGCAACCGGGCTCGACAGAGTCAAGCTCCTGAACCCACAACACCCAGGATCACCCCAATCGTAAATAATCACACTTAATTACGATTAAGTGAAAACGGTTAGTACAACACAGCGAGGAGTCATGATGACGGTAAACCTTTGGATATCTCACAAGGCAGACATTCAACCCAACATGTTTCAGAATCCAGTTTTAATATTTTTGAGTGGCACATGAAAACATCTGTTCACTGTTACAGAAAGAGAAAATCAACAGGGCTCTTTGTGAATAAAATAAAGAAAACGCCTCCAAATGATGAGTATCAAGATATAAACATGACTGAAGAGTCAAATATGCTGTGACATGATAAGAAATTGAGGTACACAATAAAGCCCTTCCGATCTGTTTTTATATTACTCTTATTTTATTATGGCTTTCTATCCTGACAGGCATTCCATCTTTTATGCCCTGAAGAAATGATAAAAAATCTTTATACTATGGTGTTCCCGTTTAATTTGCCTTCATAAAACTCATATTTAGATTATTCAAAAAAAAAAAAAAAACCTTACAGATTGGAATGCAATAAAAAGGTAGTGTATTTCTTAATAAATGTTTTCTTATCAAATATATTTCGCAACTTTCTTTCGAAGAACTTGCCAAAAATGTATTTCAACCTAAAGAGCTGGGACACATGCATCTTTTTATGAGTGGATTCAAAATGAAACACTATTGTACAAAATAATAAAAATAATAATAATAATAATAATTACAGTTTCATTAAAATGCACTTTGTTTTAGCACCGTGATTGTTTTGTGACTTCACAAAGGCACCTCTGTGGTTGGATTCAGAGCAGCACCAAGAGCATCCAGAGAGGCGAGGTGGGGGTGGGTGGGTGGGGGTTGTTCAGGCTGACTGGATCCTCTCTGTCCAGCACGGCCCCACGTGTCCTCCTTCCTGATCTCACTCCCGTTACTTCCTGTAAGTTAAAGTCATGTGATTCTGGCCCTACAAGGGCGAGGAGGAATTTCCCCTGACCGGCACTTTCGTGACAGGGCCTGGGGGGGTGGGGTGGGGGGCATTCTTCTCTACCATCTTCTCCGTAGATGCTTTTTTTTTTTTTTCCCTTTTCTTGGTGGGGGTTGGGGAGGCAAAGGTTGTTGGATCTCAGCATGTGGAAGTTAATATCGACCCTCTGACCCTGTCCTTCAGCGGGGAGCCGGGGCATGTCTAACCGAGGAAGCAGACGGAGCCGACCTCAAAGCCGAACCTCTGGTTGGATTCCCCAAAGTCATTCAGCATGACGTCGATGATGGGCAACTGGTCGATGCGGGGAGTGTTGATCTCCATCACCGTCTTTGAATAACCCTGTTTCAGCTGCAGACACAAAAGGACAGATGGGAAGACGGTGTTTAGTGTGGTGAAGCCCGCTTCACATCGTTAAAGGACGGGAAAAAACATGGGTCCCACCACCTCAGAAAAGGGACGCCGAATTCAAAAATTTGCCAAACTAAATGTTTAACAATTTACTTTCAACAACTAAGTCATCTTGCAAAAGATCTCCTTTAGGGATTGATTGCAAACATTAAACGAATTTACTTTCAAATTAGAATTTTCTTTTCATCAAATAATTCCGTTGTATGAACACTATTCCGTCCCGGCTACATATTGATGAGGATTAATTGGATTTGTTGGGATTTAGTAGGAAAAATCTTCAAACTGCGGTTTGAGAGATTACCGAGCAGCCGTCCGTCAGTGGCTTAACGTAGGGGTTATTATCGTAAGACAGCTCCTCATCGTTGGAGCCCAGGAAGCGCAGCGCCTTGTCGTAATTGTCAGCCTTGGCGTCGTACCACGCCACCGACTGATGGCAAATATACGTGAAGTTCTGCCGTGCCGCCGAGCTCAGCAGCTTCAGGAAGGTCATCTGCACCATGGTGATGGTTCTGTCTTCTACATCCACATAGTTCAGCTGGATGAACCAGGAGGAGGGGAAATTATGGAGGCAGGAGAAGAGGTGTGGGGAAAAAGAACAAATGATGAAATTGAGAAAAAAAGGAAACATGATGAGTCAGAGCTTGTTGCATGTGGCACGTAACAAGCAGAAACACTGAAACTATGTGACAATGACGTGAATGCTTGCAGGGCTGTAATAGAAAATAGAGTAAATAAATTATCAAAAAAAGGTACAAAGTGACTTACAATTTTGCCACGCTTAAATTCACTGAACCATGAACCTGGAGTTTCCTTTGGCCAGTTGGATATTCTAACCTACCAGAAACAAAAAGAATAAAGAGTGAATGAATGTGCCACAGCGTTAATGTCAAAGCAGCGGTTTGTCAACATTGTTACATTAACACCTTTCTTACCCCTGCAGACTTCTTATCTGGGTAGATGCACGTTTCTCCACCTGCGGTGAAGTTGCAGAACACTTTGATGGCATCTCCTGTGCAGCCTTGATTTGGATCAATCCAGTATTCACCTGGGAGATGGAAAGAAGCGTGACACAACCACTGAGGCGGAATGAGGACAGCTTTGGCCTTCATGCTACTGATGATAAAAAAAGGGGGTTGTTATTACCCATTTGTTCAGTCTGTACTTAATAATTAAATCGATATGTTGTGTGAACATTTGATGCTTCAAGGTCCCTTGATTTTAAAAATACTTCTTTCATGGATGGGCATTAGAGATTGCTGTTAGTTTTTTCTTAATCCTGTAATTCCAGAGGAGTTACCTTTTCTCTTTAAACATCCAATGTGCTGGCCATAAAAATGTTCTTGTCAGCAGATTATGAAAAAAAATAGCCCACCACAGCTTTACAGAAAAATAGCTGTGCGTGTTTCAACGTGACCTGTTCACACGCTCTGGCTGAATGTCAAAAAAGCGTCGTTATCTTGCCTTGACCTGGCTTTTTATTAATAAGTGATCAGGAGAAGCCATTTTTGACGGTGTGTTTTTGCCTTTACATGAAATCCATACCCGACCAGATTTAGGTTAGAGTCAGAAGAGCTCTGGAAAGGTCCTAAAAAATACTTAATGTTGCCAATCCAAAGTAGGACAGCGCCTTTACGAGGCTGCTTGTCTAAATGGACGGACACTTCATAATATTCTGCCCTTTCCTGCTTTAATGGCTGATTGATGCTAATGTGCTTCAGCAGCTCTACATGTAAATAAGCGCGCCCCTTTTCATAAACACTTATGCAGAGCTGTTAAGCCCTGAATGGCAGCTGCTGTTTTGTTTTTAAATGGCTCCATCAACCTCCAGAGTTATGACATGGCAGCCTCTGAGCAGCCTGGGAGGCAGAATTACTCATTGCTATTTGTAAATCTGGACCTTGTGGTGAAATTTGAGGGTGACACATGGCAACGTTTTTTTTCCCTGCTCAGAAATTTTAGTCCAGCTGAAAATGTTAGTGTGGCATCAAGACTGTAATAGTCCCAAATGTTCCTGACGCCACTGTTCATAAAGTTCACTGTGGAAACTGACAAATGGTGTCGTCTCCACCGTACCATCTGGATAGTCGGGCTGGCTCAGGAGGAGGTCGTTGCAGGTCCTGGCAGGGTTGTCCTGGGTACCCATGGGGAACTTCATGCGCTCAATGTCTTGTTTGAGATTGCCGAGTGACCCGAATACGTCCTCCATTCCCTCCACTGCTGCGCCGTAGTCGGCCCCTGCATCGGCTCCCTGCATCTCAGCCTGCCGTCTGGCTCTTTTGTTTGAATGCTGGACAGGGAGCGGCTGGATCATGTCTCCAGGAGGACCCTACAACATAGAGGACATGCTCCATCATGCTATTGCACCTGATAGACAAAAAAAGTGGGTTCTGATTCTGCAGCAGAGGGATTGTCTTTCAAATGTGTTGTTGTTACAAGACTATCATAGCATCATGAATACTGATGAATAGCATCAGGTTGTAAAGACATTTCCGCAAATATTGAAAAGCGGAGTAAATGCAGAGCAGGACAGACCAGTGGGACGATAGTGTTGTGTTGTGTTTAATGATGTCTGCGCCGTCGCCTGATAAACATACCGGAGGTCCAGGGAGTCCAACCAATCCAGGGTCTCCTTTCTGACCTTGTGCACCCTGACAAAAAAAAAAAAAAAAAAAAAGAGAATTAAATAAAAAATGAATAAAACAATGTGTAACAAGTAGCAACTCTGAAGAGTATGGACTCACATTTGAGCCTTTGGAACCTTTCTGCCCAATTGCGCCCTGTTGATGGAAACAAACAGATGACAACAGCCACAACAGTTGGAAACGATACACATTTGATGAACATGTTGTGGAACTTACAGGAAGTCCAGGTGGACCAGGAGGGCCTAGAGGACCCTGGGATCCACCAGCACCCTTTAAATAAAAAAAACAGTTAAAAATATCATCTACATGATTTCTGTTTTATTATTCCTCAATACCATTCCTTAGTGTGAAAAATATGTGTGTGTTCAGCTTTCTGCACTTAAACAGGTAAAACAAATACTTCAAATAGTTTTTTGTCTCACTAGATGTATAAAAATGTATAAAACTTCCCCCAGACATCGATACGCTCTATCCCAAAAAAAAGAACTCCATTCAGGTCTACTTAAGAATATTCGACTCCAAATGAGATGCATGAAATTCCATTTCTCTCTCCTGTGACAATATGGAGACTTTAACCTTTCAGGGAACTCAGTTTTGCCCACACATACATTTATGCTGGACTTCTACTATAAGAGTTCTATCCCTATAAGGTAAATATCATGGGGGTTTGTTTGCATATTACCAAGAAAGTGACTTACGAAGTCACCCTTGCCACCAGCAGTACCCTGAGGTCCAGGCAAACCTCTATCTCCCTTCTCTCCAGGCTCCCCAGGGGGTCCTATCAGGCCAATTAGACCTGGATGACCCTGCAGTGGGCAAAGGAGAAAAAAAACAGTCAAGAAGTCAGACAAGAACTTTGCAATCCAGTCAGGGCCACAAAATATTTGCACTCCTTATGAAGCTGACAAATGTGAGCCGCATCGACCATTCCTTTATTTTGCCTTCATTCATCACCGGTAGAAGACGAAAGCAGTTATTTAAAGTGAAACAGGCAAAAAACAATGATGGTTTTATGCACAAAGCCTGGCTGGCTCACCTCAGCAGAGTCTTAATCCTGACAATTAAGAATTATCGTGTTTATTGTGGTTGTCATATTTAACAATAGTCTGTCTCAGCACCTGCGGCTTCACAGAGTTATGACCATCTGCTTCTGGCTTCACACTGGCATTAAACCAATGACCATTAGGAGGATGACACGACCGGTCTTATACATATTCATTGAGCGCATTAAATCAGAGTGAGAGCTCCTCGCAGAGCCTTTTCTTCCTCTTTCTGAGAGAGCACTGAGCAAACGACAGAGGCAATGTTTGCTCAAGGCTACTGATAAGGCCAATTTGCAGATAAGAGAAATACCAAATAAAACTGTTTGAAATCAGCATGGTGATAGCGCCTTGCCTTCTCTCCCTTAGATCCAGAGTCACCTTTCATACCGGGAAGTCCGGGAGGTCCCTGTGGAGGAAACGAATCAGATTGTTATGGATATGAAATGAATTCACATTATTTTATGGTGGCAGCCATCATAAATCTCTGCATTCATGAATATTTATCCTGAAGTCACGCCGCTGATGAAGGTTCAATTAATAACTACAAACATGATTAACTGACTTTTTTTTTTAATTCTAATAAAAATAATTCAGACTGAGCTGATCAGGTGGTGGTAACCACCATTTTACCAAAGCAATCCTATAAACATTCAGTGTAATTTAATAATGTTTTATTCTTACTAGAGGTCCAGGAGGGCCGTCTTTACCAGAAGCACCAGGAAGTCCTTGTTCACCCTGAAAATATTTAGTTTAGCTATATTAGGTAGTTTGGTGGCAATCTGAGGCAGTTTTGTTGATATTTTGGTTATGGCTCATGCAGTAAGTATATCCAAGGACAAAGTATACTCACAACAGGACCAGGTATTCCACGTAGTCCCTCAGGACCACTCTTTCCAGGAGGTCCTTGAGGCCCCACAGGGCCAGTTTTTCCAACAGGTCCTTCGGCTCCAGCTTCTCCCTGTCAAACATTAGTTCCGAAAGAACATTTACCGGTGCTCCCTTTCTCAGTGTGTAATTCATCTACAGAAAATGAAGTATTGGAAACCTAAGTGCTATTAGCCATTAACGCCCCCACATGCTGTCTAAAAGGCTGCAGTCCCCACAGTGACACAGCTCTTCATCATTATCCAAAAGCCAAGAGTTTCCTTTATTTTTAAAGCAACTTGTGACAGCGTTTGAAGTTTCGCAAAGATTTCCTTTCACAACACCTCAAATAAGAAGGATGTGGACTTAGCACATCCAAAACAGATCAAATTATACCAGATCTCATCTGTTGTCTCAGAACATGCACGTTTCTGCGTTTTGAAGTCCAACAAATGTCAAATTAACTCGGCACACAGAGGAGTGGGATTAATTTTTTCTGACAGCCAATTAGACCTCAATCCGACACGTTTGGATCACGATGCGGGCTTTGTCTTGTCGCTGTCAAATCATCTCTAATCCTTTACTTCAGTGTGAATGTAGACTATGCATGTGTTCATGCATCACTTCCAGACGTGGATACCGCGATCATCTTTGAGGTGTCGGTGTAAATTCTCATTCATCCAGGTCATAGTTATCCAAGGTTAGATCTCTGCGTGCAACTGGACTTGTTAAGGTTTTCTTGAATTCAAGGTTTCAGAATTCCATTTCGAGAAAACCTTAACAAGTCCAGTTGCACACAGAGATCTAACCTTGGACATCTTGGAGGCGTGTTTTCTCTCTGTTCATATCTTTGTCTGGAACAAACATAATTTCACCGACGACTGCTGCTGCTGGCGTCGCGCGGATTTCCACAAAGCAATATAATCCTCTTGTAGCAACAAAGCATCCGCTGCTGTGAGACTTATTCAACAATTCTACAAATCTACTTGATCTGAGGTACATCTCAGTAGCCCTCGGCAGAATATTAGAGCTGTTTGAGTTGTTGTTACTTTGCTTTTCAAACCATCTGCAGGATACCCGCTGTCACGGAAACTTCTGTGAGTTTCATTGTAATGTCTTTAGGCAGGAAAGTTCAGCACTTTCAGTATTTCTGAAACCAGAAAAACAGCTTTAAAATTTCAAGTGACTTTTAAGCAACCAGAGAGTCTCTCTGGAGTGGTTCTGCTTTTGTTGCACCTCCAGAAATCGAGCATCCAACACCTTCGCCTGACCTTGACAGTGTGTTCTGCTCTCTGATGGGCTGTAATTCTGAATAACCTTAATTCTGATTGTTTGGATTTTGAAAATTTAATGTGTAGATCTTCATCCTGTTGGATCTAGATTTGGATTATGTATGCCTATGCAACTAATGCCCCTACCTCGATGGGCGTGCAAGCCAAGTACGCTGTCACTAGTGCAACAACAGGCCGGTAGTAAAATACGAGGGATGAATCTAAAACATTATCTCTAAAGTTATTTTTCTATTTCAATTTTTTGTGAGGAATAAAAAGAAGAAAGTTCAAGTTTCTGCTGTTTTGACTCATCAGAAGGTGAGGGTTGCACAGAATGGAATGTAAAAATTGGAAACATGCATGAAGACACCATGTTTAGAAAAGAGTGTTAGATTTAATATCTTTGTACTTGAATTTCACTAGTAGCTGCTTGAGCTGGTTGGATCACTCAGTCACACTGGCTACTTAACTATGGGTTAACATTGCATGTGTCTGTATTTTAATTAAACCTCGGAACTAATCTAATTTCACGTCTTAATTATGGTGAACTTCCTATATTTCAATCTCAGTATTAGAAAGCATCTCGGTTATAATCAGCTGACATCCTACAACAACCTTTAGAACTTCAGTTGAAGCCAGGTGGTCGGTTACTTACCTTAGAACCCTTCTCTCCTTGCATGCCCTCTTTACCCGCCGGACCGACAGATCCCTAAAAAAAGTAGCACGTGCTTACAGTTAAATCAAAGTTACAATACAGTTAAATGCAAACTTTTGTGGTTAACCTTAAGCCTATTTAAAGTGACATGTTTTCAAATATTCTTTAAAATGGAAAATTTCAAACAACTCCTGGCACAAAGAAGAGCATAACAGTTGTTTAGCTGAAACACCGTGTGAGCTTTGCAAAGGGTTACGTGGGGCCAAAAAACATCAGTGTTTGCAAATTGCCCTACATTTCAAACACACAGAGCTGAAAGCACATCAAAATTTTCTCCGTACAGCCTCTGGTCAGAACCTTGTCAGTGGGCTGTCATCTGCCATTAAAAACCATAATCAAACACAGCAAACCAAAGCAAATGGTCTTTAATGTAGGTTATCAGTGCTGGCACTTGTATGTGCATTAGCAAATGTTCCCGTGTGTGTTCACATGCGCGTGCACCTGTACGTGTGTGCGCTAATGCAGTCGAGCCACCACATGCATCAATGAGCTCCAAACATGAGCCAATTTTGAAGAGATAGTAGGAAATAGACTAAGTGAGAATTATCTTGGTGAAGGATGAAAAATCATTTCATTAATATGGATATGTAGCTGGGCGCTAATTTGTTTTGCAGCGTCTGTCACACGGATACTCGCTCATGGTATAAATCGTGGGTAGAGAAAGTGCTTACTTTACCACGGTTTTTAAAATGCATGACTAACTGTCCAAGCCATCATTTCCATTCCAGACACAGGATAGGAAGAAAACGTGCACTGCAGCGAACACCCCGTTCAACAAAGTATGTGGAAGTGAAGCGCTAACGCAGGTAAATGTGTTAAGTTTAATGACAAAACTTAAGAAGTTACTCTTCCCTGATGGTGTTCGATGTTCAGAATGGTGGTAATAATCATATTTGAAAAACAATTTATAAAATTGTGAAATGAACAATTAATTCTTGTTTAATGCGCAACAGGACATACTGCAATTAAGGGAACTCATTGTGAAAAAAATGCAGAATTATTCTAATGACATCGGCTCTAGTCCACTAACAGAGGTAAATATTAAAATGATAAACTTCATTTCTTGACTTCATCAGCTTTCATACCACAAACTAGCAATACAGCCTCATCATTATCGTTATTCCCATAAGTGACGGTCTTTGTTTGCAGTTATTGCATAAACACTTCATTAAATTAAAACTAAAAACGAACGTTTTGCAGTAAATGTGTGTTATTAATTAACTCACCCTTTTACCGGGAGGTCCTGGTACTCCAGCCTCACCAGATGGACCAGGAGGGCCCTGAAACAGAGCAGATAGAAGACTCAACACTGGAGAAAGTGGCGTCTTCGGTTACTTATTGTGGTTTAGTGTGTGTGTCTGGTCAGATGCTCCGATTCCGTTTGTGCATTTGTATCATCATAGAACAGAAAACTTACAGGCTGTCCAGCCTCTCCATCATCTCCTTTGTCACCTGGTAAGCCGTCGATACCCTGAACAAACCAAAAACATCAATCAACATTCAAATTTTGCATGCAGAACTACTGATTTAACCACCTGATCCACTGAGGGATGAATCACTTACAGCTGTGCCAGGCTCTCCAGGGGGACCATTGTCTCCTGGGAAGCCAACAGGACCCTGCAGATGGATCAGAATAAAAGTCAAATATTACTTGTTCCTGTGAGAGGAACAGCAAGATGGTTCTGTCAAACAGCAACAGCCATGAGGATGGCCGGGGAACTGCGTCTGTGCGAGAGTTGGTGCTGCTCACGTACAGGGTTACCCTTGGGACCATCATCTCCGGGAGGCCCGCGGAGGCCGGGTGGCCCAGCAGCTCCAGGTGGACCAGTATCTCCCTTCTCACCAGTCTCTCCTTTCCTCCCCTGAAGAGGAGAAATGTCAGTAAAAAATTGCATGAAAAACATGACCAGCATTATGATGAGAGCATAATCTCACAAAATAAAAGCTTGTATGGTTGAAAGTGATTACTAATTTACATTTTAATGTAATAACAGTAATAATGATGATTCTTGCTGCAATGGCAGCACAATCAGCATGATCTTAAAGTGTTGGCCAGCTTGGTTTTGCCTGATTACAAGTGCAGAATCATTAGTAGACTCATTAGCAAGTCTCTGGTCGATGCCAGCGGGGCACCTCTGGAAATGACCACAAAGTTGCGTGCAGCCCAAAGTTTGTCACCGTAAACTGATAGGCTGCCACAAACTGAGGCTCAGGACTCAAACGCATCACTCAGTCCGGAGATACGCTGAGCCTGGACCAGGGTCTGCTCTTTATCTTCATTTGTAAAACCAGACAACCAAACACAGCAAGAGACTAAAAGTCTGTAAATCAAGTAAGATGGCCGGGGAACTTTGGTAATGTTAAAAAGATATACAAGATGCTTTGCATGAGACTGCACTTTCCATGACACCAGGCTCTCCATGTGGCCCCGGGTTACCAGCTTCTCCAGCTTCGCCCTGTAAGAAAAGGGTGAAGAAAGATCCAAACAATGTCATTGGTCAAAAACGTTTACTTTTGGATGGCATTGTCTTCTTTAGGTACATTTACAAAACCCCTGAGTTTTCAATCAAGCACTTCTTTAAACACTTTGATGTTGAATTTTCAAAACCCGTGGTGCCGCTTACCTTTTCACCAACGGCTCCGGCTGAACCCACTCCACCAGGGGGGCCTTGTGGACCCTGCGGATGTAAACAAGACTCACTCAGAGAAAAAAGAAACAGGACAAATCTTACCCCACTGAATTATTGGTGTGATTGAAACACCATTAAGAAAAAAACAAAAAAACAAACAAACAAAAAAAAAAAAAACAAACAAACTTACAACTGTTCCGCCAGGACCCTGAGGACCTCTGGGGCCAGGAGGACCAGGTGGACCCTGTAAAGCATTCATTTGTATCAGCTATTCCGCATCTCTCAGGACTTGTCCTTCATTTCATAGTCACGTTTGCGCTAGACTGGGAAAAATCCAATTTGTACAAGCAAAATACACACAAATAAACAAACCTGTACGCACATAGTTAAAGCAAACTAAACAAATGGTTCCATGGCAACACGGAAAAAGTGCTCAACGAAAAATATATAATTAAATTTCCTCTACCGTTGTTGTTCTATCTGAATAATTAATGGAAAAAAAAACAAACCAAAGTGAATCACAGCCAGATAAATGTCAGACTCACCATCGCTCCAACGTCTCCGTTCTCTCCCTTCTCTCCGGGGGGGCCGGGCAAACCCTGCACAGAAGACCAACGTTGTTATTACAGATAGAGGATGATCATGTGCAACAGCTTCTTTAAAATAAATAAATAAATAAATAAAAATCCCAGAAGAGTTGGTATGTGTTTGCACCTCATTAGCACTTTGGATTGATGCGCGGTGAAACGTGACGGCAAACACATTAATACAACAAGAAACTGATGCTTGTAAACACACAATTAGTCAAAAAAAAGACACCTTTTGTAATTAAAGGGTAGGAGAGGTTTGGCTGTAATCAGCCTGTGTAAATTACAGGCTGAGAGCAGTAATCCATCTACCTGCAAAGGAAAGTGGAAATAAAGGAGACAATACGAGTGGAGGATTCTGGGAGTTTGTCATTTGAAGCTAAAGCAGTCGGAACGGGAACATGGGAGAGTTTACTGTGCCTGCGGTGAAGCTCTTCGACGCTGTTGCTGTTTAGCTTGTAGCCGATTCGGTTTGAGACAGATACTGATCACTGGTATCACTAATGCAGTTTCAGCTCCTTGCACTGGCCAAGGAGGGATAATTCATCACATCCTCGAGTTTAGCCAAAGTCATAAAGTGCCAGAGTGACAGGAATGAATAAAACAAAAAATGAACTGAAGCTGCAACTTTTTAATGTGTAATATTCCAAATGAGAACCTCAACAAACCTGAAAGACAAAATCCGCGTTTGAGCACTGATTATTTGTTGGTTCTACTTCAATTTATCACACTTTGAGGGCAGTAAATGGGCCATTAGAGGCTCCTTATACACGTCACGTATATCAGTCATACCTCTTAATCCGAAGTCCACAGTGACGACGAACACAGACCAACGTATCAAAAACTTTTCAAAGCAGATCCCTCCCCTACAGTCAAAAATCATTAATGCTACAGATAATTACTTTGAAGAGCTGAGCCCGCAGGGGCCGCTGCCATTTATCGAAGGGCAGCTTCGCCAAACATAATTAAAAGATTTGAGATTAAAGTGCATTATATCCAATTAAAAGCCAATTGCACTGAATAACAACATTATCTGGCCCTATTGACGAGCAGGTCTTTGCTCTAATTTTGTCCGCATAGAGTCCTTTAATAACTGACTGAAATATTCTCAAGCGTCTTTCCTGCATTCATGGCCACTGTAGCAACTTTCTTCACATCAGCCTTCATGTAGTCATAGTTCTATGGTCAAAAAGCGAGACTGGTTTGGACTTCAGCACACGAGGGGAAATGGAGTGGTGCAGTTAGCAATGTCGCTTCGCTTACTCAGCTACAGACCCACCAAACACACCCTCTAATGAGTTCATGAATATCCTTTTATTATTATCTGCATAATTCCAAGAAAAGCCCAGTTTATGAACTTATTCTCCATTCCTCAATGTGTTGAATGAGATTACCAGCCACACATACGTGTGTGTTGAAGTGGGAATGGACACAGCGAGACATTTATTGGCAGAAATGATAAGACATCATGTTTCTGCACAGCATCTAATGTGAGGGGGCTTTTGTGGCAATGGCGGGTTGTTTTTATGGCCAGGCTACTGACTTGATTCCAGGAAGGAGATGGTGTTCATCCCCATAACAACAGCAAACATGAAAAAGCAATTAGCTGCCTGCTTCTCGACTCCTTTCTGTTCCTGCTTCTGTGATCAAAACTATTTGCAGAAGAAACTAAACACTGAGCCGCAATAATAGACTGCAGCAGCTGGTCTGTTATATGGGCCTGAGAACACTGCGGAGAGGTGGTTTCTGCACAGGACAATATTGCAGTTAGGATGAAAAATAAAAATCCAGTGGCCTGCGCCCTTCACCATTGCTGCCCTGGCAAAATGCCAAATGCAGAACATTAGCGCCGCTGATGGATTTTCACCACTGTCTGTGGAGAAAGTCACGTGGGGGGGGGGGGCATTATTGCCTCAAAGCAATACAAACTTATTAAGAGCCGCGGCTGCTCTAATGAATTATGCTGTCTTGATGTAATGTAGATGTAAGGAGGGATGAATGCTGGCTGAGTCTGTGGAGGCTTTGACAGAGCAGAGATCGATGGGTTACCTGCTCGGGTGTGTTCAAAGCGATCCGGCTGTCATGTGTTCAGAGAGTAGGAACAAAAACAAAAACAAACAACTGGTGTGTGCGAGTGTAGGATGAATTGATGTCAACTAACCTGCAATCCGACGGGTCCTGGCAGCCCGGGGAATCCTCTGGGCCCCTCGTCTCCTTTCTGGCCAAACATGCCCTGCTGTCCTCTCGGTCCTGCCTCACCATCGCTGCCCTGTGGGAGGTGAAAGATGATTAAATCCAAATATCTCCACTCTAAGACCAGACCTTGATATCTACTGGGGAATATCTCTGATGAAATAGCTGTTTTAAATCTTTTTTAAGGTTGTAAATTACATCCACGTTGATGGTTGAGGGTGAGTTGATATGAAAACGCAGAATACACCCAACAGTGCGCTCAGTGTCTTTTCTGAAGGTCATTTTATGGCAGTTCAAACCACCCACCAATATTCACCGCTCATAGCGTCTGTTTCACTGTCACGAGGAGCTGAAAGCTTCCCTCACTCTGCACTCAGCCACGATCAACAGTCAACTAAAATACGATATATATAGCACAAATCATAGAACTCTGAGGCAACAGCTTCAGCCGCTGATCCACCGTGCCTGTCGTAGCTGTATTAGCTAACGTAACCAGGGAGTGCGTGGCAGCTGTGGAGCTGAGGACTGGTGGTTAAGAAGCGTGTCTCAGATGCTGACTCCATCTGTGAAGCGAGAGGTGCACGGGGCCGTAGAGGGTAGCCGGGAGACTTGAGGGAAAGAACGAAGTGCTGACAAACCGTGAGTTTTCAGTTCAAACGCATGTCAGCACTTGAAAGCGCTTGTGGGGCTCTCGTTGAGCCCTGGGACTCGCAAGCAGCCTCGGGTGCTGGTGCTGAATGCAGAACGGTTTGGGAGGAAGCATTCGGTGGTTGCAGGTGAAACAACAGCCGAAGTTGAAATGAAACTTTGTCGCAAATCGGAGCACGTGTTTGATTCAATCAGTGCTTCTAAAAACAACACAGAAGGTGTGATCACTGAAGATCTAAAGTAGAAAAACATGATCCCCATCATTAATGTGGCAGTGACACAGTCATGCTGCATATTCTTCAAAACCTGAGTGTAATTAGTGTACAATGTGCAGTATATAATGTATCTAATCTAACATAATCCAATACTGATAAACCGTGACGCTAACTAAATTGCTGGTTAATACTTTTTATTAAAATGTTAGCGCATTTTGAAAGGATTGAGCGGAGTTGCACAGAGACTCATAACAGCGAGATGCAATAAGGATGACTGCGACTGCAACTCTAAGAAACTGTGACACCGCTCGCTTCACAGTTACGGAGTTATGAATCCACAAGAAACAGTCTGACCTGCTGGGAGAAACAAATCTTTCTCCGATCAGTTGTTATTCAGCTCAGGTGCGTTATCTGCCTTCGACGATCTGTCTCCTCAGGTCTGCTGCAGCCCCCTACAGGGCCCTGCAGATGCTGAGTCCTTCCCAGGTTGATGGTTAAAGGCTGATCATTTGCAGTAGCGAGCGTTTAATTCTCTGGCAATAATGAGACCAGAGCGGGTGCCGCCACCAAAAAGCATTTTCATCTAAAGCTTTTTTTTTTTTTATTGGAGTGACCAATAGTTGCAATTTAAAAAAAATATTTGAGAAAAAAACTCCTACTCACAGCTGGACCGGGTGCACCGATCACACCCTGAAGACCGGTTGGACCTGGTGGGCCCTGAAGACAGAGGGGAAAAAAAGGAAACAGCATTCAGTAGAATCGAATGAACTATTGAATACTTATTAGTGTAATTATAGGAAGCATTTTGTTATTGTTTGAACTTTCAGTTCCTACAGTACCAATGTTCCCACATAATTACTACATCCTTTACATGCAAATATTGACATAAAATAATACTTCTGATGCCAACATGCATCCACAAGCAGCTGGCTTTTCCATTACCACTGAACACCATTTAACTTTACACAGACTGTCTGGGGAAAATTATGCTGCATTATTTAATTTTATTCCTAATGACATACTCAATTGAAAAATGAAAATGTTTAAGATAAGGGCAAAGCAGGGTGGTATTTTATTATGGTGGTACTTTATTAGAAATGAGCACAGCAGCACTTAAGTTCATATTTTCTATGCTGCAGCCTGTTTGAGGGAAGATAACCTCAGCTGAGTCATTACTAGCTAACCCAGCGTTGTTTGATTTATTCACATCCAGAGAATAAAGCAGCTAAGATGTGCTTGTTTTGTACAATTAGCGTCTACGAGAATGAGTACACAAAGGAATTTGCCATTAGGAACTCACCAATTCACCCTTGTCTCCTTTGCTTCCCTTCTGTCCAGGTCCTCCCACCTCTCCCTGCGGAGCAACACAACAGAGCTCACATCTCTTCTTCCGGTGTTTTAACCTCAACCATGATTTCAACAGTAACTACTCCTCAAGAGATCCTTATTTGATTGGCCCACGAAGACCTTGGGTGAGTGTTTGCAATTAATTGACTGGCTCCGCGTCTAACCCCATTGGCGTTATGATTGAAAATCAAAAAAAAACAGTGCGGTGAAACGGGACATGACTTGGATCAGATGGTCCTGATGCTTGCAAATGTGAAAGTCTGGGACAGCGCATGTTCTGCATGCATGGGATTTTCAGCGTGAGCACGCACGTATTTATTTAGTTTTGTGAAAGCAACAATCGCACGTTAACTTCTGGCAAAAGACTAAAACACAGTCTTATATGCAGTAACTGTTACATTGGAACACTGCAGCCATAAATAACTAACACAAGATGTGGGCAGATTCTGAGGATCATCGGGTTTCTGCTTTAATAAATACAGTAGAAGTAGAAACTTCAAGTACTCCTCAGAGATCAATATTTCAAATCAAACAGTAGAGGTGCATTCACACATTTACTTCACCTTGTCACCGTCCTCTCCAGGTGGGCCTTGAGGACCAGCTGAGCCTGGAAGACCAATAGGGCCTTGGATTCCATCGCGGCCGGCCGGACCTACGTCACCTTTCTCTCCCTGAACGCCCGCCGCATTGATTAAGTCAGATTAACATTTTCTTAGTGTTTGCAAATGAGATGGCACAGAAACACTCACAGGAGCTCCCTTCTCTCCAGCAGGGCCGGGAGGTCCCTGGGGGCCATTACGTCCTGTTAGACCGATTGGACCTCCAGGCCCAGCAGCACCTCTCTCTCCAGGAGAACCCTGTTCACCAAGACAACGATAATCAAAGCGGTAAAATGAATAAAGCTTAAAGAGGCTCAAAAGAGGCTTGTGTTGACTAAATATAAAAACAGCAGCTTTAGAATTAAAGCCTGAATTGATGAAGTTGTGGTCCCTTTAAATTGGACAATGAAATAAGTCAGTTTAGTCAGCCAACTGCACAGGTGTCCCCAATGCCAGAAGCTGCACTTCTTCATCAGAAGGTCAGCAAACCAGAGTCAGAAAAGGTTTCAGCCTGCCTCAAATCAAAACATGCGCACACACACCCCCCGATTTGGCTGTTGCTGATGTGAGTTGCCACCTGGCACTACTTTGCCTGGAACCATTTCACAATAGATACACAACTCCAACATGTCAGTGCCAAGCATGCCAATCTGCCTGCCAGGACACACACACACACACACACCGTTCAGTCATAAAATGACATTCATTCATGCTTCATTCATTTGAACAAAAGAGAACAAAAAATGGCAGGAAAACATGCAGATTCAACTTGTCACATCCTTTCCTCAAACACTACACAATCAGCCATCAACTGCAGGGAACGTGTAAATCCCAAAGCAGACCCCGTTCACAGCAGCTTAATCACAGCCAATGGCAGAAAATCAATGCAGTAAAATCTCACATTCCCCCTTCGTGTGTGGGCAGGGCAGAGTTTTCCTCCGAAACAACAAAAACAGACACTCCGTGTACCATCAGCCAGTGGCCCGCTTTCAAACCGATTGAACAGCACTCTTGAAAAACTGTTTCCAGTCATTCAGAGATCTCCCTCCTTTTTGCTTTCATCGTCTTTTCAGCCGTACTCTGCATATCCTGTCATCTCATCCAGTGTTTCTCAGTCACAGGCCAACAGGGGGCAATTACGGAGGGCAGAACGAAGAAAATGTCAGACGGTTCAAAGCAGCCTGTCAGTCAGTTTTCTGTACAGAATCGGCTCCAGAGGCATTTTCACTGTGCGTGTCGCTAACTGTTCCTGTGGAAAAAAGGGACTCATTTGCTGTATAGTGTTATGGATTTCACTGCGCAACTTGGGAACGGCACGTTTAAATATGTGCCGCATTTCCTGTAAGGGGACAAGTGAGATAAAAGGTGAATAGCACAGTGAATCAGCCCTGGTCTCTTATCAACTGAGTGCAAAGTTTCTTTCAAAGTGTTCACAAAAAAAAAAAAAAAAAAAATCGAAAAAAACAAAAAAAAACAAAAAGCTGCAGACTGCAACTTTCCCCATCACTGCTATGACAGTTGCTATGGTGACTAAGTGGGAGAGGGAACCATCTCAGGCCAATCAAGCCACTGTTAGAAAAGCAGCAGATTTTGTCATAGGCAGCAAAGGATCAATAACCTCGTCTCAATTAAAAAATGAAACATATTTCATAATTTTATTCTTATTCTGCAAGAAGAGTTATGCATGAAATAATGACAGAACGGCTTCGGATCTGAAAGATCTATCTGAAAATTTTCTGCAGTTTTCATTTCCACCACACAGCAGGTTACGCTGACAAGGACGATGTCAGAAAGGTTACTTACAATTGGGCCAGGAGGTCCTTGAGGTCCTTCTCCTCCCTTTAAGCCAGCTGAACCCTGAAAGCAGAAGGTTCATCTTCATTAGCTGGGAAGAGGAAGCACATTGAGGAAATGGGCCTTTACATGCTTCTGTGCGCACATCTGTTTGTATGTGAGTAAGAGCCAGTTTAATCCTCTGAACTACATGAAAGTAGAACCGGGAATCCTCCAGCCAACATGCTGACACCATTTAGCTAGACTATAGCGAGAGCGTTGATTATCAGGGGTGAAGTAAGCAAAGTTGCAAGGAAAAAAAAAAAAAAAGCTGCTGGCCGTTAAAGTCACTGCTTTAAAATCTATTCATCAAAAGACAAAAACCTCTGAGGCATATGGAAATTGGGCGCATAAAAACCAAAATTACACAGGTGAGGACACATTTTGTGGGTAGAAAGTTGATAAATTAACCTTCAGGCCATCTGGCAGGAGGCATCTCTGCGGTCAGATTTGGCCAAAATCAACTACAGAACCAAAAAAACAGTCCGAATGAAAAAAAAAAAAAGTAGAGTAGGAGCTTCAGAGCAGACTTTGCCCAGCTTCAGTTTGTGCATTTATTTCTGGGCTCTTGTCGTCTCCTCCGACACGACGGCCCCTTGAATGCAACTGTCTGCGCTGCTGATTCACGGTGCCAGGAAGCTGAGGCTGCGAGTGAAAAACTGAGTTCACCTCAGGGTGTAAAGACTTTCATTATAATAACTAATTTGCAGGCTCCGCCGGAGCCAGCGGGTGTGCACGTGCTGCCAAGCAGGCTCTCCAACTCCTCAGCTACCACATTTCACCACAGTGCATTAGAAGGCTGGAAGGAGCTTTCTTAGCTGGACACACACACACACAAAAGCTTATTTATTGACTGGTATTTCGCCACTGTTTTTTTCTAAACTAGACTAAAGGGGAGGATTGAGAGTGCGCTTCTCAAAAATGCTGGTGTGTCTGAGCTTGTTGTTGCAGCACACAAAAAAAAAAATCACATTTATGATGGAGCACATTTATGATTACAGCATCTCTAAGACGTCCGTCTTAGAGATGCTGTAACGACGCAATTGGGCTGGAAACAGTGGTGATAAGTCTAACCGGTGCCCTCGTAATGGTCAGCCTTGAAATGAGCCTCCGCATCGGTCCCTCGGGCTGATCCACAGTCAGCCATTCGCTTTCACCTTGAACTCCCCCTCACCTGTGCACGCCCGCCTTTGAGAATGAAATTAGGCTACCAGGCACGCTCACGGTGCTTGTGCTGCGCTCACCAAACTGTGGGGTTGAATCTGAATCAGAGCACTTTGACTCACCCACACATTAACAACCAAATCAGACTGCTTACAGGAAAGGAATAATTAAAGCCTTCTGAAACAGGTAAAGTTTAATCCTAAGTAACTTAGTGGTAGAAACAGAATACATGTAACTTATCTTTACATACATAGGTATCTATAAGTAAGTGATTTCTGAGGTACCTGTTGTATTTCTTGTAGCAGGTATAGTAATAGTTACAGCATTTTACTTGACGGATCAACGTTCCACCCAGTGGGGAGGCTGAGTGTCACATATTAAACATATCCTGATATTATGTGAGTGAAAGTTAATGATATCTCAGTTTCTTGTTGGTTTAGATGTAAAGTCTGACTAATTCTGTAACAGAAGCACTATTTTATGATTCTTCTTAGTCCACATACACTTGTGTTAGTTAAATTGCCAAAACCATTCGCACAGTTTCAGCCCAGCCTCACTCCAGTAATGAGCAGCATGTCACGTGTGTTTGTTGCGGTCTATGTTACTTCTGTGCACACCAGTTCTAAATCTCTTAGTCTGCCAAGCCTGCCATTTGGGTTAGCAGCAGGTAGTTAGCTTGGTAATTGTGGTTTGGAGCCAACAGTGTGTGTGTTGGTTTATATGAGCGTGGGTGGTCTGTTTGTTACCATGCCGCCTGGAAGTCCTCTTTGCCCCTGAAAGCCCGGCAGACCAGGTGGTCCTGCTTTGCCACTAGGGCCCTGTGGACCTGGATCACCCTGAAGACAGATGAAAACACAACACTCACTTAACTGACATATGATATACCGCAAGATAATTGCCGAAACACAAAAGTGCTTTTGAGTGTAGTCAACAGTTGGAGCTGACTCACAGAATTACTGACAAACTCAGGGGGAAAAAAAAACAATTAAAGTGATTGATCTCTGATTATACCTCACTGTGTGGTAACAACAGTGAAGAGATTAATGTTTAAAGGCATAAAAGGAGATATGAGGCTTCGAACAAGCAAACAAAAACGCGAAGAACACACCACGTATTTAACAAAAACAGACGACCCATTTCTCCGTTTAACTTCAGTGTACAGTTTGAGCTTAATTTTTCATTTCATATTCTAGAACAATGTACCATTGTTTACAACAGAACTAAAGGAGATTCTTCCTTTACAGATCTCAGTTGTCAAAATGAAAACGACAATGGCGACAGATCAAGAAAGTGGCTCCTGTTTTACCATCAGAAACAATCACGCTTTCCTTGAATCTACATGGGATTGCTGGGACAGAATCAGTTACCTTGCCGCCCTCTTTTCCAGCAGCTCCAGGCAGACCTTGATCACCGGGTGGACCAGGAGGTCCAGGGTGTCCTCTCTCGCCACTGGGTCCCGTACCTCCTGTTGGACCCTGCAGACAGCATGAAACTACTATAAAATATCTAATAATGCTTCATCTAGAGAAGATCGTCTACAGGCTGCAGAGATAACTTTAGTGACCAAATGCTAAATGCTCTTCCTTCCCCTCTTAAACGGAGTCATAATCAGAGCAGGTATTTTACCGTGACCATTAACAGACACGCCGTTACCGACGGCCTGTATCTCTACACCGCCTCATTTATCTTGATTACATTCAAACATGTCTCCAAACCCAGCGGAGAATCAGCGAGAAGTGCTGTCAACGTGCTGTGTCTCTACCTGTGGTCCAACCACCCCTCCAGGTCCTGGTGGTCCTGTTTTTCCTTGGAAACCCTTGAGAGGAAAAGAGACAACTGAACAGTTAACTGTGTAAATGTACTATAAAGTCAAACCCTAGAGGAGAACTGTGACAGAATGAAGAGTGCATGCATCCTATATTATTGGAAAGAACTTATTTTTCAAAATTTTTTTCATTTGTGAGATGCATTTTATCCAACTGTTGGTTTTCATCATGTTTATATCAAACATTTTTTCAAGTTTTTTTTTTTTTTTTAAATTGTTTTACTACATGACCAATATTCAAATTAGAGAAGTACATATTGTATAAAAAAGGAGCAGAGCTTTAATTTTTTTTCTTACAAACGATGATAATTTAACCACCGGCTCACCGTCTCTCCTCTCTGTCCAGGGTGGCCGGGCAGCCCGTCCTTTCCTGGTGGGCCCTGGAGATCAACAGGTCAGAAGAATATACCACACACAAGCTTGTTAACAGTGTGTTCAGTTTGATTAGAGCTTGAAAAAAAGCAAAATTGTTGCTAAAACTTGCAGGCAAACGTACATTTGGCCCTTTGGGTCCAGGAAAACCGAGGGGTCCTTGAGGCCCTTGAGGTCCCTGAGACCAACAGACATGGTAGGGAGTGGGGAGAGAGGGAGAAGGATATATAGAACAGAGACATTCAGGTTTAGCAATCGTTTCCAGATGACAGATATGATAACTGCAACCATCCTAACTTTTCACAACAGTGGGAAAGAGGACCAAAATGGGCGTGCTCTGGGGGAGAGAGGACACATGGCGGGTTAACACAGCCTCCTCATACTTCAGCCAGTTTACTCAGCGTGTTTTAACGATTTTTTTTTTATTCCCATATTTATTTTAGAATAATTTCATTTATTTTATTTCATCGATAGCATCATGTGTGCAAACTAAACTTCAGTTGAACATCCTCTTTGGACCTCTGCAAGGAGCTGTACCTTGCTGTAGGACTATTGAACAGTGCTCATGTAGAAAACTGCAAAATCTGAAAGAGACACAGAAGGGAAATGAGTGGATACCAACCCTTTCTCCTGGTGGGCCAGGAGGTCCGTCGTTGCCTGAGGTGCCCTGTTAGAGAGATAAAAAAAAATTGAGAAAAAGTTCTCAAATTCAGAGCTGAAAAATGCGAATGCCATTAATGTTTCAACAGCGAATCTGTTTTTATACGAGTTCTCTTAATTCCTCATGACAAGGCACTAGAGTTTCATTCTCACAGCCTCAAACGTGATCATCTTAAATATTTTCCTCCTCACCTTTGCACCTGGCTTTCCTGTTGGACCTCTAGCACCTCGTCCACCCCGAGGACCCTACAAAATATCAAACTCTGAGTAGAAACTTCATTAAACAGAAGTTCAGTTAAAAAAAAAAAAAGGGAAAAGAAGATGGATTTGTTGTCCCTTGACTGACAGTTTATACAGAGTGTTTCGAACAGAAAAATCAAACAGGGGAAGAGATATTTGGACTGAAAAAATCATTAACGTGGAGGACGCATGCTGAGCCGGTGAACAGCGGGAATGCCTACCGTCGGGCCTCTCTGTCCTCTGGGGCCTGGTTTTCCACCCAGTCCCTGAGAAAGGAAACAACAAATAATATATATATATATATAATATTTTTCATTTATATTTTATTTTTTAGCCAAACAGTCCTGGACTGCTTGGCTTCTACTGCCTGTCTACTCAAGCGAGTGTGTTTTATCAATAGCAGACGCCAGTCTCCCACCATTCCAGAGTACATTTCAGCCCGTCCTCGGTCTGCTCCACAATTACCCCGTTTCTCGACACTTCTCTGTCCTTCTGTTGAACATGGCGTGACTGCACGCCAGTCAACTCCTTCCTCGTTTGTGGGGGTGTAGAGACCATACTTCCCAGCATCAGTGGTGGCGACACCACGGTGATATTCCAGGGGCTTCTGAAGCTGACATTCCTAAATATGAAGTCCCCTGAGTCCAAGCTGGAGTGTTAGATATAAAAACTACCTGTCCGCAATTACAGTTTGTATTCGATGTACTGGAACCTCGAGGGTTCTGCTCAGGCTTTCCAACCTTCTTTGGTGTTTTATACCTTCAGTTTTAAAATATAATTCAGTTACACATAATGAGTGGTAATTTAGCCAGCTATTTCTTAGCCAGATGCAGCCGTGAGTTTACAAGGGAATGCATCAGCATGGTGACTTTAGTTTGTTCTTCTCCTCATTAACGGTCAGACTGTGCATCTCTTCAACTGTGCATGCTGTTGCACTGAGTAAACAAGTCAGAAATCTGCTAAAATGAGGACGAGTGAGCTCACAGACGAACAATAACAGAATAATTAGCTTTGCGGCTCACCCTTGTGCCCTTCTCGCCGTTTGCCCCGGGGAATCCAGGGAAGCCATTGGAGCCCTGCATAAAACATAAAAGGGTGAAAGAACGAATAAAAGCAGAGGCTAATGGACAGTAAAAAACATGAGCAATCACCCCTTTTCTGTCTCAGGTAGCATTTTGACACAGGTGCTAAACAATTCACTGGCTCGGGCTAATTAAGACAGACACTCCCCTTATCAAATGGCTGCAATCTTCACTTCCTACAGATCAGTGACAACCCTCCTTTATTGCCTTGAAGGAGCCCAGAGGAAAGGTTTTGCCGGCGCCATTTCCAGCCTGTCTGACATACAGACAGAGGTGCTGACCCGTACGGTTGTTAGCACAGTTAAGAAGCAAAAGGAGGAGATGAAGGAGCAGAAAGTGGAAAAACAGACGACGAACAGGGAAACCGTATTTCTCCCTTGATGCACATCGTTTATTGAGCCTGCTCAGTCTGTGCCCTCTGGTGGCAGCAGTGGTGCCTTCCGGGCAAATGCTGTGAGGCAAATCACTGATGGCTGAATAAAGGGAGAACAAAGCGCTAGTCTTTGTTTAGCCACACAGATATGCTCTACATGACTTTGTTGAAGTTACACGTCAAGGTCACGTGCACAGCAGGGCGATGCAATGTTCATTGACATTGTCGTCTAAGCACGTGCACTGCAACACGGAACTGTGTGCAGAACTTGTGGAGAGATCAGGACGGGGGTGGGGGTGGGGGGTTAGAGGGGTGGATTTGTAGCCAACTGAGGCGACTGCAAAATGGCCTCCAGGATTAACGGTGTGGGAAAAGCTGTTAACAGAGTGATGGAGTGCAGCAGCCAAAACCAAAGTCAATGGTGGGATCCACTGACTGATCCAGGAGGATAAAGTTTGCAAACACACTGCCCAGGGGTGGACATTTTATCCCACTCATGTGGCAGAAGGAACTTCTATTCTAACTTCCACAACTTGTTGTTTAAATCTACCTATAAAAACAATTTTAAATTAATACAAAAGGTCCTCATTTAAAGAGAGAAGATGATATGGTGTCTTTATTGCCACTCAAATACTTTTGAAGAATACAGTATCATTAAAATAGTACATTTAATCCATAGTTGTGTTGGGAACCTTTGTGTTTAAATTATAATATTTGTATTAGCATATTATGTAATATATGGGGTTAGAAATAATAGGATTTTGGCATTTTGCTTAAAATCTCTTAATTAACAGATATCAGATTGACAATAAATTGGGTTTTATCAGTCTTAATACGCACCTTAGGGCCTTGTCTGCCAGGATACCCGGGCAAACCAGGGACTCCCAGTTTTCCCTAAAAAGCAGAAAAGCGGAACAAGACAAAGATGAGCTCTCAATGAGGCAAAAGAGACACTGGAGACTGTAGGAAAGTTGACAAAAAGACTGAAGGTCAATTGTAGATACGCGCCAAACTTAATCGACCAAACCCACAGTCCACCTGGCTCTCACTGTATGTACTTCAGAGCAAAATGTACAGAGATTAAAACGTTAGGAAGCATTTCAAATAGCAGGTCTACTAACTAATCTGTCTGGTAAACCATTTTTGGTGTGAAAAAGATCACTGTTCTGTGTTTTAACCCTAGAGGGAATTGATGCTAGTGTAGTTTCTACATGTCGATAACTCATTCGTCAATAATTATCTATTTTTATCTATACAAAAGATGCTGTAACCCTCTGCTGAGGGTCACAATGATGGATCAGTAGAAGAGTTACAGTTTTGCAGAGAAATGGTAACAACGTGAAGTCAAGTTATATGGGACTGTCGAGGTGAGATAAAAGAAGTTCAGAGCAGCTGTAAATCTGCAGACTCCTTTTTCTTGAGTTCAGTGAAGATATCCAGTTGTACAGTTTGGTCTCAGGAGCTAGTGATAATTTACCTTCTCTCCCGCCAATCCTGTTGGGCCGAGTTCTCCTCCAGGTCCGGACTTTCCCTTGGGGCCCTCGGGGCCATCCTCTCCCCTTGGTCCGTGTGCGCCAGATTCACCCTTGATGAAAAGCAAACAGCAACACTGCATTTACTGCTCTGTTTCTCTCAGACTTTCCTCTGTAAACGATAATTTACCTTGTCGCCCTTGAGACCCATGTCACCTTTGAAGCCAGGGAATCCATCCTCTCCCTGAAAATGAGAGAAAGAAAAATAATTAACTGACTGTCCTTTTATCACTGATGTGTATGTTTCTTATTCCTTTAATACTGCATTGTTTAAATATCCAACAAGAGTGACGTTCAGGTTTATCATGGCAGCTAATGCCCGTCAGCTCGTTAAAGTAGTTTGATCATGCAATAATACTGGCACCTAGTGGCCACTGAAGAATTTACCCGAACTGCCCTGAAACCACAGACAACTGTGTTATACTGACATCCTGTGGCTTACTTTCAGATTACATTTTTAATATATATTTTTCTTTCCAAATAAAGATTAAACAGCAGCGCATTCTTTGAAACAATGATGGCAGAGAGATCAAGTTGAACACTAGTTGAACACTAAAATACAAACAAGAAAAAAATGGCCACAGGTCAGTTTAATCTGAAAAAGTCCACACAAACAGCCTCATTCTTGTTTAATGTTCCTCGTCCCATTACTTCTCAGCAGCGCGCAGACTTAACTATCAGTCGGATGGACCGATTGCAGTTTTTCCACTAGCAGGATTCCAAAGAAGCCTCAATTGAGATGGAATTACAGATTTTCTTTTTAGAGAAACATCATTTGTTAATTTGGAGAAAAGGTTGCAGAGGTGTTTACCTTTTCTCCTTTGCCCCCTTTGAGGCCTCGAATTCCATCAGCACCCTAATAAAGACGGGAAAATGGAAGTCGGGATTAAAGTCACAGAGATTCAAACCCTAACTAGACTGGGATTATAGTAATGCTTACTTTCACACCACGAGGGCCAGGGTAGCCAATGGATCCTATTGGACCAGGAGGACCCTGAGGAAGAGAATCATATGCAGTAATTCTGAACAAACATCACTTTACTTCTCAGTTTGCTGCAGCAGATAAAACAAAGGAGCTTGCAGAAAAATCACCAAATTAGCCAGCCCCAGCAAATACATAGTGGGTTCATTTGTCAGTTTCTGTGTTTGGGACAGCTTGGAAGATTATCTAATGTGTGCTTTTATATCCAACCCCACCCCAGGGGCACATTTGGTCCTGTGAATGTGAGCT
This sequence comes from Pao palembangensis, assembly GCA_015343265.1. Lineage (NCBI taxonomy): Eukaryota > Metazoa > Chordata > Actinopteri > Tetraodontiformes > Tetraodontidae > Pao > Pao palembangensis. Next base: position 9,046,771 of record CM027093.1, read on the forward strand.
GGATCACCTGACCCTGCTCATGTTAGGGCTAATTTAAAAACTAACTGCTGTACGTCATACTCACGGCCATTCCTTTCTCGCCTGGAGGACCTTCTTTTCCTGGGTGACCCTGCAAAACGAAGCCCAGGACGTGATCAGTGTTTCATCTTGACAGCCAGCATTTTGACTGAATGACGCGGAAATGTGCTACTCACAGGGGGCCCGTCGGCACCAGCGAGGCCTGCCATACCTTGCTTCCCCTGCGGTCCCTGCACAGAGGAAGCAATAAATGCAACGTTCAATGACCAGACATACAGAACACATGATGGCACACTCTGTCAGCTTTAGATATTAATATAAATCCACAGAGATAATCACATAAAGGCTGTCAGATAAAGACAATGCTAAAGTTTTGCCTACAATATCATCCTGTGTGTGTGTGTGTGTGTTTGTGTGTGTCTGGTCATTTGTCTGCATGAGTGTGTGTGAATGTTTTAACTTTCAGAGAAGCCAATAAAGGACATATGTCTGCAGAATCACTTATTCTAAGTGAATAGTCAGACATTCACTTATCGAAAGCAGCAGAGCACAGTTGTGGTTGGCCCTCTGCTTCGGTTTCCACTTTACTTACTTTTTCACCTGGAGGCCCGATCGGACCTTGAGGACCAATAAGACCCTGGAAAACAGAGGAGAAAATGTGTTATTAGAAAAGTTCAGTGAATTAAATTTCTTCTCCATGACCAGCAGCATCCTGTATTACTTTGAAATGTTTAATTTGCTTTTAATTCTTTTTTATTATTTAATCAGCCACTTCCTGCTGCTTATTTAGAAGTATTTTCACGTGTGAATAAAATTATTCACAGCTAAATGTTTATTTTCTTATGTTTTAATAATGCCTCGAACACCTCAAGCTTTCCAGGGGAATTAAGACATTTTGTTCATTTCACTAACGTCACCGGTTTTGAAATCTACCTGGCAATGTAGCCTGGCTGCAATAGTAGATCTATTGTTTACTGGTAAAGACGACCACAGACTGGAAGATTTCTGCTCTGCCACAAACTGGTCTTGGTAATCAGATTGAAACCTATCAAATGATTCCAATATGTCTCACGCCAGCAGGACAGCGTGCATAGTTTTTTTTTTTTTTCTTTTCGGGCCACAGGAAAAAAAGAGGAAAAAAATAAACAGAAGAATGAAAACCCTTGAAACATTTTAGCTCTCTCAGGCATTTGCGTGTAAAGTTCTGCAGCCTGCTGGTGACTTAACAAGGACTAAAAGATGAAAACTAGTAGAGCAAAAGAAATATTTTTCTGCCTAAAGCTTGGTTGAGAAAATAAGTTCTTGGATCTTCTTCCCAGCATGGGCAAGATGACCAAGAAAGCAAGAGAAGGAATGAGGAAGGTATGAGGAAAGACAGGATAGACAGCAGACAAAGATAAAGGAATTCAGGTTAGAAAAACAAACAAAACAAACAAAAACAAAGAACCAAACTGAAGCTTACATGAGGACCAGGCAAGCCCTGCTGTCCAGGGGGTCCAGATTCCCCTTGTGGACCCTGTGAGGAAAAAACAATTCATATATCCTCCTGCATAATTCATATATAGCATTATTCATTATGTATTCAAAAACCATGTGCGAACTGCAGTTATAGAGTCATTACTGGCCAAGGCTTGATAAAAACGGTGAAATCTATTGGTTGAATAGACGAATAGATGGTGTCAATTAGGTAAAGACACACAAGCCATCTCTGACAGTATCCAAATCATCCAAACTCTCATGACTGCAGAATCCAGTGGCCGGAACAACAACTATATATGGCCCAAAAGCATCTGGTTCAGGATTAAAGCTAACAAGAGCTTCTGGGATTGCGGGTTTGTCGGTACTGCTGCCGAGCATTAGCGCGCCGCAAAACAAACACACACAAAAGCAGACAGGGTCCTTTGCAACAATCCACCGCAGCTGTTCCAACAGTGGATACAAACGCTGGGGTCAGCGAAGGAGCCAGTGTGTCAGGAATGCTGCTAGGTTGATAAACCCTCTGGGAAGCTTCGCTCCAGAGCCTCTGTTTTAAATAACTTTCTTCCTGGGCTGCTCTCACCCTCCTCTAAGCTTCCCACTGAGACCCTGTGGGGAACAGGACACACAAGGGCAGCTCTGACACGTACGTGCACCAGCCTTAACGAAAACCTGACCCCTTCCTCACCACTGCCTATTGGGTCTCCAGACTTTCTCATCATGAAAAAAAGGTCCAGGAACTTGACTGGGCCAAGACCCAGCCCAACTCCTCTGACCCCTGAGCTTGTCATGTTGCACGCCCGCCGATCGGCCTCAGGCTGGTCGCATTACAGACTGATTTCTTAGGTGTTCTTGCTTGACGCCCTTTTCTCTTTCATCTCCAAGCAGGCGACAAATTAAACATGTGGATAAAAGCTACTCACCATATTTCCTTTATGACCAGGTGGCCCATCAATGCCAGGAAGACCCTAAAGACACGAAAGTTAAATAAGCAATCTGACCCGAAACCCGAACATGATTATCGTCTTGGTGAAAAGGAGTTGTACTCACGGGCTGTCCTGAAGGGCCCGAAGACCCTCTTGGGCCAAGCAAACCTCGGGGGCCCTGTACATCAAAACACAATCCAAGCAGAATTAAAGCCCCCCTGCAGTCTTAAATGTTTTCTCTTCTTCCTCCAGCGAGTGCAGCGCTGCTTTACATTCATCTGCCTAAGGTTCCTCTGAACTCTCATTGCACATGTTTCAGAAAATCTATGTCAGGCTAGATAAATGTTCCTGTAGAAAAGACATATAATGGTTTGGAGGAGATGAAAACAAACCAATATTGCCAAAGTGCCCTCAACATTAAGCACCATTGATTTCAGCTGTGCCGGTTTCAGCTGCAGTGAGTTCTCTGACTGACCCACTGTGGTCAAATACAGCAACTACAGCAGCAATTAAACAGAAAGCACCTTACGTGTTTTCTAAGAACTTGTCTGTCTTGAAATATTGCAAATGTATAGTTCTTACAGGCAGAAAGGTCATTTATTCGGCTTCTAATAGCAAAAATGAAGGATGGGGCCCATCAGTAGTAGCAGCAGCACAAAACATAATGACCATTTCCATATATGTGGTCATATTTGTATAAACCCAACAGTCCGATCTGATATTAAACACACTTACACTCTCTCCAGCCACACCTCTTTGTCCAACCTGGCCATCTTCACCCTGTGGGTACGGGTGTGTTATTCAGGAATGCAGAGAAAATGTTTGAATTTTGGGTTATTAGGGCTTTATGGTGACTGACGTGCTACTCACTCTAGGGCCGTCGTCTCCTGGAGAGCCCGGGGGGCCTGTGGGGCCCTGTTCACCCTAAAAAACAAAACCGTCCTTTAATTTCACCTACTGCACTGTAATTGGGCGGACCTACAGTCTAGTTTTTGCAATTTATAGTCCTCTATAAGATCTGCCTGACTTCTGTTGGCCCTGTAATTAGTATAGGATACAACATGGCAGCCTGTCAAGAAATACGCCTCTGTGATCTCTGGCCTTTCTGCTTTGGCTCTGCATTAAAGCCGAGCTTCCACAAATACCAGACAAAGTGCCAATCATTTGCCTCTAGGCTTGGTTAAATGTAGGCCAGGCGGTTCTGGACTCGGTCCACGCTGTCTTAATTTGGTCAGACTCCCTAATGAGATGTACGGGTTCAGAGATCTGCCAGATCTGAAGCGCGCATGAGATGGCTGGAGGTAGACTTTGAACTACACGTCAGCCTCAAATCTGCTGTAACGACAGGGTTAGCGCCTTAGTTCTGGTGCCAGACTGAAGCTTTAATGACGTTTGTAACCCCACTGCTCGCCCACCACACCCGCCGTTTCCCTCCTCAAGCTTACCCTGTGCCCTTTTTCTCCAGGAAGACCAGGGAGGCCGTCAAACCCTCGGTCGCCCTGAAACAAATATGACACCCTGTCATTTTGTGCAACAAACATGTAAACACTGAAGAACCAAGACAGGGCTCCACCTTTGGTCCTGCCTCTCCTGGTATTCCTCGGGCGCCGTCAGCGCCATTACGACCCTGGAAGACACGTAGATATCAAGCAGGGTTATATCCTGTACAAACCATCCTCGGAGGTAAAGTGATTGGTAATCAATTTGATTTCTGAGAATAAAAACAGGGCCGATGGTGTACATTTCCTAAACATGGGGATGTGAAATAAATATTGGATGCAGCTCAGTCCTTTGGAAACACATTAAGGTCAACTATATTTAAACTCTTGGTTTTTAGACAGGCAGGCACTCATCATTGCATCTTAGAAACAGGAAAACAATACAATAAAGAAATGTTACCCTCTTTCCTGCTTTTCCCGGTGGGCCAGTTGCACCCTGAAGACCTCTGGGTCCCTTTGAAGAAAAAATATACGTATAAACAAACAAAGCCTTCCATAAGTCTGAGACTGATGGATGTTGCTTGGTCCCGTGGACAAGACAGTGTTCTCACCTGCGGTCCTGAATCACCACTGTCACCTTTGAGACCAGGAGCACCAGGACCACCCTGTTGACAGATATAAACAGATTTAGCCAGTGGATGCCTGTAGACTGGATGCAACAATGAATGTAATGTAATTTGTAATTTTACATGGGTCATTTTACAAACATCAGCTATTAAAGCTCTTTTATGGATAAAAACACAAATTCTGCTGCTTTTTTTCTCAGCTGAAAAACCTGGACTGCAGAGGCTAACGCAGTGATTTAAACATATTTATTTCTCTCAGCGGGCTGCACTAAAATCAAATAATTGTTCACCCCATTCATCAGTTAAGTAGGCTGCAGTTGAATGTGTTGAAAAAGTTTGTTCTCCTGAAAATGCATTTTAATCAAATATTATTATTGCATTCGGGTTATTAAGTGTTGAACCGGTGAAGTTTGTGTTCATCTTTATTGATCGCTTCTGCTCACAGACAGATTTGGAGGTGGACAGCAGGAGCGCACATGCATGTCTGGGCGTGTGTACTGGCGGGGCATAAATGATTAGACCTAAGCCCTTAACAGGAAGAAGCTCTAATCGCCGAATCAGCTTCTCATAAAAAAGCGAAAGGACTGGATGCAGCAGCGATTAGGTCAGTGGTGTGTTTATGTTTAGGCTGTCTTAAACTACTCACGATAGGGCCAGATCTTCCCATCATGCCGCTCGGCCCTGGAGGACCTCTCATTGCCAGCTGTGGAGCAGAGAAAGCAGAGCTCTCAACATTGACAGTTTTCCCAGCAGAGAAACTTTATTTCATGTCGTTAGCGGAGGCTCTCACGGAGCGACAGAAACAATAATCATCACTTAAAATCAGCAGAAACATCAGTAGAAATGCTGTGGAATTGCCACTAAAATGTTAGTAAAGTTATTAAGGTCAAAAGAAATTTAGAGTAAAATTTGTTAAAAGTCCAAATATTTTATTGGATTTCTCCATTACAGTTTCCAAAGAGGTTATCTAGCATTTATTTTAAGGTTGATTATTCTGCAAATTAATGAAGGAAAGAAAAAAATTGCTTGACATTATTTGCTTCCTTAATTACACATATTAAAGTAATTCCACGGCAGCATCGTCCAAATGGGTCAGAAATAATTGAACATTAAATTCCAATTTTTCCTATTCCAGCTTTGGGCATAAACCTCTGGCTTAAAAGATGAATAAAGAAAGGTGACAAGTGCTTCCAAGACATTACTAAACACCGGTTCACCCGTTCTGACAGCCGCCCAGCTCTGCGGCGCGCTGTCAGCGTGTGAATACTCAGTGTCAGTGAAACACCTAATGGTTTCCATGTGGTGTACCATAGATCACACCTTGCTTACAGCTGCATAATCCACCCTGTTTTTCAACACTGCCATGGTTATTTGGACCCCTCGAGTGGGTCTGAACATCTGTTTTAGCTTTATAGCCACTACACTGCACAACATTTAAGAACCATTTGAGGAATGAGTGGCACTGCGCTGCAATTCTTATATGTGCTGGATTTCTAATGCATTCCAACGTCTTTCAAACTTTGATTATATTAGGATTTTTTTCCAAAAAAATAAAACCCTCTCTGGACCTCAGAGTGGATACACTAGGATCATATTAGTGGTGATACTTGCCCTGGCCTGAGACAGGATCGCCTGAGCCTGAGCTTCCTGAGCAGAAACCACAGGTCCCTTGTGTGACTCTCCGCCTGCACGGAACTGTCAACCACACACACACACAAAGAAAAACACAATTAAAAACAAATGCAGTTTCACTTTTCTCTTACAGTGAGACATCCAAAGGTCTTCCCATGTGGACGAGATTATATCCTGCCTTTATACTGCATGCATGCATGCATGCATCCATCCATTCACCCATCCATCCATCCATCCATCCATCCATCTTCTTCCACTTATCCGGTGTCGGGTCGTGGGGACAGCAGCCTAAACAGGGAAGCCCAGACTTCCCTCTCCCCAGCTACTTCGTCCAGCTTTTCCAGGGAGATCCCGAGGTGTTCTCAGGCCAGCCAAGAGACATAGTCTCTCCAGCGTGTCCTGGGTCTTCCCGGGGTCCTCCTACCGGAGGGACGTGCCCTGAACGCCTCACCAGGGAGCTGTCTGGGAGGCATCCTGACTAGATGCCTGAGTCACCTCATCTGATTCCTCTCAACGTGGAGGAGCAGCGGCTCTACTCCGAGCTCCTCCCGAATGACAGAGCTCCTCACCCTATCTCTAAGGGAGAGCTCAGCCACCCTACGGAGGATACTCATTTTGGCCGCTTGTACCTGCGATCTTGTTCTTTCGGTCGCTACCCAAAGCTCATGACCATAGGTGAGGGTAGGAACGAAGATCGACCGGTAAATTGACCACAACAGATCGGTGCAGAGTCCGCATTACTGTAGACGCTGCACCAATCTGCCTGTCGACCTTCCGCTCCATTTTTCCCTCACTCATGAACAAGCCCGAGGTACTTGAACTCCTCCACATGGGGCAGAATCTCCTCCCCGACCCGGAGAAGGCATGCACACAGATACTATACAAACATACCACCACAATCAGCTTGCTAACGCACACACACACACATTGTTGGTGAGCAAACACAAATACTATGTGTCACCATCTTTTCAAAGCCTCAGACACTGGTTCCACTTTTCTGCACGGGCTGACGTTTATGAGGTAGGTGATTTGTAAGCAAAGGAAACAGCGTTGCGAACTCCTGGCCAGCTGATGATGCATTAAGGTAAACTTACAAAATGAGGTGAGTGCCTGAGATGAAGCGTGTGATGTGTGAGGAGTGAGGAGAGACGGACAGCCTAGTGGGCTCGCACGAGGCTACTTACTGGGAGCATCAGAATGGTACCTGGAAGCCCAGGGACACCATCTGAACCAGGAAGACCGGGACGCCCTGGAGGACCCTGGAGGATAAAAACAGCACAGGACAGCGTGAATCTCAGGAAATGAGTGATTTTTCTTTAAAAGAACCAATGTGCATATATGAAGAAGCAAGCTGACCTTCTATGTATCTAATATGGTCGTGAAGATTTCAATAACCACTAACAGTAATATTAATGTATATGTGGCTGCAGATTTGTTTCAGTAATGGTGTCTACTGCTGCGAGATGAAAATGATGCTTGTAGCAAAGTCTGCAGACACACCTGAACATAGTTTTCAATAGAAATGCCATATTTTAATCACAATACAGTTATAATTCCCAGTGTAACCTGGTTCTTTTCTCTTTTTTTGCCTTTTACTCATAGTAGCTTTGCTTATTTTGCTTTGATTCATTTAAAGTTAAAATGAAGGCTTAACATGGCTAAATTAATGGCGAAGTTTTAACAGACAAATAATTAAAACAGGTGCATGCGCTGGTAAAATCAAATTGTTCTAAAAACAAAAGGAATCCCATCGCTCTTTTATCATGTACACCAATCTCAGACGGTGTCCTCAGACATGTGCCTCCATCGGTCGGTTCACAGAGGACAGTAAATAATAAGCGCTGTTATTGTGGCAACGTGTAGTGTTAACAACATTTCAACATGAATGGGAAAGTTATGTCAGGGATGTGATTATAAAAAAAAAAAAAAAAGTCAATGAATCAAACACCAAGACAAATACAGCGAAGAGAAAACCACAGGACTTCTGCAGTAAGCCTGTCTCGATCCCTGTCTGGCCTCATGGGAAGAAAAAAAAGTGAAAAAAGTGGGGGCTTGGAGGGCAAGGATCTTTTCTGATTGCTCTGACGTTGCAAACAATACGCCTTTTGTACAATCACGCTAGAGAAAGTGAGGGAAGGAAGTTATTTGCTTATTTTTGTTGTTGTCAGTTAAAGGATTTAACTTCTAGCCTGAGAGAACATAGAAGGGAAAAACAGCCGTCTTCTGGTGGGGACAGCCAGTCAGTCGAATCAGTCAAATAAATAAACTCTCAACTCTGATAACCATTCAACTTTTGTTTTTTTCTCGCTATAGTTTGAAGTATAGGGATAATTTCTCAGCCCTCTGTCCCGGAGATGTAGTGAATTGCATTCAAGTTACTGCTCGTTTCTGATTGGATTTCTAAAGAACAACATGTACACTGATACATCTAAACCTGATGTACCTTCTGCTCTAAAAACAATGCTGATAAATGTATTATTTTCTGTTATTATGACAGAGCTGGTTTAATATTCCTAGTGAGAAAAAGAATGGGCCGCTGAGTTTCTCTGAAAGATCTGGAACCAGCTGTGAAATGATGTGAGCCTTTACTCACCCTTGCACCAGGATCTCCTGGGGGACCAGGGGGACCCTGCAATCCTGGGGTACCAGGAACGCCCTGAAATAACACAGAAATGCGTGTAACACCAAGTTAAAGACGTCCCCAAATAGTGCTTACCAGCGATTAGAGCTGATGCTCTTTCCATGAAAACATTTTTCCTCCTCTTTAGCTTTTTTCCATCTGTGGAAGGCTAACAGGAGTCTGGGAGAATGTGATACTCACTGCATGGCCAGGGGGTCCTTGGGGTCCTTCTACAAGCATTCCCTGAAAAAAGAAAATGCATACAGTAGCATTATAAGACAGCATATAAAATCCACAGGCAGTGAAGGAATGGGGAAAGTGGGAGCCGCAGGGTGCTTCGGATCTGAGGTTAAGTGGATTGTTTATAGCTACCACTGACGAATTGTTGATGTTCTATCCCATAATGAGTGTGTAAGCATATGGTCAAAGATGTGGGAGCCTGTGGTGGTGCAGATATAATGGGAGGAGACGCAGCTGCTATTCCAGTCAATGTTTAGGCTCAAGTCTAAATTGTATAGAATGGGACTCTAAATATGTGGGCTAGGGTGTCAGTTTGAGCTGTTGGAGCCAAGGTGTGTTCAGGTTCCTCAGAAGAGTGAAATAAAGTGACACAGTAATAAACTAGGCAGAGAATGATTCAGCACTTCTACTGTGGTCACACGTGAGTCCTTGAAGACTTCCACTTACTGGCTCGATGACAGCAGGTTCGCCCTTCTGTCCTTTCTCTCCCAGGTAACTGTGACCTCCCACCTGGGCACAGAAAAACCAGACAAGGTGAAGCGTTTGAGCAGCGACGCTCTGAAAAACGGAATGCTGACTAGTGTTGAGCATGCTCTAACAGATTCGGCAGTGTGAGAAGAGGGTTTTTTTTTCCTCTTTCCTGCCTGCTGGAAAAACAAACCACAAGAATAATTTTGCAAGAAGCTGTAATTTAGACATCGGTCTGACTGCTATTTATTAAGCCCCCTCAAAGGCCAGGAACTGAAAAAAAAAGACCCCAACTGTGCACCAATGCAGAGGTCGTCACCTGACACTATCCACACAATGACTTCACATGAGAAGAATTCACCAACCACCCACATCAGCGAGCCTAAAGCCTGTCAGATTGTACAGTGTGGAAAGTGAAAGCTGCGCTGTGGGGATGTGTTGAAACTCCAGAGTGCTGCTAAAGTGGTCTGGATTAACCCAACATGGACTGATCTCAGGCCAGTGGGCCTGTGTCACTTCCTGTCTCTGAGAAGACAGAACTCGTGAAAAGCCAGAAGTCATGACAGCTTTTTTTCAAAAGCTCAAAGTTTTTTTGAGCTTTTGAGTCAGTAAGATGATCATAGATGGATGGGATAAAAGGCTTCATCCTGGCTAATCCGTCCAGATTATTGGTGGGGGTGACCACAGTAGAGCATGTCTTTAATTAACCACAAAAGTCACTGAGGGCTCAGAGGTTATGGGTGGGAGTATGTTTGCGCCGATAGCTGTGGTGGCATCTGTTCATCTGCGGCTGACTAGACTAGACAAGGTGTGTGTTTTGTTTCTTGGTGTATTTGTCTCCAAACCAGAACCTGACACCTTCAGAAATAATAAACAAATGAGGTGACGTGAAGACAGCCCATTAAACATTCCTCTGTTAGCATCTTCACATTCCTGACCCACCGACACGTCCACCTGCTTGCACCACTTACTTTGCTCTCTCTGACGTCGGTCTCAGCTGGAACGCCAGGGCCGAACTCCTCCTCGTAAGCTGCAGACGTGGGCTTGGGGTCAGGGTGGTCAAAATTGTGATTACCATAAACGTACGTATTATCAAATTCTTCTGTGTCGTATTCCTTCAGGTCGTATTCCTTAAAGTCATACGTGTCGGGGGCAGGGTCCACCTTCTCTTTGGTGTCCACTGGGATCACAGTTTCCACTGGGACCACAGTTTCCACTGTAATGGTTGGATCTGCCCCCACCTGCTCCATGCCGGTGATGTAATCATCCACTATTTCCCCATCATAGTTCTGGAATGCACAGATAAAAAATAGTGTTGGGATGGGAGGGATGTTTTGGTGGCAATAATGAGGTACACTAAGAGCTACACAACTAAATACTTAAATTATTGGACAACTGTAAATGTAAAGCATCAAATGTGTCTAGAATCACAAAATCCAGGGACATGAAAACGTAAATAAATTATAAATTTGTTTAGTTTTTTCCCTCTGAGGAAGAATATTAATTTTACATTCAAGGCTCTAATCCTTTTCTTTTCCTGAAATTTAAAATAGTTCGAGCATGCACAGTCTAAACCACAATCCAATTTTGAATAACATGCTGAAAAATCAGAAAATAAAGTTGTAGTTGCAATAAAAAAGACACCTTCAGTCCAGAAAGTTGCTCTCCAGATTACAGATTACTTTTTTCCCCATCTGGATAACATAATTTTGAAGTATACTTTGATTGAAATCATCCATCATTACTTTTGTATATTGTGTTGGATTTGAGTGCAACATGATCCAGTGACGGTTGCTGAAAGTGGTCCAGTTCATCACAGTAACCAGAAAAATGTTCCTGCATGGCACAACATGTGTTTAGTTTCCGTGGTTACCGCTCTGGTCGGTCATTTTCAATAAATCTGATGTGTAAAAGTGAAGCTGCAGCTTCTAAGGTGAATCCTAATACAATCTGCACAGACTGTGCTCAACACACAGCTCGAATGTTATCATTTATCCCACTGATGTTCACCATTATGTGAATTTTTTGGTATTTTTCGTATTTTCCTACCACCTGAAGGGAATGTACATTAATTGGGGGTCAAACCAATAATTATATCTACAGTATAATCCCTTAAAATATTTCCCTGTTTATGGTTCATCATCACATTAGTCTTACAGATGTCGTGACTTGAAAAGTTACCTGGCCTTGTCCGGTGGTCTCGGTGCCAGTTTCGGGTTGACTTCCATCCAGCGTGATGTAGTCGTACTCACCAGCGTAATAGTCTCCGCCCACTTGGGTCTGAAAAGAGTGAAGGGGAGACGCTCAACCTCTATCCACTTATTTATCGTCTTTCCGCGCTACGGAAAATGAAAAAAAGGGATGACGATTCACAGGATATTTGAAATAAGAGCTTTTTAAATGAAATATTCCAACGGCATGCAGATAAAGCAGGAAAGGGTGGGGGTGGGGAGGGAGGAGCTACCTCAGTCTTGGCTTGTTCAGTTGGGGGGGCATCTGTGGTTAACTCTCCTTCATTGTAGTCATAAAGTCCTCCATAGTCATAGTTAGTGTACTGGAATGGAAAAGGGATGTTGGGTGGGGAGGGGGTGGATAATTATTACAATCATGTAAATAAAGCCACAAAATGGCAGCTTATTTACATGGCAAAATATTTGCTGTCGACATGTTATTTCAATAATAACATGGTGAAACTGTTAAAATATCACATCCATATCACAAGGGTGAAAGCCTTATGGATGGCAGCAAGAATCCCCTGTTTTTATTTTAGCCAAATCTTTAGCAGGTCCACATAGTCCTGCTAAAGGTCTGAACTAAGCAGGCAGCAATTAAGATTCTTGAAGGCTGTTGGGTGTTGTAAGGTTAAGGTGATGCTGGTAACGACTTATCTGCCTCAAAAACCCAAGTGTACGCAACAGTGTCCTCTTCTTCTGTTCAAACAAAATATTTCTTTTCTTTTTCTTTGCCACGCAAATCATTCCACCAGGTCACACCGTGGTTTATTTGGGGCTCACGTTGCAGTTTGTTTACCCTTGAGATTGAATTCAGCTTTCCCCAGCAGAGGGGAAAAATCATAAACACAACACAATGACAAAGAGAAAGTATGACTTGAAACAGTGAGCCGCCATTTTTTTTTTCCTGGCAGGCCTTCACTTCAGGTGCTTCAAAGACTGCACAAACCCTGCTGTCTGCCTTCAATTTATAATCAACTATGAAGTAGCCCCATTTATCATTCTTCAGTAGTTCTTATCTAACTATTTAGTTTTAGTTTTTTTTTTGCATTGCATTGCATTGCATCACTCCTGTATGGGCTCTGACTCCAACTAATAGAACATTATGGCTTCAGTTTTGCATTGTGCATGGGAAAATTGCAAAAAATATGGAGATGCAAAGTTTTTGCATGCTTGCAGCATTATTTTAGTTCTATTATTTTCAGAAGAGCAATGAGTAGAATTAAATAACATGACCAGTTCCTGTTCCATCAGCTGAGGGATTTATATGATTCCCTGGATGACTGCTAAACTCGTAAAGAAAACGTTCCACGGCTGCTGCAGTGTTGGCCTGACCTTATTTCGGTGGCCCGGAGAGAAAAAGAGAAGTCACACAAGAGTGAAGCTCTGGCCAGAAGAACTAGACTGACTGAAAAAAAGGAGCTTCGGGTCAGACAGAGAGAGCAAGGGACACATTCAGAAAGATTTATGGTGTTGAAGAGCTTGGCTGCGCTGAAGGTCTCTGAAGAAGGCTTGGATAAAAGGCATAAACACAGACGGCTGCTCATAAAGCAGAAAAAAAAAAAACAACTCCAGCATCACTTTCTTTTCCTCACTTTTAGCTGCTCTGGAGAAATAGCTGATGACTGCTCGTCAGGTCAACAGGAGCATCCTCAGAGGTCAAATACTTCTGTAAAATTATAAAGGTTTGTTTGAAAAGGCCCTGAAGTTTAGACAGTTTTACACTTGCAAAGATGGGCGAGGGGGGAGACATAAATTCGTCTGTACCGTGAACTAAGACTGCTGATGAAAACTTACTCGATGACAGAATGGAATGTAGAAAAAAAAACATTCCTCTTAACACTACACAGCAAGCAATAATCAATAAATTCAGATTTATAAAATCAGATTTATAACTTTCTTGCTTCACAAAAGCTCCCTTTTGTCTCCAAGCCTTGGTCCTAAATCCTAACTTGATGAAGAAGCAATATTTTCCAGGACAATGTACCCACTGTACAGCCAATATTTTCAACTAAAAAAAAAAAAAAATTCTTGAAAAGAGGTGTGCAAAGTCCACTTTTCCAGGTACTGGGGAAGGAAAAGCTTAAATTTCTCTGGGAGTCTGGGCAGAGTCTGCAGAAGTCGTTAGAGATATAAATCACAGGACCACTCAAAGTGGGCTCAGACTTTGTGGCAAGGAAGAAAGGAAAAGTTTCCAGTGTGAGCTCATCAGTTTTTTTTTCTTCTTTGTCTAAAATATAGAGAAAACTATCAGCTAACAAAACGCATTGAACGAGTAAAATAGAAAATTGAAAATGACAAAAGAAGGTGTTCACCTAAGAGAGCCTTCTTCTTTTTCTATACTTTAGAGCTAAAGAAGCTACATTATGAGTCTACAAGTTCCCTTTGGCTTCCAATAATATGGAATGAACCAAAGGATATTTAGTATGGTTTGTTTGGACTTGGAAAACGTTTGTGTTCTCTGTAGATGCCTGACTCGTTGTTGGATACTATAGGTGAAATGAAATGACTGACAGCTGTATGTGTGGGTGTGAGTGGTAATGTTTGAAGGGCTGATTCTGGATTTTTGGCTTCAACAAACAATCAATAATGCACAGATGTCTGAACTACTCTGGCAACACGAGAGGGCGGGATTTGCATCATTATTCTCGTACAGTGCTATAAAATAAATGGATGCATGCTGTCCACAGTCGTATCTGTCCAACAACAACTGATGACTCAATGGTTTTAAATTCCACAAAAGATGGAGTTTGGTGTGGTCGATGGTTTGCAAGTCTGGCCAAACTCCACTGTTCCAATGGGAGTGACAGCCCAGCAGAGAAGCTGCCAAGACAGTTCTAGTGGAATCTGTATATGACAGTGCGCAGAGCCTCCGTCTTTTGTTGTATAAAGACACAGATGGCTGAAACTGCTACAGCATCAATGATTTATGTGTGATATGGAGAAACTGGAAGGGATGGGACAATAGTTGTAAGCTATAAAAGGCTCTGAAGTGCTCAAGTCACTACCCCACCCTGAAGGAGGACACTGTATTACCCCATCCTACATCCTTCTTATTTCCCACCCCAATCATTTATCATCTCAATATCAACATCTCAGACTCATGTGTTCTCTATTTGTTTTCACTCTCCACTCTCACTCTCCTTTGTTGTAAATTCATATGTCCCTCCCTCCTTAAGTCCTCCCTATTACCACAATTCCTTCTTCCCTCTTTGCGCCTTCTTCTCCAGATACTGACCTCGCCCTCTGGTTCCTGTGCCTGGGGGGTGTCCTGGTGGTTGGGCGTCTCACAGTCAGGGCTGTAGTGTTCACAGTAGTCATAGGCTGCCCTGGGGTCTGCCACTATCAGCAGCTGTTGGATGTCTCCCTGGAATGAAGGGGGGTGGGGGGAAGAAGAGATGTCAATGGAAGCCACAGCATATTTCACACAGTTGGATTTTGAATTGGGAAGCTTTTTTTTTCCCCCACTCTACTTGTAATGTTTTTATTTAGTCTGACTGTAACTGAAAAAAAAGGAATGAAGAGGTCCAGATGAATAATTCTATAGGTGAGCTATTTCTTGCCTTCTTCTAACCTGTTTGCATTGGCAAATGGCTCCAAATACTACAGTCCTGAGGAACCTGTTGATCCTGAGCAGAAGCCAAGCAGAAATGCTACGCAGAAGACCTCCACGTTATAGGAAATGGCAATTCAAAATGGAGTGATGCAGGATGGCCTTGTGAGGATATGCACTACAGACATGCTGTGTAACATTCTGAGCCACTGTTTTCTCACATTGTTGCTTAATTTAACCTTGCTGAAGTCCTACACAACTTTTCATATCAACAATGGCATGCTGACGGTATAGCCACATGCTGAATTTTACGGAAGTTCCCCCAGTCATAGCGGGTTTTAAATAAAGTCATCCACTACTTTCTACCTATGATACCAGCAAACTGTCCTTACAGAAACCAGATGTCCATAAGAATATATCTAAATGTTTTGCCTTTAACGGTTGTAACTGATTTTGCACTTTGTTTTGTGATTAATTATAAAACAGCAAAGAGACAGAAAGCTCCCGACAGTCAGGAAAGTTCTTGGGGGGTCTCTCAAATAAGACCTTTTCCAGACTCCGATCGCTCAAAGCTTAGAGAAGGAAAGTCTTCTGCCCAGCAGATAAATAACCTTGCTGCACACTTATCTAAGGCCGTCTGTTTTTCATGAGTTTTTAGAAAAGGAAATTAGATCCCTTCTTTCCACGAGCCAAAGGCTCTTTTTCCATCATAGTTGCCTGCAGAATTCCTCTAGCAGGAATTCAGTGTTAGTGTGGAGCATGTCATCCATACCTGTCTAGCACGAAGCTACCTCAGCTGACCTGCATGCAGGACCCACTTGGACCGAGTAGCAAGGGTGCCAGCTAAAGCAAAACAACCTGGGTGCGCTGTGGGTGGCCTCCTGGCAGAAAGCTCATACATGCACTTTGCATAAAATTACAGGAGGCAACATCTGTATATGTGCATCCCTCTGGAAAACATTTGAAACGGCTCGCCCTCCGTTCATAAAGCAAATCTGAACAGTATGGAACAAGTTAGAGATCAAACCTGGGCTTATATTTGCCTTCTGTAGTTTATGCTGTAATCGGCCTGCGCACAGATGTACAGCCATAATTTCAATAAAAAACACATGACACAGAGTTCTCTACCATCCAGCAGACTCAACATTGAATTACACCGTTTCTCTTCCTCTCCATAAAATCCATACTCCATTAAAACAGCAGTGGCATAAAAAGAAAACACGTGCAGCCAAGAGGTTGTCAGTCCAATCCCAAGGCTTCAGAATAAATCAGGGTGGGGACGAGTGAGAACAATTCTGGGCCAGACGTTTAACGGCCATCTGTGACCAGCAGATCAAACTGTGGTTTTATTGGGAAGCTTCCAGGTGTGATTGTGTGAGGGTGGAGGGAGGGCGTTTCTGGAAATGAAAACTGAACCAACTCTGGCTCTGCACCTCCTATGAACCTCCCACAGCACTGACAAATAGAGTAGGCCGTCTCAAATTAATAACACTTGTCGAGACACTACGCACACGGCGTGCACATTTCTCTGTACGAGCGCTTCCAACGCCTGAAACCAAAGGACTGGTGAAAAATAAACACATATGGCATTTGGAAGAGGGCTGTCTGCTTGAGCACAGAAAACAAATGTCCCTTTTTATTTTCATTTTGTCAAACTCATCCAACTGACTCGTCAGTAAAAATACAATGTTTGCCTACTGAGCTGTTCTGTAACTGAACACCGGCCAGCAGGTAGAAGCTCTGAGATGCAAAAGTTATAGAAAAAGGCATTAAATAGCCTATTTTAATTAGATCAAAACAATTAAAGTCTAAAAAACCTCCCTCCCTATAAGACTTACATCATTGCCTCCTAAGGTATGTGAAGAAGCGTGAATACAGTCATGTTCAACGCAAAACTATTTCTGAAAAAAAAAAAGAGACTTTTTTTTAAATGGTTGCTTTTTGGATGGTCAGTATTAATTAATAGTATAAACACTACAGTACGCCACAGTGTTTCACTTCATCACGTGTGTCAGAATAATAAAAACAAAAAAAATGCTGATGAAAATATCCAAAACGTGATAATGTCAGAAATCAACTTTAAGCCAAAGCTACAATCTGAAAGCATTCAAGTTATGCAGTGATTCACTCACTCCTGAATTACCCTTTACTCATACTGTCTCTCTCTCTCTCTCTCTCTCTCTCTCTCTCTCTCTCTCTCTCTGTCTCTCTCAACTCCTTCATCTGTATCTAAATGGGCTTGTGGATTTTACTGTCTGGGCCATCTTGAGCGTATCTTGGAGGCATTTAAGCATCTCCTCATGAAAGCAGGAATGATCTACAGCTCAGGCAGCACCGTGAGAAAACTCCAAGTGCAGACTATGACAGTCTACTGTGTGTGCGTGTGTGTGTCCCTGTATTTCCTACATATTGAGTACACAAATACTCTACTAGCAAAGTGGTGCCATTTTTTCTCGTCCCCGCAGCATTCAAGGACTGTTTGAGGGTTAGACTTGGTTTTAAGGACACAGCCTACTGGTCACCTGGCAGCACGTGGTGTTACACCCTTTTAGCAGATCGTTAAATCTCAACTCTCAACCCTGCATACTGTCAAAAATACGAGCTAGTGAATGTCACTCAGGATACAGGTGAACACCGAGAGGGTATGAACACTGACTTTACTTCATTCAAGAGCAACATCGAGTGGCAGCCTTGATTAGAAGCAGATCCATTTGGACCTGCAACAGACATGACAGGAGACACCAGGATTTTTCCTCTCTGCACTTGTTGGATTGTATTTAGAGACATAAACAAGCCTGTGACTTATGTTTGCCTTCACAGTGTATTTGATTTAGACGCATTGTCAAAACAAGCCAAACAGGAACAATAGCGTTCTCAAAGAGATTTAATCCTCTCAGGCAATCCTTTCAAACTGTGCAGGAACTTCACATCTTATGCGAGGGCTGGTGAAAACCTAAACGGAGCCATCCTGCTGCAGAGCTAACAAATGTTCAACTTCAAAAATCTGACTGACAAAACCAGTTGTTGGTGGAACAAGAGGACCTTCTCGCATGGGGGTATTAAAACACACTAAGCCAGATGATTGCCTTAGTTACAAAGCTGCAATATATCACTGGCACACGAACGCGCCATTGTTCCGGGTGGAATCTAAAATGTCGATGATAACAGAAAGAAGAGGTGCATAACATCCAGATTTCCCCCAGCGTGTTATGAATTACAGCTTTTGTGGTCTAAAGAGGGAAAATGTCTTTTTAAGCAGTGGGGACACACAAAAGCCTCACACATTCTGGCTTTCAAGACATTGAACTGGCAGTAGCTCCTAAAACTGAAAATCTGCTTCCCTTTCTTCACTTTTCTGTCTCCTTTTTCTTTTTTTCCATGAGCAAAAACTTTAAGAAGCATCTTGGGTCCCCTTCTTTCTGACTGGGTTGTTACCAGTTAGAGGGTCACCCCACGAGGGGACGGACAGGAAGACTACTTACTCATGGATGCAACATTTAAACTTTTATAGGACTATAATCAAAAGAAAGAGCTGAAGATCATATCCAGTAATGTGGGCCAAAAAGTTATCTTCTTGTCATTCCGGAGGATTAAAAACGAGTGCTGCAGCTAAGACACAGACTGACCATTTGTCTTTCTGCCAAATCAAACAGAAGAAAAAGCTTAAGGGAAGGCTCTGGGTCTGTCACAGTGGTTAGATTTCTCTACCAAAGACTTTCTCCTTAAGGGAAAGTACTTTAGAGTAATTAACTACTCAGTATCGACAGGCACATAAGAAGATTATCAGCACCTCTCTCTCTCTCTCTCTCTCTCTCACTCTCTCGCGCTCTCTCCTCTAATCGTCCACAAAAACAGACATTTTTTGCAAATAAACACCCGTAATTGACATATGCAGGGCACACACTGCACCACCAGAGATTTTCCATCCCAACCTTTTTGGCTCTGCATAAAAAACAAAACGAAGATTTTCAAAAAAAAGATTCGAATCTGGACGTGTGCAGTTGGAGACCAGGACAGGCAACATATCTTTTAAACAGCTGTGTGCCGGGAGCCAAGACCGAGCACACACACTGATCATATTTTCCTCTTGCCTTCACTCATCCCCGCGCTTCCAGCTTTGACACCTGCTCATGCGATCTACGGCAGTAATCTCCCAGCAGCCCCGACTCATCAGACTGTGGAATGGAGATCACACAGGACAACAACACAGCCACAATTTATGATCTCATACAGCCATAAATCTAAAATCTTACTCATAATTACCATAATTAGGGATTAGTTGGACAGAACAGATTCAATTATGAAATCATTCAGGTTTTTTGTTTTCCAAAGCACCGTTCATTTGGGTTTTGTTACAATGAAAAGGAAAAATCTTACAAATCTGACCTTTTTGCTTTGAACAATAAACCAAGAATTCTGAACAATAAAAAGTAATAGATTTTCAATTATGGGTCGTGGTTTGGTTTCGTCAGTAAATCGACTATCTGTAGAAAGAAATCCTGCCACACCAGTTTCTGAAATCAACAAGATCCATAAGAGATCACCGCTGTTGCACCCAGCAACCTACATTCTTTTTTTGTTTTATACCCTCCAAGAGAGGAAGCTCTCCAAACACATTTCCTGTATTAAGATGTTTGCCAGAGTAGCAGTGTGCTGTTAAGTAGCCAGTTTACAATCAACAAATGAAGGGTTGTTTAATTAGAAGTGGAAAGAATCACAGAGTCATATATGACCACCCGGCAGCAGCGATTTTAAACCTTCCTGCTACTGCCAAAGAGCCCTATATCCTTTGAAACAAAAGCAACCGTTTTCTGCTCGTCAAATTACCCTTTTAACGGCATTCGTGGTGCTTAAACTAACAAGAAGATAAGAGTCGCACAGCTGTTCATAAATCAGCTTTAAAAATACAACAGAATCGGTGAAAGTGAAGGCAGCTTTTATCCTCACTAAAGCATTAATGACCTTAATTACAAATCCGGATTTGATCGCTCTAACAGCTGATATACTGATAGCGTTCAAAGGCTTATTGAGCCTCAGTGGGCTTGTTATGACTGAGAATCTCTCTTAAAGGTTCATACCGCAATATCACGTAAACGCTTCTACCCGAGTTAAGACGGGTGGGTTCTCCTTCAGACCCGGAGGCACACACATTGCAGGCAGCCCCGGTGTGGAAACATTCCACACAGACACGAAAGAAAGGCCATTACTTCAGTAACCGCGCAGAGATCTGCGAACGATGATTTCTCAGATAAAGTTTTACTAACAAATCGCATTTACCTGTTGGAAACAGTACAAGCAGCCAAAATCTGATGATCCCAACTTTTATTAAGAGAAATATCTAAACAAACCCAGCCAGTATTGAGAGAGAGAGACAGGGATTACTCATGACTTTTGCCAGGTATACAAAGCCAATATAGTTGTTCTGGCTAATAAAATTGACTATTTCTGCATGTACAACTAAATGAAAAACAAATACCATTTCTGTTGGGCCTGGAGTATTTAAATTTAAAGTCTTAGAGAGAAAATGTAACCCTTTTCATAATAGTAAAAGGGACTTTAGGGGACCATTACAACTCAGAATAGCGAAATAAATGGCATGTCGCTTTCAGAACCCAACTAAAAACATAACTGCTTCAGTCCAGTGAATGTCTGCATTATATTTGTACAAGACTTCTGTGCAGATGGAGCAAATGCTCTGTTTCCATGCTAGTTTGATTAAAATTTCCAACTCAGCTTCTTCTGAAGAGTTGTTTGCATACCACATACATGATGGGTGCCTGCCATTGTCTTGCCGGCTGTTTATACTGTGTGTAACATTATGTTTGTGAAAGGCAGGAACAAAAAAAGGAACAAAAAAAAAAAAAGAGTTTTCACTGCATAGAATCTGCTTCCATCTGATGGAGCTGATTAGAGATGTTTAGATCAGGAACATGCCTGTTGTCAGTCAGGCTGCTGATTGCAGTCTGAACTCCTCTCAGTTCTGCTGGCAGACAGCTGCTCCTGGACAGCGAACACATGTCTGTGATTAAGGTGTGATTAAAAATTACTATTTCCACCCTGACGTCGATATTCAATCATGCGGTCCAACAACCCGTGATGGGAAAATGTATATGGTTCATATTTCTATCATTCCTGTTTAGAAACTGTGCCACGCAGGACCTTACTCAGTTTTAGAATGCATTAATGACGCACACCATCCCCGAACTATGAGACAGGATATGATAATTGCACGGACACTAGTTGGAGCAAACAATGATGATGTTTCCATCTATCAACACATCTGTTCAACTACAAAAACCTCTCCTAAGGACTAGTTTCCAGGTATTACTTAGCAAAAAAACTATTTTATGACATTTACTGATATTACGGTTCGTAGTAAAACTACCTGCCTAATTAGTCAGAGCAGCACAAGCTTCAAGCAGGCAAACACAGACTTTTCAAATATGACACCATCATGATCAAATTGCAGCTTGATCTTGATTCAACATGTCCGTCTCACCTCAAAGACCTCCTCATCCAGGATTCTGGTACCAAAGACTGTAACGCCCTCAGTGTTGATGACAGCCCGATTGCTTCTCCGCAGCGGCCTCGTCACCTTCTTCTTACAGTCCACGATGATGGTGACACTCTTCTTGTCCACGCTGAGAGCAACACGATGCCATCTGCGCAGCAAGGAAGCAACGGAGATGAGACACGCTGTCAGATGAGCAATACTGATATAACTAGATCACATTAGATAGATTACAGAGAAATCTGTTTCCTTAAACCTACGCACACTGAATGCATCACATTTTTATTTCCTCTTCCTCCCTGCATGCCTTGGCTTATTCTGGTTTTGTTCATTTTGTTATCATATTGTGTTTTTGCCAAGGTCGAGGACAAGGTTGCACTAGTCTCCATCTTATATTTTTTAAAACATAGTTTAATGTTAGCATTTACTTTTAGAAGCATTTGGTTAGAAACTTGTAGTTTTAACAATAATCCAGCCAGTATTTTATTAAACTGACAACCTTTCTGGGATCTAATGTATCCTATTATAGTGACTTTTATAGTTTCAGGTAATTTGTGACCATAAGAGGAAATAAATGTAGGTCTGCTGATAGATAAATAAAAGTGTGATGGCCTCATCAGCCATTACTGCCGGATTCACGTCATGCGGCGTAGAACAAATGACTAAACAAACAGGAGATGATCATAAATTCTCTGCACTGTGCTTCTTGTTGACACTTCAGAAATACATTCACTGGATTGTTTAACTCTGGCGTAAAACACGCTCAATAAATCTGCCGAGAGCGCGTTGAAGCAGATGGACGAAAACATGAAATTGAACAATTATAGACTTTCCTGAAAAAACAGGCAACAATCTAACTGCCACATCTGCCCTCACGGATGTTCGTGCTCTGTCCAGATGCAGCTGGGCACTTACTTGCCATCAGCCAGGTTGACGGAGTGGAACAGTGGGTACTCGTCCGCCGAGGGTTTACCGTGCTGGTCTTCGTAGAGGAAGATGGGGCCGCGGCCCACCTCTACTCCCAGCTGCTGAATGCCCTGGTGGTTGTACACTGACAGCAGGAAGGACTGGAGGCCTGCTTTGGGCTTGATGGTAAACATGATGGAGAAATCTTCTGGAAAAATTCCCCCTGAAAGTCAACAGCATCATTATTTGTAGGATTATTTGGTATTCGCCGGTACAGTAGAAAGTGTCCATATACTCCCTCTTGTTTTTTTTATACTTCTGCCTCTCACTGATGTCATTACAAGGCCAATTGTGTTGTAACGAGTAAATAGAGCAATGGCGATTTTATGAGCTGTTTAACTTTCTTTCCTCACAGTAAACTCCATTGTCTAGACAAGCGGACCTGGAGACATGCTTATTAGGCAGGCCTACAGATCCAGCCCACCGCCCCTTTTTTAGCCATAGACTGCTAATACTCGCACAAATGTTGTATTTTTAAAAACTTAAAGGCTGGATTCAGTCACACAATGAAACCTGATCAAATGAAAAGCCCAATTATTTTGCACTTTTATTTCACATTTCGACGTTTTGCTTCTGTGGCGCCTCCAATGTGCCGCCTCTCAAGCTTCATTATATCCCTCAAATTTCCATGACTGGGTGTGTAAGGTGTACTGGCAGCTCATGCCAAAGTTGACAGGAATGTGGCTCTAATTGCTCACACTATTTTGAGCTTTGTTAAATGATGTGACACTGAGTCCAACTGGAAAAGGAACAGCACAGGCTAGGGCAATTTATTTAACAACCCCCAGTTCCTATTAAGTTTCTATTAAATTTATTGCCACGTTGGTTTTGTGTAAGTGAGCAACTGGGGGCCTTTTCTCCACCCTGCGTCAGTAATAAAGAGTTAACAGGGCTCCAATGAATGTCAATTTTATTGATAGACATTACAGTGCATCAAAAGCACCAGCCTGATCAGAGACTAGCTTGTATCGCAACATGGTTTCTGCCTGTTACAATTTAACATCAGTCGACTGCGTCATCTTTAAATCCACTTGCGGAAAGATGCTTTGCTGACAAGATCAGAAGAACTTAATTGATATTCTGCAGTGATCACAGCACAGTATTTAAATCCCTCTGAATCAAACAAAAACCAGGTGGAGGATTTGAGTCTCTCTTAAAATTTCTTACACCATGCGGTAAGAGACTTGTTTTCTTGAGACCGTGTTACCTAACATCTGAATTGCATTTTAGAAAGCCGAAAAGTGCATTTAAATTATATTATTTCAAATGACACTTGAGATGTTTCATTTAGCTCAGAGCAGAAGCCAAAACACTAACGTCGTGCACTGTAAACAGCCGTCACATGTAACGCCTGTGCATTAGGGCCAAGTTTAAATCTTTCATTTAATTTACCCTGCTGGTTTCTTTTTTGTTTGTTTTTCATGCCCAAGATTGGTCAGTGTAATTCACTTTATCTGGTGTTAGACTGTCTTAAGTTTATCATCCTTATATCTAAAGTTTGGCTTCCTTTCTAGCCGTTGATCAGGTAAGATTTAATGAAATGGCTTTTCATCACTAAACCTATGGATGCAAACTGCTGTCAATTAGGTTTGTGAGGTTCCTAGAATAGACCCAGGTTCTTCTACTCAGAGTCTGTTTGTGGTCCCAAACTTGGTTAAATCTTGGTTGTTCATTTGTCCTCACCTCCTACATTAGGGCTGTACTTACTATTAATTCTGTTTTTCCTGTTGTTCAGTTCTTTGATCAACACACTGTGTACATTGTGATAATATAAAACAACCGTGGACATTACCTGGGAAGAGCTGTTTGGTCGGTGCGCTGATCTGAGCAGTCTTTGATACTCGGTAAGCTATGTCAGGTTTGCCTCCTCTTCGCAATGTGCAGACGCCTAGTGCTTTACGTACTCCTTCAGGCGAGCTCTTGAAGTCTAAGACCTTCAGAACATCTACTGGATCAGCTGAAAAGACAAATATTTATTCACATTTTCACATAATCAAAATTGTCTTACAGAAAGCCAGGGCCTGACTCCCAACAAGCAACCGTTGCAAGGAAAAACTCCCTTTTATCAGGGCGAAACCTTGAGCAGGACGAGGGTTAGGGGGGAACCTCCTGCTAATGGTGCCCTCACATGACCAGCCTTTTTTAATAAATCAGTGGAACAGAAGTGTAGGGGGTAAATCTACAGTGCAGTTACCACCATTAACGATTCCTTGGTGGTTTCTGCTCCTGCTGTTGTCCAAAGGTTTTTAATCCTCTCTTGTCTTCTGTCATTTCCTGTTTTCATCTGTCATCATCTGCCATGTAAACTGTGTTATTATATAAAGACGCAGAGTTTTACCCGTAGCATTTCACCTTTGATGCATGCTTTAATTTTAGCTGTATATTCAAGTCTAACCTAGACTATACAGCAGGAAACTGGCTTTAATATAAGGCTGTATATCATTTAACACTATAAAAAGTACAATAGTGGATGAATTCATAACCTTATGACTGAATCATCAGTCTAACATTAGTATTTTAAGGCATAATTCTCCCAAACGGAATATTTTTCTACTTGTATGAGTCTTGAATACTGATGTGTTGATCTTAGGACTATTTCAAGAAAGCAACCAAATTTCTGAATAAAAACACAATAAAAAAAATAATAATTCAGAATGTTAACTGAACACAATAAAATGTATTATTTCTTTATATTAAAATAGCATAGATTCATGGATTCTACCTTGTAAATTCACGAAAATCATCGCAAATTTACATCAAGCTAAAGCTACGCAAGAATATTAATTTAATATAGGAAACAGAAATATTGATATATAAAAAGATGAACAGTTAAAATGATACCTCCCTTCCAAACCCAGTGAAAAAGAAATGAAATATCATCAAAACCTGCAGCAACATGTACAGAGATCTCATTTCTCATTAGTCTTCCTCAGAACTCCACACTATGCATCATCCAACAGACTTAATCAATGTCAATCCCTAACTAGCCATGTCGCAACGATAGCAGCACCTTAGAACAGAGGTAACTTAAAATCTACAGCACAAGAGAACAGTGCACAATAACCGGTGTGCAGACATGACAAAGTGAAGCAGGACGTGTCCCATTCAAAGGCTCAGAAATGAGAAGCAGTGTCTGAAGATAAGTCCATGAATGAATTGAAGATAAGAGGCCTAATGTGAAATCTCTCTCCCTGGAAAAAATAATAAACACACATTTAGATCCACATGCTTGATAGTGGTTTGAAGACAATTTGAGAGGATGATTAAACAGGATCAGGCCGCTTTCCTCAAAACTGGCTTCATAAGACTGAACTAGGAAGAGATAATTCCTTTATTTTAAATAACAACTGATGGAGGGATTAAGTGTTATGTCTGTTATAATTAAACTTTAGAGTAACAGTACATTTCTTGGTACTTAAACATGCTACCTTAAATGTACAAGGAAAGTTTAACACTCTTTTCATATAAATATACTTTTGTTTAGGCTTTCTCTAAGTCAAGCGGCACGTGAAGGCAGGAAGTGCTGATTACACATTTCCTGTTCACTTTTACTAACCAGAAAAGGGGTCTGATGGGTGGAGCCAGGAGTCCACATGCTGAAACCATTATGGCACTGGCACCGCTCCCTGTGCACCCCCCCATGCTGCCCCCAACCCCCCAAGTAAAACATCTAAACCAAGAAGGCTCCATCCCAGGAGCTATGTGGCCCAACAAATATCAACCAGAGTCACAAATCAAACTCGCTACGTCTGATGATGGAGACACACATTGTCTAAAGCTGGGACAGACAGACAGACAGACAGACAGACAGACAGACAGACAGACAAACAGACTCAATTCTGACAGGGGTTAATAGAAACTTAAGCTAAATATTCAGTCTGTAACCTCATGCCTCTTAAACACCAAAGTGGCTTTTTCTCTGTATAGGGCTACTGGTTTGTAACAAAACTGGAAGAGAGCTTGAACTAAAGGTCTCTTTGTAAGTTTCAGAATGCCTTTCAGCATTACTGCATACCTCTAAGCCTCATATATTCCAGATGTGCTGAATTGGCGATGAACTCGCGCGCACGCACCCATCCACACCCTCGAGTCCTCATCCCTTCCCTAATATCTCAAAACCAGTAAAGTCCCCTAAACGACTGGGGATTTTCAAAAGCATTTCAGCTTTGTAGGTGCCAGCTTCCTTTAACATCCAACAAAAAAAATAGTATCCCTCAAAGAGGAGTAAACCACATTCTAATCATACGGATGGAAACCACAAGAGAGAAGAGACAGTCCTCTCATGATTAAGGTAGCAGAAGAGCTCACATCTGAGGTGTAATTTGTCAGTCTCCCTGACTTTTAATGACACATCGTCTTGGCTGCTGTCGGGGAACCTGTGATATACAGTGTCTCATGTTAACAAGGTCCTAACATGGCAAAGGAAGGTAATTCCTCCCCCCCCAGGTAGAGATGCCTGTAGCAACATGTGAATCCTGCTTAAATAATCAATTTCAACACTTCAACAGCAGCTCTCCACACATTAGCGTGCCAATTTTCCTCATAAAATTAATAAATAAACCCATGTTTCATTTCTCATTAGACTCACATATCTCACATATTTGACATTCCCTCCCTGGAATGGCCGCACGTGTTTGCTAGCACATCATGCAGATAGTTTAAATATCAAGCAGAGAAAAGGAGGGTAGGCCATGGGTAAGACACGCCACTGCGGTATCTGCTTATGATCTTTTCATTTTTGCAATTTACCCTTTACTAAAGGGTTTCTTTACAAATAAGTGGGCCTTTATGGTAGAAATAATAAATGGTGATGGCTTAAAGCTGAGACAGGAAGTGTCTAGACAGGAAAAGAAGAACTACTGAGTCATTAATGTTTAAGTTAACTATACATCTGTCAGCATAATGATGACACATTAAACATACTTTTATAAAACTAGAAAACAAAAACATTGTGCATCTAATAAGATGTCTGTTTGACTTCAGAGACAAAGAAAATATAAATGTGACCTACATCTGTTTGTTTTTTATTCAGTAAAGAAAATATCCAGACCGTTTTTTTTCCATCAACGCCCCTTTTTGGACTCAGTGGGAGCCCAGATAATGTGGAAAGAAAGTAATCCTCCTAACCAGAATATGAATTTCACTCCAAGAATTCCACAGACTTGATCCAGCATATTATATAAACTGTAATTTATAACATTTTATGCTCACTGTGTAATTAAAAAAAAAAAAAAAAACATTTGACAACTTTGTTGAGCACAAGAAACATTTGAAAAGTGTTTTCTTTATTTGCGTAATTATTATTTTATTTACATAAATGGGGAATCAATAGCTTTGGACTTTATAATTCCTCTCCAACTGCGTGCGTAAATTGTGCAACCCGTTTGGAACCCGTTTGGATAGTACGCACATATTTGATGCGGTCTCTGTGCGTCTGCCCTTGCTGACCACACCTGGATAATCCTATGTCTGCCTCAGCTCTCAAAAGAATGGAAGGGTCGCTCGTCTTAAAATTTTTGTTAAGTTTAAACCCCAACAAACTCCTTTGCAAGGTTAAAAAGGTGTTACATATGATCGCGCTTATAAAGTGAGGATTAAAACTATGATTGATGATGGCAGTTGTGTCCTTTATCATACACATATCAGCTGCTCTGGCTGATAAAGTCTGCAATAAGTATTTGATTCGTGTGGCAAACTGAGTTTTGGTGTCGTTAAAGTTGATGGCCGGCCTCTGACAGACCGACTGCCAGCCTGTCGGACAGGTGGTCACTTTGGCGTCAGCTTCTTACCTGCTCGGACGATGACAGCTTGAAGAATTAAAACGACGGTGACTACAACCGTCAGTGTTGAATCCCACAGCCACCTTTTCGTCTTCCACCTGGTGGTCCAACTTCGCATCTCCATGGTGAGCGCCCGCAGCTGAACAAAAACGGGCGACTTTTTTTTTTTTTTTTTTTTTTTTTTTCTCTCAATCTAACACGCTTCTTTCCACGCAATCCCCAATGAAAAAGTGCGTGCACTAGAGCGCCATGTGTGAAAGTGTAGAGATGCGTCGCTCATCTACACTGGGCCCTTCAGATCCGCTCCACTTTAAGCCCAGCTCTCACTCACAGTAATGGTAAAGGGCTCTCGTGGAAAAACGCGCAATTCCACTTGATTCCCTGTGAGCTGCGCACCGTCAGAGGGCTGGACAAACGCCCCGACGCTGAACCTAACCCCTGTCTCAGTTTGTGACACTGGAAAAAACAAAACTGCTTTCATCAAATCACCAGCCGGGAATGTTGTCTCCAGTCCCGCCCCTGTCAGGGAATTCGGAGTTCCATCAACTCCAGCATCAGTAGAGCGCAACTTAATTACAGGTTTCCTGCAGTGGATATGCAGACTTATTTGGACTAAGAATATTTTTTCCCCTTTTTAATAGAAGTTGCAACTCTGATGAAATTGTTCTCTCTCCCTGCAGATAAGCAACAGGAACAACAGAAGAGGTGGTGTTTTTTTTTTTTTTATTCTTTGTTTGTTAATTTGTTTTTTCCTCCAACTGAGATGTAAATTAAGAAGCGACTTCAGTTGTTATTTCAGTCGTTTCCTGATGGAAATTTAAGAAGTTACCAAGGGCAGCGAATGCAGCAAAGCCTCGCTGGCCAAACTAAAATTATTTCCAGAGAGTTTCCTTCAGAAGATATTTTTGGACATTCTGGTTCCAGTGGCCTGAAAATAATTAATGGATGGACATGAGCGGAACAAAGAGTGGAAGCACAGGTGGTAACTATAGAGCGTGTCTTGACTGTGTTTTCCTTGTCTGTGAAAGAGCAGTTTAACTGCGTGATCACAGCCAGTCTCTTTCAAAGTCACCGCAGTTTTGTCAGGTTCTTTTATGTGACATCATAAAGCACAAACCATAACCTCAAATGAACCATTTATATATTCAATAACAGTCTTAATCAATGCAGAAACAAAGAAAGAGAAGCATAGGCTACAATGTACGCTTTGGGTGTAACCACATAAACATATTGTATATGTTAATAGTGGCATGCAGAAACTGAATAAAAACTAAACAAAACTGATTTTATTTTCAACTACATCTGTGTCTTGAAGTCCCCTTTTGTTTGGTTCAGAACAAAGTTGCAAAGCTTCATCTCCATCACCTGCACATAACCTTGGGCTGATTTATTTGTCAGGAGCACTAATACGCACAATCAGCCAAAGTCATTAAGCAGGAAGCATTGAATTAACAGTCTTGGATCAGTGAAAAGAGATTTTGGATTGTTGCATAAAGTCTGTCTAACACACCTAAAAGTTTTCCAAAGGGGCTCATGTCTGGACAACGGATGAGCACGACATTTGCAAAACTGACAAACTGTCAGAATTACCTTTGCACACCCCCAAGAGTCCTGAAAGTGATGTATTTTATATCTGTGTCATTGATGCAGGAGAAAAAGAATGAAACCAAACCATATGCCCTGTAGGATCCCAGTATGATCCTAATCCAGGCTGATCCTAATGCCCCATGACTCGCCCTATGTCTGCAGCTCTAAGAAGATGATACATGAGGGGAAACTCATTTTCACCATAAACATGAGTTCTACTGATAAGTTTTGCAATCTGACAGTGATCTCAGATGATTTCTTGAATGACCATGTATTAGAGTCTCGTGATACAGTCCTTAACCCAATTTTAGTAATTCCAGCGCTCTGAATTTTGATTTATTTTTTCATTCCTCAGCCTCTCTCTCCTTACACGGGCCAAAAACTGACCCTTTGGAAAACCATTTTTCCACTACCTATGTAGAGGAACTGTCATTAGTCTTGAGGTTCTTTTCTTTTTCCTTTCGAGACCAATACTTTTTCATCCAACTGGTGTAAACTGGTAACCTAGATTGAAAGATGATGAGGATCATAAAAGTGGATCACAAAATAACAGCATTAATATGAGGACAAAAAAGTGACAAACCAAGGCAGAAATGGCAATTACTATAATATGAACTCATATTTTAAAATATATATGATGATATTTTATACTCCTGATACTTTGTATCACTGAACAGTAACTTTATAGACACTTTGAAATTAATGGAGAAGTCATTTCCGGGCAGTAGCCTTAATGTGACACTGGGTGTAGCTATTGCAACAACAGGGCTCACCGGAAACCATATTTCCCCCTGATTGTTCCACGCAAGTTGAAGAGGAGTGATGGCATTCAAGTATGAAATGCAACATTTTTCATTATAAAATCATTTCTATCTATCTATCTATCTATCTATCTATCTATCTATCTATCTATCTATCTATCTATCTATCTATCTATCTATCTATCTATCTATCTATCTATCTGTCTACTTTCAATCTGAAAATAAAATGCCAAGCTTAAGAAACAAAGACTGTCAGAATCATTTGATCATTTGAGAGCATCAAATGATCACTGTTAACTGTCATAATACACACTTCTATTACAAAATAACAAAATGCACTGAAAAATAAAACCAGACTGGATCATCAGCAGTGAACAAGAGCAGGTGGACGGGTGATGATCCTAACATAGATAATTATAGTCTTTCAATGTTTTTAAGCCACAATCAATGCAACACGGGACTGGTGAGTTCTTAATTCTTTATAAATTCTGCACCTAATAGATTATTATTAAAAATATGCAAAGACTTTTAAAGATATTTGTCCCAAGTATTTCTCGTAAGGCTCAATCTGATCGCCTTGTGCCAGTATTGTTTTGTTAGCTTGCCCTGAGCTAAAAATGTCAGGACCTTGTGTTTCTTGGCAGGATCGTGGTCCAAAATGTTTGGTTTGATATTTTAGCCTTGTTGAATGTTGGCAGTTGAGAAATCAGTAAAACTGAAACATCCCTGAAACTGAGTCCTTGAAATCTGACAAGGAATCCCAGACAGGCATTCGGTGGCTCCTTATACATTCTCATTTGCTGCTCTGCAATTTTCAAGCAGACATTTTAGTAAATGAGAGCATATGATTACAGCTGATGCATTTTCTGCCAAAGTGTACTGAGACATTGTATAATTATTCTATATTAAATCTCTGCCCAGCTCAGCGCAGCTATAAAAATAGAAATTCCTTGAAAATGACTGCGTGTGTATTAGACGCAGCTTTTAATCTGACAAATTCAGTCTTCAAACAAACTTTTTTTGCCAAAACACTACAAATACAATTCAAGTGCAATGGGAGTTCAACTCTGTGGACAGTGTCCTTATATCCTCTTTGTAGAGTAAGTTGCTGTTTAAATATGTCCCATCAGCAAACCAATCTGACAGGTGCTTAAAAGCTAATCCTCAGATGTATGATGGCTGTGGTCCAGCTTGTATCCAAAATATACCAGATCAATGGGAATGTGGAGACTTTATTATTTTAACATTAAATGCAGTGTTTCCCTCATCCAAAAGGTGGCAGGAAAACAGCAGGGCAGACGTGGGGCATACAAAACGTTTACATGGTTCCACCAAAATAAGGGAATTTTTTTGCTATTTTGCAAAATCATCTATTCATCAAAGAAAAGCTCAAAACAATGATGTCTCCCCCCCCTCATCGTTTCTGGCTGGATAGTATGCCCCAACCAAGTACGTATGGCACAGAATGAACTTGAAGTAAAGAGGGCTAGCCCCAATGTTTTGGGGCGTGATTCAAAATGTAAAAATGTTTCAACAAGTCTGCAGACAGAAATGACTGTTTAAGTAATTGTAGGTGTCTCATAAAGAACACACAGAGTTCACCCTCTGCTCTTGTTGTCATCTTTATCTTGATGCAACATCAATCCTCTCTTCAGAATCAGAATTAAAACAACACAAACTTTCTATTGTGGCTGATGGCAGGATGATCTCTACACATACTTGGATTTTAACCTGATTTTACAGACCTGTTATTATGGTCAAAATCTTTCCCTTAGTTAGAGAGGAGATCTGTAGCTTCAATGAGACTGAATTATGAGTGAACAATGTTTTTCACCATAACTCTTGAGCATACATTTTGGGCACAAACTCTGCTTCTATCTTGCAAGAGAGCCAAACAGAGACAGAACAGAAAAGATGCCCATCGTAAAATATAAAACAATACTAGATGGGGATTTGCTGTTTATTTGCAGTTGTCTATTGTTACACTGATTCATTTATCAATCCCTGAAATGTATAAAAGCTTAATAAATACAATTTGGTGACACTACAAATTTAGTATCCATTAGTTAAAGTAAACCAGCAAGTTAAAGAGCAGAAATAGTCCTGATCACCTCATTTACCCTCCAACACTTCTAGACTGGGGGCAGAGATAAAAACCATGCTGTGGTATTTTTAGTGTTTCTTGTCAAATCATGGCTGATGAATGTCTTTCCTTCCTGCAGTGGACAGAGTGAGAGCGTGTTAAGTGGAAAGCTCAGTGATCATCTAAAAACGCCCCAAGCATCTCATATTTCATGAGCGAAAGTCTCCTTGAGCCCTGTCTCCAACCTCCAGCAGTAAAAACCGGCTCAGCAGAGGGCCCGGCTGGCACACTATTCACTCAGTCTTGTCCTGTTATTGTTACTAGAGAGAGCGTTACCGATAAACCAGTCTGTTTAGTTAGTTCCCAACTAAAACAATAAATAAATCAGTGACTTTATTTGAATTTATGTTTTTCCAGGCCGCAAGTGTTGCTCTGTCTCTGTGGCGTTGTCCGAGCCCTTAATGTATTTCAATGTTAAAATATACTTGAATAGTTCTGTCTTCACACATTTGTATATGGCTTAAACAAAAAAAACTGCTGCCATTCAGGTGTCAGTCACCACACTAGGGGCTGAGAAGTTCCTGAACCAGATGTTGACCTCTAAGGGGAAGTGATCACATGGATGAAGAAAAAGGAAAAAAAGGGCTTTGAAGCAAATTTGCAGGTAGAAAAGACAAAACTGTGTATGACTCCATATATCGAGGCGTAGTGCACCTCCATGCCAAAGATGTCACTGTGTTAGAATGAAGAGCAGAAGAAGAAAAAGAGAAGGTAGACATATGAGAAGAAGAGAAAGCGAGAAAATACGAATATGGTTGAACTTTAATCCTAAAATAACGTTTTTAAAGAGTAACGGCATCTCGATTGCGACCACAAACATAAGAGAAGGGTTGAGAGACATGTATGTAAAGTGGAAAAAAAAAAAAAAAAAAAATTAGGCAAGAAATACAGTTTTGGAACAAACTCTTAAAGTCCTGCAAGAAACTGAGGACTGTGCTGAAGAAACAGTCTGCACCAGGAATCCAGTAACTGTCTTTAACTGAATTACACCAGTTCTTTCCAGAGCAGTTAAAAAGGTTTGTGAATGGTTATCCAGAAAAAAAAAAAAAAAAAAAAAAAAAAAAAACAGACCTCAGAGGCTTTGGTGACATTTTCAGGAAAGGCGTTAAAGATTCATTGCAGAACACAGTTTTAATGTGTGGTGTGTGCTTGTCATTACATCACAGAAAAACATAAAGTCTTTTGGCAACTTCACAGTCGGGAGGATTTAAATTGTCAGAGAGTGAAGTAAAATACATGGAAATCTGTGTTGGGCTAAAATTGAAGTCTGACATCGATAATGGAGCTTACGCGACATATAAAAGTGAGGAGTAGAGCTGGAATAAAAAGACCTGCATCTACATAAACACAAACACACAGACACACACACACACAAACTGAGGCCGAAATCGCTCTAAAAAAGAGCCATTTCATGTTTTTTTGTGAACTTTCATACTTTCATTGTCCTATACATGTTGAGACAAATGTTACATCTGGGACCAAAATCTGTCAAAACTAAAAAAAAAAGTGTCCAGTTCTGCACTTCCTGTCTCAGAATTAAGTTTTTTCTTTCCACTATTACTCTGAGCGGTGTCCAGGCACTTGTAGAGGTGTGAAAGTCTGAAGCGCAGTTTAGTGGCTAAACAAATGTCTCTTGGCTAATGTATTAAACCAGGTATATTCACTCTATATTCACTAGTAATGAAAGGATGTGCAGCAGCCTTTCCAGTCATAAAAAAGAGTAAGTGAGCTGTCTTCTGTTCAGAACAGCATGTGGTTAACAGTAACAATGCATTTAAAATTTGGGGTATTTATTGAATACAGCTGTGAGCTACACTTGTTTACTTAAACACTATTCTTAGGTGCAATTTTAAAGTCCTAGTGTACATTTCTCACTGCTTTTAACTTCCACCATCCTACAATTTGGAGGCAAATATGGTTTATTATCTTACAGAGAAAAATGAAGGCATACTTATATCTCTTTAAAACAAATGTTTTTAGAAATCAGAGATGCTTTTAAATTCTATTCAACCTTTGATTTATTTCCCATCTGTTGCTATTACAAATTTATCTTGAGATTTAACCAAATAATTTGGAGATGAACAACAACCACAGATGTTCATGCTTGTCACGTTGCAATAATTTCTTCCAAAACACTTTTAAAGGCTTCAATTGTACACTAAAATAATTTAATAAACATAAAACACGAGCACCATTTCTTCTTCACAAATATGAGCCAAACTTACGTTTTGTTTGATTGTTTTTAAACTCTAATTAAAGACTAAGAAAGATATTTGTGCTGTTACCATTGATTGTGTCTTTGGTTATACTTCATTTCAAACTTTTCCTGCTCTACGTCAAGGTCCAACTCACAAATATGAGGTCATAAATCAGATAAATCTCAATAAATCTGGCTGGTTTTGCCAACTTGGAGTGTTAAAAAAAATATACAGTATGATATGTTGATAAACTGTGGAAAGAAATCCAGACCAGATGAGAAGAGAAACTTCAGGACAGGTTCAAGAATTCACAACATCTTTAGTTCTACTATCTCTTTAGTTTGTTCAAATCACTTTAAATGGCATCAGCAACATTGTCAGGCCACCAGGTTTGATGGTTGCACTGGAATATATTTGCCAAAATGAAGTTACATAATATAAAACATAATAAAACATTGCTCAGCATGGGAGTGGAGGATTAGAGCTGGAATTTAAAGAAACAATTTAAAAGTCAAAATTTCATATTTAACGTACACCTTATATTATATTTTTCTACTTAGTCACTTCCTCAGTGGCTGTCTAAGAATTCCTGTATCAGAAAAGTAGTTGGTCTGTAATTCTTGCATTGGCTGCTCGCTAATGCAGCATCCATGTGCCAATGTGCAGATGGAACCCCTCGGTAGCATTCTTGTACAATAATGAGAAAAATGATGCGTTCCTCAGTCACAACCAAAACCATATTCCACTGCACCACATTTATGGCAAGCAGATAATATACTACATTAAGAAAAAGTGGCTGAAAAATGCTGCATTATTGTAATTCTGTAATTTTTCTTGTGCGTTCCCATGAGCATGACATGTGGAAAAACACGATAAATTGGAGAGTGCCGCGCTCGTATCTCACAACGTTGAGAACCTGAATGAGGCATTTTGTTCCACCTGCAGTGAGGCTCTGAATATTTGGCATTATAATAATGTTTTACTTGAATAAACCACCACAAATATTGCCAATGAGTAGTGTTTTTTTTTTTTTTTTTTTTTTTTTTTGAGGCTTTGGATCGTGATTCATTATTAGGGCCAGATGTTTTTATATTATCCATTCTTAGTTACCTCTATTCCATCTGACAGTTACAGTGGAAAAGGTAAAGGCAGTAGCTGCAGTGGCTCACTCTTTTCTATGTTCGTCGCCTCCCACAGTTTATGGATTGGGTGATTTCCAATTTAGCGGTTTTGGGCCCCTTGAAACTTCCAGCTGGATGGAGCACTGTTTCCATGGTGCCGGTAAGCTGCAGTGCCTTTGCAGCCCCCCGCAAGCTCCTATAACCAACCAATCGCATTAAAGGCAGCAGAGCAGAGCAAGTGAAAATTAGTGTCACGTCAATATTGTCTGTATTCGCTGGGTTGATGTAGAGCAGCACTAGTGGCAGATTGTCTGAGTAACACTAAAATTATCAAAAGATGACCTAAAACATGGAGGGAAAATCTGAATCCATCCGCATCACATCTTATTCTGGTTTTGAAACCTTTGGAAGGGCACTGAGAAGTGGTGTGTATGGTTTGAGCCAGTTTAGCTGCAATCCCATGATTGGCGGGCGTAGAATCGTCACCAGCGAGTGACACAGTACCTTCTGACTTTTCATAGCCTCATTTTATTGTGTCCTGTGGACAAACCTTTTCAAGATAATGGGAATAATCCAAGTTGTTGACATGCTGTCTTATCTGTATTGCGCTTTCATAGTGAGAGGACAGCTAATGAGGACCCAATCTGATCATTCCCATCTAGCAAGTGCTACAGATTGCTTTGATAGAAAGGTAACATATCTCATGTTTAACAGTAACATTTGTTCATTTTTGTTCATTTTAAAAAATGTATACATAATACACATTATTTGCAGCGTTTTGGACAATGGAAGAAGAAGCCTGTCTAATGTCCCAAAATAGTTTGTATCTGTCAAATAACACAAAATCTTGGCGTAAAAGAAATGAAGCTCCTGGGTGGACCTGCAGTAACACAAAAGACCGTTATTAACATTTTTGAGTGAAGGCACTTTCCCTCTGACTGGCAGCAGAGCTAGCAGCTGTCTGTTCTCCAAAGTTGCATAATTCTCTACAAAACAATCAGTGGCGCATGAAGTTACCAAGAAAACACATGACTGCAGAAGAAGAGGGGCTCTGTCATATACGTGCATCCTCTCCATGTGCGCACGTAGGTATGAGACCGATCAGGACAGCAGCAAATCTGGAATCACTTAAACAGAGTGAGAACTCATTTCTGCTCATGGAATCTTTCCTCCCAAAAGAGCGTCATTGTTTCCAAACAGCCCTCTGTTCACCAGGTATTTTTCCTATATATTTCATTTTTCCTGACAGTTATAGGGTCTTTTACACAAATGCAGGTTACAGATACTTGGAGGAAAAAAAAATGTCTGTTTTTATTTATTTTTATTGCTTTTTTGGAATTGTGGAGACCAGCTCAATGATATCATTTGAAGATGCGTATATTTCAGTCATCATCACCTCCTGACCCAGTTACACTAAAATTTACGTGATCTTCAAAGAACGATGGAGATGTTAAACACTGTATTGCCATTTTATTCTGACTTTTGGCTCAGGAAGCAACCAGCCAGCCGTCTCTGAGCAACATTGTTTTAACTTAATGTAATGTAATAAATTAAATGTAAACAAAAAAAAAAATTGAAAGCATAACAACTGGCACACCACTTTGTCGCCATGTGTTGGAGAGCACCGTCATGAATGGTCAGTGACTCACACAAGTCAAATGTATGGTTGTCCTTGTGGTGACCAGGGCGGTCAGCCACATAGTTGCCTGTGGTGAAGACCACTGCACAGGCAGCACTGGAATAGAAGCTTATTACTGGCCACCAAGTCAAGCCCTGTGCACCAAATTGATACCTTGGAGCAAATATAACATAGAAAATGATATATACGTTGAAACTGGGAGGGAAAAAAAGGGGCGGGGGGAGCGTGCACACATGCATGGGTTTTCTTGTGGACAAAGATGTGCACCACTAACACTATGAAACTCACAGTTAAATTGTAGTTTGAGTGTTCCAGGTTTGATGTAAGTGGGTGAGAATGAGAGGATCGCTCTGAGTGCAGTTGCAGTGAGGGGAGAACGTGCAGGCAACGCTGCATCCAGCGTCCAACGTCAGTCCGAAGCAGCTAGCTCATGACATGAGTCCATCAAAACATCATTACTGGTGTTGAAATGTATTTACGATGACTTGCAGGACACACAGCGCCGTAAACCTGCTGCCGCGGCCATGAGCGTGTTTGGTGTGCAACGTGCGAGTTTTGAGATGAGCAGAAAATAGGCCCAGGGGGACACTTTGAGCAGGGTGACTCTCGTTCAGCCCCAAGTTCACAGAGCTCTGCAGCTTCTGATTTGAAGGCTGGTTTTTCCAAAACGCATCGTGGAGGCATTCCAAAATTAACTTCCTGTATACTCTGCAGGGCCGCTGTGTCTGCATCCATTTTCCAATGACTGGCCTCACAGCAGGGGTGAGCATTTTTCAGTGTACTATAAAAACATGACTATCCACAGAGAAAATATGAGCGAAATAGAAAAGAGGAAAGTCAGTGAACAGTTAGGAGGCAGAAACACTGAGTGTTTTCACATCTTTAGATATGACAGTTAGATGACAACATAGTGGTGAAGTGATGAAAGAACCTGGGTCAGACAGACGCCAGACCAGAGGTTTCAGCACCGAAAAAAACAACACGTCATATGGTTTATGATGTGTGTTTTTTAGAGTAATTAGATTAACCTTTGGTAGCGTGTGTCAATAAAAACCTTAGTGTGGGTCCTGTAATGGAAGGGCGTGATCGGGAAGAATGGCCCCTGATCTGAACCCGAGCGGTGTTCTGTTGTTAGCCTTCTGTGCTCGTCACAGATTGTCCATAACGAACACCATGTTCAGGCATAAGGGTGTCCATATGTGCACTTGGCACCAGGACACCTTAGGCCGCAGTTCGATGATCGACTTTGTAGTCGTGTCCTCGGATTTGTGGCCGCATGTCCTGGACACTTGGGTGAAGAGGGGGCGGAGCTGTGAACTGATCACCACCTGGTGGTGAGTTGGCTCCGATGGTGGGATGCCGAACAGACCCGGCAGGCCCAAACGTATTGTGAGGGTCTGCTGGGAACGCCTGGCAGAGTCTCCTGTTAGAAGGAGCTTCAACTCCCACCTCCGGGAGAGCTTCAACCATGTCCCAGAGAAGGTGGGGGACATTGAGTCTGAGTGGACCATGTTCCGTGCCTCCATTGTTGAGGCGGCCGACCGGTGCTGTGGCCGCAAGCTGGTCGGTGCCTGTCGTGGCGGCAACACCCGAACCCGCTGGTGGACACCGGTGGTGAGGGATGCCGTCAAGCTGAAGAAGGAGTCGTACCGGGCCTTTTTGGCCTGTGGGACTCCCGAGGCAGCAGACGGGTACCAGCAGGCCAAGCGGAGTGCGGTTGCGGCGGTCACCGAGGCAGAGATCCGGGCGTGGGAAGAGTTTGGGGAGGCCATGGAGAACGACTACTAGACGGCTTCAAAAAGGTTCTGGACCACCATCCGGCGCCTGAGGAGGGGGAAGCAGTGCACTGTCAACACTGCGTACAGTGGAGATGGTGTGCTGCTGACCTCGACTCAGGACGTTGTGGATCGGTGGAAGGAATACTTCGAAGACCTCCTCAATCCCACCGACACGCCTTCCAGTGAGGAAGCAGGGCCTGGGGACTCGGAGGCGGGTTCTCTTATCTCCAGGGCTGAGGTAGCCGAGGTTGTTAAGAAACTCCTCGGTGGCAGGGCCCCGGGGGTGGATGAGATCTGCCCGCAGTTCTTTAGGCCTCTGGATGTTGTAGGGCTGTCATGGTTGACATGACTCCGCAACGTCACATGGACATTGGGGGCGGTACCATTGGATTGGCAGACCGGGGTGGTGGTCCCTCTTTTTAAGAAGGGGGACCGGAGGGTGTGTTCCAACTACAGGGGGATCACACTCCTCAGCCTCCCTGGCAAGGTCTGTTCGGGGGTACTGGAGAGAAAGGTCTGTCGGATAGTTGAACCTCGGATTCAGGAGGAGCAGTGCGGTTTTCGTCCTGGACGTGGAACTGTGGACCAGCTCTATACCCTCAGCAGGGTCCTTGAGGGTGCTTGGGAGTTTGCCCAACCAGTCCACATGTGTTTTGTGGATTTGGAGAAGGCATTTGACCATGTGCCTCGGGGGGTGTTCTCCGGGAGTATGGGATGTCAGCCCCCCTGATACGAGCCGTCCGCTCCCTGTATGACCGGTGTCAGAGCTTGGTCCGCATTGTAGTAAGTAGTAGTAGTAAGTCAAACTCGTTTCCGGTGAGGGTTGGACTCTGCCAGGGCTGCCTTTTGTCACTGATACTGTTCATAACTTTTATGGACAGAATTTGATGTGGTCTTGTTGGCTTCATCAGTCCGTGACCTCCGGTTCGCAACCGAGTGTGAAGCGGCCGGGATGAGAATCAGCGCCTCCAAATCTGAGGCCATGGTTCTCAGCCGGAAAAAGGTGGAGTGCCTTCTCTGGGTCGGGGAGGAGATCCTGCCCCAAGTGGAGGAGTTCAAGTACCTCGGGGTCTT
The DNA here is from genome assembly GCA_015343265.1 of Pao palembangensis. Taxonomy (NCBI): domain Eukaryota; kingdom Metazoa; phylum Chordata; class Actinopteri; order Tetraodontiformes; family Tetraodontidae; genus Pao; species Pao palembangensis. The sequence goes on from CM027093.1 coordinate 9,087,558, forward strand.
GTTCACGAATGGGGGAAGAATGGAGCGGGAGATCGACAGGCGGATCAGTGCGGCGTCTGCAGTAATGTGGACTCTGCACTGGTCCGTTGTGGTGAAGAGAGAGCTGAGCCGAAAGGCGAAGCTCTCGATTTACCGGTCGATCTTCATTCCTACCCTCACCTAAGGTCATGAGCTTTGGATAGCGACCGAAAGAACGAGATGGTGGGTACAAGCGGCCAAAATGAGTTTCCTTCGCAGGGTGGCTGGGCTCTCCCTTAGAGACAGGGTGAGAAGCTCTGCCATCCGGGAGGAGCTCGGAGTAGAGTTGCTGCTCCGTCTTGAGAAGAGCCAGATGAGGTGGCTCGGGCACCTAGTAAGGATGCCTCCTGGACGCCTCCCTGGTGAGATGTTCAGGGCACGTCCCTCCGGTAGGAGGCCCCCGGGAAGACCCAGAACACGCTGGAGGGACTATGTCTCTCGGCTGGCCTGAGAACACCTCGGGATTCCCCTGGAAGAGCTGGACGAAGTGGCTGGGGAGAGGGAAGTCTGGGCTTCCCTGCTTAGGCTGCTGCCCCCGTGACCCGACCCCGGATAAATGGCAGAAGATGGATGGATGGATGGGTCCTGTAATTTTAGCCAACAGACTTGTGACACTTGATGATGAATTTTTGGACCTTCTTCTTCAACACTAACATAGTTTAACATGTATATGTATGGTATATGTAGTAAATGTCAAAAGGTTATAATGGAGAAGTGTTGCGGAACAACCCAGGCACATGACACATGGCAGTGAAAACGTGACAGATGATTTATTGTAGTTTGTACAGGTGGGGGAGAGAGGAATGGAGTTTGTACAAGGGCAGGAGATGAGGTCGTGTGGAGACATGAGCAGGCAGACACTGGAGAAGTTGAGGCAGGCGGGAACAGAGGTGAGTTAACAGTAACCTGTCAGAACTTAGGAGGAAAACACATGAGCAAATCACACACGGACACCAAAAGTCAATGCTGGAAGCAGGTTTAGCCATCAACTGCACTGCGAGGGCTGAACCAGCAATCTGGCAATGAATGGGTGGAGAGCAGGGTCTTTTATGCTGCAGGTGATGAAAGCAGGTGTGCGTAACTGAGCAGGTGGAGGTGGTTAGAGTTGAGCTGGGAACTGCAGCTCCGCCCACACACCCAAACGCAGAGTGACAGATCTAAGGATAGGGGATGAGCAGCGTTCTGGATGGTGTCAGGTTGATATCATCATATTTGCTGTGAAACCATCAGATTTAAACAACAAGCTGTGCACATTTACACCTGGAAGGTGCTGCTGCTAGCCACTGTGCAGATGGACTGTGCTCAAGGGCACACAGTGCTAACAAACAGCCTTTCCACTTTTCTCACTCTGACTTACCCTAAATGTGATCCTCAACTATCGCTCTGCAACCTGAAGCTGCCCAGTGTTTTCCTGGAGGCTGCAAAGATCATTAATCTCTGACATAACATTTTCTGGGGGTCATCAACGAGCTGTCAGCTAAACTGAGCACCGAAAACCCACAGGTGCCATTTTTCAGTGTTTGTTGCAGTCAAAGTTCGTCTAACGTGGCTACAAGTAAAGTTATACTGTGGTGGTTTGCCAGTCTACAGTGTTCCCCTACGTAGAGGTGGGGCTATTAAAGGAGGTGTATGCCACATGAGGCCACTTAAAAAAAATAGAATCAAAACAAATAACCTTGGGAAAGAGATAAGTTATACTCCACCCTCATGGCTCCTCACCCCACTTCTCTCTCTTTTCTTTCTTTCTTTCTTTCTTTCTTTCTTTCTTTCTTCCTTTTATAAGTTCTTTATATTATTGAATGTTCACTGTCTTGAACTGTTGACAAAATTTGAATTTGGAGATATTGATATATCTATCTAATGAAGGAAGCCATGCAGAAGTTTAATATTGCCCTGCAGACAAGTTTATATTAGCAAGTTAAATATACATTATTAAACATGAATCAAAAAAAAAATGAAAGGACAGCGCTTGAGTAATTACGCTCAGGTTTTGGCCGTTTTGCTGCAGCAGAGAATCAGACAGGAAACTGGAAAGATAATGCAGGATCTGGGTAATCCTGCAGGGCACAATTTACGACCTGGTGTTGAAAAAAAAGGGATGAAAACAAACAGCTGGGTGCTAAGCGTGTTTATGCAAAAACTCATTAGTGCAAGATCAAGTTAAGGTTTACAGGCCAACTTTTTCCTCTACATGCCAACTATACAACCTGTGATTATTCCTCTTTAAGTATAAGTCTGAGACCTACAGCATGGCGTCAGGCCTTAAAAGACCCAATGCTATTTTTCTCCTGAGGGAGAGCCGCATTTTAAAAGATGGCTCCAGTGCTGTAACGCTACCTCCTGCGTCACAAACTGACATCTGTCCTGCACATTTCTGTGCTTTGGGGATGGATGTTGGATGTTCATCATTTGGGGAGCACTTTGGGGCCTGGCTGCTAGATGCATGCATTTAGATTTAGCCAAAATATTTTGATACTCTGACAGACCAGTTCGAGATAACCGGAGGAGAGAGGCTGGAGGTAGGCAGAAAGATATCTGTCTCATCCCTTCATGATCCTCCCTCCTCTCTCAGGAGATCCAGATCTCCTACTTTTCAAAGCCAGCAGTGATATCATGGAAGAAAACCTTTGACAGACTGTCAGGTGCTGGAGATAAAGGAATTACTGCAGATCTCTCCTAACGCGATTATTTATTTTTATTTCTTTTAAGTGAAAGTTAATTTCAAACACAGATCTTCCACCTCCCTGCACGTTCATCCAGTCAGTTAACCAGTTTCCCCTTCAAAATATATCGTAAACTATGAAGGAAATCACAGAGAAAAAAACACTAAAGTGGAGATTAAGGAATTCCTGAGAGGGAAAACTCTGCACCCTTCAGTCCTGTTATTGGAGCACTGTGTAAAGAGTGAAAACTACAAGTATTTCAGAAGGAGCTCGGGAATTTTCCTCCCAGTTAAATGGTTGCTCAACTTATGACCATGAAAGCAAAGCTCTCATTTCCCGCTGACGATGGTGAAAGATGATCATAAAATTGACTCCATCTGTAATTTTAGGGCAAACTTTCCAGTCACCAGCATCTCCTCATACGCATCTGACTTGTAGACTATACTCTTTTAGTTCATTTTGAAAATGAAAAGTGATGAACATTGTATGATATGATAACGACACAAGGCTGAAGTTACCAGTGAGAACATATACCGGGTTTCGGCCACCAGATGGTGCTTTACAAGACAGCAACAATTTCAGTCGCATCTCAAACGATCTCATCTTTACCAAACGTGCATATCCTTAATGAATGACATAGATACTTTAAAATATTGTTTCAGAAGTATTGCGTGATGTTTAGTAATGCTATTGTAAGAAATTATTCTTCTTAAGTGATACTAGCTTGAAAGCTTCAAGATGTCAGTCAGCCTTTTTTGTTATCATTTGAAATCATTTTGGGATTACAGTAATTGAAATTCAATCATCACAGCCTGCCGAGGCAGACGAGGCCAGTGCCAACATTTAGCATCTGAAGAACAAAACGTCCTCTCACAGTGAGGGCGCGGCCCACACACTGAGTTTATTCCAAGTCTCTTACCAAGCATAACTACAATCATGACTGCCGTCTACATGGTTCTGTACATGGTCTGTGCAGACAGACTGGATCCAGAGAGAAAGAGAGTACACTGCTTTGCTGAGTTTGGATCGCACAAACGTGTGTGCACTCACGTTTGTGTCTCCTGGGGGACTGCTGCTGTTAGATAGAAAAGCTGTCGTCTACATCTGCGCAACATCTGCGCTACTGCCTCTAGATTTCAACATATATGGCAGCTTTTGTCCCACCCTGATCTACCAATATGGCTGAAACAATGAAGGAAACCTGAAAAGCTCCCAAATCATGACTCATTCTAAACATTTTTTTTGGGGGGGTGGGGGAGCGGAATGCAGTGACACACTTTTCAGAGAAAGAAAAAAGTGTTGACAATGGTGACTGAGCTGGGATTATTAAATGGTCATGCAGTTAAGGTTTGAGAAAATCTTTGTTTGACATGGATGCATTAAAATTCTTTGCTTTAGCATTCATACGACTATTTCAACGCTGCTATCTTATCCATGCACCATCCCAGAAACTATCGTCTCTCTTTTATGGTTGTTTCTTGCCCTTCTTTATTTCCATACGCTCTGCGCCTTCCTCTTTAACCTCTCATTCTCGTCTCGATTTTTAACGTTTCCCTCCTTAACCCCGCTGACCCCTCACCTTCATCTATCCCTCTCTCTTCCTCACTTTCGAATCCCCATCCTCTGCAGCCTACCCTCCGGCCTCCCCAGCATTTGTTATGTGTCTTCCATTTTCCCATGACAGAACCAGTGACTTCTCTGCTTTCACCTGCTCTCAGAACTGCGCTGTGAAAGGAATCTTTGTACCTCAGGGGCCTTCATCGCCTCGGGAGGTATGTGCTGTGTTGTTCATACAGAAAAAAGGATTTGGTCTGACTGGAATTTTTGGGGCCAATGGGAAAATCTGAGCTAGTTTGGGTTGTAACTCCCTTTTTGACATCTCCAAAACAGCATGCTGCGTCACTGGAAAACAGCAGAAATAAAGCCTCAACTGTCGACAGTTAATATGTCTATTTTCTATTCCTCTGAGACACAAAATGAGACACTGAGTATTTATAGGGATGCAGTGAGCCACTTGGGAAGGTTTAATAATAAGCCACTGGCATCCAATCTATTAACGTTATATTAATAAGAATAGCTTCTCCATCTTAACATAACAGGAGATCTCATTCTGAACTGATCTTTACTCTAAAGACACTTTATATTATATGTCCATCTGCAGGATTTTACCAGCATCTGTTTAACAGAGAAGCACAGAGAAGTTTATAGTTGATTAGGTGTTGTCAGTGTTCTGTTTGTACAGCCGTCGATAGGTTTCACTGTGATCGAATATCCACCACAGTGCACATCAGAGATATACTGATACAATATATACATTATATTTAATACCTGAGGAAACCATATGTTGATGGACAATGTTTTATACTCTGGAAGAGGAGATCTTTACCCTTTTATTTCGTGTGCATCCACATGCACTTACTGTCGGCCATGAGATGAGTCATTAGCGAGTGTTTCCACCGCTGTCTTCAGTTTTACATGGCTGTGACCCACACATTCACTGGGGGTAGCGACCCGGAACGAAATCCAGTGAAGGATGTCAGATGCCTGCCTGACACGCTGCAGAGTGGGGGGCTGCCGGAGGCCCACGAACTGGGTCAGATGGTTAACAGGTGGGGAGAAGGATGAAGAGGCACACAAGGACTTATGATTTTATTTAAATTGTTCCATTAAAAAAAAAAAGATGAACAGTCACCCATGTTCATATGCAAATCATCTCTCAATCAAATTCCAAATTAAAAAAAAAAAAAAAAAAAACAGCTCCAGTTTTGTCCTACAGTCATCGCCACTATTTCAGACGCATCAGCTGGATTCATGGCCTCGCCAGGAGGTGGCAGTAGAGGGTTTTTTGGTACTGGGATGGTTGTACACGTTCAGCAACACCAGCCTGTGACCTCCCTAACTACAGATTCTCTACATGTCCTACCACAGGGTTACAGCAACAGGACCAGCCTTCTTTGTGCTCAGATGCACAAATTCTTTTTACTCATAACAGCTCCGACTGTCAACATGTCTCTGATATATTTTGATTCCTAGGGGGCATCATGGTATTTGGGTAAAAAATTAAGAAAAAGTTACTAGTCTATCCACTTTTTATCTTCTATTGCAACATCTTGTCAAATTTAAATTCCTTTAAGTCTTAAGATGTCCGTCACCAAATATATCAGAATGTATCAACAGCAGACAGCCTTTTTATCTCGGTGTGGTCAAGTAGCTCAGCTGTGTGATTCAGGATCCACAGGCAGTTTTGTCATTCTCATGCCTTGTCAGACATTCTTCTGAGTTACTACTGTAAGCATAAGGAATCACAGCCTTCACATGTGCCTCACATGGTGGCATTCATGGAGACTCTGCTGCTATATTTCAAGAGCAGTAGTCCTGGATGTAAAGACATCCGACTTGTAAAGCGTGTGAAAAGCAAGTTACTATATTTGACCGAATGTCCTAAACACACTTATTTAGACATGTGAATGAGATTTAAAACAATACACTGAACATGTTTTGATACAAATTAGCAGTGATTCGACATGTGATGCTTCGTTGTACTGTACAGACTGCCCTCTACTGGAGAAGAAGTAGCAATGCCAGTTTTGCATAATATTTAATTTGACCATGGTACTCAGCATAACCTTTTTACCCACTTCCTTTACCTTATAACTTTTACATAACTGACAGCCAACACAGCTGTGCTTTATCTTATTGGTTTTACTTTGTGAGAAGCTGATAACTTAGCTAGATACTTAAATTAATCCAAGTATATATCTATGGCAGGCAGGGAATCTGTTGAAATGGTTGCTTTAACTGGTTTAATAAAGCACTTTTTTAACTACATGTACAAACATAATGACAACATTGGACAGGTAACTAAGGTTATCACTGTTTTCCTATTTACCACTAGTTAACACCTGTGTATTTAGGATGCATTTCAACACATTTAAAACTAAACCTTTGATTCTAAATTTCAAAAATATCAACATAATCTTAGCACTTAACACATACCAGATGCTTCTAAAATATCACTTATATAATAACATATGTATGAAATGTGTGTGACCTAGAATGTCTGGGAATGTTGCACCTGTGCAATCGGCTGATGTGTGTTTACAAACATTTACCAACATTTCATTGGTCGAGCAGAGATAGATGATTAGTATAAATATTCTGTAAAATATCCAAACGTAACCCGGGCAACTTTTCCAGGGACAGCATGAAGTTCTTCATTCTGGTGGCTTTGTTTGGGCTTAGTCTTGCCCAGCACAACCCCCACCTCAAGCACGGCAGGACGTCCATTGTCCACCTGTTTGAATGGCGCTGGACCGACATTGCTGCTGAGTGCGAGCGCTTTCTGGGTCCAAATGGCTTCGGTGGAGTTCAGGTATGACTGAGAATTTCTTTGGCTGCTTTAAGTTGATTTTAAAAGATTTATGGGATTAGTTACATCATTACATCATTACATTATTGAGTACAAACTTTAAAAGCTATGTCTAAGACGGTAAATATTACTTCTTTATTCTAAAGTATTAAAACATAAGAAACATTTTCTCAGTCTTTCATAATATGTTACTCATTGTGAAACTCTATTTGCACTCTGTGTGTAAATCTTTAAAAACACCAGTTCAGTTCAGTTCAGTTCAGATCAGTTCAGTTAATTTGTTTTACAACAGAAATTGTCACTAGGTGCTTTACAGAGGCAGAAACCCAGAGCCTGAACCCCCAAGTAAGCACCGGGGCAAGGAAAAACTCCCTTTTAACGGGAAGAAACCTTGAGCAGGACCAGGCTTCCTGCTGAAAGCTCGCTGGGTAAAGGAGAAGAAGAAAAGGGAGACAGGACAGAGAATAAAAGAAAAAGGGAACTAAAGTTAGTGTTAAATCTAATATTTTAAATTATATGTAATATTATTTCCTGCTCAGATCTCTCCTCCAAATGAGCACATAGTTCTGAACAGTCCCTGGAGGCCCTGGTGGCAGAGATACCAGCCAATCAGCTACAATCTGTGCTCCCGGTCTGGAAGCGAGAATGAACTGAGAGACATGATCACCAGATGCAACAAAGTTGGGGTAAACACTCAATGTCTATTGTTGAGACCTATAATCTTTGACATACAACACATGCCACAAAATTCCTATTTGTGTTGCACTAAAAAATGTACATCTGCTTGAAGGTCAACGTCTACGTGGATGCTGTCATCAACCACATGTGTGGTGCCGGTGGTGGTGAGGGGACACACTCCTCCTGTGGAAGCTGGTTCAGTGCAGGCAGAAAAGACTTCCCCTCTGTCCCCTATTCCAACATGGACTTCAATGATCACAAATGCAGGACTGGCAGTGGCAACATTGAGAACTATGGTGATGCCAACCAGGTAACTCATTTAGGCGTGACTGGCAGAAGTAAAATTTTATGCCATATAAAGATATACAGTTTACCTCTTTAGGTGCGTGACTGTCGTCTAGTTGGTCTCTTGGATCTCGCCCTGGAGAAAGATTACGTGAGAGGGAAGGTGGCCGACTACATGAACAAGCTCATCAACATGGGTGTGGCCGGATTCAGAGTGGATGCCTGCAAGCACATGTGGCCCGGTGACCTGTCTGCAGTCTACGGTCGACTGAACAACCTCAACACCAAGTGGTTCCCCGGAGGTTCAAGACCTTTTATCTTCCAGGAGGTCAGGTGTATCTTTTCAGCAGTCAAAAAAGGATCCTAAACAAAGCAAACCAAAAAATAAAAGAGAAAAAACTGACCAACAAATGAATGGCTCAGACAGAAACCAACTAAAACAAATGACAGCTATAAACAGGTATTGCATCAAGCTGTGTAACTACAATGCTATTGGTTAAATTTATATTTCTTTACAGGTTATTGATCTGGGAGGTGAGCTGATTTCCTCTAGAGAGTACTTCCATCTGGGCAGGGTGACTGAGTTTAAATATGGTGCCAAATTGGGAACTGTCTTCAGAAAATGGAATAATGAGAAGTTGATGTACACCAAATATGTCTGAAGTTAGATTTTCTATAATTGTATTTTTTTTTACAATTATCTACAATGCATTACAACCTATCTGCTAATTCTGTGTCTGGACTGGATTAATTTTGATGGAACTGTTAAGTATGGCGTCAGTGATTTGGTTCCCATTTGCTGCTTGTGTGCAGGAACTGGGGAGAGGGTTGGGGTTTCATGCCTAATGGCAACGCGCTTGTCTTTATTAATAACCATGACAACCAGAGAGGACATGGTGCTGGTGGAGCAGCCATTGTGACCTTCTGGGACTCCAGACTCCACAAAATGGCTGTAGCATACATGCTGGCTCACCCTTACGGAGTAACCAGGGTGATGTCAAGCTTCCGATGGAACCGGCACATTGTCAGTGGAAAGGTAGAAATGAAAATATGATGCTGTACGTGGACCAATTTATTAACAAATTGGTCCACATACAATTTATCAAATGTATTTTTCATTGGACGCGTAGGACCAGAATAGATGGGCCCTCCCAGCCACCCTGATGGATCAACCAAATCTGTTCTCATCAACCTAGATGAGACTTGTGGTGAAGGTTGGTCAGATCAAGTGAGTTCTCAGAAAGCAGGAGACCGGACCGACTGTTGACCTGGTCATCGTATCAGTGTGAGGTCATTTTAGCATCTCTCTCTCTCTTAGAAACATGGTCATTTTCCACAATGTTGTCAACGGACAACCTCATTCCAACTGGCGGGACAATAACAGCAACCAGGTTGCTTTTGGACGTGGAAATCATGGCAAAATAATCTGCACTTTAGGAGGCGAATGTCCCTGAGCAGGGTGTGCATGTTTTGTAAATCCTTCCTACCTATCACTGAGAATTCCTACCAAGCCTCACTGCGCATGCGCACAACACATTACGTCGTTTAGCGAAACTTCGTCGGGAATTTGTCCTATCAGACAGCTGTTCTGAGTGAAAGCGGTGAGTGTTTAACGTTTTCTACTTATTTTAACCTAATGCCGATTTCTATCTTTTGTTTCAGTATTGTTTGAGTCTTTGGCCGACTCGACTAATTGTTATTGGATTGTTTTGAAGAATAAAACTGTATAAGCTGTCTAAGCGGACTTTTGTCTTTTGCGGACTAGTTCTGTCACTCAAGTTCTGCTGTATGTATAGCACCGTACTCTGATATCAGTAATTGTTTTCTTTTTGAATACTTCTGTATTTCAGTCTTTTCAGTCACTTGAATCAACTAACTTATGATGGGTAAATTAGCGAATTAACCACCTATAAGAAACAATTGCATCGCCACGTTCAAGCTAACAGCAGCTATTAATAAAGGAATTAGCAAATGATGCATACAACCCTGTCAATAGCCCCATAACAATGCAGTTGTCTTATTTTTTTTCTAGACAAAGCAGAAGATTACCGCGTGGTGTACTGCATGTAATAAAACGCTGAAACTCTCAGCAATAAACATATGGAGGACTAAAAGTGCCAAAATTAAATAAATAAATACATCATTAAATAATTAATTAAACGTGTTATTAATTAATTAAAATTTGAATTAAATACATACATGTGTTATTACATGTGTCATTAATGAATTAAAATACCAATTCATGTTAGGTAAAAAAACATATCTAATTATTTCACTATTTATTTAATTCATGGTATATGCAATTATTTCACTACCTATTTAATTAATTCATGGTGTATATACTTATTTCACTAACTAATTAATTCATGGTCTGTGTGTTGCAGTGGATCATAACTTTATTTTATCTATCAGCCTCTTCCATCAAAATCGTTGGGCGGGACTAACGCGATTCTAGTCTAATCCACTGCTTTGGTCTGTTTAGTTTGTATAAACTTGGCGGCTGCAGTGATGGAGGATCTTTGTGAACGTTCAAGAGAGTTGGTGAGAGATATTTTTAGACCTTGCAGAGTATGTGGAAGCAGGACCTGCTGACCCCCAGCATGTAGCGTATAAAGCAGAGGAATTTGGTGAAGTTGTTGGAGTTATTTCTGCACTTCCACACTATGACCAACACGTTATCTAATTTAACCCACACCTGTGTCCCCAGTCAGTAGCATACCTGGCTAACATGAAATTATTTAGCTTATCTTGGCAACTTTTGAATTATTTGCATTCGCGCTGAGGAGATTTTGTTTGACGCTGTTGGTGTGCTTTATGGAACAATCAAGAAAGGAACTTTTGTCCAGTCTGTGAAAGACTTTTTCCAAATCAGGAGAACTGGGGCCCGTTTCAGAAAGCGGTTTTAGCGAATACTCTGGGTTAATTTGTTCTGATTTAAGGGAAACTCAGGGTTTTCGGTTTTCAGAAAGCAGGTTCACTGTAACTCTGAGTCAGTTACCGGGGTAACATACGCCTTTAAATGAACCCCCGGGCTGGTCATTTATGTTATTTATTTAATATATTCAAAGATATGCTACAAACAATAAGTTAACTTGTGACGTTGTTTCACACACCCACATACAAGAGATAAAACGGCACAAGAAAAAGATGATTCATACATGTCATAATGTTAAAAAAAAAAAATCGCCCTAAAAACGAGACCTTTTATTTTGACAAATTTCCGGATGTTTTATTTTTTTCTTTGCATCCAACTTCCTGTGCCGCACGCGGTGCCTTGTGCAAGGTTGTTGCGGAGTGCTCCGTCCGTCCGTCCAAAATAGATATTTTTCCGGAGGGCGACGGAGGCCCCCAGCCCTGCCGTGGACGGAGCCGCAGCAAGTGGAAACTGACGCTTTGACTTTAATGGAATCTAATCAGGATGGACCGACGGAGACGCACCGCATCCGGTGGAAACGGGGGGTTGGGAATGTGCCGAAAACTCCGTGAGGCGTCATCTACCAATCACTATGGGCAGGTTTTTGACATTTTGTCCTGCACCTCACACGCTGTATCATCATTGGGGCTAGAGACTCTAGATTTTTAGCGGTTGCCAATAAAGTTTTGTTTAAAAGAGTGTCCAAACGTAGAGGTGAATAGCGTCACCCAGTGTATCGGAATGCGTTCACAAGCTCTGCATCAAGCCATTATCTGTAATCGACTTGCCTTGACGTGATGTCATGGTACATAATCAGGTGTTAGGATCAGCCCACTGACTTTGATGGGCGAGATTTACAGATAAAATAAATTCATGATCCAGTGCAACAAACCGACCATGAATTAATTAGTTAGTAAAATAATTATTAAATGATTAAATTATTACATTTTTTTTTTTTACCTAAAATGAATTGGTATTTTAATTAATTAATGACACATTTAATAACACACGCATTTTATTCCAGTTTTACTTAATGATAAATTTAATGAATTATTTAATGATGTATTTATTTAATTTTGGCACTTTTAGTCCTCTTTACAAACATACGACTCACAAGCAAAAATCTGGCAGAGTCTTGCAAAGTCTGCAGCTTAAGTAGCCGAGATGCAGGTGTGGCAGATCAGGAATGCAGCACAGGTTGAGATGGAGAGGGGAGGGCGAGAGCCGGACCAGACCGGCACCTGTGACAGAAGATGAGAGGCAGGAGCAGCTAATCAGGAAGCGTGGCGCAGGTGCGGCAATAAGGAGGGGAAAAACACCAGTAGAAACCGGCAGCCGTGACACTGTCAATGCAAAGTTCTATTTTGTCCCTATTAACCGCCAGAGGTGGTGCATAAGCACTGGATAACTCTGTCCGCGTTAGCGCATGTTGAGTACAATATCAACAAAGTCACACGTGACCCCTGCCCGAGCCCCGGGAGGCTATATCTTCCGGTGTCGGCAGGTGATTTGGTCTCTTCATTCTTCTCGCGTTTGCGCATCGAGGTAGACATGACTATTTTCTCTGTTGATTCACGTATGGCTGGCCGGGTGCAGCCCCGTGCCCCTGCGGTAGGTGTAACGAGCTGCCGCTGGTCCTCCGAGGGGCTGTGGCCAGCGTATTACCTGCTCTTTTGTTTGGTTGGCCGGAGTCACGGCGTTCTCCGCCTTTCGCTCCCAGAATGGCCGGCGCAGCTGCTGAGGCTGCGTGAGCAGGTCACTGTAAGTGTCTGTATCTAAAAAGAAACTGTTTTCTGGTTGCAGACAGGGATTAATATCTGTACGGAATAGCGGTGTTTACACAACTATATATACGGACATATATAGCCCATATATCTGATTCTCTTTTTTATTAAAAAAAAAAGAGAGGCAATTACAACTTATAACCTTCCCGTAGTGTGCACTCCAGTGCTGTACTTTTAGGGCTCTTTACTGGTCCCCTGCTTCCAGGGTGACCATGAAGCATAATTGTGGCAGCTGCCTGGCCCCCATGGAGGCTGAGGACGGCCATGACCATTGTGCGGCCTGCCTCGGCTTGGACCACCTGCGGGAGGCCCTTACTGACGAGGCCTGCATGAATTGCACACAGCACCGAGGCTCCTGCACAGAAGAGGCCTGCTACACAGTGCCGAGCTCGGGTCCCGGCAAAGAGGCTGCGGCGAGAGACGAACTCTCCCTCGAGGTGGACCGCTTGGCAGCAGACATGGAGCAGATGAAGGAGCTCCTCATGTCCATCCAACCTGCTGGTGTGGTGCCATCTCCTGCAGTTGTCCCAACTCAGGGGTCACCGCTGCCACTTGATAATGCTCAGGACCCCAAGACTGACCGCCGCACCTTCGGCTCCCCTAGGGGCCGGCGGTCACGGAGGTAGGACCAGGGGGGCCTGTCGTCGGCTGCTTTTCCCAGCAGCAGCTCAGTCACTGGGCTGCCTGCTAGCCAGACCCCTGGGTAATTGCCACCTTAACTCGGGGTTACGAATTGCAGTTCCGACACCGGCCTGAAGCCTCTGGCCGGGTTGTCATGACGATCATCAGGGACTCGGCCAAGGCCCAAGCCTTAGCCGAGGAGCTCTCTACCCTCCTGGACAAAGGTGCCATCACAGAGATGGACCCACTACTGCACTCCGGAGGCTTATACTCCACCTACTTTCTTGTCACCAAGAAGGACGGCGGATTCCGTCCCATTCTGCACCTGCGTGGCCTAAACAGGTATCTAAAGGTCCTCCCATTTTTACATGCTGACCATGGAAGAGGTGATGAGCATGGTCCGGCCAGGCGATTGGTTCACATCCATCGACCTGAAGGACGCCTATTTTCATGTTCCAGTTGCGGCTCATCATCAGCCCTTCCTACGGTTCGCATTTCAGGGCCGCCACTATCAGTTCAGGGTGCTCCCCTTCGGCCTTTCCCTGTCTCCCAGGGTTTTTACCTGATGTGTGGCAGCAGCTCTGGTGCCAGTGCAAGCAGAGAGTGTAAGTGTGCTCCCATACCTCAACAATTGGCTGGTGTGTGCACCCTCCCAGGCTCAGGTGGCTCGGGATACGCCCCGCCTTCTGGCGCATGTAGCGAAGCTGGGTCTCAAGGTCAACTGGGCAAAGAGCCATCTTGTCCCCACTCATAGAACCGCAGTTACAGTCGTAACTCTCGATGTATTTGTTCAGTCCGTCTCTTCATCATCATTGTATCAGTGTGAGAATGGCTGCACACAACTACGACCTCTTATCTTTGGCTCTTGCTCATGTTTGTTCTTTTTCCCTAAAAGGGTTTTTTTTATTTTATTTATTTTTAATTCGAGCATCAAAAACAGAGTCACAACTATGCAGACTGTAAAGCCCTCCGAAGCAAGTGTTTGATTTTTAGCTCTAAATCGATTTAATTTGACTACGGAATTGGACATTTTTTTTTTTTTTAAATTTGTGATTTTTCCCCTATTTTTACAATCAAACTTTAATAGCTCTTCTACCTGAATATTTGTACACATTCTTTCACTTTTTAAAAATTGTCCCACCTGTGTAGAATAAGATAACTACATTTACACTGCGGAAACAGGATTTTTAATTTTTTCAAATGCCGTTTCTTACTGCAGTGCTTCAAATGGATATGATTTCTGTTTCACCAGACTCTCCAGTTTCCTTCCTCAGACAAAAATCATACAAAGTTGGCTTACTGGAGAATCTAAATTGTGCATGAATACCAGTTTGTGAGCGAACAGATTTGTTCGAAAAAAAAAAAAACCTTTCTATAATCTCTTGTTTTTTTACAACTGATGTGTTATCGGGTGGAAATTGAAGGATTGTAAAGCTTTTATAATGGCAACAATGGGCTGCCCATAGCTGAATTTCGTACCCGTGATGTTTATATAAGAGATGACAACAGACCTACAAACATGCACACACACATATACAGTATCAAGCTGTGGTGGTGTAGTTACATGCAGATTAACTATTAAATGTACATTTTCAAAAGGTCCATAAATTAGGAAGGAGAACTATAATATAGGCTCACATGATTAAAGGAACTTTTTTTTTTTCTTCTAACTTTGGGTTTATGTGGGAATATCACACCTGATTAACATGTTGATATTTGCTAGAGTCTCATTGGTCCAGCAGAGAAAGGAAAGCAGTATGAATAACAGTTTAGTAGCAGGGAATTCATCTAGGGTCACTTTTCCAGGGAAAGCATGAAGTTCTTTATTCTGGTGGCCTTGTTTGGGCTCAGCCTCACCCAGCACAACCCCTATTTCAAACATGGCAGGACGTCCATCGTCCACCTGTTTGAGTGGCGCTGGACCGACATCACTGCTGAGTGTGAGCGCTTCCTGGGTCCAAATGGCTTCGCTGGCGTTCAGGTACATACTGTACATACATATCAAACTACATAGGTAGTTTGACTTGAACAAGTAGTGACTGCTCTGTTCAATCTGTGTTGGTCAGATCTCTCCTCCAAATGAGCACATCATTCTGGACAGCCCCTGGAGGCCCTGGTGGCAGAGATATCAGCCGATNATGGCTGTAGCATACATGCTGGCTCACCCTTACGGAGTAACCAGGGTGATGTCAAGCTTCCGATGGAACCGCCACATTGCCAATGGAAAGGTAGAAATGATAATATGATGCTGTACGTGGGCCGAGTTATTATCAAACATGTACTTTTTGTTGGCATGTAGGACCAGAACGACTGGATGGGCCCTCCCAGCCATCCTAATGGATCAACCAAATCAGTTCCCATCAACCCAGATGGGACTTGTGGTGATGGATGGATGTGTGAGCACAGATGGCGTCAGATCAAGTGAGTTCTCAGAAAGCAGGAGACCAGGACCAACTATTGATCTGGTCATAGGATCAGTGTGAGGTCATAGCATCTGTC
This sequence comes from Pao palembangensis, assembly GCA_015343265.1. Classification (NCBI taxonomy): domain Eukaryota; kingdom Metazoa; phylum Chordata; class Actinopteri; order Tetraodontiformes; family Tetraodontidae; genus Pao; species Pao palembangensis. The sequence goes on from CM027093.1 coordinate 9,103,389, forward strand.
TCGCTTAGGAACATGGTCATTTTTCGCAATGTTGTCAACGGACAACCTCATTCCAACTGGTGGGACAATAACAGCAACCAGGTTGCTTTTGGACGTGAAAATCGTGGTTTCATCGTCTTTAACAATGATGACTGGTAAGCTTCACAATTTAAAAACCTATAAAATAGCTTAATTTTTAGAGTCTTACATATAATATCTAAAGTGATGAACACGAAAGACACTTCATCTAATAATCGGGCTTAAAAGTAAATATGATTTTACAATGACTTAATGTGTTTGTTTTTTTCCCAACAGGGACCTGGATGTGACCCTTAACACAGGCATGCCTGCTGGCACCTACTGTGATGTCATTTCTGGCCAGAAAGAAGGAGGCCACTGTACTGGCAAACAAATCCACGTGGGCGGTGATGGTCGTGCACACTTCAGGATCAGCAACCAGGATGAGGACCCCTTTGTTGCTATCCATGCTGAATCCAAGCTGTAAATCAACCACACAATTACAGAGAATAAAATAAATCCTTGCTTCTTCTGTCAAAACTGTTTTTAAACCCAGGATATTTGATGACAGTTACGATGGCTTTCATTATATTTTCCTCACTACAACACTACTTATAAATCAGTGGAAGTTCTCTGAGAAAATTTATTTTTAAGAGGGGGTTGAATGAAGCTCACTCACTCAGCTGACCTGATATGCTCAGGTGTGATCATCACTACATCATCAGCAAATGTGTTGAACAAGACTTGTAAAGGCCGTGGAAGCCTTTCCTCCATTGTGTGTGTGTGTGTGTGTGTGTGTGTGTGTGTGTCTGTTTTTTTTTTTTTTTTTTAATCTGGAGGGATGTGTCCTTGCCATCACATCCGTTTCACCTGAGTGCAGCGCTGGCACCTGTCATTATGGTGCCGCTGGAGCGCCGAGTACGGGCAGCAAGTCCGGTCTACATCCGCACATCCTCCCCTCTTTCTTCCTGTCCCTCTTCAGCACTGCCGTCTGCCATTAGTGGCTCTGCAATCATTGAGTGTCATTTCCAGTCAAGAGAGGTGATGCAACAAAGGTGATACCTGACGAAACATTCGGATCATTGCTGTTGCCACAGCAACAGAGGAAACATGAAAGATTTGGAAAGAATGAGACAGCCACGTAGGAAAGCAGGCTTATTCACTGTGCAAGGAGGTCACATAATATAATCTGCAGTGTGCTTTATATTCTGTCTAGGAAAGTATAGAATCAAACTGGTAATTATTGTAAACGAAGGCCCATATGCAATAAGACCCCTAATTTCAAATTTTTGCACTTCTTCAGCTGTTTAACGACTTGTTGAGTCATATTCTCAAATTGTGTAAGAACCAAAGTGCAAGTGACACAAAATGCAGAGAGGAGAAGGATGGAAGGCGACCTCAGTGCCGGACCAGTCTCAACATATTGTTGCAGTTAAATTATTGACCCTGTCTCCATCTTTCGGTCCAGCAGCTGTGAGGGCCTGTACTTTCCGATTAGCTGCCGAGATGTCAGCGTGGCGTACCAGGATCTTTGGTCCTGTCATCCCTACTGATGCTTTTTGACACAGCTGTCAACGGTGTCCCCGTCCTGTTTCATATTTCATGTGGTGCACCAGACCTGCCTGTCACATCAGCCTAGGAGAAAGACAGTCATCAGCTTAAAGACAGGGCAACTGGGCTTCAGGATCTACTCGGCCGGTCTCTCCTCTACTTAAAATAATGTACAGTAGGTGTGATTCATGCTGCTAGCTGTTATAAATGAGCTCTTTCCCCAACTTGTCGCTTTTTACAGTGCTGTATAATTCATGATTTTTTTTTTTAATCTGAGGAAGCACTGGTCATGCTGTACAAACTGGCCCCGCTGCTCTTTAGGGCATCACAAGGTCATTGTACTCCATCAGAACAACCACTGGATTAAGGAATTGATTGTTAACCCAGATTCCACAGGTCAACATTTTTTTAAACTTTCATGAAAATATCATTGAAGGGATACGACTCGATTTGACTCGTGTTTGACTTGTTTGAATGCAGTCTAAACAAAGGGAAATCTGGCCATTAATGGCTGCTATTTTAAATCACCTCTGATGTCTATGGTTTCAGGCCATGTAAGAGAGCAGTTTCTCCCGATACCGGCAAGCAAGTATGTTTGATGTGATGATTAATGTATAATATCTGTGTCCTAAATTAAAGAAATCACACATTATGATAAATGAGCATTATGCTTTTTGTTTGCTTTGGAATTTTCAAACATGAATACTAATTAATTAAGCCTTTAAGCCTTTTCTTTGAACAGCGTTGTAGCTGGGTAATATATAGCTTCTCGTCACATGGGGGCAATATTGAAGCAAAAACTGTGTAACTTGAGCATCTTCAAGGCAGGATGGTAAGATGGACGATTCTCTTTATTTTCCACTGCTGCTTCAAATTAAATGTAGAATTATCAAAAGCATAAAGGGAATTTAAAATTGCTGTTTAATTCTATGAATTAAGCATGAATTATAGATATCTGCAGTGAAGATAAGAGGTCAGTGAGGTCTGACCGGACCGGTGCTCATAAAAACTTGACTCGCGCAAACCTGTCGACCTGATAATGTTTTTTCACAGATGGTTGAAAGAAAAAAAATGTCTATGGAATTTTCCACTCATTACTGCTCTTTTCTTTCCCTTTGATGGTTACTGATCTAAAAACTACTTACCTAGTGCTTTTTTATGTTTTTTTATTGCCTGCCGATTTTAACCATTATTAATTTATGGGTTAGGTTAGGTATAGCTATAGGTTACTTAGGAAAGGTGTGAGCAAGAATCTATTAATAATTATTTTTGATTTTAAAGAAAGTCTCTTCACTATGTGCAATAACATGATTGATTGTTCTTTAATATATTATTCATATCTTGCAATTTCTATCAAGTCTTTTGAGAATCCCCAATTATTTAAAGGAACCTAATCTCACTAACTGCACTACAAACAGACAAAAAAGCCTTGGTCATTCCTTAGTCAGCAGTTTATTTTGCTCCCGCCTTGTTACACGTAATCTACAAATTACTTTGACCCCAATAATTTAGTGATATTAGTATAATCAGCCTGGTCAAAATGATTTTCTGCACTAACAGCTGACTGGGTGCTATTAGAGAACAAAAAGGATCAGTAAATGATGTTAGTACACCAGTGGAACATTGGTCTGTGTCACAGTTACCCTTTCCAGCCCCCTTTGCTGTCCTTGCACTGAGCTCATTCGTACCCCCCACCAACAGGCTGTACAGTGGCACAGTGAGCAACGTGAAGCTTGGCCTTTTGTCACTTCATACATTCTGATTTAGGCTTTAATGACATCGGTGCCTGGCTTAATTGTCTTTTAAAGCTGACACCCCACAGGGTTGCCAGTGTTTAGGCCGATGTTGCATGCGCTTGTGACTCTGTGAGAGTGTGTGTGCGTGTGCATGCGTGCGTGCATGTATCAAGTGTGGCAGAAATCCATTAGCCCTGAATCTTTAGGCTCAAATGTGAGGCTAAACTACCACTGTGTGATACGGGGGCCCAACGCAACTTGAAATAACTGAGACAAACCCATTCGACCGCAGCTCATTTCATATAGTGAGCAAATTGGCCCGTTTCATTTGCACACACTTGTGTGATGCCTCATCCAGTGACTTACAATTCCCTCCACCGCTGGACGTTAAATTCGTTCAGGGCCTGTGTTGTAGTGTAGATTTGCTCAGCCTAACAAGTTCAGTGGGTCACTAGTTTATTGGAAATGTTACCGTCAATCATCCAGTAAAGATTCTCTTTAGTTTTCTATTTTTAAAGTTTCAATACACACACATGCAAAAAACCACAACACTAAGCACATTCAGTTACTCGAGAAATGCACCTTTGGTAAAGAAATCCGTGCATTTGGGCAGCATTTATATTTCATGTGTTGTCTCTGAAATCTTGATGACCTCTTTCGGTTGCTGCCGTTCTGATTTCTTTATTGATCTCTGTTTTCACTGTGGATGTCCCCTGATGCTTGTTTGCTTCCACACATTTTCTCCGCTCATGCAGGTAACCTTTGCAGGGCTGTTTAAGCTGCAAAAAGGCAATGAAGCTGAGGCCCAAAATCGAGGGTTGGCCGGTCGCAAAACCGGACGCTCTGCGCAGCGGTTCCAGCAATGGGTCCAGTGACACAGCCCTGACACCTGCATTTAAAAGCCACAGGCGTGTGGGGCAAGACTTTCCAAGAGCAAGCAGATGGCAGCATGAATAGTGCAGCAGGTCCCCCTCTAGACCCACCCTTGCCTTGCGTGCACGGCGTTACCTCATCAAACGCCTCTCATAATTGATGTGCTGGAATGGCCCCATCATCACCAGATTTTGCAGAATGGCAGAAACATCAAGGTCATTACTGCAGCTCCAAAACTCCTATTAAGCTCTAAGGAATGGTGCTGGTGGTGCCGTCTTATGCAACCCTGCCTTGAAATGCATGCCCCTGTATACTTTTCCCTGTTAATCCTAGCATTAAATGCTTTTCACAGTATGGAGATAGGATGAGTACGTGTTACCAGAGTGACACGTTCCTTGTAAAAAGGTTGCATTATGTCAGGGGTGCGCAATATAGCATAACACTAGACCTCTTAAAGAGATGCGGACTTATCAAAACCTTATTAATATGGTGATATGTTAACTTGATTTGTTCATATACAGACATGCTGCTTTTAATGCTTCACTTTAAATTATTTAATCTATCCACAGAGATATAAAAACAAGTTTTACCCAATTCTCTGTCTGTCTCCTACAGACACTACAGGGTTAGAGGTTCACAGAAAGGCTTTAATATGACAGCTCCTGGTCAACACATAATATTAAACTTGTATGTCTTACTTGGAGATTATGTTTTATGTCAGCCAGTGCTCTGCCACACTGGTCCCAGTCTTTTTTTGTTTTTCTTTTTCTGTTAAAAGGTTTTGGGAATAATGAACCAGTCAATCCTTCAAATCAACACAGGGCGAAAGGAAACGTTTGACGTTTACAAAGAAAATAGACTGACGTTATTTCCCTATGGTCTATGTGCTCAACTAAAGCTTTTCAGTCCTTATAACTGTAAATAGATGCCGTACTTTACATACATGAACCCATTTATGTGTTAGATGTGTATCTGTTATTTGTATATATTTGCAGATGGATGTTTTTATATTGATTTGCGTGTCTGAAACCAACATAATGTAAATGTTTAGGTATAATAAGTTAAAAGTTAAATATGGAAATATATCTGCATGTAATAGATTCACAAATGGGGTCAGTTTTCTCTGTCTAACCCTCACTTAATGTGCTGATAACAAATAGTCCAAAATGATAATGAATGAGTACAATTAAAACCAATCTGCAATTTTTGAGCTGGCAATTAAAATGGAATTAGTAAGCCTCTCTAAGATACGATTCAGTGGAGAAAAAAAGCCGACATCACAAACGATGACCACACCACAGGCTGAAAACAAGTAAATCCAAGGAAAGGTGCTGCATATTTTGGGATTATTCATGAGCCATTTCTGGATTTATATCTGCATAGAGGAAAACAACAACAGGCAGTCAGCCTCTCCAAGGTGAAACAAGTGTTATTTTATTTATGCACCTCTCCCTCCTGGCTCTCCTTCCTTGTGTCCTCTCCCTGGGGGTGGCAGCATGTTGTGCCCCAGAAAGCTGACATGCCCAGGCTGAGGGGCAAGGGAGCAGGGGGGAAAGATAGGCGGCTTTATGAGTACCCAGAGAGAGCCAGCACTGAACACATGCAGTGGTCCTTCTCCAGTGCGCCAACGCTTCTTTCATGGGTACCTGCCTGACCTTCAGGAGTGATGGGCTGGTGGGTGAGAAATTTCTTAGAAAAGAATAAATTTAAAAAGGCTGTATCAATAGTCCGTGTAGCATACAAAGGAATATGTTGATTAACATCAGCAGACGGTTACATTCTGCTTCTTCTTTAGCTCTAAAAGTTGATCTTAAATTACAAACATTCTATTCTGCAGGTATAAATGTATAATGGGACACCTGACAGGTTTTCTCCTTCGCTCTAGCACAGAGCTACTCTCCTTTCTGTCAAAGATTGATTAGCTGAGGGCAAGATTGACATGTCAGCGACAACTGTCTGCAAACTAGCCCTGTTAGGTCAATGCACCCTGACAGCTAGCTGACACCCCAATTTCCCAAGCAGCAGCCTTCTGTGCCATGGCTCTTATAGAAAAAGCTTAGGACATCTTCTTCACTGCCCTCCTCCACCCTCCTGCTTAATTTCTTTCCATCACTTGTCATCAAATTATGGGGTTGTTCACTTTATTCTGTCAGCAGATGGGGAGGGAGTTCATGGGTTCAGGGAGGTGGAGAGTGCTTTGCTACACAGGATACGCAGCTTACTGTAAGAACGTTAGATGGATGGAAAAATACGGAATTGGGTGGCTTGTGACATATTTGTGCATATCTGATTTTGAGAGACTATATATAAGCTCTCTGACCTGTTTGTTCATTCATCCCTCTATCATCTGTGCCGACAGCTTGGTGGGCTAAAAGGGATAAAACCAGTGACAGATCAACTGGGCAGAGGTTGACCATCTTGTGTTGGGTTCTTTTGCAATAAAGACCGCTGCTTTGAGTGATCACCGAGCCTCTGTATTAATTGGCTAGATCAACAATGTACGGAGTCTACGCCCCATGAGAAGCTATTATTATAGAAGCTAAGATAAGCTTCTATAAGCTATTATAGAAGCTAGATATTTGCCAGCGATGTGGTCCTGTAGGTCAATAGTGCCCTGTATGGATCTTGGGTTTTCTTGAGGAGGTTTTTGACCTTTCTGACGGCTCTCTCTGCCTCGCCATTGCTTTGGGGATACCTGAAGCTGGTTACAATCCGGCCTTCCGGCAGAATCAGCCTTCTGCACAGTATCTCATGACTTGGGAGAAGACGCTATTGGACTGCAGCTGTTCTTGAAGATCTGCCAGGTATTTGCTGCTCGCAGGGAGAACCTCTAGCACAGACTCAACATAAATGCCAGTGTCCTCCATAACATCATTGTCTGTGTGAATAACACTGTTTGTGAGTGCGAGAGTGTGTCAGCTGTGGTGAGACTCTTGCCAGGGATGTGCTTTATAGTGTATGAGTACCTCATTAGGCGCATACAAAATCTCTGAATCCATGGTGGAAGTGCATCCAAAACTGCAGTAGACTCACTAGTGGCTTGTGGTCAGTTTCAAGTTCGAAATGCAGGTCAAGAATGAAGTCATTGAACCTCTCACATGCCCAGGTGAGAGCCAGTGCTTCTTTTTCCAGCTGTGCTTAGCGCTGCTCTGTCCGTGTCAATGAACGGGAAGCGTAAGCAACTGGTGACCACAAATCTCCCTCCTTCTGTAGCATAACTGTCCCCAGCTTGTATGAAGAGGCATCTGCAGAGATTTTCTGTGGTTTGTTTGGGTCATAGAGCCGTAGTACGGGAGGAGTTCCCGTTTGAGGCTGTGAACCACCTTATGTTGATCGTGCCCCCAATACCACATGTTCTTGGTTGAAAGCAAGTCTCTCAATGGTTTGTCCTTTTCTGACAGGTTTGGGATGAACTTCCCAAGTTGGTTCACCATTCCAAGAAAGCTCCTGAGCTCACTCACGTTGCTTTGCTCTTTCATGTCCTGAACAGCAGGATCAGGACTCATTCCACCTGCAGGAGACAATAAATCCAAGGAATTTGACTTCTTTTGCCAAACTCACCTTTTGACATGTTTAATGTAACGCCAGCTTTCTCTGCCCGCTCCAGGACGATGTGCAGTCTTTTGTCATGCTGCTCCTTGGTGGATCCCCAGACCAGGATATCATCCATGTGACAGACGACTCCCTTGAGCCCCGCTAACCTCCGTCACCATCATGTTTTGGAAATGTTCGGGTGCACTGGAAATACCAAATGACAAACGGCTGAAGTGGTATCTGCCAAATGGTGTTATGAAAGTAGTGAGGAGGGACGACTCTTTGGACAGAGGTATTTGCCAAAAGCCCATATTTGCGTCAAATTTTGAAAAGTACTGAGCGCCTGTGAGTATGCCTAACTCCCAATTTTTCTATCCTCTCCACCTCTTCTTTGACTTTACCCAAGAGCAGCAATGGCACACGCCTTGGCACCTTGAGCGAAAAGGGCTTGGCATCAGGTTTCAGTTTTATTGTGTATGGCTTCTGAACAAGCCCAAGTCCATCACATAACTTTGGGTACACTTTTCTCACTGTCTCCCGATCTATAGTGTAAACTCTGGTGATGACTATGTAGATTTTCTCAGTAGTGCTTCTGTTGCATTATGTATTAGTCTCTGTGGTAGACCCTAACATGTGTAGTGAAGTCCCACCTGGTCCACAGAGTGTTTTTGTGATTTCTCCAAATGTTCGTCTTTTCTTTTAAAGTTTTCAAATGTCTCTACTGAAATAGTTATCCAAAGTAGATCTCTCTGTGTCAACTGGACTGAAAGGTTTCCTTGAAAACGTTTCGCCCTCTCTCCAGAGAGCTTCTTCAGTTCTAAGTTTGCTGGGGCAGAGCTTGAAAATATAGCCCTGTGGACCATTGGCATGTTAATGGCCCGGGTGGTCACCTGAGAGTTGTTGGCAGGGTTGCTTTCTTTGCTTTTGAACTTGCTGACAGTAACTTCTGACAGTAACGAATCTTTTAGACCCACTACAAGCCTATCTCTCAAAAGATCATTGTGAAGTGCACCATACTCACAGTTTTCTTCCAGTGCATAAAGTGCTGTTATGAACAAGTCCACTGGTTCTGATGGTTGTTGCACTCTCTTGTTGAATTTTGCCCGTTCAAAAATCACATTCTTTCTTGGCACAAAATGTCTGTCAAAAGCTGTTTTAACGGCATCATTTTGCTGGTGCTGCACGCTTGTTAGCTTGAGCCCTATTAGCATGTTGTCAGCTTCGTCTCCCATACAATAAACCAGTGTGTTTACTTGATTTGCATCTGAAGAGTTGCTCAGGTTACTTGCCAGTCTAAAACGATCAAAACGTCTGATCCACTTTTCCCATCCGTGGAGTTTCGTAAAGTTGAAAGGCTCTGGCGGTTTGATGGTGAAGGTTGCCGCTGGGGTCGCCGTCGCTATTACCGGACCTGTCGGCACTGCTGCTTGGGCTGCTGCTCCCACCGCCGAATCTGCCGTCGCTTGGGCTTGGTCGTCCATTGTCACTAGCTGGTTGCAAAGCTGACTTTTATCACCTCAAAGAACACCAACACACCATGTTGTGTTGGGTTCTTTTGCAATGAAGACCGCTTTCAGTGATCATCGAGCTTCTTTATTGACTGGCTGCAACAACAACGTACGTCTTCTGTCTCTGCAGTAATGTGTTCTCATGCAGTTTCCAGACACATCTAAACATACCATGCTCTCTAGTGGTAACACACATATACTGTTCTGGGTAACACCACAGACCAGGAACTGAAATTTAGCCATGGAAGCCCTTTTGTTGGATTTTAAAGCAAGTAACTTAAAGCCTATTTTGTTGTACTGAAACCTTGAAATTCTTTCTCAAAACTCTTCTCATGAAAGACTTCTGCTTCTGGTGGAACATGAAGCATTTTAATATTTAAACAAAGGTCTCTCTATCTCTGCGGGAGTGCTCTCCTTTGTTTTACACAGCAGGACTTATTTGCAGTCAGATCAGGGTGACCAGCAGCAAACATCACCTGGACACAACTTCCCTCTATCATCACATCTGAAGATAAGATTAAAAAAAAAAAAAAAAGTGGACCGTACCAGGGCGTAATTATGCAGATGACCTTCCTCAGCGAATTCTTCCTCGTCGTCTTGGGAAGCTGAACCAGCTTCAAACATCTGGCTGAATCACTTATACATCAGAACATGCTGTATCGCAGTGCATAAGGTTATTTTAAAATCCGACCCTGACATAGAAGGTGAGCTCCAGCTGACTGTGGGGGGCATGATTGGTTGGGGCTAAATAATGTTTGTAAGAAGGTTCTTCACAATATACTTGTACATTTTTTATATATGATCACACTGTGATAGAATTTATAGCCTGCAAAACTTTGGATGTTTCATTAACGTATTGACCCTCCGATGACACCATAACGTACTGGTTTGTTAGCAGCATATATTTACCGACTTTGCCTCTATAGAATGATAGCATCCTTTAGGCCAGTGTTTCTCAAAGAGTGGTCCGCAGGCGAGCCCTAGTGGTCTGCGAGGTGACACGTAACAAATCACATTTTAAAATTTAAAATTTCAATAATTAAAATTCCATGTAAAATCTGTGTTTCTTGAACTCCCAAGATTTAAAGAATTCACTTTCTTGTATATTTCCTGATGCATCTGTCATACCAGTACCTGATCGTTACTTAGCGTATTGTTTTGGGGGCTATTTAGAGTCAGGTGGCCCGTGCGTGTTTATTTATGGGTTCAGTGGTCCTTGATCTGAAAAAGTTTGAGAAACACTACCCTAGGATGATCTACAGGATAATATGGTGTCTCAGGCCATATCTTCCCCTTAACAGATATTATTTCATGAGTCAGCATAACAGCCTTTTTTTCACTCCCAGATGTGATTAGGAACACGCCACACGGACACTTCTGGGCCTTTCTTGTTTTCCTGGGAATGAATTCACTTCAAGCTGTATAATGAGACTCGGTATGGGGTCCATATGGCTACATCAGGGTCGGAAGAAGTAAAGATGGGGAAGTAGGAAGGGGGTAATGCAGGTTTTAATGAGATGTGAGTCTCTGCGGCACACCTCGCACTCCAGCGATCTGTGAGGATTGCTCACCAGTGCCTAGAGAGGTATGAGACCTGAGCAAAGTGCAATAAAAGAGCTTTTCTTTGTCTGAAATGCGGTGCTCACTTCATCACGTGGCTACATTAAATGTGGGAGCCTGAGTCATTTGGACAAGACCCCAGATTTGCAGGAACGCGGCCGACAAAGAGCCATACGGCAGACTAATCAAGTGATTCTGTTTAGAAACTGCAGTGACGTTAACTCGGTCTCTGTGGGATGCTTTTACAAATCAGTTATGGCTCAGAATTGGTTTTAACTCGCCCTGCCGCTGACTCAACCTATGATAGCTGTCTCTCTCTCTGCTACATCACTGGGCATTAGCCACCACATGACTCTGAGCAATTTGTTTGTGCCATTTGCTCACAGCTTGTCATAGAAACATTTTGTTCTGTTGTCACAAGACAATGCTAGTGTGACGGTGTGCCAGCGCCGCCGACGGCCAAATTTTGGGTGCCTAAGCGGCAGAACGGGTTCCAAACGTCAGAACTGAAACCTTTTAATTGTAATGAAGTTGTTTGTCAGATTAAAGACAGTATCTCTGTCTCTGGAGAGAAACTCCATTAGCACAGCGTTGCATTTATAATTGCTCCGACCTTGACATCTCTGAGAAAAACAGTGAAAATCTCTGTGGCTTAGCCAGTGCTGCTCAACGTTCTCCAACGCGGATGTTGGACTTCACCTGGCTTCCGAGTTGCGAAATTATCGGCGTTTGACTGGGATTGAATTGTTCAAGGTTAACTTGGACAAACAGCATGCTCACGAGCCAGAGGGAGGCCGAGTTAACTGATCTCAAAGAAAAAGACCAGGTTAAGACCATTGGGGGCCTATTAGGAGCCACAGAATGTCGAGCCCTGTCATGCATTTAGACTATTATGCCTCTTGGTTGTCTTTTAAATAGCACAGCCCTGTTTAGGCAGAGCCCTGCCTTTCAAACACAGCACCTGGCACGCTTTTGTATTCCAGGGTCTGCTGCCTCCTGGGGCACAGATTTTTATAAGGCTTTGTGAGGGGGGCTTTAGTTCAGAGATGTGAGGGGAGAATATGACTGAACAGAGAGCTGCTGCATGACAATGATGACAGTCGAAAGAGCACTCGGTTCGCATTATATAGTAGCTGGAATGTGAACATCTCACATATTTCAACAAAGAGTAAAGAGGAACTGCAGCCATCGAGGAAATTCCGTGATGATTCTAAAATGATGCAAAGCACCTCCATCAAGAATTGCATAAGTACATGGCAAAAGACTATAGATAGGAAGGTTTTTGTCTTGTTTCTTTTTTTGTTAAAACATTCCTATGTGCTGGAGTTTAACCAAGCTGGAGAGTCTCTGCAGCCTGTTCAGTGACACCTTGATGCAGATTTTGAGTGGTCAGGTTCCACATTACACCATTTGGTTTAAGGCTTCAGGGATGTTTATTATTATAGTTTAGTAGGAGATTAAGATGGATTTTTTTATTTGCTGATTTATTCATTTATTTTGAGTTCAAGCATTGTGTTGACAGGCACATTGGATATACCATCTGTATAATAATTCGTACCACTGCCTAACATATGGAGCCAGAACATTAATATGATACCCAAATGGGTGTCCTGGGGTGTTCTGGAAGTATATGATGCTGCATTTAACAAAATAAATGAATAAATGTTGTAATGTGTTATAAAAACTGCAGTGTGCATTGTGAGAAATTGATAGAAAACAAATATTTCAAAGCAGCGTCTCCAAACTGTTGCATTTCACCTTATTCTGATTTCAAAAATCAAAAAATTCCACTTTTTCCAACGGCTGCCCAGCGTGAGGCAATAAACTCTGCAGTGTAAAAATCCGAGGAGGGCCTCCGGTGAAACTCAAGGAAATTAAACATGCTCTCATTTCAATTTACACGGCTGGAGACTCCACAGCTTTGTTGACTCAGACTTCTGACAAATGACAGACACAACGGCACTCAGGTCAGCTGGAAAAGATCAACATCAAATATGAACACAACACCCTGTGGGAAAAATAGTTTCTTCTGCGTTTGGGATCGATAGAATAAAATCAGCTGGACTAAAATATTGTCTGTCGGTTGAGAAAACATTACTTTCAAAGTTGTAAAAGTTTTCCAATCGCAGGCTTTTGTTGGTGAGCTCTGACATTTGACACAATTTTCTCTGGTCTTTGTTGCAGTTTACATTTATTTTTAATTTGTTTAGTAGCAAATCAAGCTACAAGGGCAGCTGAGGGACTGGCACCCAGGACTTTCAGTTAACCACTGTCACCCAAAACTTGACCAATTTTACTAACATTGAAGCTTTAGCAGCATCTATTGGTGAGAACATAGATTACAAGAAGTAAATTCTTCATCCTTCTACCTGCCTAGAACCCAGGAAAAATATTATCAAATGAGAACTAAGAGCGCAAAGACAATGTGGGCTATGACACATCTTGGCTAGAAGAGTCAATATGTGAAATCTGTCTCGTATTAGACAAACCATCAATAATAGAAATACTGATGAATTTAATTAAGAACTCAGATAAGTTAATATTTACCAGGTGATAAAGCAAACTACAGAGTTCCATGGCCAACCCTGATAATTCCTCTGTCTCTTGGCGGTTTCACTATTCTGTGAAAGCAGCACTGCTGATTTTCACTGCACCTCTGTCAGAGGAATGTTTAGCATATTTAACACTGCTAGATCAATATGGTGTCCGGGAGCAGCGTCTCTCTCGCGCCACAATTAATTCACTGATGTCGACCTCTGGCTTGAGTTTTAGTGAAGCTAACATCAGCTGCCTGCCAATGGAACAGAAAGAGACGTAAAGCAAACTACCTGTTTTACTATTCCCCATCAAAACCTGTGGAAAAAAGATCAAATAGGACAGGAAGAAGCTGGATCTTTTACATCGACCTTAAAGTAAGACACGGAACATGCAGGCTGCGACAAAGGTCAGCTCCCTATTGATCTTGGTCTCACCAACACTTGCTGTCATGCCTAGTGGAACGGCAGTGCACTAAAAGTTTTAATGGTCAGTGTATGTTCTTTTCATAGCATCATTGTGTAGATATGGCTGAAATCTGTTACTTTTTTTGTTACAATTAGTATAGTTAATGAATCTTTTCTTCCAGTTCTCAATACTGACTCAATGGTTTGCAAAGGGGGTGTATTTCAGGAGTCAATTCTCACCCCAGGATGCAAATAATAACACATTCTTCATATTGTTATTGACTGTTGATTAAGCTTTAATGCTCAGGTTCTGATGCCCTAACCCCAAACCATAAATCTATGGTCAGCCTGCCATACAGCCATTATAGACATGTGGGAATGGCAACATTAGTTACCGAGTGCTGCCTCCCATAGCTGGAACCAGAGGATGACGGGAAGGAAACCAAAGTATAAATTTTTCAGGGACAGGGAGAGCAATGCAGAAAAGAATTGTGTGAACAAAAAGTGAGTTTTTATTAACCAAAATCAACCACAAGGGCGAAGAAAGGTACATGGACCAAAACTAAACACAAAAGACCAAGACCAAACAACAATGAAGGACACCACCACTGGGGGGAAAAGAGCCATGGAATCTCAACAGCCGGACAGGAGTAAACGGAATATCCGGATACCTGGGAGAAAACGGCAAGCACAGGAGATAACAAAAAGAAAAAGACCAAATACTCTCCACTGAGAGGACAATACACACAAATTATCACTCACGCCACCACTGAGGACCACTGTTGCTCCGTTCCTCAACCACACAGAGGGGAAGAGATGTGTGCATAACCACCCTTGGGTGATGAGCGGAGTGGAGACAGCTGCTGATTGTGGGAGAGGACGATCACCTACAGTCATACAGACACACCCACACAGGTCCACAGACACAGGTCTACAGGCCGTAACACTGAGGAATTTAATGGTGAAAGAGTTTTTTTCATGCCAGGGCAGTATATAGAACTGGAATTTTTCCTTCGAGTGTGTCTCTTCACATTCATCATCTCAGAAAGGTACTGGAAAACATGGAAATATGGAACATGGCAGCATGGAATCTAGCAGCATGCAGACTCAATGATGTTGGAGCGTGGCATGAATGGAGAAAGGAGGAGGTTCTTGGCTGAGAAAGCAGATAACCGTGGTGTGATGGTGGTTACTTCATCCGCAGGGTCATTGGAGGGTCATTTGACCCTTGTCAAAAGGAACCATCTGCGGTGATCTGATCTGGATCTGGACTTAGCAGTGCAGTACAAAACAGTGTTTACATCACTGGGATAATGCTATGATGGACGGCCTTGAACATCATTTGGACGTATTCCAGTTGATTTAATAGCTTACCATGACTAAAATATTGCCGTAACTGTCGTAGAAGCATTGCTGTTTTCTCATCTGGGATCTTAGCATGAGAACTGTTGGTGGTACGCATACATTGGTCACCACTTTCATTCATTAATGATCGAGGGGATTAGCTTCTGCTGGTTATCTGAAGCCATCGATGACAGAGATAAGAAAAAGTAGGCAGATTAGATGAGAGTGCTATATTTCCATGCTCTCTGATTGGGTGAGGGGAATGATGGATGGACTAATACCTGCCTGAGTCTTTCTCCTCTGCTGGCTTCTGCTTTATTGAGGTCTTTAGATTCACTTATCTGCAGGCCCCTGGGTTATCTTTCACTACTCTTCCAATGACAAGTGCCACCATGGAGAAGCCCTGCCGGCAATCTTTTCCCTAAACAAAGGAATTCACTCTCTTGATGTTCCCCCCCCCCCCATCTTCTGTAATGCACATCAAAAGGGAAGGTTTTATTTTTAGGTTTCATAAAGCTCAAGTTTTGTTGCAGGTCATAACTGTAAAACCAAAATTCTGCTCATTTTTTCTGTGTGTGTGAATGATAATATTTCATTTCCCCATCACCCTTTTTGGTTTTATCTAATTCTGCATATTGGACCGTGACCAAATAAGCAGCAATACCATTGCATGAGTTTGACCATCTGTGTTTGACGATTGTCAATATTGCGCCGGTTAGCCTTGTTTTTCCGGTGCCAGTGCAAACACCAGAAGGGTGGGAACAGAGGTGGCAATTCAGTTTTCGTTTGATTTGAGTTTATCCTTTTGACCAGGCTTTGTTTAAACAAATGGTGCGAGCTCAGTGACTGGCAGCATGAAGTGATCTACTGCGGTATTTTACAATTATTTTCAGGATAGGCTTTCTCTGTTTTCCACTGTTTGTCATGAATCTTTTTTCGTCCCAATTTTAGATGAATGTATCCTATATCTGAGTGATGTGTGGCGAGTAAGATGTATATTTCTCTTAGGATGAATCAGATTTAAAATGATTTGGGGTGGAGCTTTTGGATGGCTGCATCTCCTCACATTTTCGGCTGTCCTATTAAGTCAAACTGGAGCCTCAGTGGGGATGCTTATCTACCTTTCACTGGCCCCAGGGAAAGCAGCACCACTCTTTCCCACATGAGGATGAACGTGCGGGGTCATTAGGCTGGATCAAGTCCAGATCCTCACCACTGCTGGAGGCGTGACCTGACTGGGTATTGACAGTATCAACTTTTCTTGTCAATGATACAGTAAATACCCAGAAGGTACCGCCTCCTTTCAGTAACCGAAATATCGATCAAGATGTCGAACGGCCGCGCGTAGCAGTCATCAAAAATAAATATCGAGTACGTTGAATTTCTCAATTTATTTTGTAAAGAAGCACATGTGTGCGGCACTGGGGCAGCTTCCCAGACCCAGAATTTTTGTCTAACCTTCAGACGTTTGCGTGTTCTCCCCATTCCTAGGTGGCGTCACTCCTGTTTCCTCCCACTGAACAGAAAAATTGTCCTTGCATGTGTCCTGTGATGGACTAGTCACGTACTCTAGCATGTTTAGTCTCTAGGATGTTTAGTCTCACCCAGCGACTACTGGGATAGCTGCTCCCCCCCCAGCAGCTGATACTTCTTACTTATGGACTCACTTCCTGTGAGTTGATGTCCGATAAGTTTGGGGAAAGTTTACCAGACATTTAGTCAGTGTGACACTTTGCAAAGAGAAGACAGGAACACTGTGATGTCACCTGGTTACCTCAGATGTCCAAGCTTCTCTGCCTAAATCGGGGCTTGTTTTATGCACTGCCCTCAGGCTGGATATCTCAAAAAAAAAATAAATAAAAAAAAAACTCTGACAAACCCACTTTACTGTTTCCCGAGCACTTGCTTTTCAAAGAGCAGATGCATTTCAACAGGGAACACAAACAGCTCTGGCTGTGGTGCAGTCTGCCTGACTGTAAATACGAGAGATAAAGGCTGAAGATCAATTGTGAAAAAAGTTACAAAAAAAGGTGATAATAAAGAATTCTCGAGTGACATGGTAGATGTAAAGTATTTATTTCTTCTTTTGGGATATTTACCAATAAATGTGGTGTCTGACTTCATTATGGATCCTTCTCTGCTGAGTGAGATTGTCTCATGTAACGGCCCTCCTAAAGTGGAGACGGATATTTAATCACACCTGGATCATTGCTGATCATGCATGACACCATGGAATTACATACGTGTCATCTATTTGGCAGTGGCACAGGTTAAAAAAAAATAATAAGATAAAGGCTAAGTCTTTAAAACACTGCGTATACAGGATTTTATTAATTGTATAACAGTAATGATGGGGAACATCTAAATATAAAAAATATCTAATGCAACTGGCCACCAAAGGAGAACATGGATAAATGCTACATCAGCTCTGTGATGTATTTATAGATTAAAGTCTCGCAGTCAGGCTGTTTCAGAGTATCTGCCAAATTCCATCAATTCCTTCGCTGAATCCAATCTTAAACTTCCAGCCAGGAAAACAATCACTGGACAAAGGTGAAACAATCAACATGAACTCCACCATATTCTATACGAAATGAGGAAAAACATTCATAACGGAACAGATGTCGAACAAAGTAATAATGCCGTAAAGATAATTCTCCAATTGTGGCGTGTCGCCAAGGAAACAAAACATCCAGTCCGCAGTGTTCAACCTTAAATTCATCATGGGTTGAAGGACAGTGGCAGATGAAACATTATCCATCTGTTCCGCGTCCGCTTGCTCTCCTCCCTCGCCCCTCCCCTGGTGAGGCTGCAGCAGCCCGTGCATTACAAGTAGAAGGCTGATGATTACATTGTTGGACTGAGAGCGATGCTCATGGTGCCGTAATCCCAGCAGTAATCAATATCGTCGGCCGCTTTCCTGTCCCATCCCTTTTCCACCACATGTAAAATATCCCTGGGCAACACTTAGTTCACACTTTAATTATTCTCTCAAAGTCATCAGTGGCAGGGGCGAATACTGGTCTCAGTATACTACAAATGAATCTGTTTTTTTTGTTTTGTTTAGGGCCAGTTTCTGGAACAAGGGCTCCTGTTGATAAAGGATGGTCACTATGAAAGTTGTTCTGCTGGAAGTACAGTAAACAGAAACACTGCACATTAATTAGTTGTAATGTAAACATGCTAGATTATGTTCATTTTCCTTTTTAGTCCGGTTTATTTCTCTTACCACTGGAGCTCATTCTTAACCCAAGTCCTGCACTAAGGACCTTTTTGATCCTGCTCCAGTTTTTGGTGCACTTAGAACATTTCACAAAGGGATGCTCAATTTATTTGTGATGGCTTGACTCACCCATATATGCAGACTTTTCATTCATATTATGGCTGTAAGTTATATTTGATGCAGACCTCACGTGTGCTAAAACGAGGGGGGAAAAAGAGGAATTCCTTTCTTGTCATAATCTGACCTACGGATGACATTTGGCCACTGTGTGTACCACTGACAGGAAGTTAGATAAGGATGGAATTATTGTCACTGCTGACTGTTGTTGGTATGTGCAGTGCAGTTCTGTTTTTTTTTTTTAACTGCTAGTAAAGGATTCTAATTGTCCATTAGCCTTACGGCTAATTTTATCAAAAAGACAAAATAAGACCAGTGAGTGTCTGGCTTTTTAACACGGAGGTAGGACACTGTCTACAGCCAGACAACAAATGTGGCAAACACCAAATTTAACCTTTAAAAGTCTCAGTCTGTTAGAAACCACATGCCCTGTAAAATCAGGAGAAGATGATGAAACCTTTCTTTTTTGAGACACCAGTCTGATGATGGAAGAGTTGAGGGCTAAAATTAGACAACCATCTACTACATATTTTATCCGTATTCATCATGTGAAGGCAGAGAGAGGTCAGCGGTCCTGAGCTGAAGCATCTCTCTGCGTCCATGAACAGTAATTGCCAGAATCAGATTTTTATCTTCTCTCATTTCTGTTAACTTATTTTTTGCCACTGCATCTTTTATGCATTTGCCAATAAACATCACCGTTATCCCAACACGGCTGTAAATTGTGTTTTCTTGGCTTCAGCGTTTCCTTCTCGAAAATGACTTTGGGACTGTAAATTATATCTTTAGATGCTTTCCAACAACTAAAATGCCATGATTTGGGTTTTTAGCCACAGTGCAGCTGCTAAACAGATTAATTTTGTTCTCTCCCTTCCAGCATTTATTTATGTTGATGCACTTATTGATCACGCTCACAAGGAAATGATGTCTCACGGCTTCAGTGTGAGTAGGTGGGCCGGGACATTAATCAGGAAATCAATTGTGCTGTCGATTGGCTTGGCTGTGTTTGGGAAAGGATAGCAGTCTGAATCCTTGGTCGAGCTGAAGTGAAAAGCGACTCTGTTTTTGCAATCCCACCGCAATTTTACAATTTGTAAAGAATCTGAAGTGAACCTCAAGGTTTCCAAGTGCCTTGTGGGTCAATACCTTTGGAATAAAGTCACAGTAGAAATGTGTCATTATCTATTATACAACCCAGGCTTTTATGCCAACAAGGAAAAAGGTAATAGTGTGGACCAAGATTTCCAAACTTAACTTCTACTAAAAGCAGCTGTAAGCACTGAATCTGTGGTCTGGCCCACTCAGACACAGCTATGGTGGTCCCACCAAGAGGATGCGAACCACTGCAGCATTGTCTGTTTTGGATAAAAATGTAATTTTTTTTTTAATGCCTTAACACTCTTTTGCTCTGTTTTGTTTGGTCAGAGTATATAAAGAAAGACACTTCTGCAAGAAAAATGAAGGACTTATTTTCTCTTTATTGAACCATCCAACCAATAAAACATGAAGCAGCATTTATTTGTGGATACCACAATAACCCCGCCATACACGCCTTCATTTCCAGACCTTTACTTGACACGCAGATCGAGTGTGTCCCCTTGCTGCTTTTCTGCATGGTGACAAATTGAGATGTGAGGAAAAGTTCAAGCGTTTCATGAAGCATGCAGAGCACATTGTTTGAGTCCTGATCAAGAGAACAACAATGCAACTATTCCTGGGATGAAGTTGATGTTGCCCACCCACTCACTACTGCAAGTTCTTTCCAAGATGTGCTTCTCTTTCCATCTGTCAACTTCTATTTCTATTCCTGCCTGCCTGGTGGTCTCTGCTCCTTCAGACAACATTCAACAACACCATCTTGTTCCACGGCTTCGAAGCCCGGACATCAGACAATTGGGGAGTTTAATTTAATCACACAGAAAGCATAGAATGGGCCGACATTACACAGAGTTACACAGAGGTGCCATGTTGGCCATTGGGCTTTTTTCTTAGATTTTTTTTTTCTTTTTTGCCGAGTAGTTCTGAAATGGTCCTTGACAAAAAAACAAAAAACAAAACAAACAACAACAAAAAACTTGCAGAAACAAGTCTGATTGCACCGATTCTGTCAGGTAGCATCATTATCGCTAGAAAGTTTCCCACAGCGAGCATCTGGGAAATTGTCGAAAAACCATCTTGTTGATGCAAATGAACCCCTTTAAACTCCGTTTTCCATATGTAGGTGTTTATGACTGTCAATCATTTTTAAGACGTTCAAAGTTGAACAAATAGAGTGAATATGCAGTGGACAAAAAGTTTTTACTACTTTCCAAAACCTAAACGTCATCCTGACTCTGACCAGATTATCCAGATCAGGACTACTAATAAAAGTAATTGAAGCTTCAAGATCTCCACTTCTGGCACCATGTTTCCCCCTCAGTTATTATTAAAATGCTGAGTTGTTGATTTTGTGTGCAATGTGCTTTCTCACATCAGGCGCCTGAGGTCTGTGCAACAATTTCTAAATCACAGATTTTGTGGATTCACTAACTACATGTTCTAACTCGATGTGTCCATGGTGTCCTTCTCTGAAATATGGAACCCTTTATGTCTGCCAGAGGTTGAGTGGCACTTGAACACATCGAAGCATGGGGGTGCACTCGGATCTGCCGAACCGCCTCTGAAGGTCTGCACAGACTCACTGTGAACAGTTTAAACCTTGATACAGAAAGAAAGCCGTAGGAGGAAAAGCAAAGTGAAGAGTAGAAGATCGCTGGGTCCAGATCAGGTTCTGGATAAATCTCCTGAGTTTAATCACCTTCGCACAAGTTTGAATTGTTCTGAGCATTGTGCAATTTCATAAGTGCATTTCGTTGCTTTTTGTGTACACGCAACATGCAAAACATATACTGTACTTCTCAAATAGTGAGGTGGGGCGTGTGACCCCAGGGAACATGCTTTTTTTTTTTTTTTTTGCCATATTTGCACATCCAGTACAGTAGGTGGAAGTGGCATTCTTATTGTCAGAGTGTGCGAGAAAAAAGAATGAGACAAACAAAGAAATCGTGGAAAAATATTTAACACGTATGAAAAGAAAGGCGGAGAGACACGGAGAAGGGTATGTAGCGCTTGGCTTCACTGTTATACGGTGGGAGACGAGGAAAGACCGGTGTGTTTACTGTGTCTTAAAATGTTGGCAGCGGACAGCATGAATCCAAATAAATTAAAGCGTCACATAAATAGATTGCACCCAAATCAAGCTGATAAGCTGCTTGAGTTTTTTTTTAGCGAAAATGTGCAGAATATTGCCAGCAATCATCCCGCTTTGTGAATGCTAAACCAGCGAGCACTGTTAGAATCATATAAGGCGAAGTAACAAATTGCTCATTGAAAATAATAAATAAATAAATAAAAACATCTGCACAAATTGTTTTGTTCATTTTTGTTTTGTAGGTTAAAGTGATTTTATGCTTCTGAGTTAATGTTGCTGATGAATTTGAATTATTATTACTATAAATATTATCTATTGATTTACCGGTAAGCTTATGTTCAGAATCAAAATGGCAGTCAGTCAAAAAATGTTTCTAGTTTAAATAAGAATTTTTTTTTTTTTATTTCAGTCAAATTGAAGCACTTTTTAATCTTTTCTGTTACAGACTAAAAACAATGTTAATAAAGTTATTCTTTGGAGTAAGTTGATCTATATTTCTTTCTTTTTTCTTTACTGTTAATAAGGGTACAATGTTATGCAGAGGTGTACTTTTAACAATTTTATAGACAAATGATCCCAGATCACAGTGGGGGACGCGAAATGTTTTCTTCTTCCTAGGGGGCGAGTGGGGGCTAACAGAAAAATAAGAGAGAAAAATTGGTGTACGTGCACATATTGAGTCAAATTTCACTTTTTTATATTCTTATTTGCTCTACCACTCAAACCATGCAATATGAGGAACAGTTTTGTGTTCCACGCTCCACATTAACCAAACTAGCAGTTTCCACTAAAATGATATAATATCAAGATTTCTGCAGTTTGCAATCAAATTATATTTTTTTTATCTGTGTATTATTATTATTGTTAACCAGACAGTAAAAACCCTTAGTGCAAATAGTTCTATTTAAACTGTTTACCTCGGTTTTTCTGATTTGAAGTCCTTGAGAAATGTGAAAACAAACACACGGAGGCACGTTTTCTGCAGAGATTGACAGCTTTCAAATTTCTTTCTCTCTCTGTCCCACTCTCTTTTTGAATATCTTGTGATTCCCTCGCTGGATTTGGTTCATGTTTCACGTGATCTTTTATCATCAGGTATTCTTCCAGTGGAAAATTCTGTTTCACACACATTGCCAAATTTACAAAGTATCCCTGCAGCGTGCTTGAGTGTAAAAGATGGATGCAACAAAGATGGTTTGGTTGACATATTTAGTGCAAGAGTTGTGGAGATTTTTCAACACTGTGTATACATACAGCCCTGGAAATAATTGAAATGTTTTACTCACAATGGTCCTATTTAAATATATTTAAATATATTGAGGATTAGGAAGTCTCCGGTTCCAAGCTAACACTAACTAGATAGACACTTTCTGATCCATGCTAATGTGTTTTGTTTGATGAACATTTAGTTCAGTTTCAGATCTTCATTGTGTTGCATCTACTTCTTTACATTTATCGGAGGCCACATGTCAATATTTGATGCTAAATTTTGACGCTAAAATTTCACCTGAGCTGTGTTTGACTTCTCTCAGGCACTCAGGTAATTACCCAAGAAGTCTAGTAATTTCAGAAAGTACATATCTTCAGAGCATCATATGTTTGATGATGTATTTGCTTATGCTAATGAAGCCTCACCTATTGGGAAAGATGTTGGAGACAAGGATTAGATGAGAATTTGAAAACTGTACCAAGGCAACTTTGTATGCATTACCTTATGACTGAGCTGATATTCAGGAATATACCAAAATTACAAATTCATGGGCTACGATGGCTTTTCTTGTAGACTTCAAGGTGGAATTAGGCTAAATGCAACTTGTGTGTATACCCTTTAAGCAGGTCTGAGGGGCATAAGAAGTATCATATAGACCTCCAGGGATTAGATCCTCAAGGAAGTTGTCAGACTTTCCTTTTTTCTACTTTGATATTTGCTGTAATTTCAAATCTAACTTTATTATCCATCCATCTTCTGCTGCTTATCCTTCTGCTTAGCTCTTCCACAGGTACCTCATCCAGCTCTTCCAGGGGGATCCTGAGGTGTTCCCAGGCCAGCCAAGAGACATAGTTTCTCCAGCGTGTCCTGGGTCTTCCCAGGGCCTCCTACCGGAGGGATGTGCCCTGAACACCTCACCAGGGAGGTGTTCAGGAGGCATCCTAACTAGGTACCAGAGCCACCTCATCTGGCTCTTCTCAACATGGAGGAGCAGTGGCTCTACTCCGAGCTCTTCCCGGATGACAGAGCTCTACACACTATCTCTAAGGGAGAGCCCAGCCAGGGGGGCTGGGGGTAGGAATGAAGATCGACCAGTAAATCGAGAGATTCACCTTTTCGGCTCAGCTCTCTTCAACGCAAAAGATCGGTGCAGAGTCCGCATTACTGCCGACGTCGCACCAATCCGCCTGTTGACCTCCTGCTCCATTCTTCCCTCACTCATGAACAAGCCCCCAAGGTACTTGAACTCCTACACCTGGGGCCGGATCTCCACTTTTTTCCGGCTGAGAACCATGGCCTCTGATTTTGAGGTGCTGAATCTCATCCCGGCCGCTTTACACTCGGCTGTGAACCGATTCAGGAGAACCCCCCACAGGTCTCCCCAAGGGACACAGTTGAATGCCTTCTCCAAGTCCACAAAACACATGTGGATTGTTTAGTCAAACTCCCATGCACCCTCAAGGACCCTGTTGGGTGTAGAGCTGATCCACAGTTCCACATCGAGGACGAAAACCGCATTGCTCCTCCTGAATCCCAGGTTAGACCAACAGGCAGACCCTCCTCTCCAGTACCTCTAAATAGACCTTACCAGGGAGGCTGAGGAGTGTGATCCCCCTATAGTTAAAAAACGTCCTCCGGTCCCCCTTCTTAAAAAGAGGGACCACCACCTCGGTCTGCCAATGCAGCATTGCCCCCGATGTCCACGCGATGTTGCAGACTCGTGTCAACCACGACATCACCACAACATCCAGAGCCTTAAGGAAGTCTGGTCAGATCTCATCCACCCCTGGGCCCTGCCACCAAGGAATTTTTTCACCACCTTGGCAACTTCAGCCACGGAGACATGAGAGCCTGTTCCCAAGTCCCCAGGCCCTACTTCCTCACCAGAAGGCTTGTTGGTGGCATTGAGGAGGTCTTCGAAGTATTCCTTTCACCGATCTACAACATCCTGAGTTGAGGTCAGCAGCACACCATTCCTACCATACGCATTCTTGACAGTGCACTGTTTCCCTTTCCTCAGACACTGGATGGTGGTCCACCTTTTCGAAGCCGGAAGTCATTCTCCATGGCCTCACCGAACTCTTCCCATGCCCGGTTCTTTGCCTCGGTGACCGCCGTAGCTGCATTCCACTTGGCCTGCCAGTACCTGTCTGCTGCCTCAGGAGTCCCACAGGCCAAAAAGGCTCAATATGACTCCTTCAGTTTGACGGCATCTCTCCTCGCCCGTGTCCACCAACGGGTTTGGGTATTGCCGCAACGACAGGCACCGACCGCCTTGTGGCCACAGCACCGTTTGGCTGCCTCAACAATGGAGGCACGGAACATGGTCCACTCTGACTTAATGTCCCCCACCTCCTCCGGAGGTGAGAGTTGAAGTTGAAGTCCAACAACAGAACAACACTCAGGTCCAGATCAGGGGGACCATTCTTCCCGATCACGCCCCTCCACGTCTCACTGTTGCTGCCAACCTGAGCATTGAAGTCACCCAGGAGGAGGAGGGAACCCCCAGAAGAAGCGCTCTCTAGTACTCCCTCTAAGGACTCCAAAAAGGGTGGATACGCTGAGCTGCTGTTTGGGCTATAGGCACAAACAACAATCAGGATCCGTCCCCCACCCGAAGGTGGAGGGAGGATACCCTCTCATCCACCGGAGTAAACTCCAATGTACAGGCACTGAGCTGGGGGGCAACAAGTACTGCCACCTCTGCCCATTGCCTCTCGCCACTGGCAACTCCAGAGTGGAAAAGAGTCCCACCCCTCTTGAGAAGGATGGTTCCAGAGCCCTTGCTATGTGTCAAGGTGAGGCCGACTATATCTAATCGGAACTTCTCAGCCTCGTGCTCGAGCTCAGACTCCTTCCAAATCAGAGAAGTGACATTCCATGTCCCTGGAGCTAGCTTTTGCAGCCGGCGATCGGATGGCCAAGGTTGCTGCCTTCGGATGCCCCCCAACACACTGTGCACCCGACCCTCCTCAGGTGGTGAGCCCACGGGAGGGTGGTCCCATGTTGCTGTGCCCGGCTGGACCCCATGGGCAAAGGCCCAGCCACCAGGCGCTCACCATTGTGCCTCGCCCCCAGGCCTGGCTCCAGGAGGGGGCCCCACTGACCCACTTCCGGTCGGGGGAAACTCAAGACCATTTAAAGCAGTCATCATAATAGGTCTTTTTGGGCTACGCTTTGTCTGGTCTCTCCCCTAGGACCTGTTGCCATTGGTGGTCCTACCAGGGGCATTAAGCCCCAGACAACTGAGGTCCTAGGATCATTGGGACACGCAAACCCCACCACCACAATAAGGTGGTAGCCCAGGAGAGGCTATTTAGATTTCCCAGCTAATTCCACATTCTCAAATGTTTTCAGTTTTACTAGTTTGTTTATCAGGATCTCAAGTGTGTTGTTTTGCTGTTTAAACAACTATGTGAAATAAGGGAGTTTTGGTCTTTGCTGGGGCAACAGGAGTCTTATTGTCTATAAAAATGACACAGCGACTTGTTTGAAAACTACAATGTACGAAACAAACTTTTGTCACCGGTTAACACTGTAATGGTCCTCCACATTTCCCCTGTGGAGTAATGGCCACAACATGGAGCTATCTCCCCTAATGTGTAACATCATTCTTTAAATTCAAATATCGTATTACAATTCAATACATGGAGAGAAAAGCGATGAGCATCTGAAGGAAATGCTCTAAGCCTGTCTGGGAATACTAAACACATTATACATATGCACGGGGGCCAGCACTCCTCACTGAGTAGATAGTATAGATTTGGTCTCATGGTGGCATTTTAATCCAGTGTAAAGATTGAACCGGTAATCCACCCTTATTTCATATCATGTGACACATACTGTACAAAAGGTTTGTAGCAAGTTTGGTATGGTAGTTGAGGATTTCATAAAAAAAAATGGATTTAAATGCAACGGAGCGCCTAATATGTGATAATATGTCTAATATGTCAACAACACAGATAATGTGTAGAATAGTGTGAACTCTATTCATCTGAATGGATGCCCCTGGTGAAATCACACATGTACAGTTTTACGATGAGCAAGCACTCTTCTACATCCATGCCAAAGAGTGAGGATGGTGCTCACCAGACACAACTTTTGTTTTTCTTACACTTGTACACTACACGCTGTACCCTAAACTTAACTTGTAATTGAAAGCTCCTTGTTATGTCTAGGTTTTGTAAGGACAACAGTAGTGGAGTAAGATACTGAAGAAAGGTGAAAATAAAGTCTTTGTACACAAACCCTAACTCCTAATGTCCAAAAAACGAACAAGCAGCCCAACAAACAAACACAAAAGACTAGTTTCTCAGCAGGCCGTGGCTGGAGAGGAGCTGGTCACTCACTCGCTCGCTCGCTCGCGCTCGCTCCAGACCAGAAAGGTGGAACGTGGTTCAGCCATGCCTCCTAGTCACACACAAATGAGGGGGGAGGTGAGGAGGAAAGTGAAGGAGAACCAAGGAAAACACACACAAACCACAGAGCATGACACTCCTACTGATCTGAGTATGAGAACCTCCCAAACATGGTTTTGTTAAACAAAGGGAGTACCTCAGGGGCCATTTCAGAAAGAGGGTTTTCAAAACTCGGAGTTCGAACCTAAACTCAGGGTTGCCAAACTCTAAAATGTCAGAGTTTGGCAAACTCAGAGTTTTCGGTTTCAGAACACGTGTTAAGAGTTGGTTTAATGAACTCTGAGTCAGAGTTACGCTAGTGCACTTAAAAGCCTTATCAATGAAATGCCGATAACGTGATTCACCATGGCAACAAGTGAAAAAAACTTCAATTGTCACACTTCTCCCCGTTGGAGATGGAAGATTTCATGACCGCGTACACCGAAAATGCACATAATTTCAAGAAAGAAAGTAATTGTACAGCAGAGGCAAAGAAGAGAGATCGTGTGGCTAGAAATTGCTGACCGAGTCAGCAGGCACAAAACAGACTTGGCAGAAAGTTAAGATGAAATATAAAAATATAGTTTAAACATGTCAGATATGATTTAAATACAAGCTATTGTGGTGGTGTTTAGCCAGTTCTCATTAAGTATCATATTTAGTATTGTCTATATGAAAGCCTAGCACTTAAATGCCTGTTATACATGCATGTCTCCAAACTTGTGTTTTCTGAATATGTTTAAATTGTATCTCCACTATAGCAGCATAACAGAAAAAAGGCTGAGGTGATCCAGCGCCACCTGGTGTTGGTTCACTCAATGCCATCTGTTAATCACAGACACAACTTGATACACTGATTTTTCTTGTAGCAGAAGGAGTTTTATATATTTGGCTGCTGTTGCGTTCAGATATCAATCCATTTATTGCTTAAACTGATACCTGCAATTCTGTGGAACACTTCCATGAGATGTCTTTATCTTTTATAAAGATAAAAAAAACAAAACAATAAACAATACAAAGAAGATGCTCCGAACTGAGAGCCATTCCGCAATATGAGGACTGAGAATGCTCTTAAATAAATTATTGAGTGTGCAAATAAATCGGTAACGCTCACAGAGGTTCCCATCGGGGCTTAATCAAATGTCTAATCGGGGTGGATCTTCCTCTCCCGACAGTCTGCAGGCTTCAAGAGCATCAGAAACTTGGGGTTATTTGGAACAAACCTGCTGGTGAGCAGGTTAGTTTCACGGATTATATAACCCCGGTAACTGACTCAGAGTTGCCTTGAAACTCCAAACCCTGAGTTTCCCTTAAATCACAACGAATTAACTCAGAGTTTTCGCTAAACCCGCTTTCTGAAACGGGCACCAGGGCGGGGTTTCTGAGCATGTTCCTCACCTGTCTTCCTGTATCTGACCTTTGACGCAGACTAAAGATGTGATAATGCAAAGACAGTCTGGTTATCAAGTTATTTACGTCTCAGAAACACCTCAACATATCACACTACCAGCTCTTGTATACTTGCAAAAGTGAACTGAAATTATTTTTCCTTTATTCTTTTTCTGTAATGACAAAAAGTGTTAAATCTTTTTCTCTGTCAGGACCTTCCTGTTATCAGCACGTTCCATCATTATAATCCAGGCCTATTTATACGGTCACCATTTTGTTTTGTTTTTTTTTGCCAAATGTTGGTTATATTTTGATAAATCCTTCCGTCTTTGGATCCACTTGACTGATTCATAAAAGCAAATAGGACGACAATGTGAAACAAATTGTACTAGAATTAAATTTAAACCAAATCCAGCTAATCTCACTTATTAATTTTATAAAACAGAATTTTAATGCATGTGAAAATTTCCAGTTATCAACGAGTAAAAGTGCCTGGGAGAGAAACCAAGCCCTTGAAAGAAAATTATACCAGCATCTGACATTAATATGTAACAATTCAGGTTGGTCAGTTTTTTAAATTCCTTCTAATTACATTACATATTTGTTTATTACCTTTAAAACAATTAATAAAAAGTCATTTAACATGATCCAAGGTTAGATCTCTGAGTGCAGTTGGACTTGTTAAAGTAAGTAGCATGAAGAACATTCCTTGTATGTATTACTATAGAAATACAACGCTTTCCACTCTATTTATTGAGATTTTCAAAGAGTAAATCACTCCCAGTAAATGGTGGGATGCTGTGAATTGGATGACAAATACAACTGGAGCTCTCCAATATGAATTTGTTGTTGAAAACATATATGAGATTTGTAATGTTCTTTGTGTGTGTGTGTGTGTGTGTGTGTGTGTGTGTGTGTCTGTGTGTGTGTCTTCTTAAGCTCTGTGGAAAGCCAGCAGAAAAAAAAGGCAATATGGCAAAGTTTTCAAGAGGATTACAGATAGACTTTGTCAAACAACCCAGGACAAGGAAATCACTCACTAATCCCCCCCTCTGATGTCAGCTGCACAAAATGTCCCTTTCATCAGCAATAATTGAACATTGAGCTGACTACTGTTGTCCTGGAGTCATTCCCTCTGTCCTGAGCCTTTTGACTTTGAAAGTGTCTTGTCTCTCTATTCCGTGTCAGATATTTGAGCCTGGGCTCATTGCTACTGTGTCAAATGCCCAAATGTGGGCGCTTCTCTCTGTCTTTTCAACACAAAAGTACCATTATATTTGGAAACGTGGAGGGCTTTAATGTCATGTGTGTGAGTAGTTGCTAAGGTGTTTGGGGTGTTTTCTGAGCCTAATATTTGCAGCGATGATGGAGACACCATCCGCTCCATCCGCTTTCACACCATAATGTCCAGAATAACAACATAATGTCCAGAATAACACCCTGAGATGGCCAGGCAGAAGAGGACTGGAGCAAGTGTTTCAGTTCCCCCATCAGTTCTGCATGTGAATCATACTCTGTGCCAAATTGAGTTCCTGAAACGTCAATGAGGCTGTTGTGTTCTGTTGAAATTTCTGCTGTACAAGAAAGGACAAGCCGGTAAAGTTTCTTCATTTGGGCCTGTTGTTTTCTCTAGTTTTCCCAGCAGCAGGAAATTCTCAAGCCCTACCTTCATATGTGGTTAAGCCTCGGGCACTTTAAAACCTCCTCACGACACACACACACACACACACACACACACACACACACACACACACGTATATACATATTTCTCCCACCGTATCCTTTCTACGTCTGTCAATCTTTGTGTTTTCTTTTTCCCAGTTTCTCCATCTCTGTCTCTGTTTCTCTCTCTCTCTCTCTTTGCAGCTTCTTTCTTCCCCTGTTCAGTGTTCAGTTAGTGAATCCCTCAAGTGTATACCAGACCACTTCCTTTGACACACACAGCAAAAGCCTGTCTGTCAGCTCCAGCACTGACAGGATGAGGCCAAGCGTCCCCCAAAGTTATGTGGGTGTACGTGAGCATATGCAAGTTTGAGTTGCACTTTTGCATGAATGTGCTGGTTCACGCTCCTTAAAGTTTGAGTTTGGGGGTCGAACTTGAGCTCGAGTCCCAGTCTCAATAGCCAAGTCAAGTAGTTGTTGAAACTAATTTGGCACATGCCCATCCATCCATCCATCCATCCATCCATCCATCCATCCATCCATCCATCCATCCATCCATCCATCCATCCATCCATCCATCCATCCACCACTGCCTTTGGATGAGAGTAAGTTTTGTTTTACTAAATATATTTCTTTACATTCATGTACTAAGTCATATCCTTAATTCACTAGTATTTGGTCATTCCAGAGGTAAATCCTGCCATAAAGTTCAAGCACAGATTTAATGGTTGTCACTGCGTATACCTGGAAAACAAAAGAATTATGGATTAATGAAAATACTTGTGGATGCACACTGTTGGTTTCACACTTCAAATGAGGGGAAGAGGATGAGGAGTCAGTTCTTGCACTCTGTATATCAGAAGAATCAAAGGCTTATGACTGGATCCAAGCAGCAGATCATGGTTTCTGCTGTGATCGTTTCTCTAAACCGTGTTTGCATGTGAGGTCACTGCTGAAGGTCAATTTACAAGTGAGTCACAAGGTGATAGTACCTTCCCTGCGAAACGCTTGAAGAAGGAGGCACGCCTGGACAAATTGCCTGATTGACTTTGCCTTCCTGTTCAAGGACGTGCGCTCCGTCCTAACCTCGTTGTCTCTGAAGACTTAACTGGTGCAATGGAAGAAAAACGTTGACGCCTTGTTTCAACAAATGAGAAATGACAAATGCATAAATCATTCAGACTCTGCTATGTAATAGGTTCAGCTTGACACAGTCTCGGGCTGTTTGGTGATTCTTCTCCTAAAAACTCCCACGGATTTCTCATGCCATCACTGACCATGAAATGGACCAAGCTGCTGTTGTTGTGTACTCCTTATATTAAAAAAATATTGATGTTCTGAAAAGGTAAACATTATTCATCTATTTTTCTCATCATTAGTCTTCCTGATTTTTTAAAAATGATTACAATGTTTGGTGCAAGTGGATCAGTTTCCTTATTGTGCAAATAATGGTACAATTGACCCAGGTAGTCAGAGAGGCATTTGCATGTCAAAGGTCATGATACCTGTGTGAACTGAAACAATATGGAAGATTTTTTCAGAGGGATTATTTTATTGATTATAGACAATTATCGATACTCCAGGATAAACAATATATATTAAAATCTCTTTATCTATCCATCTTCTGCCGCTTTATCCCTTTGGGGGGTCATAGGGGCCCTACGTATAGACATATAGAAACAAATGACCACTCACATTCACACCTTAGGCCAATTTAGTGTCACCAATTGGTTAAAAAAAAAAAAAAAAAAAAAAAACAACTGAAAATTAAGGCAAAATTTCAATTAAGCTCACAGCATGAAAATGCAATGCCATCAGTGTAAATTAGAGCTTACATTTTTTTCCCCTCAGAATTCACTTTATTTTCTTGACAAAACCAATATCCCATTGATGTTCTAATCTATCTTCAAGCCCATCCAATTATCTGTTTAGCCAAATGTATAATTACTCGTCTGTGTGCCAACAGTGTTTATTAGGATTCCTTACACACAAATTAAATTGCCTATAAACAGTTTCTAGGAGCCATTAGTACATCATCAGAAATGAGATACTTAATGAGGGGGCGGGATGGGAATGTTTGGATGACGGAAGGAGGTGGGGGTGGGTGGTGAAAACAGCATTCAGTGGCTTTTGGGAAACAGACAATTACGTCTTGGCAAGCTTAAATGTTACAGGAAGGAAATGGCTCCTCCCTTCTACTGATGATAAATGCGCGCAAATAAAGCCAAGCTGGGTCTCACAGCCGAGAGCTCGCAGCACAACGCGCATGTCGCCGTGGGAAGAAGGGCACGTCTGCGTCAGTGACATCTTCAGAATGCAACTTGAAGAACTGCAGGTGTGTGAGAAGAACAGTGATCGGGTTCAAGCAGCTGTCCTACATTTATGACGATCAAGTTGTAGTTGTAAATATGTAACAGGCAGTTCTGACCCAGCACATAAGATGTCTTGATTTTATTCATTTATAAAAACTATATTCAGTAGTTTCAACATGTTCAACATTTCCTGGTTTAATGAATAAGTGCTTATGTCGGCCCACTTCCTGTGATTAAACGCTATTGTTAACATTGTTATTTCAGTTAGGTAGTAATGATGACTTTAGGTTATTGCTCTAAATCACTTTCAGCGTTTGAAACAAACTGTTCAATAAAAGCTCCATTATCCTGCTGGAAATAGCAAGAAATCCCCTAAAAAATAGACCTTTAACAAACTTTGATGTGATCATTAATGTTCCACGAACCAAAAAGTATATGTGGACTATGATAAAAGACGTGGACCCATCTGCTATATTTCTGTAAGTTGCTGATTAATGGAATGGTGGAGTTGTCACTTTTTACACCCATGCTGTCATATATGGCTCAGAGAGAACCCAGCATGTGAGAAAACTTCAGGAAGAAGAGGATGGCCACACAGCCTTGAACATCCTGGAAAGGTCATCGAGGTGGTGGAGGACTACAAGTACCTGGATGTACACATTGACAGCAGACTGAACTGGAAGACCAACACCGAGGCTATATACAAGAAGGGGATGAGCTGACTCTACTTCCCGGGAAAACTGAGATCCTTCGGTGTGTGCAGCAGAAACTTTGATATTTTCTATCAATCTGTTGTTTCCAGTGCACTGTTCTTTGCTGTAGTCTGCTGGGGAGGCAGCATCAGAGCCAGAAACATCAACAGACTGAACAAGCTGATCAGGAAGGCCGGCTCCGTGATTGGCTATAAACTGGACACCATGGAAGCTGTGTTGGAGAGGAGGATGCTGAACAAACTGCTATGCATTCTGGATAACCCTGACCACCCTCTCCACCCGCTACTGGACAGGCAGCGGAGCTCCTTCTCAAACAGACTGACTGGACAGATACAGGAAATCTTTAATGCCCAGTGAAATAACATTATTTAACATTGCCGTCTGACTGTGACTCCCACCAACAGCTTTTTTTTTCCACAATGGTTTTATCATGGTCACCACTTGCATGCAGAAATTTCTCCAACAATCTCTAAATCTATTTTGGCTTTTGACTTCTATTGATTTCAAATGTAGAATTGAATATATATATATTATTATTATTGCTGTTTTTCTTTTTGTGCAGGGAATAAGAACTTTTTGAAAATGAAGATAATTCTTTGCTGATGTGAAAATAAGTGCACTACTTAAGTCATTGATAAAAAAGGAAAACGGAGCCCAGATGGCGACTACCCTCTACTGACATTTAAACAGGCTCTCTTGACATTTAAACTTTTATTTTAAAATGCTCATAATTACCCTTTGTAAGTTCTTACAGGATGTGTTCCTGAATGGCTCCCAGAAATGCGCTTCCGACTTCTTCCCAACAAAACTTTGAGAGCTTCTGTCATGACTTATTCACCAGTGAGCGAGGAATCGTGTTTTGACGGCGAACTTCAAAGCGCTGCGATTCCATTTCATGTCGGCGTTGGAAGAAAGTCAAAAGGATGCCAAAAGCAAAATCCGCCACTGGGGTCAACGCTTCCTTCCAAAATGACAGCAGGGTCGACACCAGTCATTGTCAGTTCGGAGGCATGGTGCCACCTGTCCTTGAAATCCTGATCCAAGCTTTAGCTTT
Organism: Pao palembangensis; assembly: GCA_015343265.1. NCBI lineage: Eukaryota > Metazoa > Chordata > Actinopteri > Tetraodontiformes > Tetraodontidae > Pao > Pao palembangensis. The sequence continues at coordinate 9,137,701 of CM027093.1, forward strand.
GTCTTTTCTATCCATGACCAGTTCCTCTGTCATCTGTTAATCAAGCAAGGGATTGTCTACATGAAAGACGTGGCCACTTTCCCTTTCATCAAAACGACATCATCCTGCTGGCTGCACCTAAGAACTTGTCTTATTAAAATAAAATCCTGCATATTAAGGAAAAAAAAATCGGATGCATCATTGCTCTTATTGAGAAGCTACGCTATATTACCGAAAGTATTTGCTCACCCATCCAAATAATCAGAATCAGGTGTTCTAATCACTTCCATGGCCACAGGTGTATAAAATCAAGCACCCAGGCATGCAGACTGTTTTTACAAACCTTTGTGAAAGAATGGGTCGCTCTCAGGAGCTCAGTGAATTCCAGCGTGGAACTGTGATAGGATGCCACCTGTGCAACAAATCCACAAGTCATGAAATTTCCTCACTCCTAAATATTCCACAGTCAACTGTCAGCGGTATTATAAGAACGTGGAAGCAACTCAGCCACGAAGTGGTAGGCCACGTAAACTGAAGGACCAGGTCAGCGGATGCTGAGACGCATAGTGCAAAGAGGTCACCAATTTTCTGCAGTCAGTCGCTACAGACCTCCAAACTTCATGTGGCCTTCAGATTAGCTCAAGAACAGTGTGCAGCTGCATCCAAGCCATACATCACCAAGTGCAATGCAAAGCGTTGGATGCATGGTGTAAAGCACGCCGCCACTGGACTCTAGAGTAGTGGAGACGGGTTCTCTGGAGTGGCGAATCGCACAAACCTGCAACAAGATAAACCTAAAAAAAATTCAAAATGACAAAATGGTCGTATTTCCATGTTTTCTGCAGTCTGTTGTATGATATAATCTAATAACTTGAGAATTATTTGGTTTCTAACTAAGCTGAGCTCCATAGATTGGAACATTTTTACCATTTTAAGAAGGTTCTGGGTTCTGTTCTTGGCTAGATACCTCCCACAGTCCAAAAATATGCATATTATCCTGACCATGTGGGATCAAATATTTGAAAATGTCTAAACTTGCATTTTTCTTGTGTGGGCATATTTTTCAAGTATACTCTGACAAAAATGGCAACATATGGAAAGGTATCTGGTTTTTGAGTGAATGGACATAACTGTCGCTTTATATTAGCCCATCTAGACTGAGGGCACCTCTTGACCTGCTGCACTCTGCTTAACAGAGGATGCTTCTTTTTCTAGTTAAGTAACAGTGTTTTGCCAGACTGGTCCTCTGGAGAGCACAAAGGTATTTTCATCCTGCTCTTATCTTCACCTTTTTTTTTTTTTTTTTTTTTTTCACCCCTGCCTCTTTGCCCTTGCGCTCCGGAGGACGAGTAATCCCACCGACACTATCGGAGACTGATGCAGTGTACCTGTGAACCTGTTATCCTGTCCTCTCTGGACTCTCTGCAAAGCTGCTATCAAACAAAGTATTATAGTTATAGTTCACAGACTAACCTTTAGCTAAGCATGCTGAAAACAGATCTTCTACAGTGGTTCCCAATTTTTTTTATTTTCACAGCGCCCCCTTTTGGAAATAAAATGGTTTTCACCCACTGTCACCCACTGTTCGAAAATAAATACACTCTCAGACATGTGCTTTGCTTGCAAACATGCACAAGTTCACTGCATTTAAAATATATGAAATTAAAATTGGCAATGGAAAAAGTATTCACAGCAGTTGTTTTAAGGAAAACCTGTGAAATTACTGCAAAAAAAAAAAAAAATCCCCATCCCAGTGCATCTCCGTTATGAATACAATGCTAAGTAAAAGAAAAATAAAAAGCAAATGCACACCAGGGGCACAGTCAATAAAGTGCAACAGCTAAACATAAACAAACTTAAATATTAATGGAGGAAGCGAATCTCCTGGGAAGGAAAGCAAATGTGTCTTTTGGTGCCTGTGCGTCTGTCTGAGCTCCAGCGATGCACCAGGAGCCTCTGCAGATATGGAATAGCTGAGGCGTTGAACACAGTCTCTATCACAGCCCAGTCTCTAGGTGCTCAACTCCTTTTTTTATCCGTTTAAAACATAATGGCCACTTTGTTTTATCAAAGCAGTGCAACTCAATCCGCGTAAGAGTTGTCCACTCATTCAATTAATTGATTTTGCTGTCAACAGCCACTCTCCCCAGCATTGCCTCCCTCTCCTCTCAGCGGGCTCTTGATGCCATCTGAATGGCCGTAGCCAGGCCCAGCAGGTATTCAGGCTTTCAGCGGCTCAGGATAATGTGCATCTAGTGCATAAAGCTAAAAATGTAGCTGCTCAGGCTTCACTAATTCATTTACTGAAGCCCAAGGAGGCTGCGTGCAGGATATGCAGAGTGCATCAGATGACTGGGAGAGGTCAGACAGGAGCATGGTAAACAAACTGTCTTGCAGATGAGAGCTTCAAGGGGGGGGATCCTCACTACTACTCCTTTTTGAAGGTGGTGAAGGAGTAAAGTGTAGCCCGTGCAGTTATGAAGAGATGCAGTCATGAAAAGCAGAGATACTTCCTGGATTTTGGTGGTGGATTTGAGCTCTTCGGGCGCTTTCTGTGATGGTTATTTTTTTCCTCTGGTACAGTCAGGCTGGTTTCATCTCCTGCATAACCCTCTCACTGAGGAAACCAGGGCAACCACCTCTGACAACTCCCTCGACTCTTCTGTCTTATAGAGCCAGACAGCAAACACATGCATGCACACAAGCACACGACAACACATACTGTAGGCAGCGATAGACAAATAAAGGGAACAAGCGTGCACAGTCATGTACAGACACACACACACAAGCTGTATTCGGTAACAGATATGAGCACACAAGCACACATTCTGGCAGAAGGATGGATGAGGAACAGGCAAGACACAGACAAATTTGCCGTATATGTAATTCCTGTTTTATTTTGTTATTAATCACACAGTCCCATTACCAGAGGAGAATGTCTCTCTGTCAATATGACAAGAAACACTACAAATACTCTCAGCCTTCTCCGAACATTTATTTAGATTCAACTTGCCGTTATTCAGGTCAATAAATGCAGAGCCTTATTTGTTAAGAATGGATTCGATTCTGTCCCACCACCCAGCTGCCCTGACTCAGAGTGAAAGAAAACCTCATCTGGAAACTTTCTTCCCTTTTTTTAAGTGAACTCCCTTCCCTCACACCAAAATTTCTCTTGTGGCGTCAGAGGTATTGAGGCCCGTGTCTGACTGATGTGCTGTGGCACGGGTTGTCTTCTGCTGACGCGAGGACCGCCGAGGGTTTTGACAGTGTTCGCTTCAGATATCCTGTTCCAAGTGGAGTTGATCAGAACAGACACCTCTCCCAGCACCGCCAGGCAAGCTCCACATCGGTCTGTCGCCAACGTCAGAATGTGGGGACTGCAGCTGGATGCTCACTTTAAACATGGCAATGGCCTGTAACATCCTGTTAAAGTCCAAAATATGTCACTTTAGTAGAATTTGCTGAAAGTATCAGAGGGCTGAGGAGGTTAGCTAATCTGATTAACACTTCTCTCGATTGGCCATTCCACAGGTTCCTATAACAGTCAACCATCTGTTGTTCCTGCATTATCCTCTCCTGCTTTATTTTTGTTTTTCTTTTCTGATGAGTCCAACTGTAACATAAAATGCATCTCATCACAGCAACCCTGCAGATTTACACCTTTTTCTTCTTCTTTTCCTAAACTCAGCCGGAGTGTAGCTCAAGCTGAGGACAACATTCCTGCTGAGCCCTATGTGATTATAACCTCTCAACAGCACCGACAATAGCGTGAACTGGTGAAAGTGAAGTAGGGACTGAACGAGTTAATTGGGAAATAGAAGATGAGCACAGGGGCTAGACTATTATCTCAGCCCTTTTTTCATATTAGGCATATTTATTACTTTAATTGAGAATTTAATTTAAACTTTTCTCATCATAGTGATTCTCCCTCAGTATTTGACTGCTGGCTTGGCTGGCCAGATTGCAACAGTCAGGTGAAGCGAAACCTCTGACTGATGAGGTTTTCCCCGGTGACTCGGCAACATAGCTAATGGCTTTGCTCCGGGATCACCCAGGCATAGCTTGTCGATACAATTCTCTTCCATTTCGCCTCTTGCCAGTTTCCATCTGACGGGGAGAGCTGCTGTGTGCCTTTCTTGAGAGCCCGCCAACTATCTCTGCATAATACTTTGCCCCGGTCTTCTCCTTCACATCCCCTTCGGTCCTCCATCCTCCCGGTCCACTGAACTTCCTCTCATTGTGACAGGCCCTACAGTACATTGCATTACAGCCAGTCAACTTCCTTTCTTGTTCTGCTGAGTGCTGCTGGCCAATGACTACAATATCATCTCTCCAAATGTGTGACTCAAAATGAAAAAAAAACATGCATGATGTTGATTCTCGCGTCAAAAGAGCTCTGACACAGAATGTTAACTGTTAAAAGCAGATGCAGTCTCATACAATGATCCTCAAGGTTAAAGAAGGGAGACAGGAAGTATCCACCTGACTAACTCTTGACCAGACTGAGCTCCTTAAATCTTTGGAATGAAGCTGGGGTTTTTGGTGTGAAAGGGGCCCAACTGTGTTCTCACAGGAATAATAGTATAATCCCACCCTGGTGTTTCTGAGCTGGTTAGGTGAGGTCAAAATAAACACAACAGCTGTCCTAAATATGTCAGCAAGCTGAACTGCTCCTGAGGTTTGCTGCTTGCTTTTAAACCAACGAGACTGGTCATTGTCATGGCACCAAAAGTTAGTCCAGCAGATGACTGAGACTATATAAAACCAGTCATGTGCCAGCTTGTTCCATGACAGAGACGTGGAGACCTGCCTAAAGGAACACCTGTTAACATCAGACCAGCCTCCTAGCTGTTGAGCTTCCTCTGGTGAAGGAGTTGTTCAATATCACAAGTTTTTGGATTGTGTGTCACATCTGTCCAGAAACGTGCCTGTGCTGTTAGAAACGATGAGCTGTAAAAGCAGAAATTCTGCCTGGATGCTGAGAATGTCCTTAACAACGGCCACATACCTCTTCCTTCCCCAGATCGGTTCCCCTAAACCAACACTGACATTTTCCAAACATCGGCATGTCATAACGTCCTCGCCAGAAGATGATGACAAGAGCCCTAGACCCTGGCAATCAACTCTGCATTAAAAACATGACTAGTGCATTTTAGTGTAGATAAAAAGCAAAAAATGTATCTGCCATGTGGGGGGTGGGGGGCTTATCTAAGGTTTAATAAAAGCACAACCGAATAAAACCAAAACCTTTATTCGCCGTCACAAGTCAAGTGTAGAACAGCAGGAGGCTGTCAACCTGGGCCGAGAAGAGCGCGGGTCCCAGTCACCGAGTCAAAGTGCCCCGTTCTTGTTCAGCACTGAACTGTTCAACTGTGTCTCAAGGGTGAGCATCAGTCAGGCGCAGTTTCAAGGCCACGCATGGATGCTCTCATTAGTATTCTGAAGCTGTTTACCTGCGAAAACCAAAAAAAAAACAAATTAGACTGAATAAGTATGAAGTGTAAAACATGGAACTGTTTTATTTCTTGAAATATTAAATCATCACTAAAATAAAAAATATATATATATTTTAGTTGGGAATACAACACAAACTGAAATACATCTTAATTACAGTGCAAGAAGAATAGAGAGAGGTATACAATAGTATAGGGTACTGAAGTACCCTAAACCGCCATGTCCTGGGACCATCCGTAGAGTCACAATTTTGTCACTAAAGCCAAGCGAGTCTAAGATTGTACATTTACTGTAGAGCCCTGTTCACTGTGACACTTCCACCATACCATTAAGAAAGATGGACTAAGTAGCAGATGGACAGACATATAAATGGCATAGCAGCAACACTGGCTGTGCACATAACAGAGTTTAACCTTGTGTTTCCTTGAAATACTTAAAAAATATGTTGGTACCAATCAACGCAACGTTGATGAGGAGAAAAGATCCCGTTTTTTAAGACCTGTCTCCCGGTGTGAGCAATGAGGCTAAACCTGAATACGGTCTTTGCTTATTCCGCCACAGCAGCATCGGTCTGCTCTCGCCTGTTGCGTTTATTTTGAAGTGAGCACAGATCTGTTGGGAAAAAAAAAGGTGAGGTTTTGAACCTCTGCGCTCAAATGAAAATTCAATACCAGGCAATATCCGGTTGAAAGGTTTGCTGTGTGGGAGTAGTGCATAGTGCAGCCAGCAGAACAGCCCTCTCCTGATAAATTCCAAGGAAATAGGACAGAGAGGATCAACTACATTCAGTTGGTTTGTCTGGCACGGGCTTAAGAATCCTCAAGCCGTTTTCATCGATTGTGCACTGATCATGCACACTGTAAATCTCTCTCTGTTCAGAAAATAATGTTATATTCTTGTTATAACTCCTTTGCAACAAGATACCACATGTGCAACTGGTCTTACTGGTCTAACCCCAGCTCCGTGACCTCAACCCTGCAGGGATAATGGATGCACTGGTGGAAGGATTCTGCAGATGGAGCGGCTCTGACTCAAATAACACAGTGTGGAATATCGATAGAGGGAAAATATAAATGTTATTTCTGGATTTGCAATCCTGCGTGGGATGCAAGCCTGCGAATCAAATCAAACTCACATCCTATATATATTCATCTGCAATGAAAACAGTGGATCTGTGCGGCTGCAGCCATCTACCTGCCAGTCTCACCAGGGCAGGCCAATATTACACAGCTCTTTTTTTAAAATTTTTTTTTGTTTGTTTGTTTTTTTTGTTAATGTGCTCTGTAAATCCTAGGGGGAAATTACACAGGCTCGGTCACCGCCATTTACGACAGATAGAAAACCTTTCCAAAGGGATTAGGATGCCCTGGACTTGTTCTCGTTCCCATTTCTTTTAAAGCCCAGGTATCAGCGATCTGTCAGCTGCATCCTGGATCGCAGCGACAGAGCAGTGCACATGTCTTCGGCTCACCTTTTACCGGAGACATGATGAAATTCCGCTGTTATGACCTCTCTGTCTCTGCCATTCACAGCTGTCGGGCAACACAACGACACAATGGCGACTTCTGAAGTGCACCTGATCGGGCCTTGTTACTAGCATCAGCCTTATCAAGGGAAAGGCTCCGCTGTGTCACATTCACAATGGCTCCTCCAAATGGGATTAACTCCAACTGCATACGTGAATGGAGGGAATTGTTCAGGAATGTGCTGTTCTTATAAGTTGTATTTTGCCCATCTAAGAGAATTTCTGGAGTAAAATAAAGCTTAAAAGCATGTAGCGCATGGCATGTGTATTTATGTTACTCTTTTCTTGATCATAATCAGAAGCAGGCGAGTTTGTGCTTTTCCCACATAGAATGGATGTTGACAGATAATCAATAGAAACATTGATCACCCTGAAAGAATTTTTTCTTGATTTTTCTGCAACATGACTACACACCGTAAGCTATCATATGCTGCCCCCCCAAAAAATCAAAATAAATAAACTTAAATACACCAAAAACAAGAAACATTTGGAGGAAACGTAATTAAACACTATCTCAGTGCCTTCTGGTTAAGAACAAAATGTGCAGACAATGAAAAAAAAATCATACAAGACTGGATTGGCATCAAAACTTGTTTCACATAGAAAATGAACAAAAAGTTAGTGAAGATTTGGTTTGCTGAATACAATGAAGAGGATTTGAGGGAGATAAAGATGAAAAGAAGAAGGAGGAGTTAAAGAGCCTTAAAGAGCAGGAGGTAGACAAAAAGAGTAAAAAAAAATAATAAAAGCAGAGGGAACGTGAAAAAAACTAGAAGAAATTAACCTGAAGGAGGAGAAGAGATGAAGGAGGAAAATCTGGACATTAACATTTTCTCTGTGATACCGAGAAGTTACGATATTAGACTTTCTAATTAACATATTGTTGATAGTGAATGATGGAGATTCTGCGCTGAAGATATGGCCTTTTTATTTGCTTTCACACAGTCACACAACCACATAGCTGACGCCTTTCACACACACTGAGCAGAATTTTAAACCACATGAAAAAGCACAGATATATAAACCACATCAGAAGTGCGGAGTTGTGCAGTTTCATGTCTTCTTTTTTGATTGGACACGCGGACAAAAAAGAGCGAAACTATACAAAAAAAGGTAGATTTAAAGAGGTTAGCACTGACCTCCAACATGTAAACTTGTCTCAGTGCCGTGCTTGTCTTTGTCTACGTTCCTTTTGTGTGTTTGACCTTATCTGTCTAAGGAAAGAAAAAAAAGTCCATTATTTAACTTGTGACACAGTACAAAACATAAGCGGAGTTTGCGACGAGCACTAAGCCTTGACCCTTGAGACCAGCAAGCCGCTTATTGCTTCACTGAAATAAAGGAGGAAAAACCATTCGATACCTTTTGTCAGGGTCGGTTTTCCCATTGGACGCCAAACGTTAATTGTTCATAAGCCATAATATAAAGAAATGATGCCTGAAGGAAGCTCATTTCCATATGTCAGCCTCCAGGTCCCTGCACTGTCTGAGAGCGGAGCCGGCGCTCTGCAGCACGCATTCACTGTGAACAGCTGCACCGGGGATATATGCTATACTTCATCACATCTTTGACATTCAAATAAATGACATTCTCTTCCACTTTCAGCAAACCTCGCAGGTCTGCTACTTTCTTGCCTCCCATTAGCTCTCAAGAAAGACTGAGAAGACCATTAGGAGCCATTTCAATGGGCCGTTTGAAGAAAGAACTCTGCTCAGAATAAAATGTATAAATCAGACGCACCCACTGCGTGGCTGAAACCGCCACGATCAGAACGCTGCATAAATCCTCACGGTGCCTAAATTAAAGACATTCTCGTTTTTGCCGTACAGCATATGGGAGCGATATGTCCGGTTCCAAACGAATCCTTCTCGGAATTGGTGGGAAAAAGTTGCAGGGGGTGGGGGGGAAGGGGGAGGGTTAGTCTTTGGGGACAGTGTTGTCATTTTTCTAAGTGAGTCATCAAAGATAGCCATTTAATCCCAGATTTGTCCCAGACAGGAAGATAGAACCCTTTTGATCAGGAAATGAGGTCAACATGGGGCCTCCAGAGAAATACCAAGATCCATTTTGGGGATTGAAGTCAATTATGGGAGTGTTGAGATCAAACTATCTATTTATCAGTTGCAATGGCTGCTCTAATATAATTACGGGGTGCACAAGCGTACAATGTCGCATCTTTCAAGAGGAGAAAAATGGCCAGTTTCTAACCCAACCCAAAATGACACAAACGGCTAAACGTGCTCTGTTGCAAACAGCCTTATAAAACCAGCGAGCCTGCACGCAAACATGGACGGCTAGATCCAGTCGTTTAATAGAAAGAAGAGTGCAAAAAAAAAAAAAAAACGCAGGTGCTTGGTGTTTAATATTTAAAAGGTTTTGCTGGATTCCAGCAGCTACCTTGCATACTGAAGCTGAGACGCGTCTCCATGGAGCTGCCCTGTGGAACCTGTGGCCTCCACGCTGGTCTTCCCATCCCACAACACCTCCTTCCCACTCACCACATCTAATCTAACCCAACATCCTCCTGCACGGAGCTGTGCTCAGCACCCAAACACTTCATGCTTTATTCATCCTCTGGGACGCACGTCGGCCGCTCGGAACCTCAGGATTAATCTTATCAAACAATGGGGATTTGGGAGCGGGAGACAATGCTCGGGCTTTATTTACACTGTTTTACAGTCTTGTTTTGCTTCCTGCCTCCCTGCTCCAACATTTGGGACCCACCCTTAGGATCTCCAATTTTGTTTGTTCTTGGGTTTTTTTTCCCCTCTCAGCAGGGGAGGACACGGCTGCTGTAAAAAAAAAAAAAAAAAAAAGTGTCATGAGGCGTCGCTAAACACAGAAACACAGTTTTGGATGGCTGGTGCAAAGGGCTGTTCTTTTGTCTGCCGATCACTTTCTTCTTCCCCTCATTATAAATAATACAGACTTCATCCTGCTCAGCCAACAAACACTTAAATGAAAGAAGTCTGCATTACAGATTCTCACAATCAGTAAGGTTACTTCAAGGAGCACGTTGAATTCGGATGAAGAAAAAAAAGAAAAAACAAGAAGCATTTAATGAGGATGCTACTTACAAATATGTGTATTCTTGTCAGATGATGCATGCGCAGCGTTTTTGTGTGCACGTCTACCTGCATAAATGGGTGGAAAAAATAAAGGCGCCATATGGATGAGGGGTACTATAGAGATGTCTGTGGGTGAATTTACAAGCCTCACAAATACAGTTCTATATCCAAAAATATCTTTTTTTTTTTTTTTTTTTAGGGGCTCAATAAGACAAACAGAAAAAAAACACGCAATGACAGTTGTCTTCCTCATAAAAGTATGCTCAAGCGGGTGCTCCAGAAAACTTGTGGCTGAGCCGCGCCAACAATTGGAAATCTGCTTCCCCTCTTCTTTTAATCAGCTGTGCATCTGATGAAACACCTTAGCTGAAGGCATGTCGCTCCTAGGGTGAAGACAGACGAACAGATCTCTGACTGCAGCATACCAATGAAAGGCTGACTGCGTAAACAGTATAGCTGTCAACAGGGACTGAAGCCTCAATATTCATGACCTGCGGTTTGCCGATCAATTCTAAAATGTGATAGTTGTCTACTTTTCAGGCGATTGGCTAAAGTCATCAGCGATGTTGAATGTTAATAAGTCATTAATTAGAGGGTATTATGGGAGTCCACTGAGTCGGTGTAAATAAATGTCACCCAGATGCTCTGCGATGCCTCTCTGATGTGTAATATCAGAACTGAGAAGCATCACAATGAAGTACAGGAGACAGTCATCATGCTGGGGAAAAGAGGGGGGAAAGGTCAATGAAAAAGTTTATTCCCAACCTGGAAACCCAAAGACAGCCTGATTTAAAGCTGCACTTTAATGGTCGCTTGAATGAAAGCCATCAGATTTATGCTTTTATAACATGAGGGAAGAAACCTGTTTTCAGAATACACGTAAAACATCAGTTCAGTCAGACATACTAAACACCAGTACTACTACAGTCAAGCACACCAATCACACTTACCTAAAAATGTTAGCATGATGCAACAGTACAGTGACAGTACAGCACAACATGCTTATTTTAATTCCTTGGCAAAACGTATTCTTTGAGTTATTTGGAGTAAGTGAGTTAGTTATCAAAGCTGTCTGCTTTTCCTGAAGATGCAAGCTCTTTCCTGCAGATGAAAACGGCTTTGCAGACAAGATCGGTTTATGAGCAGCGCGTGTCCCTGCGGCTTCCACCACGCCAACGCGTTAACCCCAATAAAACATAGATTAGACACAGTTGAGTGAATGCCCAGTCAAGCTCGGAGACGCATACAAATCAAGTTACTGCACTTTATTTTACAGTGCACTAACACACCGAATCAATATGCTCTAAGTGCACCTAAACATTAGCGAAGCTGCCACTGCCTGAAAACGCTTTAGCCTCAATCAAAGGCAGATTAGGTAGAGGTCAATGACTGGCTTGTCAGCTGCCAACGCTGCATGCTGGAAATAATGAACAGCTCAGATCATGACAGACCAAAACAGCCTGATGTATAAGACTCATCAGCTCAGCACAACCTATGGAGAGTTAACCGATGGTCAAGAAATGAATAAGGCACAGCACAGTACAAGGCACAAGTACAGTCCCATCAATTAATCAGTTAAGTCTCGAAATAGAGTAAATATAACACAAAGATGCAAGAAGTGCCTGCATTAGAATGTATCAAGGGCTAGCGAATGCCTCGACTATGTGACTTTACATCACTTAAATCATATTTGTAGCATATATGTATGAGCCTTTGAATCTTTGATTTCTCAGCCAATCATGACTCTGCCTCACATTTTGTCATATTTAAACAGGCAAACTGTCAGATCACCTTTTCCTCCTGTCATGGTTCCTTAATTGTTTCCATGTGGAGTTCAAACAGTTTATGGCACTGTGGTTCCACTGATTGACAGTCCACCATCCCCGACTCGATCACCATTTGTTTGAACTTTTCCTTGTTTGGATCTGCCTTCAGCATCCTTTTCCATCATTACTTATCAAACCTTAAATAATGTCTCATATTTGTGTGTGCGAAGCACCAGAGTTCGTCGTGTGTGACGTATGATCGGAGCAGGACAATGTTCTGGTCAGGTCATTTAGCATGGACGTGCTGAATAATGACTCAGAAGGTTCTGCTCCAGGACTCACCTCTTGCTCTGCTCTCTGGTGCAGCAATGTGTGAACAACATGTGAGACATTGTTTACAGTTTTCTTTGCTTTTGACACCATTCTTCCCCAACTACTCCAGAGCTACTGTTTTTTTTATTTTTAAACACATCTGTAATATTAAATATAAGTCATGTGTGTTAACTCTAACCAATAAATATTATTTTAAGATGGAGAAATTGTTTACAGGCCAAGTAACCCCATCACTGGCCACGTCCATCCATCCATCCATTTTCTTCCACTTATCCGGGGTTGGGTCGCAGGGGCAGCACCCTAAGCAGGGAAGCCCAGACTTCCCTCTCCCCAGCCACTCCCCAGGTGCTCACCTGAAGCTGGCAGTGTGCCACTGACAGGGCAAAGACTCCAAATGGCTGATTCTTTGGATCTGGTTCTCTTAATCATTTCCAGAGTCACAACTCTATTGCAAATCCTCAAATGGTGCAAACTCACCAGAGATGTGTGTGCCATGCTTGAGGACCAATAACAGAGTTATTACAAAGGAAATATAATCTGTTGCCATTGACCGATTCATTTCACAAGCTAAAGTAGCCAAAACTACTACAAGCACAACTTTAAGATCATAAGTATTAAAAGTTCTGTATTTTCTGTAATTTCACCTCAAGAATAAATAAGGATGTTTACAAATTTAATGGAGGAATTCCATGTGAAGTTGACGTGCGCACTGCGGTGCTTGAACTCATTCCGGAGCGTGCTTCCTGACTCTTCTCGTCTCCTTCCTTTGCCTGATCACTGGTGCTTTCAGCTGCATTGGCACACTCCCCGGCAACAGTTCACATATTCACGCTGCTCTTTTATGTGAGGTAACAGCCCACGCCGGTTCAGAACTCACTCTCACAACAGCGGATCACATGGTGCTACAGTGTGTTGCTGCAAAAGTGAACTTTCACCTCAGCAAACGCACAGCAGGCAACAATATCTGATTGTTTTATCCCCACGTGTCATGTAAATTATAAAACCATTAAAAAAAAAAAAAAAACTGAAAATTGGGGAAGTTATCTAATATTTATAGCCTCTCTAATTGCCTGGCGCGGATGCAACCTTGGCCTTAAGAAAAGGATTTGGAATAAATTGAATTAATATGGCAGCCATAATTTATGCTTGCATGCTGATTCACTTGCTCCACCTTTGACAGAAAATCTGATTAAATGCACGGATGAAATAGTTAAGCCAGACAGACAAACTTCATGAATCAAAGAAGCCCGCAGCGTGAATTTTGATGCAGGATAGGACCTGGGCTGATGTGGACGACTCACGACATTGGGCCTGAAATGTGGTTTTCCTCTCATTCTTCTCACCAAGTGTTTCTTTTTTCTCTTTGCCTTGAGTGTTCTCTTTCTCTCTCTCTCTCTCTCATTCTCTTGCTTGCTCACACCATAGGGGAACAGGGCTGCCGATCCCGGTCCCCTCTGTGCTCCTCCGACATGGAGCCGGGGTCACACATGATTAAAGCGGTGGCAGGTGGACTCCACTTTGAAACTATCAATAGACCCGTGGGAGCTGAATCAAACGGCCATCTCTCCATCTCTGTCAGCCTGAGCTGCTCGGCAGCACAGAAAGAAGGGAAGCTCGGAGGCCGAGAGGGCAGCTTCCACCTCTGCACCCTACGTGGGAGCGCACTGCTGAGAGGAGCGTGGCGCAGCGTTGGAGGGACGTGTGGCCCTCTGATGTGATTTCAAACAAATGTTGTGGATTCCTCCGTTGGACCCCCCGCAGCAGTCGAATGTTCAAGAGCTGCTACAGGATTATTAAATATTCCCCCTCAAACACCAACACTCAGTGAACAGTTGTACAGTTGGACGTTTCCTTCCTAATAATAATAATAATAATAATATTAATAATAATAATAATATGCAGGTTTCCATCCAAAAGATCACCGTGGAACAAAAATCTATCTATCTATCTATCTATCTATCTATCTATCTATCTATCGCACGTGATAATATATATATATATATATATATATATATATATATATATATATATATATATATATATATATATATATATATATATATATATATATATATATATATATATATATATATATATATAAGAAATGAGATGACTGGGATCCTTGAAAAAGAGTCTGAATGAAAGATAAAAGGAGGTGAAGATAAACCCCTTTAAAAAACTAAATGGTTTCTTCCACTGGGGCGATTTTCACTTTTTTAAGAAAAGGGATGCACAGGAAAATGTATAAAGTAACGAGCAAGAGCTCAATATCGTTCATTTTATTGATCAAAGGTGTTTTAGGTGAATGACAGAAAGTGAGAAACGCTCTTTAAATTTGAACCGACGCAGTGAAGTTGCGCTGGAGCTGTCCACAGTACCGATCTGGACTTTTCCCCACAACAATTTGCATCTTTGACGTGTTGCTTTCAACATATGTCCTCAAGCGGTTTTCCTAAAACTTAATATGTGAACACGCACGTGTGAAATGGAGACACATTAGTTACAGGTTCCCCAAGTCCTGGACCTCTGACGCGCGGCCACGTTGGGGGGGATGCTTTCCAGGTTACTGTGGTGACCTTCACAACCTTCACATGGGCGCGGTTGTTCCATTCGTGCTATTTTCACCATGTTGGCATCACACCGCAATTAAAATGCGTGCTTTCAGCGGTCCGTCACCGCGGCTGTTCGCCACGCTGCTTGGCACCCTGGAGCGGGGAGGGCGACATCTCTGACTCCGCGTCAACGGAACCTGCGAGACGCGCGTAACTCTACTTATTCTGTCACCTTCTTTTGCTTTTAATCCAACGACTAACACCTATCACCTCCGGCCAGGGGAGTTTTTCCCCCTCGTTTGTTGGTTTTGAGAGAGCGGGGCTTCTGTTTTGTCAATAAAAGGTAAGAATGTATTTCTTATCTTTTCTGTGAGCGTCGAGTCCTGAGGCGGTGTTGTTGAAGCACTGACCCAAGCAACACAGACACACACACACACACACACACACACACACACACACACACATTTTTAGGATTATTATAATTAACATATCGTGTAACTGGGGCTTAAATTGCAGGATTTCTGCCCGCAGGCTCCTCAGTTTACTTTCCGCAGTGTGTTCCACATTCCCCATCGTGAGTGACTTTTACTTATAGTGAGTGACATTATATTTATTGCAGCTGCATCTAACATTAGTGAATGATGTAGTCACCTGCATTAGAGTTGCGGCACGAAGCGACGCAGCCCACCTGTGCCCAACTACTTCCACTCGGGCTGCAACGTTAACGTGTGTGTTTTCGCGAACATACCAGCAAAATGTTGTGAAATGACAAGAACTGAATTGATTTTCGCCCTGTCAGTTTGAAATAAAAGCACACTGGTTATCCTAGTTACTTCACGGAGTCACAGGTGAAACACAATATTAGTCAAAGTGCTGGGGCAATATGAGAAAAGAGGAGGAAATATATTTCTGCCAACTTCTTTGGTTTGATAAATGCTTAAAACCCAGCAGATAAAGTTGATGTACGCCAGGCAGTGACTATTATCTTTAGGACCCAGTGGAGCGCTCGGTCTTCCGTAACTGGACATAGTGGCTCCATTTGAGGAAGATTCCTTATCTCCTCTTCTGCTTTTCACAGTTGGGCTGAGATGAGAAATGCGTCCAACCTAGATGACCCTCTTCCTGACCACATCACGGTGCGCTAATGCGCGCTCATTTTGCTCGATTCTACTCACGAACACTCTGAATAATAACGGCCATCTTTTTTTGTTTTCGTTTTTTTTTTTTTTTTTTTTTTTTTTTTTCGTGAGTAATTTAAATGACCAGTTCTCCTGGAGCAGCGCCGTGTGCGTAAAGGCTATCATCCCGAGCGGAATCCGGTCCAAACCCTTTCAAACCTTGGAGGAAATGGTTTCAAAAAAGGAAACGCGGCTTTAATGAGATGTTAAAGTTGCCCAGAAAGTTAAGAGAAAGAGTACTCCGGATGATCTAATCCGATCCGCGAATAAATCCATTTCTCGATTCACATGCGTCTAGTCTTGGAAAAAGAGAAAACTCAAAAATTCTTGTCCTCCTCTTGGCTGAAAAAACTTGTTGAGCTCGGAAGCGCATCTGAACGTGAGTATTGCCATGTTTTGTTCTGTTTTTAGATAGCACCTCTTTCCTTTCGTCATACCGCCACTTATGGGAAAACAATCGTGACTAAATGAGCTTTAACAGGCTCGTTCCAGCGGGCTGCTTCATGGGCGGAAAAGCTGGCAGGTTAACTGAAACCGGGATGAGCAGAACGTGGATGTGGATGTAAAAATGAGATTTTTTTTTTACCTGGAGCGCTGTGATTTGTTTTTGTTAGAGGAGTTGATTCCTTTTTTTTTTTTTTTTTTTTAGTTTTTGCTCTAAAATCGGTGTCTTGGTTAGCAGCACTTAGACAATGACTTATTAAACCTGTTGCGCATCAGGTCATTAAAGTATCTGAAAGTGTTGCGCCCCTCTTTAGATTCTTTAGATTTACTGAAACACTCACTGTGTGTGTGTGTGTGTGTGTGTGTGTGTGTGTGTGTGTGCCGTGTTCTGTTGGATTGCATATTTTCATGTCCTAGATTTTTCTTTGAAATGTTTGCAGAATATTTTGTGCAGTAAGCTGTGTTCAGAGATGATCCCTAAATAATATATATGGGCAGATTTAATGTGTGGCAGCTGCAGGCTCCACACTCTGAGGGATCCTTGCAATATCCCCACAGGCCCTGTGGGAAGCTGGTGTCTAATATATTTGGAATATAACATAAATTGCATAGCTTAAAACGAGCAATTCTTTATTTTTTTTCCCACGTGTGCTGTGCTGTGCTGTGCTGTGCTGTGCTGTGCTGTGCTGTGCTGGGGGGTTCTGGCATGATGAAGAGCAGGATTGAGACTCTGGATGAGGGAACCAAGGAGAGAAAGACAATAAGAAGACCAGTGTGTGCCAGCACAAACATGCCTTTCCTGCCAGTTGATCCCACTGTGACTCATATGGAAGGGTTGGTTGTTGGCTCGGGGAACGCTGGAAGCATTAACCGGTTTATTGTTGCGCTCATCTGCCAGCCGCACAGCATCAGTCTGCTAAAATTGGCCGCAGATCAAAAGTAATTGGTCGGAAGTCAGCGAAATCAATAAGTGCAAAGGTCTGCGGGTGCGCGTGTATATCCCGGCCGCGCGCCTGACCAAAGTCCTGAACAGGTGCTGGTTAGGAGTCAAGGACATAAGAATTAATGCAGGGCAAAACGTGATGGGGGCATCGGTCTAAGCGCCTGAAGACGTTTATTTTCACACCTTTATTTCAGAATGGCACAAATCTGGCTGTCCCAGCTGTGAAAGGTGCCGCGGTACAGTACCGTGTGTCAGCACCGCGGACAGCTCCTCTCCTCCCCTCAGCTCTTCAGCTGGATCTCTGTGATTGAAGTTTGTCAGCAATATGAGCCACAGGGTTTGCTCACCTGCTGACTTTTTACATTTTTTTTTTTAAATCACTCGCTTGAGCTGCCCGGGGGACGGAATGGAAGTGGACACAAGGGGGTGTTTCAGAGGGAGGGAGAGAGAGAGGTGAGGCGGTCAGCCCGCGCTCTCTTCCGCTGCATACCAAGAGCTGCTAAAATATTGATGATTTTTAATATAGACTCCAACCTCATACTTTCTGCCTCTCTGGAATTACGGTCCCCCGGTACTTCCTCTGGTTCAGTTCATTTATATGAGGATGAGATAATACTGGGTTGAAGATAAGGATTTTGCACCTATATATTTTTGTGTTATCATTTCAACCAAAATGATATCAAGGGGTTGTACATGACGTGAGGTCCTTTTTTTTTATATAAAAACAACAACTAAAGTGCTTTAGACCATGTAAAGGGCCATGGGGAGATGAATTCGTTTTCTTAATGGTGAGAACACACTGCTGAATGCAGAAATGATAAGTTAAGCAGAATCCAGATCGGGACGGGTTTCATGTCAAATGCTCTTTTTCCTTTTTCCTGTCACCCAGTGATCTAAAGGCTGAAATCTATCTCTCTCAGCAGAGGCTCATCCCGAGAGCCCTGACACCTCCCTTTTATCTGTAGAGATTTCATTACTCTCAGGGCTGGTGAATTAAATCCAATATTCCCATGGTTAGCTCAGTTTGGGCTCCCTTATAATGTTTGAATGCTCCCTATTAAATAAAAATAAGATAAGCAGTCTCCACCACACCGCTGGCGCCTCATCTGACTGCTTTTGTCAGTCAGCTTTATTGGCATTATGGAATCTTTAATTGGCCTTTGCACGACTGGAGTCTTGCGGTTCGATGTGCTGCTAAAGTGACCAAAACAAAACTCTTCTTTCTTCTCATCTTTAACTAAAGATCTGTCAAAAAACCAGAGCCTAATGACCTTTCCTATATGATCAACCTTGCCGGTGCTAGAATGCATTGAAGCCTGTAGTCATTTTCTTAAATACAACATTAGTTTGAAAGAAGGAGAGCTGTGATTGCTTCCGATACAGCCGAATCCCTTTTAGACGGCCACAGTTTATCAGTCCCTGTTAACGGTGGATTTGAAAATGTCTGTAGTAGGCAGACACCTGCCTGCATGTGTGCACTGCTGCGGCCAATTAAAAGGAGTTTCTGTTTCTTAAATGCATTGTGAATCTTTGCGTTACCACGTGTAATCAGAAGTCTTTATTTAATGAAATCACATGCTCATCATGATGTCCCAATAAGAAGCTGCGATCTTTTGACCCAAAAGGAAAAATATTCCGTTTCCTCTGAACATGAAAGCCTCTGCGCGTGCCTCGATCCCCAGCTTACCTGGGAAAATTTATTCCTGAAGCAACCGTCAGTCAGAGCAGGGGCAGATGTAGCCCGAGGGAGGGAGGGGAATAGATCTGATGACTGCAGAGTTGTGGGTTCAACCACGCAGACCGTCAATTTGCATCGCGTGTTCCGCAACCCCTGAGTGCGGATTCAAATAACGTGCAAAGGCGTCAGGAATTTTCCAGAGATGGTGCATGTGTGTTGTTGGAGCCCAGAGCAGACAGGTTAAATTGAAATGTAAGTCTATTTTCTGAACAGCAGCTTTCAGTATTATGACTCAGGCAGAACCCCGAGCCTTCTAAAAATTGCTCCTATTTTGTCATTACTCCTTTGGGGCCGTATATCGTCTGCGCCATTTCATGCTGCCCGCTTCAACAATATTTTTCTTTACCCAAAATGCTGAGATAATGCCAGGGTCTGCCCTAACTGCCGTCAGATGCCGCCGTCTGACGAGTTAGGCCATCTGACTGATGGCTTGTGATAGGTCCAAGAAGCATACAATCTGTCAAATGGGCCATTTCTCTCTTCCAATTTTGATTTAATATGTCCCACATGTACCGAAAAGCATAACATAGTTCCATAGATGATGATAAAGGAGTCAGAAAAGCAATACCTTAACCGCTGTGGTGTGGAAATCAGCCTGTTTGTATGAAAATCAAATGGAGATGAGTGTTTGGCAAACAGGCCATATTGGAATTTTATACAGTAACGCCAGCAAAGTTATTACTTAAAGAATATAATAAGTAAACAGTAGATGTTTGAACATGACTAGTCAGTTGGTTTATTAGGTGTCAGTAATTAAAGCAAATTTAACCTCATCCCATAAATTCAGGTTGACTTCCTATGAATATCATCAAATCACCCATTTCACAGAATAAATCTGTAAAATCCTTGAGGAACTGCTATGTTAAATGTCTTTGTGTGTGTTGGTGTTCCTGTCGTTTTCCTTTTAATTCACCATTTCTCTGTTTCTCCTCTTTTCTTCAGAATGCTCCCTGCAGGGAAATCCAGCACAGGCAGACGATTAGACTGAGGCATCTGACAGCAGCTGACTGACGACAACTGTCGCTCCCCTTTGCACGTCCTGTCTGACCGTTGGTTGACCCTTTCATCAACGCTTAACAACAGAAGACACGCCTGTTGACACGCCTCATCAGCCAGACGGAGTGGCAGCGATCGACGACAGGCAAATGATAAACGCGCGCTAATCGGCGCCTACGGCCGCTCCTGCTGAAGTAGCAACATGTTGTCCATGTTTCCGTGTGTTCCGTTGCACCAGTCCAAGCCGCTGCTGGTTTAGAAAATCTTCAGAGATATTCATCCGTTGGCTGCAGCTTTAAAGGCAAAAGTGAGAAGACTCACGGAGGAGAAGCCAGCAGAATGAAATCAGCCATGTTTTGGCCTCTGTTGTTCACTCTCCAAGCTTCATGCAGCAGTGGGGCACACGCCATGCAACATTACCCAGCAGCATGGGGACACTATGATGTGTGCAAGTCCCAGATCTACACAGAGGAGGGCCTCGCATGGGACTACATGGCCTGTCAACCTGAAGCCACCGACATGACAAAGTATCTACGAGTGACCCTTGACCCTCCCAATATCACATGCGGAGATCCGCCAGAAACGTACTGCGCTTTGGTGAGTTGTAACCTCGCCTGTCCCATGATGGAGACAAATGAGGCTGTAGGCAGGATCACGCAGAAATACTGGGTCAGGGTCAGAGAGCGACGCGTAAAAGGCACCTCGCTGCTGCGGTGGCGGAGATTGATGCTCAGTCAGGGGAAGGCAGAACGCTAACATCTGCTAGCACACATACACGCTCCAACCAGGTGCCAAAATGGGTGCTGCGACATGTCAGAAGATGAAAAGGATGGTGTGGAAAGGCATTTATTGACAAAAAACACACATCCATATGTACTGCATATGTATATGCAATACATGAAAAATCAGGGAACTTTTTTTGATAGAGGTCTTAGGTTCATTAGCACAAACGAACACACGCAGAGTCATTGCACATTAAGAGTTGCACACAAAAGATTGATCATAAGGCAGTGGTGACAAGGTAATTGTACTGGCACAGTTATGAATCACCGCATGTTCACAACAGTGTTTAGCATTGTTTCATTTACCCTCATCATGCACGATCAGCCCTGGTTGAACCCTGGCTTGGATTTGTTCAGACTCGCGCTCAAAATAAAGAGCAGGTGCCCACAGGCTTTTAAGTACTTCATTAGAAGTCGCACGCGTGCCTACCGAGCGCTCCTGTGAGTAAATATTTACCAATTAAAATAGGCATCTTTAAAAGGGAGCCTTTTTCTCCGTCCGCAGCCCCAGCTGACTTTGAGACATATAATGCCACAGTCAGATGAAAAAGGAGTCAGTCTCCAGCCTGCGCGGTTGATGCTCTGTGAAGCTTTATATCAAAGCAGCCTGTAAAACCTTAATCAGCCCGGTAGATCATCCTGAGTAAACACCCTCAATGAAACAAAGGCAGCATATTAACAAGTACAGTAGAAAAGGAAACCACTGAAACAAAAAAACAAAAAAACAAAACAAACACTGGTTCCGTTCATGTCACATATATGTCGGCAAGTGAAATGTAGGAGTAGCAAAATAATGTTTTAGAGGTAAGCCTGTTGTCCCATTATAACAGGACACGACTGAGCTTTTTTTTTTTTTTTTTTTTTTTTTTGGTTTGTTTTCTGTTCAGTCTCTACATGCGACCCTCAGGATTTTGATCACATCGGATGGAAATCGGAGGCCGCCGTTAACGGCCATGATCAAGAACACGGATTTCCTCTGCGCTTGACTGTTGTGCGTTTGATCTGCTCTCAATCTTGTCTGCCATGCTGGCGGGCTGACACTGGTGACCTTTACCACCCCTGCTTCCTGAGAGTTGGTTGGAGATGAGAGGAGCATTCAAATGGCTTCTCTCAGCACAGTCACCAAATTGCGCGGTCGAATATAATCCCGCACTAAAATCTGCCAAATATAGTCTGTCTTTATGATAAGAGCATAAAGGTTAGAAGTTGTTATTTTTTATTACAATGTTGTAAAAAGAAAAAGGAAACAGAGACGTCTGCTTGCTGTTGGGTGTTTAGGACACCGAAAAAATAGTCCAGGATAAACAGCGTGAAGAACAGGTGTTCCGCATCTGGGGTTTAGCCTTGTTTTTATTTTTAGCTTCATACCTTCAGGGGTTCAGGACGTGTCGGTATCGGCTGTTCTCCTGTCGTGCGCGTTTTCGCTGCTGCATTCCTCTAATGCTGTTTAAAAATCTTTTAGCGCTGTCTACGGTAAACCAATGAAATGCACGTGCTGCAACTGAGAAACGCTTTGTTGGTGGAATTCTTTGGCCTTTGTGTGCCTGCGCTGTGCCGGATACAGTATGTTCAGCATTTCACTGAATGAACAGGGATTATCCACTAAGGCTAATTGGAGCGGTGGTTGGTGAGGTAATTATTATTAACCTTATTGCAGCGCACAGGCTCTAATGAATATTTGTTGTTACTGTAGTGGAATCGCTGCTGAAAGGCATCTACGTCTTGTTTGGTTAACAGGCTTGAAGGGGCTTTTAATTCAAGCACTTTTTTTTCAGACACAGTTGGTGTTCGAAGATGTGACACTGATGCACAAAAGTGGCTGGTTTTAATTTTGTTTGGAAAACAGGTTTGGTTTTCATGCATGAGTGTGTTTTTATATTCCTTTTGGAATATATAAAAAAACAAAAATCCCGCTTTGCTCAGCGCTTTGTGCTCTCATTGCTGACAAGGGAAATCATCTCCTGCAAACCGTTGCTCCTTCTAATCAGGGTCAGGCAGGGTGTCTGTCACCAGGGTGCTCGCGCAGCGACACATACGTGCTGTCTCTAACCTTTACCGCCTATTGCCGGAAGTTGTTTTTACTACAGAAATGATCACTTTTAAATAATTCATTAAATTGTTTTGCCCCTGCAGCAATTGCGACGACTTGAGTTGGCCTAAAATGCCGTCTGCGTAATGTGGCCGTGGATCAACGTTGCTTTGCACATTTAACCTTTCTGAACCAGACAAATAAACAAAGGTTGTCTTTCGATGTGTTTATGAGGGAACTGAAAGTCACTCCCATCGTCTACGTGGCCTATTTCCGATTAAGGGGCCCGGTGAATGTGCCCCACTTCTGGCCCGGCACTGGTTTGCTGCGCTAGCGGAAGAGGCAGCCCTGATCCGCTAGATCCTGATTTGTCAGCCCCACGTGTTTGCCGCCACGCCGAATCGTGCAGGCCTAACTTGAGACGTCCAAATATTTGTGACCGCGCCTCAGCCACGGCGTTCGCTTCAGATAGCCTAAGTGGGGAGATTCTTGTAATTCCTCTGAACTTTATTCAGCTCCCACAGAATTGGATGAAAGAAGCCGTTCGTCCCAGTCCACCAGACAGACCCCTCCGGGCTTAGGAGGGAAAGGCGAGACGAGAGCTCCCGCTAAGCTGTTCTGAGACTGCCCCGTTACTGACAGTGAATGCAGCAGACTTATCTTCACTGGTAATGACAGGAGTCACTGTGAACTTCTAATCTGCGTCTTACACACCCACAAAAACTGCTGCAATGGACTTTGGAAAGATAAACAGATTATAAACTAGAGCGAGTGAACTAACTTTTGTACTGCGATTCTTTTGAGGTCATCGGCGAAAGTGGTGTTTATCTTTCTTGGGTTTCTAAGCAGGACACGCCACTAAAATGCTAGCTAGCTGTGGAAGTAACTGTAGTTGTTTAATGGAGGAGTTCAAAGGTCAGAGAAGAGACTTTTATTGCCTTTATTCATGCAGCTCTTCTCGGGTGGGGGGCGGGGGGTGGATTCACTCATCCATGTTTTTGTTTGCGGACGGGAAACAGTTGGAGCGTTTAGCTTCCTGTCAACCCGGTGCCCTTGACTCATTTCTGAACTGGCCCTGCTCAGCACATCATCGCCGCACCACTGCGTACCAAGACACCGAGATGACACGCGACATGTCCTCCGACTAGAAGGCGAGAGGGAAGTCATCACTTATGCTTCCACTCGCTTGCCACATTCTTTGTTTCCTGGCTTTTTAATTTCCCTGTTCTTTGTTTTCTGTCAGCTGATGATGCATAATATGCATACCTTGTCTGAACACGTGGCAGCTGGATGGTCCTTATGAGGTGAAGTATGTGACAGATTGAGACGTGCTGGCAGAATTCCCTGAGATCTGGGACAGGTTAATTCTTGAAGGATCGTAAATATAAAGGTGTGAATTATGCATGCAGAGGGGGAGAAACTGATGGGTTTTATGTTCTGGGGAGACAGAATCTTTCTGGACAGTTGAACATCTGCGTGTTTGGTGTCTAAAACAGGGCGAAAAAGACATTTTGCTAAAAATAGATTAATCAAAAAACACTCTGGATTTATGGATTTGCAGCTAGAAATTAGCTTTAGTTAGCTACACATTTACTATAGTTCTGTACATTATTTTTGATCCTTATATGAATGACAGGATTAATCTCATTTGAATTTGCTGCCTAAGTACCCAGATTGCAGGAGATAAGACTCTTTTCAGTGACTAAAGAAATCCTCTTACTCCAACACATGACTCAGCCTCTTTTCTTGTAGTCTGGTCACATCTCATCAATTTGCCTCACACGTCGGGACATAGTCATCTGCCGTTTGCTGGGCAGAGATGTGAAGCGTTACGTGTTGTTTCTTCCAAGAACGGCTGGTTTTTACCTCAATAAGAGGAAGCAATTAGAGACTTTGCTCTGGTAATACCGAGGAGACAGCAGCTCTTAGGGACCAGCACTCATTCCAAGCTTCAAATCGAAAGTGTTCTCTGAAGGGATGACATTGTGACGACCCTCCGGTATTGATAGGTCCAGATCAGCTTTACATTCAGAAGCCTTCAGCTCTTCTACTATTGCAGCGATGGAATGAGAGGGCCAGAACATCACCCAGGCTCTTCAAGCTGAATGGAATTCTTGAAAGTACAGTGATGGAATTACACACTGGCAATTTGGCCATGTGGTTCTGGCTCAAACTGTTCCAAGTGCCAGATCAAAGACTTTCCACTCTCTCACAGCCGTGTGATGTTCATTCACCTGTTATTTGACATTATAGTTAATTAGTATTACTTTTAATAGAGTTTTATAATTGTATGGCCTAATTTAACTTGTTTAAAATGGTGTCAAAGAAGGGGGACGCTCACAATATAGGCAATGGAAACTAACTAACTACACACCTGATAACTAATTCCAAATCTAAGCCTGGATGATGAAGTTTCATTTGCATTTACTTTGCCACAGTCTGGGTCTGGGTTCCTGGTGAAACATATGCCAGGACTGTTTGCGAGGACAGTGTAGACAAAAGTGTTTACCACTGACTGGTAAACACTTGACCAAATCCTCTTTTTTAATAGAAATGTCCATCAAAGAATGAAGGCTAACTGTCTTACTTTGACATTTTAAATTAATAAAAGCATCTAATAACCATGCAGATTAAAATAGTAGAGGATGAGTTGACACACGATGAGCTAACATACCCTACGACGCCAAGGTTTCGTCTGTCTGTCTGTCTGTCTTTCTGTCTGTCTGTCTGGCTGTCTTGCAGTCTCTTAACTCCATCCGGGTTTCAATCACATCCTCTTTGATCGCCCCTGTGAGAGTGGATGGATCAAGTCGGAGTTTTGGCCAGAAGGAGCACTCAGCATTCCTTGGTGGCAGATTCTGGCACATTTTGAAGAGGCAAGAAGAGTCCACTGAGGGAAGGTGGATGTAAAGCCTAAATATTTGGCATTCATTTCGGCCTATATCAGTAAATGATTAAGATTAACGGGTGATTTTAAAATCAATAGAATCTCTCACAGTTGTGAGTGCAATCCAACAACAGAATACACAGACTCAGTCATTGGCCCAGTTAAGACTAAGCAGCTTTGATGAAATAATGCATCCATTAACAGGATATTAATGTCCTGTACATGAAGGTAAACAAAATATGCGCTGAAATATGTGTGGCCAAGGCAGGTGAGAGGGAGTGACCTGAATTATAGTGCCACTTGATAAGATTGCATATTGATCACATGTGGAATTTAAAGCATATGAAGCATCCCATACCTGATCAAGGTCTGGTCTATGTAGCCAGTAAAAAGTTCCTCGATCACAGCGCTCTCTGCAGGTCTGTATACTTAGTGCATTTCTTTGGCACAAAGAGGGTCTCGGCCCACCCTGTCAGCTGCAATGACAAATGAGTTCCATGCTGAAATACCCCCTACAGAACAGCTCATACTATATATACTATATATATATATATATATATATATATATATATATATATATATATATATATATATATATATATATATATATATATATAGATAGATAGATAGATAGATAGATAGATAGATACAGAAGGGCTCATAGGTATGGCATCTGCACTATATTGCCAAAAGTATTCGCTCACCTGCCTTGACTCACATATGAATCTAAGTGCCATCGCATTCCTAATCAATAGGGTTCAATATGACGTCGATCCACCCTTTGCAGCTATAACAGCTTCAACTCTTCTGGGAAGGCTGTCCACAGGGTTTAGGAGCGTGTTTATTTTTGACCATTCTTCCAGAAGCGCTTTTGTGAGGTCACACACTGATGTTGGATGAGAAGACCTGGCTCTCAGTCTCCACTGATCCAAATCCACATCCCGAAGGTGTTCTATTAGGTTGAGGTCAGGACTCTGTGCAGGCCAGTCAAGTTCATCCACACCAGACTCTGTCAGCCATGTCTTTATGGACCTTGCTTTGTGCACTGGTGCACAGTCATGTTGGAAGAGGAAGGGGCCAGCTTCCAAACTGTTCCCACCAAGCTGGGAGCATGGAATTCTTCAAAATGTCTTGGTATGCTGAAGTTTTCAGAGTTCTTTTCACTGGAACTATGGGGCCAAGCCCGGCTCCTGAAAAACAACCCCACACCATAATCCCCCCTCCACCAAACTTTACCCTTGGCACAATGCAGTCTGAGTATCGTTCTCCTGGCAACCGCCAAACCTAGACTCGTCCATCAGATTGCCAGATGGAGAAGCGCAATTTGTCACTCCACAGAATGCATCTCCACTGCTCTAAAGTCTAGTGGCAGCGTACTTTACACCACTGCATCCATCGCTTTGCATTGCACTTGAGGATGAAGCTCTCTGCACACTGTTCTTGAGCTAATCTGAAGGCCACATGATGTTTAGAAGTCTGTAGCAATTGACTCTGCAGAAAGGTGGTGACCTCTTCACACTAGGCGCCTCAGCATCCGCTGACTCACTCCTTCAGTTTACGTGGCCTACCACTTCGTGGCTGAGTTGCTGTCATTACCAGACACTTCCACGTCCTTATAATACAGCTGACAGTTGACTGTGGAATATTTAGGAGTGAGGAAATTTCATGACTGGATTTGTTGCACAGGTGGCATCCTATCACAGTTCCACGCTGGAATTCACTGAGCTCCTGAGAGCGACCCATTCTTTCACATTCTTTTAATTAATGTAAAAACAGTCTGCATGCCTAGGTGCTTGATTTTATACGCCTGTGGCCATGGAAGTGATTGGAACACCTGATTCTGATTATTTGGATAGGTGAGTGAATACTTTTGGCAATATAGTGTATGTGTGTATTATTAAATCTACATATATATTAAATCTTTAAACATTTCTATGATACAAAAGATTTTTCTAATGAATGACATCATCCTGATCTAAAATCTAAAATGTGTTTTGAATTTGAGTATCCTGAGAAGAAAAATAAAAATTCAAATCAGCAGAAATGACAGGTTGTGTTTTATCGACCACAAAGAGAATTAAAGATCCTCTCATTATAGAGAGGTTAAAGCTTTTTATTAAATCCTGACATCAGAGGCAGATAATCCCCCACACATCCTGGAGCATGCTGGAACATGCAGCCACATCAATGCACACGCCACACACACTCACACACACACACACACACTCACACACACAGCCGCATGGAGAACAAATATATACTCTTTTCAAATTTCAGACACACAGACCGGTGAACATTAAAGACCTCGGTTCCATCCCCCCCGACAATAATGCGGTGTAAAATTTACCCCAGCGGGACTCTACCACATGGGACAGATAATGAGGCCAGGTGTTAATTAATGTGTAGTGCGTCTTCCTCCCCTCCGGCGACGCCCTGTGAATCCCAATCAAGGCTGCCGCCCAGGACGGCGGTGCACTTGATTTGCAAAGCAGCGCACTTCAAAAGGCCAGTCTGGCTGTGCTGCCGTCCTCAAAGGGACTGCTTTGGTGAGGGCTGAAGTCCAAAGGGTGGAGTTCTTGGCATGGGGGCAAATCAAAACACGAGCACCGTGAGAAGTTTGTTTTTTTGTTTGGATGAAACGTCCGTGCCAATATCCAATTACATCCATCGGCTCCGCAGTCTCCGATGTCTTGTTTACTGGAGCATCACATTTACCACCATGTTTAGTGTGCTTAAATGCTTAGGTTGCTTAATCTATTACTGATGACGTTGGACAAACTGATTTTCAGTCAGATGAACTGTGCTGGCCATTCAGGTTATCAAACTATCAAGAGTTATAGGGTTTCTTTCACATGCATGGCATTGAATAGCCGTTCACCATTGGCAGGTCAGAGCCAACAATCCGCCCTCAGATGTGGTGATGGAGCAGTCACAAGTCAGATGAGCGATCCTTCTGTCCCGCGCTCCTCTGAAGGTCAGAAGACTGCACAGCCCGTCTCTGTTGTGAGCCGCCGCTGGCCTTGACTGCAGGTCATTAAAGCTCTATTGAGTTTCTGCCAAAGCTCTGACTCTCCCAATATCTCAGCATGCCTCATCTCAGCTGTCTCTTCCATCGGGGCTTAGACCAAGCCCTAAAAGGATCAACAACTTGTCCCCGTGTTTGCGATACACTCGTGCAATGCGCCTTCTGAAAAGCTGGACTCGATCTATCTTGATACTATCTCTTTTTTGGGCCCGTGTAATACCATTTTCTCACACGATTGAAGACTGGGAGTTTATTGTACGTGTGATTTTGTCGAGTGGTGCTCCAAATCAAAGCAGCACTATTTCTGTAGCCCCAGATCAACTCCCCGCACACCTAATCACAGCCGGGTCGCATTGGCAAGTTGTCACTTGTCAAACCCTCTCCGTCTGTTGCAACTGCAGAGCGAGTACGGACACGTGAAGGTGTGATGGAGGGGTTTTAGGCCAGCGACAGGTCTGCAGGTGCTGCCCAGCAGGTTAGAAGGTGTGGGGCAGAACCGGATGATAGTCTGATTAATGCAGCAACACCTCCATTCCAGCGGGAAGTTGTGACCTGGAAATTTGAGACGGTGCAGCAAAAGCTAAGTTAGTCGACACAGCTCGGTGTACAACCGCAGAATAAATGCTGGTAAAGGTGGTTAAAGTTCTGGCCTTTTGCAAGTGTGCATCTTTTCTTTTAATGTTTGGTACACAGTCAGTCTTTGATCCAAATAAATCTAGAGATTATATGATGGGGGGAAAACTGAACATGGATCATAATTTGGGAGTAGATTTGGGCTCTTCTGTGGGGGTAGATGTCTTGCTCAGATGGCGCCGGCGCCGGCCGATCCTCTCTTTTTTTCCTTCACCCTCTGTAGGCATCTGCGGCAGCACTGTTCTCATGATGCAGCTGCTCAGGATGCTCCCAATGAATCTAAATCTCCTCGGGCGAGGTCTTCACATACGTGGACGCTGCTGACATGCCCCGGCTTACTTCAGGCTTGTCCATGTTCGGGAAGAGGTTGCCATGGACACCTCACTCCTGTACGCTGTCTGGTCTCTCCTCCGTCGGGCCGATGATGCTTGTGTCGTCGGCCGACTTCAGGAAGGGTTTATCCGCCGCAGACACGTACAGAGCATCTGCTGATCTGGGATTTAGCCTCCCCATCTCACTGCAATGTGATTAAACTCAGCACAGTTCAGCTGGAAGATGTACCTTTACAGTGTGTTGCAGTGTAATTTAGAGAAACCTGGCTCAAGATCAAAGGCAACAATGAAGCACAGCCGCGAATGTAAAATTACTGCCGGTTGAATAATCTGAAGAAGAAAGAAATTGACTTTTTAAGGTCACTGATGTGTAACAACTGTAAACAAAAAAAAATAGTCGCCTGTCATTCCTCAGCTGTGGAGTGAAGATGTTATTCAGCACAATGAAATCAATTTGTGTTATTTTACTCAAATGTACAATCCACAGAGAGTAAGGTGTCCTTGGTGTCGTACAGCGTTTGTTCTTCAGAACGAGGTGTGTTCGATCAGGTTGTCCATTTTCATCAGGATGCAGCCAAAGTTGTGGCTTTAAATTTGCTAATAGTGGCAACAAATACTGACAGTCTTATTTTCTTAGTTTTGAATGTAGCGGCTACAATTGCTTTTGATTACAATTATGATTATATGATAGTTAATAATGGAAACTCAGACAAATAAAGCACATGGATGCTCATCGGCTGTAATTCACTCATTCAACCTCCATCTGTTCTACAAATTGATATATTTACAGAAATTTCTATCATATTTTTACTTTCTCTTTCCGACAACTTTGTCTGCTACAAAAAAAACAAAACAAAACAAAACCTTTCTAATGAATTGCCGTGCCACAGATATATGTGCTGCTGTGCTGTTTGTTCTGTCATGGTTCCTTTAATGGAAACCTCAATAAATTATTGAACACAGCTATGAAATTAAATCTAAGTATCTAGTGTCAGTGTGAAGGCACACCTCACATTCCAGTTAAATCACAGATCCAGCCTGCCTCCCTCTCGTTCCTTGGTGTCCTGCACGGTGTTATATCGATGTGGGATTGACCGCGAAGACTGCTGAGATTTAGAGATCATTAGCAACAACCCTGGCACACACTTGCTGCTCTGTCCTCCTGCGTGAAGCCACCGTCCTCTCACGGATCCCGCGGCATTGATAGATAGCAGCCTCGCTACTCAGCAGCCTTATTAGCAATGGAGATGTCAGTAGACAGATTCAAAGTTCAGCTCCGCAGTGTAGTTTTTAATATAAATATCAGATTGGAACGCTACTGTAGATCCCCAAAAACACAGTAAATATAACATGTTTAATGTAAAATGCATTACTGATGAAAAGACATAAAGAAATCACTTTTTTTTTTAAACAATATTTCTTCTTTATATAAATTGTTCTCCAGTCCATAGCTGAGACCATTAATCTGTGTTACCGTATTTTGGCATCCTGGGATATGAATATCCAAATAAATCGAAGGTGCTGTTGCAGATATGATCTGGTTTGTCTCAGTAATAAATTGTAAATTATACAGTCCGTGGCTTCGGTTTTTTTATATGGACGGGTTGCATTTTTCTAAAGGTCGATAACTCATTTTGGTTCAAAACTCTTATTTTTCTCATTCGCTGCAGACTATTTTCCAGTCTCACAGCCATGCTCACAGGTAAAGGATCAAGCTGAGAGGGTTTATTCTTTTCCAGTAGGTGCCCTCTGGTAGGGTTCTGAAGCCACGGGTCTTAAATGATCACAGAAGGTATTGATCCTCATAATGCACTGTTTTTGTTGTTAAATAACCACCACAGGAAATCCAAAAAAAGGTCCTTGGCCTTTGTCCACAGCTGTGCCACTGCACCAACTCTAGCCTGAATAAAGCCATTCCAGGTTGCTATAGCGATTACTGAGAGAGGGTCGCAACATACTGTATGTGAAGGGCCTCTTTAGTCCTAAATAATAGCTTTCCTGGAGGCCTGAAGGTGAGACGGGTGCCGAGAGGATGGTTGTGGACAAAATTTATGGTTTTCCACTGGACACTTGTTTTGTGGTCAATTTTTAATTAAAAAAACAAAAAAAACAAAAAAAATAAAAAACTTCTATTTGCTTAGCTTATTATTATCTATATATTATTGATGAAACACTTTGACTAATATTTAAAATTGAAAGATAGCTTTGGGCCTTACATAAAACGTACTAACTGTTGAATAAGTCATGTATATCGTATCTTATACGATATGTAGTTGTTTAAAATGCTTCATGAAGTTTTCACCAAGGTCCTCATAGTCAAGGAAGGCATTGCTCTGTGGTAGAGTGGTTTGCTTTCTTTCTCCACAGTGTCAAACCACGTGTGTGTGTGTGTGTGTGTGTGTGTGGGCGTGCGTGCGTGCGTGTATGTGTGTCCGGAAAAGGTCTGCGCTCGGAGCAGGAGGGAATGTAATGAAGCTCAGCGGATTGTTGACATTACAACCATTTATCAGTTTTTTTAGACAAACACAGGCAACAAATATCTGCTCCATACCTCCTCCACCTCCTTTCTGACTCCGTCGACTGTATCTTCTCCTCCGCTTCTGTTTTCAGTCTTCACTGTGTCCTTTTTTTTCACTCTGCATTGCTTCTTGGACTTCATCACAACGCATCTCCACCTAGACCGCATTCTCCTCATCTCTTGTGATCTCTCTCAGCAGCAAAACCCCACATGCGCTCCTAAATGTGCAACTGAGCAGGTCAGAAGGTCGTCGACTGCGCATTCGTCTAAAACGGAGGAGACTTGAACTCAGATCAGTCTGGGATAAATTAAAGGTCCTCAGTCTTAAAGCCAGAAAGGAAATTTCAAATGAAAGTGGACGTTTTCTGCTTATCGGTTTTCCTGCCACCAGCGGTCTCTGCACACGCAGCAGGCTGTGGTACTTGTGCTGCAATACCAGGCAGATAAGAGGGCTGTTCCAGAGAGCACATTTCTCCCCTTTAGATAATTTTGCGCGTAGAGAGTCAGGCGATTGCTGATTATCGAACTGCTTTACAGTTGATCTGAATCTCATCTGCACTTAACCTCCTTGTTTCTGGTGTGGAGGTGAGGGGAATGTCAATTGGAGTGTCTCGCACCCTCCGTTTCCGATCTCTCCCATTCCCCGTCTTTGGCTGCTGCCATAGCGCTCGCGCAGACAGGGTGCGCCACTCACGCACGTCCAAGTAAACACGCAGGAGCCTGCCGTAGCCTTGTTGCGAGCAAACAGGAGCCCATGAAAAGCTGCTCTTTCTTTCCACAAACACCCCAGCACAGTGGAAGTCTGTGGCACAGCGCAGACACAGGCACATGAAAAATGTATGTCCCCTTCGCCTGTTTCATAAGAAATGCTTTTCTTATTCCATTCACAGCCCCAGCTGAAAAACCTTGCAGGAATATCAATTACACCGGTAATTTTCAGTGGCAGCAACAGCAGTGGATAGGAATGTAGGATCTACAGTGTCATCTTAATGAGAGGGTCAGTGTCTCCAGCAGCGCCAGCGTCGCTTGCGCAGATGATAAAGGGCACTTTGGCCTGAACGTAGCAGAAACGCTGTCGAGCACAGCGACAAAACCGTGATCGAGCAGGGGAGTAATCCAACCCGCCGTGGAAGTGGACCTCATTAAAAAGCACCCACAAAAACAAATGAATGAACAAAATAACTACGTTGGTTGAATCTATATTGTAAGCTGTGTCTCGCACAGTAGCCAGAGCATTTACTCTACAAAATTGCAGCCATCTGATGTGTGATTCTTTAACAAAAGTGGTAGAAAAGTTTTATTATTTCATCAGGTTTCTCCACAATCAGCAGGAGGGTGAAAGTCTGGTGACTATATGAATGTACAGCATAAATATGCATTATTCTGTCTTCTGACTACAGTTGCTTTTTGTCTCCCTTATAGGAGAATCCGTACATGTGCAACAATGAATGCGACGCCACCACCGAGGAGCTGGCTCATCCTCCGGAGCTGATGTTTGACTTCGAGGGCCGCAACCCCACAACGTTCTGGCAGTCTACCTCGTGGAAGAAATACCCCAAGCCGCTTCACGTCAACATCACGCTGTCGTGGAACAAAACCATCGAGCTCACCGATGACATCATTCTGACCTTCGAGTCGGGTCGACCTGAGCAGATGGTCCTGGAGAAGTCGCTTGACTACGGCCGCACATGGACCCCATACCAGTTCTACGCCACCGACTGCCTGGACGCCTTCACCATGGAGCCGAAAACGGCTAAAGAGCTCACGCAGCGCACCCTGCTGGACATCATCTGTACCGAAGACTATTCCAGAGGCTACGTGTGGAAGAACGACAAGACTGTACGTTTCGAGATAAAAGACCGCTTCGCCCTTTTTGCGGGACCTCGGCTACACAACATGGCTTCGCTGTACGGCCAGCTGGATACCACCAAGAACCTGAGAGACTTCTTCACCATCACTGACCTGAGGATTAGGCTGCTGAAGCCAGCCACTGGGGCCACCATGGTGGATGAGAATAACTTGTCCAGATACTTCTATGCCATATCTGACATCAAGGTGCAGGGCAGGTAAGATTCTCAATTTAAACACCGTGATTCCCAAAATTCATGCCAATGTTTACTCGTAACAGTCTTCCAGTCTTTATTTATGCATGAAACTCCATCTTTGTCGTTCAATGTCATCAACCGTCTTCCAATGCAGTGGTGAGAAATGTGGAAAAATTTGTTTCCATTATGCGTGACACACAACACACGTTAATTTCCAGTCTCATTTTTGTCTTGTCGACATGTACATCTCTCACTTCAGCATAAATAAAATGGTAGATTTCTACATTTTTTACTGACTGAAACGTAGGCCAAAAAAAAGCTAATAATAGAAGCTTATATACATTAAGAGGCTTTTTTTATAAGTCAATGGACTGAGATGTCGTATTATAACTAGAACTGGATTCATTTTTGTTTTGTTTTGTTTTGTTTTGTTTTGTTTTGTTTTGTTTTGTTTTGTTTTGTTTTGTTTTGTTTTGTTTTGTTTTGTTTTGTTTTGTTTTGTTTTGTTTTCCGTCTCCTGGGCTTCCAAAGACCCACTTATCGGAGCAGCAGAAGAGGTCCTAATCTCAAGATTGACCGGAATTAAAAAATATAATTCTTCACATTTGTTGATTCCACCAGAAACACAGCAACATTAGCATCCATTACATTTTACTGCAGCCTTTACTTATTCTTAAGGGAAAAGAGATTTTCCTTTTCCTTAACTTGAGATGCTAATTCCTCCATTATCGTTGTCACCTTCTTTTAAACACCATCTGTCGCATTTTTCCAAAGCAAAGAGGATGAAAAAAAAATTATGCCAGGTGATATGTTCACCTACCGGAAAGATTTGTGCCACCGGCAGCCGTCGGCACCCTTGTGCGATTTTTCAATAAACAGAAACGCTGTGGTTTTATGATGCATGGAAACAGCCCACATGATGGTCCTTAAGTTTCTGCAGCTGCTTCCCGAATGTGAGCTGTGTTGCTTGCTGCAGTTGGTTTATGTGAGGATAACTAGGTTGGTAATGACCCGTCGGATGGGCCCTCAGAGAATTGCAACATTTAGGCCCTAATTAGAAATCAGTCAACTTCAATGGCAGATTAGATCCATTAGCATGTTCGCTAATTGGCGGGAGAGTAATCTTGTAATTAAAAGCATTTGCAGCTGATTAAATGTTAATCATCTCAGACATATCGGTGAAATGCAGAGATGTTCAAATTTGTCAGGCCGTGGCTCCATATTTAGCCTCAGCCTGTTTCAGATATGTAAACATGACAACTCCTCACACCGGATGCTTGATCTTACTGGGACTCCACAGCGGAGGGTGATACAGCACCATCACAGAAATAAACATGTTGTGCAGTGAAGCACATTTTTCCAATATCCACGCCTGCGCTATAAACATGAATTGATGAAGTAGAAATTGCAAGGCCTGCAATCCAGTGTAGAACAACAGCTCCGACAGATATCCCACTCTGCCCTTCATTATAAAAAGTAGCAAATTGTTGGATGGGAGGGAAATGAGCTATTTTGCCCAATTTCTTTCCTCTTGCTCCTGGGCATTGAATTCAGTTTTCCCCCAAAAGTTGTAGCGAAGAAAAGAAAATAAAAACAGCATTTTTTTTTTTTTGTTGTTGTTGTTTGGTTTGGTTGTTTTTTATTCTTTCCAGGGGTGGATCAGTAACTCACTGGAAAGAGGGCGCTAGAGCTGGGTGGGTGGTGGTTTGGGGGACTCATTAGGGTTCCAGTAGCCTTCTGGCTATAACCAAATGTGAAGGACTTATCAGAGGAAGACAGAGGCTGTCGTAAAATTCCCAGAATCTCCACAAGTGCTGATAAACAGTTGAGCATTTGCAGCACGTCCAAAAAGAGTTTCAAAATGACGTAAATCACCTTTGTTCTGTCACATTTCTGAGAAAATACACAATAGAAAGACTGTAGTGATTGTATTTGCGGGGAACTGTTGAGACAAATCTATACGTGATTTAATCTATCGTAATGACATCTTCTGTCTTTAACTAAATATACTGAGATCTTGACTTTATGTGGTCATGGCAACGTGACAATGATATAACACATTTTCTTGAGCGGCCTCTGCTTCCCTGCTGCCGGAGGATGTGAGACATCAGACACATCCTAAAGAAATTACTTCCCTCTGAGATTGATCATATATGTTAAGATGAAAGACTGTTTTCTGTCATAAATGGAAATCCAAATGGTCTGTCTAACATGTGATCGATGCCAGATACTCACGCAGTGATGAATGGAGCCCTCCCTGTGCTTTGTATTTGTGCACATTTCCCCAAAGCTTGTGGATATAAACCAATCGTTGCAGTAAATCACGGGGCAAAAATAGAAGCAAGACCAGTAAACCTCAGTAAACAGGAATAAGTTGGTGTGCTTTACTACTCAGTACTGGAGGATGTTACCTCATCCAGGCAGAAAGACAAAAAAACTACACAGGAGGGTGAAGATAGGCCGAGAACTGAAGGTTCGAGCGTAGTAGCGCCCTCTCTTGGATAATTGCTTAATGCAAAATCAAGAACGTGGAAAGGAGTAACGTGAGGATTATGCTTTTGCAAACATGTATACTTCTGCTCGTATGTAAACTCTATCATGTGGCAAAAATAGAAGCAAGACCAGTAAAACCCAGTAAACAAGAATAATTTGGTATGCTTTACTACTCAGTACCGGAGGATGTTACCTTGTCCAGGCAGAAAGACAAAAAAACTACACAGGAGGGTGAAGATCGGCAAACGTATACTTCTGCTCGTATGTAAACTCTAAATGAGCCTCAAAGATGTGGCAGCACCCAAAACAGGATAAACCTAATTTTGCTGTAATTATGCTCCCAGTTTTATTGCATCATTTGTAGATGACACATGCCATTAATAAACCCATACAATGCAAATAATTTCAAGATTGGATATACATTAAAGCAATAGTCCAAAAACAATACATGCAACACTAAAGTCAGCTGCCTACTTATGAATTCTAGTTTCTCTTTGGATCATAGCCAGGTCACCATTTGTAGTGCTAATAATATCCCTTGAGCTTGCTTGAGGCTGGAAATCTGTCTGTTTCCATTTTTAAGACGTGTCAGAAGGTTTTTGGCACAAGTGGCCCTCCTGAGACAATTAAACTGGTGAATCAGCAACTCTGGATAACCCTCTGTGTGTGTGTCTTTATCATCACAGTCAGTTTACATTGATCAGGCACAACGTGATGAGCACTGGCAGGTGGAGTGAACAACTCCGATGATCTCTTCATTGCGGCACCAGGGATATATATGAGGCAGCATCTGGCCAACATTTGATGTGTTAGAAGCAGAAAAATCGGGCAAAATTCCAACAAAAGTGGTCTAAGGGAGAAGTCGTGGTCAATGAGCAGCAGCATCAATGGGCCAAGGCTCATCGATGTGCGTGGGGATCAAAGGCTGACCTGAGAGGTTTGATCCAACAGAAAAGCTGCTGTAGCTCAGAAAACTACTTAGAAAAAGTTACTTCTACTTTCTTACTACTGGTTCTGGTAGAAAGGTGTCAGGATACCCAGTGCATGACAGTTAATTGTGTTTGGGGTAGACTTCGCGAAAACAAACGAACAAAAGCTGCATCGAGCGCTCCTGATCTGTCAATGGCAAAGAACGTTATCGTACCAGACCTGGGGAATATCTGAGAAATAGTCTTCTATTCACCTGGTTGTGCAAAAAAAAAAAAAACAAAAAAACAAAAAAAAAAAAAAAACACTGAGACAAATCTTACATGATGGGAAAGTCATGGAGTAGAAGCTATAAACCAAATATCGGGAGAAAATTGTTTTCAGTGCATGTGGCTATTGATTTCTGAAGTTATTCCACATCAGCAGACAACAAAAACCTTGAACCTTGCAGGCCCTTCCACCTTTCACGTATTCCTCTCCACCGTTCCTCACTTATTGATCAGATGTCCCCTTGTTAATTAAGACATGACCGCTAACGGCTTAGTGCGCGGTCAGAGCCGCATGCACTGTAATGGGGCTGCACAAGGGCCTGGGAATGTGAAGCAGCTAATCCATAAGTGCTAATGTGTGATTTTATTTTTTTTTTCTCATTCCCCCTCACGTCAGTCTCCTCCTGGTTCCATAGTTGCTTTTCTGGCTTTTCAACCTAAACAAAATCAATATAAATAAATAAAATAAAAAAGCAAAACAAAAAAAAAAAAAAACAGAAGAACTGAGAGATTTTAAACACCACAGATTAAAGACAGAAGAGAGTGAAATTTGTTCAGGTTATAATGATGGTTATTGATATAAATTAGGACTGATAGCGGTAGTAGAATATTTTGCATTCAACAATTTATCCAGTGCCAAGGTGGGCAATTAACCTTTTCAAAGATATGAAGTTGAAGCAATATGAAGAAAAATAGCCTGCCAAACATCATACACAAAAGATGCTAATTACACTCTTTATATGTTTGACCATCTGTTGTGGACCTGTGAAAATGAGACCTTGCTTGACGACTGTCTGCAGTAAAGTAAAAGCAGATTTTGAAGATGAAGACAGCAGGTTTCGTGTCGAACTTTCCCTGTGAGGTAAACGCAATTATTCAAAGGCGATTGGGATTCAAAGGAATAATAGTTTTGTTTAAGACCTTTTACTGTTACTTTCCACTCCAAAATGTTCCCCTTCAGCCACAACTCTGTCTCATTCCCCGCTGGGAGTCCCAGAGTAATAAAAATACTGCATCACTCACTTCAAATGTAAGAGGCACTCAAAAAGAGGTTGGATTTGTAACGCCTCCTCAGCGTATTCACATTAATGCTGAACTGCAGTTGAACGAGATTATCTCCAGAGCGGGCTAATCAGAACTCACACAGGGAAAGTCAGCGCTGACATTTCAAGATCCCTCGATCTTGAATTATCTGAAGGGGAACCTTCATGGTTCACGTGTATCCGTCAAAAGGAAACAGGACACGTGAACTTGATAAACTGGCTTAAATGTGACTTTCCCAATCGTATGACAGCAGCTTCCCAGTGAGACCAGTGAAAATGACCAAAGCCATGGCCAGGACTTCCTTCAGTAGAGGTTGCATGATGGTTTTTTTACCAGTCCTTCCTTCTTCTAAAATTGTTAAGGCTCAGCCAAAGTAGATATGCTACAGCATCCGCCTTGTCTTTTTATCCCATCTTCGCACTAAGATTCTGGTAATTAGGATTTTTCAAAAGTAAGAGTGATAGCGAAACTGCATTTCACACTCGGCCGGTTTCATGTAGTCTGCCGATCTCATGTGGGCTGAGCTGCAGAGGACGATTCACACGGATAACAAAGCAACAACGATCCAGCAATGCTGATGAAAGTCTGCTTGGTAAATGTGGAAGGAGACCCAGGAGGTGAGGAGACGATGCGTTCAGGTGCAATCCGAGCCAGGTCCCTGCTCCCTCCCCATGGCCCTGTGTAATCATTCTTCAAAAACTTGTGATGGTTCTTAGGGTTTGGGGTTAGGGGTTGAGATCGGCAGGCCAGTCTGATAGAGTTTTAATCAGAATATTTTTTATGATTTATTATCATTTGTGGCCCTTCACAATAACTGCAACTGCATTGTTTATAATCATATTTTCCACATACTGTACCCACACAAGCCATCTCTCTCTCTCTCTCTCTGACACACACACACAGATTGGCTCTTCTCCAGTGTCTTACCAGCTGCATACACACTTGCCCACGTGTGTGCCCTGTGAACCGTGACAGCTACAGCCGGCTTGATTGACAGAGTTTGAAAGTCAGGTTCAAGTGCGAGTTCACACGGCTTCCAGCGCTACTTCGCTACCTCCATACGGTCTCCACCCGCTCCGCCAAAGCCGGCCTCGTCTTTCGACAGATGCTTGTCACACCTCGCAGTGTTTCCTGCCACTCATCTCCCGGTTTTCGGCGTTTAATTAGTGCTCATTAAGAGCCGGGCTTTCTTTGTAAATAATATATGGAGAGAAAAGTACATCGGTGGAGGCTCGTCTCCGGAGGGATGACGGCCATGAATAGTGCAAGAATCAGCGTGTCCCTTTTTGCCAACGTCACAGCACTCACCTCTATTTTGGGCGGAAACGCTAACCGGGCTGAGATGCTGTGACTGAAAGCAATGATATTATATCAGCTTTTGTTTGTCTGCAGCCAGAACCTCACCAGCGCCATTGTCATCTCACATTTTAACACATCTTTCTGGAAATGTGTGTGTGTGTGTGTGTTAGACTGTTTTTGCCAATTTTTTTGTTGTTTTTTTTGCACTTTTGTCATCATTTCATTTCGTGACAGGTGAAGGCGATCTCCTGCGCTGGCGCTCGTATACCGAGCCTGCGATGCATACAGGCTCGATCTGATTTCCATATTAATGTGTGTTTCCCGTTGCCGATTTCTTCACGGCTTCTTCCTTGTCTCGGTGGCTTACATCACACGAATGCAGCGGCCCTCTGCCACGAGGGCTGAGGTTGGGGGAGTCAGGGTGGGCATATCAGACACCACACTACTGTATGTCTACATCAACGCGTAATTTGAATAATAGGCCCTGTCACCGACACAAATCACAGCCTTTCAGTAGCATTGGCCCAGGCTCCGCGCGTTCAAATTTCATTTCACCTCGGCGGAAAATTGGAGCCGGGGGAATTAACTCGCGATACATTCCCAATACTTCACCAGCAATTTGGGCAGCCCTGCAGGGGCTATATTTCATATTTTGAACACGGGGCGCAAACAATTTGCTTGAGATGTATCGCATTACATCCTAAAGAAAGACAAAATTGGCCACGGCAGAGAACGACAAAAACAAACCTAATCGGAACTCTTCAATTTGGCAGTGACACGGCCCTGTGTAATGAGATGACTCCTCCTTCCTTCCTTCAAGTTCAGTTCCACTCTAAATGTAAAAAAGAGGAGTGTAACATCGTCAGACCACCATCATCCCTGGATCTGCCTGCTTCCTTCCATTCTTGCATTGCGCTGAATTCATAGTGCATTTTAATGTTATTTAACTTTATGCCATTTATACTATCTCACAGTGTTTTAGCTGCTATGACCTATGTTTACTAAATAAACCCAATAGAAATGCAGCAGGAAGTAGGAGCGGCAATAAATGCTAAATGCTATTCTGCATACCGACATAGGTTGTAGCTTGCGATTTAGTACCCGGTTATCGTACAGTCGGCACACTTGTGTCATGCAACAAGAATATAAGACTGCCAAAATCGCATGGTCTGTAGGAGCCATTAGCCTCTCACTACATCAAGTCTCACAGCTTGAATGACACTGAAAAAAGGAGCCAAATTCAGATTTTCAAGCACAGAAACTTCTTTCATATTATCGCGCGGCTCCCAGGCATCACCGCACTTCTCCCCTTAATGTGAAAAGACATCAATCAAACAAGCTCCCTGTCTGGCTGTACCATGTTGGGCAGGTAATTCTGGCCCATCCAAGTAACAAGTTGACATCCATCTCAAACTTCTAGCGAGGCCAAAGTTTGAGTGCACGGTGCTGCTCTTCTGTATATCTGTCAGAGATCTTGCTGCTCAGTTGATGTGAGGCTCCATGTGCATGTCGAGGTTCCTGCACACCTCACTATGTATGTATGTATGCAGCATGGAGGTGATAATAATATTATCTCATATAGGCGCCTTAGATGCCTGACACACGTGTGCATTTGCTGATAAGCTGAGGTAACAATTAAGATATGCTGATAGCAAACAAAGGCCAGAAGACAAGATCATTCTTGTCTTGTCTGGTGGTTGAAAAATGGTGAATTATAAGATAACCCTCCAGTTACGAAACAAAGCGAAGACGTTGCCTCAGATATTGATGAGTAGCTTGGAATTAAGGCATTTTTTTCCACTTGTATTTAAAGGGTTAATAACTGTCTCACATTTTCACTCTTAATTCCTGATTAGAACCTCTGGTGAGGATTTTCCTTTTGTCAGTTCTGACTTTTACCACTTAACAAGTTCTGTGCTCATCTCTTGTTTTGAGCCGCAGACATTAGACGCCTTCACAAAGGAGACGAGCTGGGTTAGAGATGGCGAGGCCGTCACCATGATGCCAGATAACCTTGAGAAACCGAGGTTAGGTGGAAAACTGATGAGAAGAGTTGGAGTTGCCGTCTGCTCCACATTATACACACAGCCGCTCATTTCTCATTGTTACATTTGGAATACAGTCAAAACAAAGAGCATAACCTGCACGGCATTAAGAGAAGACAGCTTTTGTTATGCGTCGCCATATGCGTGCCTTTGACATGTTTGCACTGAATTCAATGAGAATAAACGCATCAATAAAGGACAAACACAGTTTATTTTTGCATTTTTCAACATCCCCAAGCATATGGAACTGTGCACCTTGATTTAGTGTTGAGCTAAATGCCTTTTACAAACAAACACTTTGCTAACCGGGAAATAATTATGCTTAATAAATAAGTCACTAAAAAGAGTCAGGTGAGCTGAGGCAGCAGTCCAGAATCCCAACCCGAAAACCAAAACAGAGTTAAAAAAAAAAAAAAAACAAAAAAAAAAAAAAACACCAGATGGCAGAAAAACACATAAGTCTTTTGACAGCCTAGCACTTGGTTAACCACACAAACCTGCCAACAAACTGGCAAAGAACAGAGAGGAGAAATTTTATACGCTAGCACTGACGTGGCCCAGGTGGACTGATGACAGAGGCAGACCAGGTGTGTAGAGACCAGAAGACAGAGTCATGCCCAGCCAGGGGAAACCAAACAAGAGAGAGAGGACCGAGCAAAGAAAAGAACACCAAAAAAGGCCGATTTCTAACATTTAGGGCAGCAGTAAATTGCTTCTGTCTCTCCATAATTTTGGAAATAAGATATGGAGGTTGGCACGCACTCAGCTGTGATACTGCTGGGTGACTTTCAACCTGTTCACCTGACTTTTAACGTCTAATGTTGTGTCACATTAATCCAAATTTGCAACACAGACAAACCAAAATTTTTGGGCCTGACCTAAATTTGACCTTTTTACTTTGGCTCTGACTAGTTGTATTCATTTAGTCCGGTCTGAGGCCCCAGTTCATTCGTACTAAAATGAAAAGTCTGATATTCTGCACTCATGAACACCAAGAAAATCAAATAAGCACCTTCCAGGTTTGATACCTGTGGCTTCTGTTGGACTTTACTATGGGTAAAAGGTGATTATAAATCTGAAATATTAACAAAAAAAAAAAAAAAAAAAAAAAGCTGCACATGCGAGCGATTATTCTCTCTTGTGACTCGAACTGGGCAAAGACAAGCTCTCTGATTTCAATGTGACAATGCCAGCGGCAAAAGCATCACATCCCAGAGCTCCTGTGCTCGACTCGG
Source organism: Pao palembangensis (assembly GCA_015343265.1). Taxonomy (NCBI): domain Eukaryota; kingdom Metazoa; phylum Chordata; class Actinopteri; order Tetraodontiformes; family Tetraodontidae; genus Pao; species Pao palembangensis. Next base: position 9,181,240 of record CM027093.1, read on the forward strand.
CGGACAGCCCGCTCCAGCCGAGCCGGGTGATCTGAATTTTTGCAGCTTTTAATTAAATGGAAGGTCATATTCCGGTGTTCCCGACTTGAGGGAGCTGCAGCTGTCTGCATGGCTGCCATGGTACTGGCAGTCATTAATTTCATAAGGCAAGAGCTTCAGACTGCTGGCTGCACTCCTGACTCATGTCTGTTATGGATCCCACAACTGTGAGCCTCTGCTTAACCAGCAAATCAACTACAGAAAAGAAAGATATCATTACAAAGGACATTACGCCATCTATGGACATTTGCATCGCTCCATAGAAATGTGGCCGCTGAGTTCCAAAAATATGTGACACCCAAACCACATTTATCAGCTATGAAGGAGAGGCTATCATTTCCCTTGTTTCTCATCATCAATGTCAGAACGGCCAGGAAGTCAATTAAAATGGATGGTTTGTGATTGCTGTTGTCATTTTTTTCCTCCCCATCTCATGTTCGCTGGGGTTTGTAGCCTATGGCGAGTCTTGAGCAGGAGAAATCTCCTCCTTGGATGCACTTTGTAAAAACATAGCCGTGACGTGAAACCGAGAGCCATCGGAAGCCCTCAGGAGGGGATCGAGTGTCAGATTCACTCAATACAGATTTTGCCCGACAGCACCCCCCAACTCTTGGAGGTCAGTCGTTATAACCTTTAAGCCTCTTAGGAACCAAATGTAATACAAAAAATGCCATTTTTAATACATGTGTCATGTGACACAGAAGAAATAAATAATTTTCCCATTTAGCAACACTAAGAGGGGCAACATTCTCTGCCTGAACTATGTGATCAGGCATCTCTGTTGCTTTTAAATGAATAGCAACCAAGTGCAGATCGCCTTGGCGATAAACGATACGCTTTACGATACAGCATTTACAGCAGACAGAGAAGCGACAACCAGAACTGGTGTAGTATGGTGAACCAATCACGGCTCCCCTGATCTGCGTACCTGATCTGAAGATGAGGCAAACCCTATGCGAACCTTTTTTTCTTTATGCTCCCCCGTAAGCTATGCAGACGGGGGAGCGTAAACAAGTTTTAGGACAGTGCCTGTCATTTAGAGTGGCAGAAGTGACCCCATTCATGTCAGTCTGACTCTCTCCCACTGGGCCTACAAATGAAGCCTTGTCATATATATTTTTTTCTGTTTTTACAAAGGAGAACATAATGAGGCTTTGTAAATGCATGATCATAATCAGATAACCCACTAGGATTTCAATTTAGCCCTGTCAAACAAAAACAGAGGCTCCACAGCAAGAGCAGCCTTCGACCATTCCCTCCAGCAAAACAATTCCACTGATAGAGTGTGACGCCCATCTGTTTGTCTGTCTTCTGTCGTGATCCCTCTGTCTCAGGTGCAAGTGCAACCTGCACGCCAACAGCTGCGTGTTCGACAAGGGGAAGCTGGGCTGCGAGTGCGAGCACAACACCACTGGGGCAGACTGCAATCGCTGCAAGAAGCACTACCATGGCAGAGCCTGGAGCGTGGGCTCCTACCTGCCCATACCCAAAGGAACGGCAAATATATGTGAGTAAAGGATACATGGAGTTTATTCACTTCTGTAACAATGCTGTTCAATCTGTCTTCATTGTTAAACATCCCTTTGAAACAAACACAACAAACCGACTTCTCATCTTCTATTTTTTGGTTATACTGTAGGAGGAGAGATAGTCAAGTCTACTGTTAAAACCTTGACAAACATGAACCTCACTAAATCAACATTTTACTTAATTAGTAGTAAAAGTATCGTAAAACTATCATGCCAAATAATCTCATTCCAAATACATGCAGACTTAATAAATAAGTACTAAATGAGAATTAAATTGTTTTTCTTTGTTTTTTTTTTTATTTTTTTTTTTTACTAAGGGTGCAAGAGTCAGACCACTCCATAATTGTAAATTTTCTTTACTTTCTAAAATCCCCGTCTTTACCTTAACACTAATACTTGCATTCTGCCAAGTGAGCTCGATAATGAAAGAAGCCCCTTGTGAATCACGTGTCTTATAAGGACATTTGCGGCTATTTGCATAATATCTAATATACATATTTAACAGTATTCATGTCACTGAGGTTTTCTTCAAATGCCAGCTCAGATTCTGAAGATGGGGGTGTTGCCAACGTGGCTTGCTGGATTCATTTTTTTTTTTTTTTCTGGAGGTCCTTAGGATGAACAAACCAGACTTCACTTTTACTTTGGTCAGCAGTTTCTTAGGTGTGCCCACATCGTAATAAGAAATAAACAACCACATGAATATTGAAATTAGCACTCTCGTTGCAGTCCTGGATCATTTTCCTGCATGTTCTCATTGCAGGAATCTAGCAGAAGGTGCTCTTCTGAATTATCCCCATTATAATCTTGGATGGAAGTTGAGTCACATTTATCAAATCTCATGCCTGAGGCAGGGAGGAGGTGGGGGCTCATTGCCGCTATAAATCTAATCCAGCTACGCAGGGTTGTAATGGTGGATGGCCAGGCCAGATGGTAGAAGATCGAACCCGCTGGTCCCCGTGCTCGGCGGTCTTCATATGCTCCCTCTCGGATCGGCTGAGGCAATTCTCAGACGTGGCCTTCGACATGTGATGCCGATCCCGGTTGACAGGCTTGGTGGAGTGAAATTTGTGCAGCAACCGTGATCGCAGAAGTGGAAGGTCACACCAAGTACCCCATGAATCTGCGGTTGTAGATGCATATACGACTGCCAAACCAGGTCTGTGTGTGTGCGTGAGTCTGGGTGTGTGGGTGTTGATGTGATACAGCGCATTTGATTGCTTTGCAGGAGATTGTTTGCAGGAACTTCCGTAAACTCTAAGGAGATATTGCTGGATTTACCCTCACTCCTCTCCCGTCTTATGAGCCTCCATGTGGGGGCTCGCCATCAGATTGACAGGCCGTTATTAAAAAAACATCCAACACTTGGCCTCATCTGCGCCAAACTGATGAAACTAAGGTCTAGGCGTATAAAAACCAATATTAGTCGTGGTTTGGCAGTTGCATAAAATGCAATAACGTCACCCAGGAAATGTAAGACTGCTAGTCCCCCAGCTGGTGAATAAATACACTTTTGTCCTACATGATCAAGGTACCATAACATGGTTTGTTTAATATGTAAAGCTTGATTTCCTGTGTGGATTTTGAACGTACAGTTGTCAGTTGGTAGCAAATTTGCTGAACTGGCAAAGTGTAATTACAATTTGATGGTGCTCACCTGTTATCAGGTCGTCTTTAATCACAGAGGTAGAAACAGGGAGATGTCTGTTAGGTATTAAACATCCTCATACACGGTGAAATATAAACACATGTGACCCTTCATCTAATAAATTAGAGTGCCCAAAAATGGAACCCTCGGTTGCTGGGGCCGTCGCCATCAGCGGCAGACAGTAGCAGAGAGTGATTCCCCGAGAAAAAGACAGGAAGGCAGGAGCCAAATCTTTCAGCCGCCTGTAGAGAAGAAGAAGAAGAAGAAGAAGAAGAATCACTTGCAGAATTACGTTGACAGTCCACTTTGCAGGGAGCGTCAACTCATCTCATGTTCCAAAGCAGGTTTGTGGGTTAAGAGCGGGGCCGATGCGGAGGGTTTGATCACACTGTAGAAGGCGGTTTGGCTCTAAAGGCCAGTACTATTTCCCTCCATTTTGCTAACACTACAGCTATTGGTTAGCGGCTTCAACCCGCTTCAGATGTGTTCTGGCCCTGCTGATCCATCACTGTGCTGTCGCCAACAGTTGTTTCAACACCTCCAGTCTACTATTGAACTAACAAAGGGCTGAATGAATGATGAACAACCTTGGAGGGAAATAAAGCTCAGAAAAACAACAATCAAACCTGTCATTATGAGTTATATGAAATTCCCATGTCTGGGATGAATAAAAGTACTTCTATTCTATTCTATTCTATTCTATTCTATTCTATTCTAATTTCAAACATCTCTGGAGATTGGCTCAGCATCTCTGAGACTGGATTCCCAGATTGGATTAATATCTGCTGAAATGTCTCCTTAACTGTGTTTCTGATTATCTTATCAAACGACGTGCCAACCTTCACCACGGCCACCATAACTATGTTTATTTCGCTAAGATGTTCAAGTACTGCATCTGTCCTGTAGTTGGACTGTTATTTACAGTAGCACACGGGTGTCTGGAAAGGAAATAAAAACAAATATGGACAGTATACCATCTGGGCACACAGAGGTAATATTAATGAAAATGTTTTTATTATTATTATTATTATTATTATTATTATTATTGACAACAAAAACTCCACTGTGGCTTTCGTTACTTTTCAGAAGGTCGTCATTGTATTTGATTTCTGCCCTTGATATGTTGTATTTTATTAGCTTAACTTGGAAAAAAGAATGATGTTGTCCCTGGCAAAACACACCACAGGCAGGGACATTAAAGAAAATAGCACCAGTTGTTATTTGCAGATCTTGTTTGACCCCTCGGCAGAGGAGGAGGGGGATCAGCTCTGATTTATGCATACAGCAAATATCCCTCCAGACAAACAAACGTCAAGTTTCTAGTGATGAAATGTTTTTTTTGTTTTTTTTTTTTTTTGACATTTCATCACTGCAGACCTGTTATTATCATCAGAGGAGGGTGCACGTTGGCGGTCAGAGCGGCGGCTGCTGATAATCATTCTGCAATTTTAATCATTGGGGAGGGATAAAAAAAAAAACTGCAAACAAAGATGTTTCTATGTTGCAGACCTGCTCGGACCGATTCTGGCAGCAAGACGATGCAAATGCTGCTTTGATTAAAACTTGTCTCTCTGCTTTTTCCGCAGGTATTCCCAGTAATCACGGACCAGTGCGTAAGTTGATCACACATTTCTGAGTGGCACACTGTGTTTAATAAGACAACATTCCCATTTGTTAAGCATGCTTGATGTTATAAGCGCTATATAAAGCAATTTTACCTTACATAACCCTAACATTTATTACTGCACAGATTACAGTCAAATATTTTTCATCAGCCATCAGACACACATTAAAAACAGAAAAATTCTTCTTTAAAATAAATAAAAATTACAAGTGGCAGTTAAAACCACTAGTTTAATCCCTGTTAATATATTTCATGGCTTTTATTTTTTTCAGATTACCTTCTGAATTTGAATTACATGTAAATGCCATTAGCCTTAAGCACTCTGTCAGGAGAACCGAGCAAATTGGCTGCAGATGAATTCATTGTTCTTGTTAAAAAAAAAAAAAAAAAAAAAACCTCCTGCAGGGAGCACGTTAAAGCATTGTTACCTGACAACCTGGAAGGGGAATGTGTTGTCAGGAACAAATCTGCTGTACAGCATGCAACAGCATGAGCATTTGTATTAAGTACAGTGGTAACTAAACACTGTTTAGATAGATGGCTTTCTGGTTGATAAAATGATGCAGTTCTGCATGTTTGGCAACGCGCCTTAGCCAGCGCTTGTGTGAATCGGCGTTTCTTTGCTGTGCGCGCTCAAACGAATAGGCCTGTTGCCTTTGCCTTGGAGAGAAAACTAACGCCTTTATGAAGGTTCCCACCATGCATCTCTATGCATGTTGATGCCTGAAGGTGACTCTTCGCACTGAACAAAGTGCGAATTCGCGTTCATACAGCATCTACCAAAGCTGTGTGGGAAAACCTCCAAACAGCTCAGATTTAAGAGACTAAAAGTTGTGCAAAACTGACCTGCATGCTACTGTTGTGCTCCTCACAGCATGAACAATATGAGAGACTAACGTTACATATAACCTGTCCCATCTTCACACAGATCGAGCAAATGCTTCATCTCTTGGTGTTGCAAATCGTAACCAAGGTAGGCTCATAGGTTTTGTCATTTCAGCATGATATTAATTATTCATAGGTTGTTATTTTGATGCATACGTGTAATGTGGAACACACACGCTTTTACAAAAAAGCGGGACCTTTGTTATGAGAAGGCTGCAGGGATCGGACCACACACACATACACATGATGCCTCTCTCAAGGCGCGCCCTTTCTGCCGCACTCCCAAGGTTAAATAAAAGGACAAGAGGAGACGGAGCGGGAAGGAGAGCAGAAGCTCCGGGGAGGGTTATGTAGATTGATCTCCAGCCATCTCCAGTTAATCCTCAGGTCCTGAAATCCTCTGTAGTAAGTGTTGCATCTGCTTCACTGATCTCGCAGGAGGAGGAGAGAAAAAAGTAAATAAATAAATGAAAGAGGACTATCAGGATTTCCACTGCTTAGAGAGGGCATCTTCCTTTGCGTCGCTTTTGATTCACAGAGCAGGGTGTGAGATGCACTGATGAAAATAATACAGTGTTCGCTGCAGTCAGAGGTGAACAGAGAGCATTTGCTGCGCTGAGGATTACTAACAGCTCTGATTCACAACCATATCTGCATGATTTCCATATAAAGTGTCCAAACACCATATTGGCCCGACCCATAACAATCTCTAGAAAGTGTTCTACGCATACTTTTGTCAGAAGCAGAGCATTCTTTCCCCTTCAGATGAGGGATAACAGTTTATAGTGCAATAGCCCTGAAATACTTGAAGATATCCTCTCTAAATTAGGAGTGGCCCAAAGGACGATTTACTTGTCTGTTTTGGGCCTTTCGCAGTACCTCCACCTGTCTACTAGAATCACTCTGAATATCTCCAACTATGGACCAAAAAGATGACATCTTCTTGCCTAACACAACTTCCTCGTTGCAATGTACAGGAATTTCTATGTCGAGTTGTTTATAGCTGCCCTCAGCTATAAACAACTAGAGACTCAGGAAGTAGTAGTGCGTAGCAGAATTATGGACTTTCACATAAAACCATAATTTGTTCCCTTTGTCACTATGCACACATCATAAAAAAAAGACAAGTAACAAAACACTCAAGATATCCGGTAGTTTGTCATTTTAATCCTGGAAGACAAATTCTTTTCTCCGGAGTTTGTGCTTAGGAAATAATACATCCTAAAATGTGTTACTTTTGACCTGATCTTCGTTTAGAGCTGCTTTTGTATATTTTGTTGCTTGCTAGAAAAAACAGACACTTTCTGGAATAGCTGCTGTTGTTTCCCAGTGCAGCTAAGTCGTACTGAACTTTGAAGTCAGTCATGACTAAGGATGAAGCCTTCATGTTAATATGATAACAGGAGGCTGGCCGTGGGTTTCAGCTTACCCTGACATCACAGCAGAAGGTATCGATTTAACGTAATTGAAGAAATGTTCTTCGGTCTCAGAAGCATATAATTAGCAGATCCTGTATCTAAAACTGTCTCAGTGAATCCAAAGTTAAAAAAGCGTGTTAACACTAAATGGATTACTGGGTGTGATTTTCTATGCATATAAGTACAAACGGAAAGCCACTTCACACGTGTGCAGGGATTACTCAGGAATGTTGGTGCTGATTTCTGCCTCAGTGCAAAGTTTTGTGTCCTGAACAGACAGGAAAAGGATATTCGCTGCACCTCAGAGGAAGACGGGACAACGTGTCACAGTGTAGCAGCACGCTGCTGATGCCCCAAATTACAAAAGAATCAAGTCACTAATCTCTCCAATAGACCGTGCTGCCATTCACACATGCAGTGTTGAGCCCTTTTCCATTCAGGAAGGTGAGGCAGACACCAAATAGTCCCATACTGCTTTCATCTAACACGGTTATAGACGTGTCTTAACAGACAAACTGCTAAAATGTCACACATGTGACAATGTGTCAGAGGTCTGAGGAGGACATGCAGTGTGCGTCAGGACATTTTGTGGGTGTTTAATTACAATTTCAGCTGCTGTGCTCTGATAAGGCAAAGGCATGGAGACAAAAGTACAGATTTTGGTTATTTTCAATCATAATAAACGAAAGATGACAATATCCAAAGGTAACAACTAGTCACCAATACACTCAATTTAATAACACTTTAACACCACTAAGGAGGGCCGTTTAAAAATGTAAACCATACACAATTTCCCACCATTAGAATGGACAAGTTTGTGACATGACAACCAGTTAAATGCAAAAAATCTGCAGCACAAGGCCCACCCACACCAGCTACCAAAAGGACAGAAATTCAAGACCGAATGATCCACTTGAACAGAAAAAACAGTCAGTAACTTTATCTCCGAAAGGGGACACTGAAAAAAAGTTCGGGAACCTTTGCTGTAGGGGTACAATCTACGTCCACACTTCTGAGCCTTGTTAACTGTTCGAGTATTACATTTTACAGTTGCATTTAAATGCACTGGACTGCCCAGGTGTTTCTGATTACACACTGAACACCGCAGTGTCCTCCGCTGGTTGTAGATGTCATTTACTAAACTGGCTGCGCTGAAGGATTTAATCATTTCAGGCTTTTGAGTGACACTGAACAATTGACTTATCAACACAGCAGGGCCCCGTGGCTCCACAATCAAACATGCCACAGGGATGGTCGTCTAAAAGAAAAACTTTCTGGAGGTCTTAGAGATTATCTGTTTGCCGCAGAAAATAAAGTGGAAGTCTAGACTGGAGGATGAATCAGCTAATGCTCACGGATTTATTTTTAACCTTAATACTTTGCTCAGAGCAGTTCCCATTAGCTCCAAACCAGAACGCTAACATTAGTGATTTCACATAGCCAGACGGCCATTACTGTCACAGCACACGCGGAGCAAGGGGGGAAGTGCACGCACACTATTTCATGCAAGCAAAGTTTAGGAAGACACTGATTGTTATGAATATGGCTCAGCCTCTCCTTAAACATCCAGTATTCAGTGTCCATATCGATACATCCTGGCTCATCATCAAGGTCTGAAACCACTGATGGTTGCACCCATTTCATGAGCTGGATGATGAACTTTGGCTTTGCTGAGAAACAAAAGCAGATTTTAAATGTGCATTGAAACAATTCAGTGTTGTTTATCTCAAAATAATAAAGCAAAAGTCTTTGTGTCGATGGAGCAGAGTCCTTAATTATGAAACAAATTATAAACCATTCGTCCTCACATCGTCTTGCATCTGCATCATAATTCCTCTTTCATGCTCAATATTGATTTGCCCTTCTCAGACAAACAGCCTCTTTATGGATCCGTTTTTCTTTGTCCGTGAATGCAAACATCATGAGCTGATTCCCAACATTGATTTTACAGAGCTTATGCAATCACGATATCAGACGCAAAATGTATATTTTGGTGGAAGTTTCATGATCACAGTTGTAGCTCCAACTTGTTTAACTGGACTGTTGTTCCTTTGGAACTGAAAAATTCTACTTTTAATAATAAAATCATTTCCACAGGTGGAAATTTCCCCAAAACGCCATATTAATGCCTGTGTAATTACTCGTCTACAGCAGACGTGATCATTTATCGGGTTTATTTTGAGTCAAGGCCGACAGGAATGAACGCCGCAGCAGGAAAAATAGGATTTCTATTCATGCGGGGGGCGATATCCAATTAGAGTGAAATCTCTGGGCAAACATTACCTCATCCAGGATTTCACCTCTGTCTGCAGAGGGCTTCTTGTGATGATTAAGATTCTTTTTTTTTCTTTTCACAAAGAAATGCACACCAGTTTATATACTCCTAACACTCACACCATCTAAACTCACAATACTCGCACAATAAGCGCTTAAAAAGTGTCATGCCCAACTGTCCTTTTGATCTCGTGTGGATATTTTTTTGTTGAAGCTCCATGTAAAATGACAGCAGGCGGTTGACCTGAAAATTGATTATTTGCATTTCAAAGACAAATATAGAAAAGGTGTCACCAGTTGTCTAACCCACACCGTCTCCTCTTCCTGTGAGTGTTTTTGTGAAACAGGATAACAGGAGCTAATTGTTGTCCTGCAGAGAAGCCTTGTCTCACAATGAGCTGGCAGCTTTTTATTCCCCACTCATTTATTTCACCTCATCGCTGCCACCATTTTTTTGCTCTTTTGTTTTGCCAGGACTTTCCTGCTCCCTTTGGTGCTGCTAAAAATATCAATAATCCATAAAATTGTCCGTCCATTTTCTTTGCTTGTCGGCGTTCGTTTGTGGCGACTCGTCCGCACTATGGGCATCCTGTCCGTGCTCGCTCCCCTGTGGAAGTCTTTGGTTTTGCCCTCCCTGACGAGTCTGCTGTGCTTTTAGGACACAGATCGATGCAGACGGGACAAGATGAGGCGGCTTGTGCCCTGTGAACTCGCCACGTATCCCCGTGTGATCCATTAATCGCCCATCCTGTCTTCCCTGCCCTTTTCGCCTTGTGTTTTCTGCAGCTCGGGTGTGCGACAACGCCATGCTACGGTGCCAGAATGGCGGCACATGCCACCACCACCAGCGGTGCCACTGTCCCCCCGGCTTCACGGGCATCCTGTGCGAGAGAGCTCACTGCCAGGGGACCGGGGAGTGCGATGGCCAGCTGTCTGGACGAGCCTCCTTCAATCAGCCCGCCGTCGGCCGCTGGCTCATTGGGCACCTTGTGGCAATGCGGCTGTTGATTGTTTTCCTTCGCTGAAAGGTCACGGATGGCCTTCCATCCTCAACCAAAAACTCATAAGATCACATTTACGGAGACTGAGCCTCTTGACCTCGAGGACACGAAGGACAAAGGGTGTCAGGACAACGTGTTTAAAGTACATTACAAGCAACTTTTTTGTATCTCCAGGGCCACGGCGGTTGGCGGCAGTCTTACTGGTGCGACAGGTCATGCACTAGATTGTCAGATCGAGCATGAAACAGAATATCAGATTGATGGAAGGGTTACGTCTCGGAGGGAATCCCCTGCTGAGCAACTTGACCTCTGGCTGCATGTAAGGAGAGGTCTTGGTCATTCTGAAAGCAAAGAGCATTAGAAACTCTGAACGGTATCATAATGTAATGAAAATCATCCGGCCACAGCCCCGCCCCCTCCCCACCATCACTCGCTCCTTCCTGTGCTTTGGTGACTCTGGTGATTTTACTTTGCTGAAGGGTGTCTGTTGCTGCAAATGTACAGTATTATTAGAAGTTGTAACATACTCAGACTGTATTTAATTTTTTGTAGAAAACAGATATTTTCATGAGTACACCAGACAAAAAGATGCATTACTCAGTTTTTTTTGTTTTGTTTTTTGTTTTTTTGTTTTTTTAATTGCTGCCAAGCTGTTAGTGCGGTAGAGCGGTTCTAGGATCTCATCGCTTGCGTGGCACATGGTTCTCCTCAATGGAGAAGGCAATGTTTACATACACATTCACGCAATTACACTTCCACCAAAGGGGGAAAAATCATGTCTTTGTATTGTCGTTGAACAATAGTGATCTAATCGATAGTTATATGACATTTGAGACGAGACATGTAGAAGTTCTTTGTTTGTTGACAGGCACAAGCCAATGACAACAGCTGAATGTTACTTTAAGGGATTTTTGAATGCTAACAATGCCAATTGTTGACCTACGCAATGGAGCGACAGATTGCTGGTATATCCGTGTGTATATCAGACAACAAATGACAGTTCTGTGACTGGGGATGTGACTCTTGTTTTTCAATGTGCTGTAATTCATCCTTGTTGTGCTCATGAAATGTTGGAGAGTCAAATGAATCTCAAGCAAAAAAAAAAGAATAAAAAAAAAGAATAAAAAAAAACTCTACCAGATTAACGCGACTTTTACCAGGCGACTTGGAAGGGGGAAGGAGCAGGCTGCAAATCTTTAATCAGATCTAATCCTCAAATCAAATGGAAAGAGGGAAGGGCTTGCTGAGCGGGTTGCGGTTAAAAGTCTGCATCCTGCTGCGGAAGCCTCCGAGAGGCTTCACATTCAGGAAATGAGCTTTAATTTATAGAGGGTCAATGAATAGAAATGAAGTTGCCTCCCACTGGGAGACATATTGAGCACTGAGGCCGATTTCATTTGAGAGATTAATTTTACTCCTGAGGTCGCAATGAAACACCTAATTGTGTTAGAGTCTACTGTAAGTGCCTCTCATTAAACGACACTGTTGATCTAAAGCGTACCGAATGCCTTTTTTAATGGAGATTCGTGAAAACCAGCACTGCGGAAGTGCGCTAGTAGTGGATGTGACTGAAGTTGTTTGGTATTAGGACACAAAAAAAAGGTTTTAATTGCACATTAAAATATTAAATCTACAGTCAAACTAGCATGTGATGCTATGAGCATGCCTATCTCCAGTACAGATGACATGTATTGGCAGTCCAGCTTACGGAAAACACACCCGTCTCTTTCCCAGTGTGACGAAGACCCTTGAAAGACTCTCACTGACATCAGCACAGGACCATCTTGCATGCATGTTCTCACCAACACAACCCAGAAGTAATTGAACACATTATAATCACTATTTTAGTGTGTTATATATGATATAGCACACCCCGTGTGTCCTTTAAATGCTTCAAATAAAATAACAAAAATGCTCTAAGTTAATCTTCGTTTGCTTTAAATAAACGTGTTCCTGCATATAAAATTACTGTAGGTACCTGAGTTTATCCTTCTCAAAGGTCATCATGTGTGTTTTATCAGTAATAAAATCTCATATGTCTCAGAGTGTGAGAGATTCAACTTACTGCTTTTCACTCAATGAAAAAAATGACTCTTTCGTGTATATAACTTAGAACTAGTTTTGTAACTAGAAATCAAAATCAGATGAAATAGTCACTAATGATAGTATGTGGCAGGACAGTAGAAACTGAATGGAGTCACTTGTACATTTCCCAAACTAAAATACTGTATTTGCAAATGCACGTCAGTTCTAAGGGAGCTACAAGTTGGAAAATGTGTCCATCAAACGGATGTGTACATCAACCCGAGAAAAAGGAAAAAAGAAAAATTGAAAAATCAGTGGTCTGAAGATGCCTCCATTATTGGAGACACCTTGAAATGGATTTTATTCAGACGGATGATCAGCCAAGCGTACCTTCATCAATCATCTGGAGAGCAGATCAATGTGTTCAAGATGTCCTTTATCAGGCTCCATCTCGGTTCTTTTCATCTATACCAGAACAGATATACGATTCAAAACCTGGGCCCTTTAATGTGTCAGAATTCACTACATGTGTTCCCCATAATTAATTGTTGCCTCTGAGTCCTGAGATCCCTGACAGTCCTGACAGGTTCTGTCCCCGTCAGCACCAGTGGCAGCACTGGTGACACTGGTGAGACCCGTAAAACTCCAACCCCTCGGTATGTCTGTAAATTCAGATCAAATGCAGAATGCAAACGCCATTGAACATCAACACTGACATTGAAGGGCCGTTTCTTCCACGTCACCTTGAACACAGCTGACACCAAGATCTACCTTGTGCGCGTGTGCATTTCAGGGGACTGGTTAAGAGGCGCCGACTGGCTTTCACCTTTCAGCAGGCTGATTCACCAGCATCTATAGGAGCTCCTGTCGTCAGACTTCTTTACAGTTTGAATTCAATCCATTTACGTACTGAGCACTTATGGGAGGTGTGGAAGCAGCAGGCCATCTGTGGTTTTCTCCAACTTCTATTCATATCCTTCACATCACAAGGACAGTTGGTGGGTTGTGCACAGAGCTGGAGCACACAAGAATCAATAGCACAGCGAAGTTCAGCCACCTCCGTCAGTCCATAATAGAAAATCATTCTGCTGATAGAAACAAAGGCAGGAGATGTGGAAAATACAGATTCCTGCAAAACGCAATCTTGCCGCTTTCATGACACAGAAGGAATTGGTCTGTATTGTTTTCCAAGGCCAGTGCCTTTCATTAGTAATTAACAATGTCAATAACTGATACATTACAGAAAAAAAAAAAAAAATCCTTCACAGATGGAGGAAAAAGATAGAAATAACTAGAAGTGAAACTGAATAAAACAAAAGAAATCTATAAATCACAGAACCATATCTTTTTGAAGTCAGTGAGTAAATTCTAATAAAAAGGGTAAAACATCCATCCAGTTTTCTCCCCATAATGAGGTCGCAGGGAGCATGCTGGAGTGTCCCAGTGGCCCTCAGGAGGGAGGTGGGAAACATCTCTGACAATTTGCCAGCTTATCTCAGGATTTAAGAAAGGAATTTTGATGATGTTGCAAATTTAGAATTAAAATGTTGCATTAAGCTGATGACTAAGTAATTTCTAAATAATTAAAAATCATTGAGTATTTTTATGTTTAAGTGTTTTCCAGATAGGAAAATCTAAATTGCTTTCTTTTTCTTTAACTCGTGCTCGGCATTTAGCTCTTTCCGCTAACAGTTTTTCTCATCAGTGGTTCACACTTTCTCATCTATGTCATATTCCTCCCTTCGGTCCTTCACTGCCACACCAGAAACCACCAGGATTGGCAGGGCGGGCTCCCCCAATCCCCCCACCACCCGCCCCGCTGAAGAAATTATTTATGCATCACGCTATGATGCAGATTCATCCATAAATAAGGGGCTATCTCTTCGTCTGTTCCTGCCATCCCAAGCATTATTTATCACCATTTTTCGCATGTGCTAGGAGGGATGTTAGCGCTACGGAAAAACATACATGCTGAAACGGCGATAAAATATTCCAAAGCGTGTTGCAGATGAGGGCCAGCCTCACCACAAAATCTCTACCAGTGTTCTTTCGCAGATGACAGTGCTGTGTCAAATGGCAATGTAATTCCTTCGTTTTGCTGTGAAAAGAAAACCATTGCGCCCTAAATGGTCAAACCATTAATGATAATTTTCATTTAAAGACTTTTATCTTCATGTTTATTATTTGTGCAGCAGCAACATTTAGGCTAAAGAGGCTAATGAGAATTAGCCTGTCAGCAAACAAGAGAAACATTTCTACAGCACATGCTGTTTATATGACATTAATAAGGAAGTTTAATGTTTCCCTGAATGTTCAAAGAAACTAGATACATAACACAGACACAGCTTGGTTCATGCTGTGTGTTGTTTTCGTTTTCAGGCTGCTGAACCAAACAGCAGGATGCAATGATGTTTATTTAAATAAAAAAAAAAAGTGCTGTCACAAGTCTTCCTGTTGTTGACACAGAAATGAATGAGAGTGAGAATGCAGAGTCATTTGCCTCCCTTCAGAGGTGTTTGGGACATGTGCCTCCTGGAGGACACCCCAGGGCAGACCTAGGGCATTATGTCTCTCGCCTGACCAAAGATGATGTCGACAAAGGCGACTACAAATTTAGTACTGGTTTCCCCTTTCCCTCCAATGCTTAACTGAGATATAAACATTGCCTGAATCTTCTTCCCTAAAATCCAGGTTATCTGGACAGACCTCACTGTTTAGATGCCATTCAGCTAAATTCACCACATCACTGATTTTGTTACTGGCTTCTTAACTCTGTATGAGACAAAAGAGGTGGGAATCATTAACAGCAGTTAGGAGACTGCTGTTGGGGGGGGGGGTCACAATGAGATGAAGATGAAAGGCGGATAAATGGCAGAGGAACAGAACGAGCTTCAACTTCGAGTGGGGAAAAATAAAGGGTGGAAAATTAAAGCCGTCATAACAAAGACCCACCATGGAACAATAGTTCCCTGATGGAATGAGGCAGCAATAAACAAGAACACTGCTGTTTGGCAGACCCTCAAAAAGGGATTGGAGAAAACAAGGAGGTGGGGGGGGGGGCAACGCCTCATTAAACCCGACCGCAGGAGTCGCAGGCAGATGCTCTGGATCCCCTGAAATAATCATCAGCCTGCTATGCGGCAGCTAGCGGGGTCAAGTCCTACTGAACATCTTCTGACCAGCTGCTGACCTTAAAGCCACCACTGTCGCGACTATCACAAAAGGCTTGCTGCCTGATTGGCAGCTTTCATATTACTTGTCGCCAGACATTTGAGAAATGGTCTCTCCCCTGAGAGCTTCAGCACCGGGTGGATAAAGTAGCTTGACGGTCGTGATGACCAATTATATCCTTAGACCTTAGAAACCATGATCCCCCACCAGTGCAAATTGGCATTAAAGATTTGAAAGTGCCACCCATTAATACACATTTATTCATCATTTTACATTTAATAGACCCACCACTGCCGAGCATCAAAGAGCAGTCAGCATGGGAAGGCATGAGTCACGAGAAAATAAGCAGAGAGCGAGAGAGAGAGAGGGAGTTAGAGCAGGAACAAAAGGGATAGACAGACGAGTAGAGAGCAGCGGCTCTCCGAGGATCGGCTCATTTAGGCCGCTTTGATCTGTCAGATCTTAATTGCTGGGTAGCACTGATAGAGTCTTCACGGATACTTAGCAACACCATCCAAAATGAGACTATTCCTCTCGCACTATCCAAGAAATGTATTAGTGTAGCGTTCTGACACATTCAGTGATTTGTACAGGATAAACAATTCTCTCAAATGAGCCAGGAGATCATTTTTACTATTTGTGGGCCATATTCCTGAACAGACTTCTTTCTTCTAGTTGCAGCTTGTTCCCTTTAGGTTGAGTCATGTTTCGTTAGCCAATTATAACCGACGTGACATAAAAAATCATTAAAGGTACATAAAAGGTCCCTTTGATGCCACATGACAATGTTGCAGCGCAGTAAATCCAACACAGACTTTGATAATAAAAAGATCTGTACATGTTAACAATTGGAGTGTCTTGCAGACGCCAGGAACAACTTGTCACCTGACCTTTGGAGGGAGGACATAGCTTCTGTTATACTTTCTGTTTATATCTGTAAACATTTTATTATACATTAAATAAAATGTAGGGCTTGTGTGTTTCTGCTCAGAACACATCTCTCCATAATGGACCGCCGCTTCTTTCTGTACTGCTGATTGGTCGGTTCCTGTATGTATGAACACAACTTAAACAATATGCCTAGTTTCTCAAATTTTCCATTTTTGTATTTAGATTTTTTTAGATGAAAGGACATCAAAGCTCTGTACATTTTATATTTAGAGATGAAAGCCACTAACAATACTAATATAACATACTAGCAAAGATATAATTCCAGTTGTGTATGAGCTATACGGCAACAGCTAAAATAAAGTAAATTTATAAAAAACAAACTCCACCATGTTAAATATTTTCAATACAGTTTTGTCCGAGTTGAGGTGGGACGATGCGGTGCTCCTGCCTCAACTCAGTGACGAAAACGTTGATTTGACAGAGAAGATCAGAAATGTGTTGCATCTTCTGGAGTTGGAAAACGAGAGCGAGAAAAACGCGGCCGTGTTCGGTCAGCAGCTGAATGAAATGTTCAACACTCTGAAAATGGAGCTGGGGGACATGGATGCCCTGATTAAGGCAGAGGAAGCAGATATGAGTTTTAAGAACCACTGCAGAGCCATTTCAGAAAGGGAGACTGGTAACATGATGCAAGAAAAAGCTACAATGAAGAAGGACTATAGCTCTTTACTTGAGAAGAAGTACATGAAAGAGGCCGTGTACTTCAAGGTCATTCAGCAACTGGACGAATGTAGCCAGCAGGAAGAAGCTCACAGGAAGGAGCTTGATGATCTTCTGCAACATTCTGCAGAAACAGACTTGATGGCCATTCATAAATATACAAAGGAAGACGACAAAAGGATCAAATCACTCGTTCTGGATACAAACAAGAAGAAAAAGGAGGCCGAGAAAAAACTAAAAATATTTAACAAAGAGTGGTACGACACCTTAAATGCGGAAATGGCTATAGACAAAGCCAATGAACTAATGTTGCAGCTCTTCCAACAGACTAAACAACTGACCTGCCAGTGGGAAAAGTACGTTGAACAGGTGAACGAATGGTCCGCTCAGAATCAGGAGTACAGGCTGCAACTTTTTCAGTATAAACTGACCATCCAGGAAGAAAAGTCAAAGGTTAAAGAACTGACCTACCTGGAGAAAAGCCACAATTCCAAAGAGAAAGAAATTTTGAATTCCCTCAAGAAAGTCACAGAGAGCATCGCGCATTTGGAGCACGATGTGAGCGAGTGTAACGCCAGAGAGCTAACGCTAAAAACCGAAAACAATTTTATGTACGAAACATTAAGCAAAACAAACTTAAGTGTGGAGGGTTTGAGGTGCGAAATAGCCGAGATAAAAGATGAATCCTCTATTCATTTAATGAAAATTGAGGAGGCCAAGACAGAAAATTCCAACTTGGGAGGACAACTGGATGCCATGACTCGAATCACCACCAGCAAGGATGAGAAACTGGCAGATTTAGAACGGCTTCAGACCGATCAGGAATTAGCCATTAAGAGACTGGAAGGCACAATTGTAGAGGTGATGGAAAAGCTGAATTTCCAAAAGAAAAATCTGGAAGCCAAAATAGAAGAAGAAAAAAAATGCATCTTGGAAATAACAAGAAACAAAGCCACAATCGCTGACTATGAGTCCACGAAAACTAAAGTAGATAACCAAATAATGGTGCAGGAGAGCAACGCATATAAGGTTAGAGGCGAAAAAACCTTTGTGCAGCAGAAGCTGGCAATGATGCAAGGTAGGAAAGAGGACGGGCAAAAGCTCAACCACCTGAAAACTATTGCCAAGCTGACCAGTGCGGTTAAGGAGATCAAAAAGCTAGCCCTATTTCACAAAAAGGAAACAAGTGCAGCTGAGGATGAAAACTGCTTTTTGACCAGACAAAATGAAACGTTGAAGATACAAAACATAAACTGGTCCAAAAAGGTCTCCGAGCTCATCCTCATCACCGACACCAATGAAAAAGCTCTGGAGAGACTGTTAAAAACAAAGTGTGACATGATGGCGCACGTCCAGGTCTTAAAGACAGAAGAAAAGAAAATGATGGAGCTTCTCTTAAACAAGACGGACGAGAATTTCTCCTTTGAGCGGACGAAGCTGGAGCTTCAGAAGGTGATAAAAGTGAGGGAGAATGAGATCAAAGAATTAATGCATGTGATGAAAAAACAGCTGAAACTGAGTGAGCTGGAAAGGCAAAGATTTGCAATAGAAATGAAACAGAAACTTGGAATGCTCGACAAAATGAAGACGCAGTTCAAGGTGAAATTTTTCCTCGTGGCAGAAGAAGACAAGTCGCAGGCTTATTACATCATACAAGCTGCACAGGAAAAGGAGGAGCTCATCCGTAGGAAAAATCTACTGGATGCTGAAATCTACCTGCAGGACAACGAATCGATGGAAAGCACACTTATGATGTACAAAAGCGGCAATGCGCAGTTTAATAATGCCCACAGGAGTGTAAAAAACCAGGAAACAGGGACAGAAGTGTCTCAGGAGTCACGGAGCATTACTAAGATGATCGAGTATAGGAGCAGACAGATATGGGAGCTCCAGACCGAACTAGAGGACTTGAACTATAGCTGTGAGAGTTTGCTGGAAAAAGAGAAGCACGTGGACAAAGAAATCCAGCTGAACCAGTCTCTCATCTTGAAACGGACAAAGGAATTCATGCTTCAGAAGGAGAAATGCGAGAGAGTCACAAACGAGTGTTCTCGGTTGATCAAGGGCATCGGGAATCAAGCAGGAATGACCAAGCTGAAAGATCTGAGAAACTTCACACAGAGTGCTGCCAGCCAGTTAATTGAGGCTGTGAAGCACAATCCTAAACTATATCAGTACGTGACAAATAATCTGTAAATATTCTTATACCACAGGGACATGCAGGTGGGAATTATTGAATTATGGAATATTGCTTTTTTTGTAGTACCTATAATTACATAATCACTTAATGTAAAGATGGTACTCAAGGGTATCGGTACAAAATTATCTTTTATGTGAAATCTCTCTAATGTTACATACACATTTTATTTCCTGTTCTGAAGAGTTTTTATGACGGTTAATTACAATTCCAGGATTTTTATATAAAAGATCAAGTACATTTATTTTTTTCCTTTCCTGTGGCACCGCCCTCGATGCTTTTTCTACTAATCATTGTCAAAGAACAAAAAACAAAACTGCCCGCATGACGGCATAGTTGTCAGGGGCAACACACATCGAAGGGATGAAAGTATACATATAGTATACATACAGTATTAATAATCGTATAGTGAAAAATGCAACAGTGAAAGTTTTTACATTTACATTTGTTGTAGAGTTTACAATTTAAAAAAAAAAAGTTTATCACTAAAGTCACCCAGAGGCAGGGCCTCCGATTTATCACAATTCATTCTGTAACCTGAAAAATTCATAACTGAAGCAGGGGGGAATGGAAGGCAGAAAAAGAACTACATCGTCACCATATAGTGCCAGTTTATGAATGCTTCCTCCAGGGCCGACCCGTTATGTTACCTGTACATCTTGGGGCTTCTGCCACAAGGCAATGCAGAATAAAAGAAGGGACAGCCTTCTGTTTAAAATCTTGACCTGGTTAAAATGCCTCTGGGGCTCAAAGTAACCTGACTTTACAATAAGTTAAATACTGGTTAAATTACGTGTTGGACTTAAGAGAGCTCAGAAGACTTCATGTACAGTTTATGAGTAGCTCCCACACCAATAGTTATTTTTTAAAAAGAATTTTTGGACAGAATTTTCTGGGACCTGGTGAGAACGCTGGTGAGTGTGGGCCCGGGTGCAACTAGAGGAAGCGAGGCAAAGGCAAACATGCCGGCAAACAAACAGGCAAGGAGCAGGCAAAGATGCAGAAACAAAGAACAAACCAGTCATACGCAAGAGGCAAAGAAGAAGGTCAGGGGCCCGTTTCAGAAAGTGGGTTCAGCGAAAACTCGGTTAATTTGTTGTGATTTAAGGGAAACTCAGGGTTTCTGGATTCAGGAAACAGGTTCACCGTAACGCTGAGTCAGTTACCGGGGTAACATACGCTTTCAAATGAACCTGCTCGCAAGCAGGTTCATTCCAAATAACCCCGACATTCTTCTGCGCTTGAAGCCTGCAGACTGCCGGGAGAGGAAGATCCACTCCCGATTAGACCTTTGATTAAGCCCTGATGGGAATTTTAGATGTAGTTGCAGCCTCGATAGTTTATTTAACAGCATTCTCAGCCCTCATGTCGCTTATGTTGTGGAATGGCTCTTGGTTCGGAGCAAATTCTTTGTGTTGTGATTTGTTTTTTTATCTTTTTAGTCATCTTTTTGCCAACTTTTTTTTTTTTTTTTTTTAATATGATATTGGTGAACATGTGTCCAAGGTAACCGTAGGGCTGTCATAAACATTACTCTTGCACTCAAAAGATTTTGAAACACGTTTGTTGTCTTAAAAAGTCACAGCCAGCCCAGACATCTCATGGAAGTGTTCCACAGAATTGCAGGTATCAGTTAAAGCAATAAATAGATTGACATCTGAAAGCAACAGCAGCCATTTACGTAGAGCTCCTTCTGCTACAAGAAAAATCAGTGTCAAGTTGTGTCTGTGATTAACGGATGGCATTTAGTGAACCAATACTAGGTGGCGCTGGATCACCTCAGCCTTTTTTTGTTGGCTATAATGGAGATAAAATTTAAACATTCAGAAAACAAATTTGGAGACATGCATGTATAACAGGCATTTAAGGCTTTCATATAGACAGTACTAAATACTGACAGTGATGGAAAGGCTAAAGATTGGGCTTTTTCTTTGTTTACGGGATTTCTCACGGGTTAAATGAAGCGACTGAATGCTGTTTAATGAGGAGGACAGGCTAAACAGCACCACAATAACTTGTATTTAAATAATATCTGACATATTTCTTTGAACTATATTTTTGTATTTCATCTTAACTTTCTGCCAAGTCTGTTTTGTGCCTATTGGGTTGCACCTGTGGCTCAAACACACATATAGAATATAAATGTTAAATGAGTGGAACGCACAAGATAAAACATTTTTTTTTTTTCTTTTAAATCTCTTTCCAGTTAATAATTACGCATGGACTCGGGCAGCAATTTTGAGCCACGCGATCTCTCGTTTGCGCTGCCGGATTTTTTTTTTTTTTCGGTGTCTTATTGTGCCGGTCCCAAGCCCGGATAAATACAGAGGGTTGTGTCAGGAAGAGCATCCGACGTAAAACTTTTGCCAAATCAAACATGCGGGCCTAGAGGAAGACCAAAGAGGAGGTTTATGGATGTAGTGAAAGAGGACATGAAGTTAGCTGGTTTGAGGGAAGAGGATGCAGAAGACAGGGTTAGATGGAGGCAACTGATTCGCTGTGGTGACCCCTGAAGGGAAAAGTCAAAAGGAAAAGAAGAAGATGCACATTTTCAGTGTACACGGTCATGAAATCTTCCATCTCCAATGGGGAGAAGTCTGACGATCAAGGCTTTTTTTTGCACTTGTTGCCATAGTGAATCACGTTTTCTGCGTTCCATTGATAAGGCTTTTTATATCCTCGTGCACGAGCGTCACTCAGGGTAACTATGGCTCAGAGTTTATTAACACGTGTTCTGAAATCAAAAACTCTCAGTTGCACATTTCATAGTATGGCTACCCTGAGCTTCAGCTCTGAGCCCTACTTTGGTAAACCTGCTTTCTGAAACGGGCCCCAGGATACAGAGCAAGACAACCAAGCAAGAAAAGCACAATAGGGCAGGTTTAAACAAACAGGGAAACAGGTGAAACACATACTGTAAGTAATCAACTGGGGGGATGGCAAGACTTTTCAAAATAAAACAGGAAGCATACAAGAAAACATACAACACAGACTTTGACACCTGGTGCTTTGGCACCTGACAGAGGTTTGATTGTATCAGCGATCTCTTCTTCTTCAGCTGGCCGGCACAGACGGACAGTTTGTGCGTAGACTTAATTAAAAACACTTGATTATAAATTGGAAACGCAGGTTTTATTAGCCGCTTGAACTATCAACCTATGGTCTGGGCTGCATAGGTTCTAGCCAAAGGACAGACACATGTCCTGCAATAAGATGGAGTGGATTTAGAAGGTGTGCAGTGTCTGACCCAGGCACTGCAGATGTGTCCCAGATGTGCCACCATTCTGCCCCAATGCCTTCAAGACACATAAGAAAAAGCATTGTTTTTCCCACACTTCTAAACTTCTACCATGGTGGTACAGACTGAGCACTGTTTGTTCCCTTCTGCAAATAGTATCAATCACTTTAATAAACGCCCACCTTTTCCTGTGGTTGGGTATGTGGGTTCTACCATTCCATTAATAAATGTGGTTGCACTGTCACACAGCGTCAGTATTCTGCAAAGGCTTCCTTGGGCTTACTGGTGTTGTATCGCTCCTGTCTTCCAGGATCTTTAATGACCAAAACCAGCAAAGAGAGAGCTCTGCAGCTCACCTTCTACAAAGATGCGGAATGTCTCTTAATTTTTCCTCCCCTTATTCTGCCTGTTCCGGTCTTTGCCAAAGTGGAAAAAAAAAAAAAAACAGCCACAGAGAGAAAGAAATATTTGTGAACACAGTGGATGGTGTTTGTGTGTTCTTGTACATTCTACTAGTGAAGTGAGGATGTTTTTGGGATGTAAGGACATTTTTGCTGGTCCTCACAACTTGAAAGGCCTGTTTGAGGTGTTAAGACTTGGTTTTAAGGCTGAGGTTGGATTTGGGTTTCGGTTGGGGTTAGGGGGTTAGTTGGGATGGTTAGGGTAAGTGGCTGGGTAATACATTATGTCTATGAAGGTCCTCACAAAGATAGAAATACAAGGATGTGAGTGTTTGTGTTTTAAATGAACCATTTTTCATCAAATACTGTCTGGGTGAGTGTCCATCGCAGCCACGGTAAAATGAGGACGCAACAACTGACAAATCTGACCTTTTCATACTTCACTTGCCAGGTTGGAATCTCAAGTGACATTATCCTAAAAAAAATCACGCCATTGTCGTGGAGAAGGATTACATACTTGTTGTGCTCTTGTCGAGCTGACTTACCTGCACATTTTTTTATGTTGCATTTGCAACATAAAATTACAAAAGTTACAAAAATGTAACATTTGTTTGGAAGAAACAAACTCCAAGAGGGATACATTTATTAAATACTGATATCACACACACGGGAGCAGCATAATGCCCTTGCACCTCGGCCTGTGGTGAACCTCTGTTACATCACCCTTGAGTCAGTCACTCTGAAACCAAAAAGCGGCGAGGTAAATAGCAAATCTGTGGAATGCAAATCAAAAAGAGGCTTGGCCACCTTTGACGCTGTGATCTTATTCCTCTTCACTAAATTGTAACAAATTGTAAAAATTTAAAACACATACTGTACAAGAAATCTGTTTTTAAGTTTTGGTAAACAGACAAATATGGACAAAATCAGTTCCCCACACTGGTTAATGATTGAATTCAGGCCCTTTCATGCTCCCAACTTTGTGGCCACAGTTCGAGGAAGACCCTTTTCTGTTCCAAGATGGCTGCATCAGCACACCGAGCACGGTCCCCGAAGACGTGGTTTGAGTTTGGTGTGGAAGGACTTCACTGGCCTACACATGCTCCCGTCCTCAACCCCTCTGAGCGCCTTATGGATGAACCGGAAAAGACTGAGAGCCGGGATTTGTTGTCCAGCATCAGTGCCTAACCTCATAAATGGCTCTTCCATATGAAATGGCACAGATTCCCAGAGAAACCTCCCTCCGTAATCTCATAAAAGACATTCTGAGAAGAGGCGAAGCTGTTCATATTAAAATCCGTGTATTTATCATCACAGTCCCTGTTGGTATGATGGTCAATACTTCTGTCCACATCTGATGAGCAAGTTGTTCTTATTATGACTGGATTCACAGGTAGGTAAAAAAAAGAAAACAGACACTTAAAAGTGATCACAGGCAGTAAAAGTTGTTGATAGATTAAAATAAGGTAGCCATTTTGTCTCTTTTGTCTTAGCATTTTTGCAAACAGCTTGTTTATTCGTGTGCTTTGTTAAGCTACAGTGCAAATACTGCCACCTGTAGATTTTCCAAAACTATTGCAATTTATGGCGGGAATGCTGAAAGAGTAGAGTAATGTGGATATTCAGGGTTTTAGGAGAGTTGATGTTACAATCTTTAGGCCTCCCGTCGACGCTGCTTTTGTCGGCATTGTCTCCGCACCAGAACAGTGACCGTTTCTACATACATGCACGCAAACAAAGCCCGTTTCTGTCTGCACGCGCATCAATTCAAAGGTTGAAAATTAGAAAAATAAGCAGAAGTCTCAAGAGCCGTTTTGAAAAAAACGGCTTGGGGTTTTTTTCCAAGAATAGCCACGCACTGCTATGTCAGCAGCATCGGTGACGACGTAAGTCTAGTGCCGGGGAACGTAATGCAAGGTGAGTGGAAAAGAAGGCATGGAGGCAAGTGGTGGCGGGGACTTCCCGGAGAGTCCTGAGGGGCCGCCGGGGCCGCTGAGAGGCGAGATATGGCGCGATGCTCCGGGAACATGTGATTTGACATCTGCTCTGCGTGAGGGCAGGATCAGAGGGATTTTTTTGGGGGAAGCAGGGGTGGGGGGCCACCGCTTTCACTCAATCAGAGTTTCTAGTTTTTTATCAGGAAGGACTGTCTCGCAGGACGCAGAGAGTGGCCGAGCAGCACGACAGCCGGTAGGGGGGGTTAGCTTTGAACAGGCGCTGAAGTGGTGTTAGTCCTCCTTTTCCACATAGGTGGAGGGAAACCAACCCACCTGAGAAGCAGCAAAAGACAATCTCACTTGGCAACATCCAGATCCTCACATATCATACAGGAAACATGTATGTTTGACACATTCCTCGGTAATAATCTGTCATAACAGCTTAAATTCTTTAACTATTTCTTAAATTGTTACTTTTTAGATGATCATAGTGATCAACGAGGGTCTGCAGACCTACCCTGCCGTCTACCTCGCCCTTCCACCAGCCGTTGGGCAACTTGGTGTAGACCCTGATGACGTCCCCCTGCAGCAAGGAGAGCTCCTGCGCGTCTCTAGAAAGAAAGTCGTAGCGCGCCACCGCGACACCCAGCACCCGGGGAGAAAACACTGGAAAAAAGAGACGCTGCCGTCAATACCCGGAGCTCCTTCCTTGAGTCATGACGTAAGAAACCTTTTGTCTTCCAAAAAATGCTAAAGAACGGTTGGAGAATAATTCATCCGTCAACAGCAGACAGAAAACAAAGAAATACAATAAACAACTAATATGGTGTAGAATGCCTATTTGGGTGTGGCCCCCAGTGTGTTCATTGAAAAAATGCCTTTTTTTTCTTAACTCTGAATGTCTGCTCTAACCCTGAAATCCCACTAAAGACAACAAATGAAGCAAGTCTTGCAACGAAAGTGACACGTTCTGCAACACGCTGCGATAGTTATTCACACCGACTCGTCACGGCGCACGAATCACGGCTCATGTGACGCCGGAACGATTAGCTTATCTGCGGGAACACAGGAGAGGACTGCTGAAGAAGCTTGCTGGACAAAAGAAAACATCTGCACATTATGCCAACACACGAGCGGGAGCCGACGCGTACGCGCATGCATATATAGTCCACAGAAAACTGATTGTCATGCTGTGTTCGTGTCATGTCAGCATAATGAGGGGGAAAAAAAAGAAACACTAGTTGGATTTCTGCTTTGCAAAAGATGATACCTACACAAACTTGATATTACAACACCTTATATATACTGTATAGGGCAATTTATAATAGCCTTTGTGTGTGGTTTATTAAAATATCTTTTTGTCAATATGATTTTTTTCCCCTGTCAAAGTGACCATGTTTGGATATGAGATTTAGCAGACAGGTATTACGAGACAGTTGAAAGAAGAGACATTTAGAAAAGAAAAGCTGGACCTGTACCTGACCAGAAAGGCGAAGAAGAGGGAGGAACAAAGCCGCAGCCGCCAGGAGGAACTACAGAGAAACTGGGCAAGTTATGAGGGGCTTAGCACATAGTGGGAGCAGAGATAGAAGCAAAGAAGGTATGGATTTGACAGAAAAGAAGGAGGATAGAGAAAAGTTGGCAAAGTCAGGGAAACAGTGAGGACCACGTTTTTAAAAAATGTTACACTACAACAGACAAAAATCTGCGACAAAGAAAATGTAAATGAACGAATTAGCGTCTGGCTTTCTAAAAATGGTATCATCCATTACCGATAGGGTTTATTGATATTTACGTCAGTGAGTAGTGTGGTTTTTCTTTTCAACAGCTGGTTTGGCTGAGCTCATGCTATCCAATTTCCAATTTTGTAACTTCCGACGCACACACAATCCTGCCTTACCATTCGCACCATGTCTCATCTTATGAGGTCACGCTGTACAATAACATGGAAAAACAAGGTTCGAAGCTATGGAACTAGTGATTCTGAGCAGGGGCAGTATGGTATCAAGTGTGTCTAGACACAGCGGGGAGCCCTGACACATTCTCTCCTTGCACTCGATATCCCATCAGAGGCAGCGGACCAGAGAAAACCACTTCCTGTCATCACAACAATATGTGTCTGTGCCTCCTCGCTCTTCCCCTGCAGCGATAAGTAAACGCAGGCCAACGTGTCAACCAGAGTGCACCGAATGACTGACTGACATCACTGCGGGAAGTAAAATACCAACATATAAAGTAACCCTGAATTAGTATCAATGTAAACAAGAGCAAATTTGATCAACTTTATAACATATTATATAGGAAAAAAGTCCAAATACTGTGAGAATAAAACACAAAGTGCCTCATATTTCCTAATTGTTTTTTCTTTAAAATACAACAGAAGCTACTGCAATATACTCCTGAATACATTTAGCCAACAAAAGCAGTAATTAACCAATAATAAGAGGAAATCCTGCTGATACTGAGGCACCAATCATCTCAAAGCAAGATGCCAGATCTTCTTTATTAGAGCACTTTGAACAACAGTTCTTGGTTCACGCATGATCAAGATCTAAACCTGGTATTTGTTTATTTATTTTTAGCCTGACATCTGTCTTTCTGTTTACCAGAGCGACGATGCTGTGCCCACACTCAGTCTGCCAACGGGGGCGGACGATTTAAGGCAATAATAATCCATTCCGGGATGCACCGAGACAACGGCGGCTCTGTCAAGGCTTGCTCACAAAAAAAAAAAAACCCAGCGAATGTCAGCAAAGCACAAAGACACTGCTTGCAGAGATCCGCTTTGAAGCCCGATGCTGCCGAAGGAGGCAGAGGGACGAGGATGTGGCAGAATTTTACATCCGAGCAGACACAAAAGGCTAACTTTGACTTTCTTCCGAGCTTCGTCTGCTTGCCTCTGCTGCATCGTGAGCGTCTGCACTTGCATGTACATCTTTACGCCACCAGAGTTTACCTCCAGCTGCTCTCGGCTCTTTTACATCAGACCGTACTCGCAAACTTTTTGACTCTTGTGGAAACGGGGCCGGTCCCTCGCTTGGAGTGGGGTGGTATTCCCCAGGAGTGTGTCAGCGGGCGGCTGTCACACAGTTTTCTCTACTGCCAGCCCAAGTGAAATGTCATGTCCTGTCAGGAAAATTGCGAAGCCATCTCAGAGCTGAGCGGTGTGCCGAGTGTGACGTTCGGTGGAGCAGGCTCCTGGTGCTTGCCTGGGGCATCAGGCCCTAACTGGGGCCTCTGCCGAGCCCGGCAGGCTGCCGAGGCTCGTGTCACTTACTTTCACTCAGCCTCTGTCACTTTTGTTTTCTGCCTCTGCCGCCATTACTGTTTCACAGTGGTGTCCCTTTCTACCTTGAATACGCCTTTTTTTTTTTTTTTTTGCATTTTAACCTGTAATCTGTATTTATACAACCCAGATTATTGTGTGTTAGAGTGGAAAAGCTATTTCAGTAGCTACCAGGTTAGGCTTTAGTCCCTTTTTTCCCCCCTCTCATTTTTTCATCTTTCCTTATTTTAGATTCATTTCTAAAGTCTATCTTCTCCTCATCATCTACAGAGAGTTTTTTTCTTTTCCTTCAATCTCAGCCTTCCATGCAGTAAATGAGCATCTGTCTCGGCTTTTTGACATTAAACAGTAACAGGCTGAAATCAAAGTAAGAGTATTTCTGTCTTACACCTGCTGTGAAACAGTAGAATGAAGACATGACTCATTTTCTCTGTGATAAGTTTAAGTAAATATTTATTACCTTGTATATTATTTATACAGTTACTGAGACTAGTTACCAAAAGATCTGATCTCCCTGCTGGAGCAACCTTAACTTGATATCTTTGTGCCATTTGAAATTTGTGTATTTTTTAATGCATAAGGCATCTAAAATTACATAGTTATATGGATGCTTATTATTGATAACTGTGATGATGTGATGCTGAGCTGTGTTTCCAGCTATCTGACCGCCTCTCCCTGATAATCTTGGCGTTTGGGAAGTGTTAGGGACTCACCGCTGCCGGCTCTGCTAATGCTCCTGCTTCCATTGGACGGTTCCCTGTAGGGCACCTGCAGAGTTGTGTCCAGACTGCTGAAACCCTCCTTCAGAGAGTACTGCTTGTAGTATTCCACCAAGTCCTGTGCCAGTCAATCACATGAAGGCAAAACTTTCATTAGCTTGTGTCCAAATATGAGAGCCATTTGACTAAAGTATCACAAAAGCAGAATAAACTGAGACCTATAAATATTGTACAGCCAAAGTTTCCGCTTGCACGCGTCGTTCTGTTGGAATACAGAATCACATCAAGGTGTTTACAGTCAGCGCTGCAGCAGGTGTAAGAATATCTCACCAGCACCGTTTTGAAGAGCCGGCTCTCTGCGATGTAAAAGCATCCATCCTTGGTCAGAATCTTGATGTGCTTCACTTTATCGTTAAACCTGCACAAAAAACAAAAAAAAAAAAAAAAAAAAAAGAGATGTGCCTCGTTGATCACTGATGCCGTAAATTTCTATCCAGTTGAGACATCGAACCATCGCTAAGGTCTGCCAGAAATAAATACGGTGGAAATAAATACAAAAATGAAAAAAAAACAAAAAAAAAAACTAAAGCATCACAGATTTAACAGTTCTGGTGGGTGTCGCTCATCTCAGGCTCAGCCTGGTGATGCAAATATTTTGACTTATAGGATCTGCAAATGCGTGTGAAAAGGCTGGTGTTTCTTTGTTGTTGTTTACCTTTCCGGGCATCATCACACCGGTGCATCAATTTCTTACCTACAAGCCGGACTGCTGAGACTATTGATGGAACTGACTCTGCTTAGCTTGAAAAATCTGAATGACAAAATGGGCGAAAACAGAAAAAACTTGGTCTGGTTTTGGCCTCACTGTGGTGCCTGTTGTCGCTTTTATTTGTACCAAAACTGGTGAAATAGACTCACAATCACTCGCACTCGCTAATTGGAACATATTGGAACCCATTTTTACTCCCTGATTCATTAATTAGTGCTGTGACTCCCTTGGTCTGTGCTAAATACAAGTGTCACCATATTTTTTGGTGGTGGGAGGAGGGCTCATTTCAAGGTCGGTAGAAAATGGGTGAAAAAAAAAGATAACATGAGTGATTTCACTTCACTGTCCTTGATAACAAACACCACAATCGATTAAATAAATGACTATAAAAAAAGACGATCACGTCAGACTGAAAAGCAGCTCACGCTTAGTACTTTCTTGAAAAGTACTGAAGTAAAGTTCAACCTTTCAGGCACAAGTGGGGGTGTCCTGCCAATCTGGTGTTGAGCGCAGTCCTGAATATTGCATACGTCCCATATGGTGACGTGCAAATGACACTGGGGGGGACTACATCGTAACTCTCTCAGGGCAACAGACAGAAAGATTTCAGTACGGTCACATCGCAAAAATCACTGATCCATTCTGAATATATGGTGAGTAATACATTATGTATGTGCATAACACAAGCCTACAGACAGGCCCTCTTCTTCTCCATCCTCCCACGGCTGCACGCACGCATGCCATCATGTGACACGTGTGCACCGATGATGACTTGCGGTGTTCGACATCAGAGAGCTGCAGTTGATTATTAGCGGCTCTCCGCATAAAGTCCCATTATCTCAAACCGCCATCCCGATAATGATCGTAAGCAGTAAGACAGGCAATTATGACTGGCGCGTTCAACTGGTCCTCCACATCAAAGCTTCAAAGGAGGGACCCGTGTGAGTGCGCCACACCAAATGGGCTGGAATGGTCCCAGACGTTCCCTCAGAGTGACACCTCGATCATTAGGATCTCTTTGTGGAGCAGCCGCGCCAGGTCACGAGGGCTTGACGGCTTCTTCCTTCCTTCCCTTTTTTTTTTTTTTTTAATAAAAAAGCAACAATCTTTGATGTGCTTAAAAGATATTCACTAGTCAAATGGACAATGGCGCTTCAAACGGGGGTCCTCGAGGCAGTGAACTCGCAGATGAAACAGCCATTTACCAACATTTGAAATAAAAAAAAAGACGGTTTTATCTACAGTTGAAGTGTGTGAAATGTACTTCTATGACTGGCAGCCGACAGATTAGCAAATAGTAATGCGAGCTATCAGAATGTCCTTGAGCATTTGTCTGTGCAGGCGAGACAGACAATGGATAAACCATCATGCCACCCCGCTGCTTCACTGGATTCAGTGAAGCTACATGAAGTGAACCTATAAAGTTTGGCTCTATTAGCAAGTTTTATCTGAAAAACATCCTAAAGTGAAGCTACATGAAGTGAACCTATAAAGTTTGGCTCTATTAGCAAGTTTTATCTGAAAAACATCCTAAACTGTTAGCTTAAACATTCCTGTTTCATTTTGACATGAGGTCGTTCCAGTGGGACAGTGTGGGGACCACTGTCAAAGTTCACCTTGGGCTGTTAATCAGCTGATGCTCAAGAACCTTTGACAGCCTTGTCAACATGAGGAGAACGCCTGAAACAACATATCTGGGAAGCAAGCGTACCTGCGTCACAGGCTGTGGAGCAGATGGCAGTGACGAGAAGAATCTTGTTTGGTTTTCAGGAGATTAGAAGTGAAAATGTTGAACAAAGGCCACCAGCCCACCCCAACTGTACACAGCTGCTTTAATTACCTCCAAAAGTTCTTTCTCTTACTTGTGTGTGTTTCTTGTTTTATTCAATCTGCTTTAACTTATAAATGGTTCACGTCTGTATTTGAGGATGCTGCATGGGAAATATACGGTGACATTGCACTGTTTTTATATATTTTAGTGGTGTCGTTCTTTCCATTTTTTGCTCGTGCCCGGCGAGGAGTCACACCGGGTTTTTTCGGACGTGAATGGGACACAGCATGAGCCCCTTCAGAGGCGTTCGTCCACCTGCTGCGCGCCTCGAGCTGTTTGTCTTCTCACGCTGAATCATCGTGATTCGGTCAGCTTGTTTGCCGGGGATGATGTTTGCGCCGCCCGTCCCCCGTGACCAGATTTTGTTTGGTTGTCCCTGCAAGGCCGTGGTGGGTGAAACCAGATCAACACAAACCTGTCACTTACTTTATGCTGAGAGCGTATTCCGTGCACTCTCTGGTCCTGTGGCGAACCAAATAGGTGCTGTTGTTTCGGTCTAAAAGCTCCAACTCTGCCTGGGATCTCTCCATTGGTCCTGCAAACCTGGACAAGGCAAGACACGGCTATTACATTTTATTACATAGACGACCTGAATTTGACTGTTTCGTACTAGAGTAATAACAAGTTTTGTTTCGTCCACTAGGTGGTGCAGTTATGTTTTTTTTTTTCTTTTTTCCTAATGTTCTAATCTTGTCTTTTTTGAAATGAGTTTTGGTTGTTAAATGCATGAATGAAGAGGCAATCTCCTCCCACTTTGGGAATATTACATTGAGGTTTTTTTCTTTTTTGCTTCTTTTACTTACCAGAGCTGGGAGGAGTAATCCACAGGTTTTGGAACCTGAAGTGGAAAAAGCAGTGTGGTTATTTTGTGGGATGACATGGATCAATAGAGATGAACAATTGGCAAAGTTTTGTGCCTCAAATAAACTCTTCCACGGTGGAAAGTGGCAATTGTGAATTGAGATGCTCAGCCGACGAGCTTTATTGATTGTGAAATGTGCACTTACACATGGACAGGGTCTAACGGCGTCACTTGGGAAGAAGCCAATCTTGCTCGTTGCCAGAATCTTACCCTGTAAAGGCAAACGGCTGTTAAACGCATCACAAATATATACACTGCTCAAAAAAAATAAAGGGAAAACTAAAATAACATCCTAGATCTGAATGACTTGGCTGATCCAACTTTGATGTAATGTCCTTAAAACAAGTCAGAAGGAGGCTCAGTAGTGTGTGGGGCCTCCACGTGCCTGTATGACCTCCCTACAACGCCTTGGAGTTACCTTGTGATGTTTAACTGTTCCCTTTATTCTTTTGAGCAGTATATGTCTGGCAGCTGCTAAACCTGCCTTCCCCCTTCTCTTCCCCTCCTGCACTCACTGCAATAATTCGTCTACAATTAGCACACAACAAGCAGCGCCTCTAATTCTCAGTCCAAGTTAATTATGGTTCAGACTCTGCCGGCAGTGAGATTTTTACAGCATCACAACAAGAGCCTCGTTTAACGCTAAATAATGGATCTTATCCCGTTCTTTGAAGGCCTAAGCAGCTTCCAGGCTCATACGAGTAACAACTGCTGTTTAGCTAACTGACCTCGAGCAAACACAAGCATCACATGAAAACCGGTATTTCCGTCATCCAGCAGCGCAGGCGCATTTCTTTCCGACTCCGAGTGAGGGGAAAAGTGTGGAAACAAACGAGGTTATATCTACAATTGTCCCCCATTCGGCATTCATAACCTCGAATCTTCCTCGGGTATGCTACCCCGTGGTCGGTTTATAGTCCTTCATTGAATTCATGACAATGTGAAGTTCCAGTTGGAAGTTTGGCGTCCGCGGAGTCGATCTGAGAAGACTGAGAGCGTGGGAACTCTTCGGCCGGTTTCCCGCCCCTGTTTATGCTTTCCTCTTTACTCCTCTTTATTAGAGTATGAAATGCTTTTTGGGAGCGTGCAAGCCCTGGCACTAACCAGATTGGAAAGCAAATCTTTAGCCATCTCTGTGATTCATTCTGTGTAATAACATTTCATCAAAGGTTTTTTGAGAGCCACTTTCTATTTGTTATGCCTTCAGTAAGCGTATGATAAAGATTAAACTTATTACTCTGGTGGCATAAACAGGCAGCAGCCAAAGGATCAAATGAAATTATGGTGATTGATTGTATTGTTCTGCCTGTGGGATGGCGGATAATTGCCTCCTGGGTAACAGGGGATATGAATTCTCAGTACTCTGTAATTTCATCCTCTAGCATCACTGGGGACGGCGAAGATTAAAAGCACCCCGTGGAATTACAATGCAAATAAATGCATTTTTTTTTTTGTCAAGATTCAGCTTTTTTTTTCCATCCGTAATGTGTGTAATCCAGAGACACGGCCCGAAAAATTCAGATTGTTTACTTCTTGAATTTTCTTCAAATGGCAGTGCAGCCGAGTGTTGTGGTTTAAAAAATGCAATTGCATTTGCCGCTCGAAGTTTTGCTTTGAAATCAACTTCATTGTAATGACGTTTTACAATGAAATCCGTCAAGCAAATGGCAAAAATCTTTCCTCATACAAAAAACATTCCTTTATTCTCTAGTAGAAATGAAACGGCAATGACTTTATGGCTTTAACAGTAACAAAACAGGGAATATTCAATTTTAATGTTCATGCAAATTGTGATGATGCTCTATAGACAATCCCTAAAGTTTCCCAAAACAAAACAGCTAGAAAACCAAGAATATTTTTATGAGCATAGAAGACACTTCCACCCTGTCGCTATGCTACCTTCACAGCCTTCATTAACATGAAATCTGCACTTTGCCTTCTTGTGTGCGCTGAGGTATAGAATTAATAACGCAAACAACACAGGAACATTACAAGAGTCTTGTTAGCTTTGCTTTGCAGGCACAAGACCTTTATTAACACCAATGTAAATTATCATTCCATTCATTTAATTAGCATGCGCAGTTACCATGGCAGCAAACAGTGAGGTGCCGCTGGGTTTCATGGTCTGACATTCTGAAAGCAGTTGGGTTGGCTCTCCTGCCACCTCCACTTCCACCTTGTGCTTTGTGACAACAGGAGGAAAGTGACTGACGGCCAACTCACGGCGACGCCGCTGGCGAAGGCTGCCGTCTGATTGGAGTAGCAGAGGGACGACACTGAGGCTTTCATGCTAATGTAAAGCTGCGCAAGGAACAACGGTGGGGTCAGGGCCAGATAAACGGCCAGTCCTGTTAGAAGACAGACGAGGTCAGGCGCCGCCAAGCGCTGGCTGACGTTCTGAGACGCTTGTTGACACATGCGTCTCGGTAAGGTCGTGCACCGCCATTAAAACACGCTCCTGAGGTCAAAGCATCGGCTGTTTTATTGTCTCTGTGCGGCACTCCGTTAATCAGCTGACGCCACTAACATGTTAGATCACCAGACGTCGGCGGTGATTCAATCTGAGGGGTGAAAGAGCAGACAGACGACCGCCGCAAACGAAAGAAACAAACACTCGCCAGATCTTAACTCCTGATGAGTTAATGGTAGCTTCCCAGTAAGGCTGTCACGATTAGGACTTTCTGGAGATGATTAATTGCAATTGACAATTATATTGTCTATTTTTTTTTCTTTTTTATATTCTTCTATCATAGCATTATGATATGCTTTAATAATACACATTCTGTACTGTACTGTACACCTTAATGAATAAGAGAAATTTAATGACTTTTTGAACATCAAGAAATAGTTCGGTGTATTGCTGTGGATGGTGCGTCTGTAGACGGTTCAGATTTGTTAGCGCTTCTGACTGGCACTTTTTTACGGCAAATTTTACAGGTCGCTTCATTTACGTTACTGGGCTCTCCTTTATCGTTAGGCCTAAAACCAAAATGCACCCACAGTGGTGCTGTGGTACGTGGCTTTGGAACCAGAACCTCCCCTTCCTCCATGTTGTTATTATCCTAGCCATAGCATATCATCCTGGCCATAGCATATGATCCTAGCCATTTTCATCTCGTTGTACATGTAAAAAGGTGTATAATGACAATAAAAGGCATTCTATTCTATAGCTCGCTGCCAATCCGATCAAGACGAGAGCTAAACAATATGTGGCTGCGACAGT
Organism: Pao palembangensis; assembly: GCA_015343265.1. NCBI lineage: Eukaryota > Metazoa > Chordata > Actinopteri > Tetraodontiformes > Tetraodontidae > Pao > Pao palembangensis. Next base: position 9,216,928 of record CM027093.1, read on the forward strand.
GATGTTGCGTGCTGCTTCTGACGCAATACGATGATGTCAGACTCAGATTCATAGTTGTTTGATGCAACTTTGTTTATAAAATAAATAATTGACGGTAATCGCGAATATGAAACATCATCTTGAATATGAAAAATAATCGCGATTGATGATTATTGTTATATTTGCGACTGCCCTACTTCCCAGAGACATAGACGCGATATGAACGTGACACTTTTGACTGCCTTTCTGCTCAATCTGCGGGACAAACATGCAGCGGCGATTCAAACTGATGACACACCCAGCCAAGACCCCCACCACCACCCGGGCCCATCGGGCCCACAGATGTTGAGATAAAACACAGAGGATGACGAGCGGCACGCACCTGCCACCAGGAGCTGTGCAGGTCGGCGAGCAGCAGTTCAATGATGTCGCCCTCGTGAATGCTAAGCGGGGGCCCACAGTGGGGAGAGGGAATGCCGCTGTAGGCCCTGATCACGACCAGCCTTGGTAGACCTGGGAGAGGCAGAATACAAACACTGATGTGAAAAGTTGCTTGAAAATTGCCTGATAAAGTAGGGTTGATGGTCATTTTATAGGCGCACTTATCGCCATGAGAGTTTAAATTAAACGCACAATAATCTGTTTAAACCTTTCTTTAAGGACTGATTGTGTCAGTTCCTGCAGAGGCCCAAGGTTTTCCAGGAGAGTTGCCACCCTCACCGCAAAAAGCAATCAAGAGAGATTCCATGCAGCTCTTCAAGGCCATCCTCAGCTCCGAGATGAAAAGCACAGACACACCACGGATGTCAACCATTTTTAAAACTATAAGTGTGCTTCGCAGGGTGGTAAAGGCAGAGGGCAGCAAACAGAAGCCTGTCGATCGATGTCCCATAATGAAAATCTAAAAAATACGAGTAACTCAAACCAAAACTGCCGGAAAAACGACGAGGTGGGTGAGAAAGGTCCCGGTCAGTTACTGATCACGTGAGTTTGATCCCTGCACAGCTGATTTACTTTGGAGGGAAAATTCATCTCCTGGGGTTCCGTAGCGCTGCTATTTCCCTCCAGCGCTCGTCTGAGACCAACACTAAACACCCCTGAAAGCTTCAAAGACAGACGCACACTCCCCCCACCCCTTGTCACAGACGTATTACCCACCCAGCCGCAGCCGCCCCACACACACACACACACACACACACACACACACACACACACCAAATGCCTGAGGAAACTATTAGCTGACGTTGACCCCATGTGAATGAAATATCTCACATTCCTGTTTTTAATAAGAACAATAAGCGCAGATGTCTTTCTCATAAAGCCCCTTATGGAAATTGATTCATCACAAAGGCGCAGCTCAACGGCTGACGCCGAGGCGCTGCTGAAAGCGCTTCCCTGCCAGAGTTTCTCGTGCCGCCTCATAATGATTCCACCCACTCCAGTGCATCTCAGTGGAGCCTCAGGTTTAGGGATCACAGCAGGTGCGAAGGAAAAGATCTCATTTTTTGTGCTTTGGTTAAGTATTCCACTGTTCCATTATTCATTGGTTATTCTCACTCAAATATGTTTGCCAGGAGGAAAGATCTTTTCTTTTGAACCTTTCCGGGATTCGGCATTAGAGCGTTTCAGGATGGTGGAGAGAAAAAAAAAAAAAAAAAGGTGATGTTTGGTAATATGAAATTAACTGAGTGGTTGGGGTGCAACCTGTCAACCCTGGGTCTCACTCTGCTGCCTAAACTGTCTCCATCCCGTCGTGCTGCAGAACTGAGGTGACAGCGGCGTAAAAGGTAGCACAGAAAGCCTCCAGTAAAAACGGCCAAGTCATACTGACCTGGGTCTGGCGGCGGCGGTGGCGGCGGGGTGCTTTCCTGTGGACGGGGAGAGAGAAAGCAAGACAAGGCAAGTGAACGTGGAGGAAAAGGAAGAATGGCGGCACAAAAGATTGATGAACGGAGGGTTTTATTTTTCCCGCAGGACCCTTCTGACCTGAAGAAGGCATCACATTTCGAAAGGAAGTGCCCGTAGGCTTCGGTCCTGTTTGAAAATGGCAAACCTGACGGAACACTGGAACGACTGGTTTCCCATTTGAGGGTAAAGATTTGAGGGAAACCCTATCACGAGCATGCACAACAAAGAATTTCCAATGACAACTGTGATCATTTTGATGCAACCACATACCACAGTTTGTTATTTTAGTTTTAACATAAATATAAGCATCTTTCTTTGCTTTGACATCTATTTCTGAACCTGCTGTAATGTGTGAATTGCCTTCTGCAGGATCAATAAAATCCATCTTGTCTTCATCTCTAATCGCTCTCATTTGTATTCACCAGTTCATCTGCTACTGAGTTTTTTTTTTTGTTTTTTTTTGATCAATGTTTAATAAATCACTTCTTAGCTCCAGATACACTCTCAGATGTGAACCGCCAGATCATCTTAAGGCTTAGAATGCCCATTCCCACAGGTGTGTGCAGCAATATCTCGACATGTGAGACTGAGTACAGGCAGAAAATACAACCGTCAGTGCCAGCTGGGTGTTAATTGAAAGTTGTGCCATCAATAATCTCATATTTAACTTGTAGATATCTCCACCAAATATATATATAATATAATAGCACATACAAACACTGCCATCTAGTGGTAAAAAGTCGCAAGAGTACCCATAAAGAGGCAGGTGGGATATTTCTGTGATTTTTGTGTCCCTGCTAACATCAGCGGAAGCACTGGTTGGCTGGACACGTCAGCACCTGCTGTCCACTCAGATGTTCACTATCAAGGTTTGCTTGTCTCCCCTTTAAAAAGAAAATGTTCCACTTGTATTTTGATGTGATGTAGGAAAAAAGAAAATGGTGAATTGATAAGGATGTCAGAATAATTTTTGTATAAACTCTACCATTTAATGGGTTTGTCATTTTGAGTTTGTAAAACACAATCCAGCTATTAGTCAGAGGGAAATTGTGGCCCAACAATAAGGATTCTGTTCACTAAATCAGTTTCGGAACGCTGACGTGCTCTGTGACCTCAGCCACGTTACGCTTCAGTAATCATGCCGACTTGTGTGTCTGAGGTGAAAAAGAAAATATTCCAGGTCTTACCTTGGGCCTCGGCTTGGCAGAATCCGCAGCGGGGAGCGGCGCTGACACTGTGAGAGGAATACAATAACAGAGCGTGGTGACTTCCTGACATACAGCCCTCAAGTGTCAACCTTGGGCCGCCTCGCATCACACCTCAGAATGCTTAAAGGCCAAAGAGCTTCTGCTCAGCAGGCTTGTCAAAGACCTGAGACACTTTTAGCAGTGAGCATATAGAAGAGAGAGGGTAATCTAGCAGAAGTCCAGCCACTGACTGGTCACAACGAGCTCCAGCCTGACAAGGAGAAGCCAGGAACTAATGCAAGAGGACGCCAAACGCTTACACAACGACTTCTGACAACCTTTGTTGTATAATTAGCTTGTATTTCTACCTGAAGGTAGAGGATCTAGATTCCAGCATTTATCACAAATGTGTTCTGAATAACATCTGTGGTTTGAAACCCGACGTGCACCCATCTCACCTGTTCTCCCGCAGACTCCCAGTTGACCCAGACACTCCTTATGAGTCTCCAGCCCACATTTTAGGCACAGGTATCCCTGGTTAAAGATGCCCCTGGATACAATAAAACCACGGGAAACATTTCATTTTGTAGCAGCCTCCTCCAGAGGAACAGCCCAGCGGTTTCAATTTTCAGGTGTCTGCTGCACTCTCAGCGTGCAGAAAAACCGAAACCAGCAAACGTCTGTTCATCCCTCCCAACTATTTCATTTAAGATAAAGGGGAAAAAAAAAACGGTGATGTTTCTACTCTGCATCAGTGTGTCGCTAACAGTTGAATCATTCAAAGGTTTGTTGTCATTTGAGGGGAAAAAAGGTGCAGACACTGTGAATATTACCTGAGCAAAAGGTGACAAAAACTACAGGAGGTGGTCTTTTCAAAAGTGTGCATCTTGAACTGGTGGCAGTTGTGGTTGGCTTTCTCCGGTCGTATAGCTGATCTAGGACCAAAACAGGGCAGAAACACCGCGTTGAAAGAGGACAGCGTAGTGTGAGCTTTGCTGCTGACTGATTTGTGGTTTGAATCTAGCAAACTAGAAAGTAATGGTTTTATCTGCGTCAAATAGCAATCGAGGCGTGGGACCCCTGAAGGTTTGCGGCGAGGTGGGGGTCTCCATGGAGACCATAGTTTAAGAACTGGCTGAGTCAACACCTCACACACCTAATTGTGTTCCTTAAAACTATTCCTGACCGCCTCTCAGTGCTCATAATGTTTCTGATCGATGTATTAAACTCAGTTTCCTTTCAGTCTTTCAGACGGAACACAATTTCAAATCGAGCGCGTGTGAATGGAGAGGGCTCGAATCAGTCCAATTTTGAGACGAGAGGGAAAACTGAAACATCCTAAATAGCCTTTGTAGACCCTTAAATGACACAAAACACATTTTTCTTGAATACACACACATCAACATCGCGGTGGAGCCACTTTAACTGAGTGCTCCATCACGAGCCCACGGCTTTTATCTCGCCACTATTTTCTTTTTGTGAATGGACCCTTTCTGGTGTCTTTACCCAATGCGCACGCATAGTGTGTGTCCGTGCTCCCCACGATCATCGTCTTGTGTGCACACTGGCAACTTCAGATCACGTCGTGGACAGAATAGCACAAACTATGCAGCTCCAGAAAGTCCTGGGCTGCAAGACTCTGTGTGTGTGTGTGTGTGTGTGTGTGTTATTGTTCACTTCCTGCCAGTGTGTGCTTGATTACAGCTCAGCCTGATCAAACAGTACAGATGAAACAGTCTTGAAATAACATGCATTCATGTTATTCCACAAACACCACACACACACACACACACACACACACACACACACACACACACACACAGGTCTATGCAAACATTACCGACTGTTGCAAATGTACTTTGGCCATGACTCCGTGCACTTACATGGCCATTTCAAATCGGTCCAGCCACTTCTTCTTCAGCTCTCTGGTTTTAAAAAAGAGCTCGAATCCCGTGTGACCCTGCTGGTGAGTCACGTAGAACCCATAACACCACTGCGAAGGTTAGAGAAGGAAAGTTCAGAATGAACATGTATGTCTCATAAATACAACTGTAGCCTTGCCATGACACGGTAAAAGAAAATACATCTTTAAAACTACGGCATCGCTTCCAAAGATTGAAAGAGGACAAATGCTATAGCAGCTCGGCCAACGAGGAGCATCCCTGAAGGTCCTGGAGGACGGGGACAATGAAGCCTGCTGATTGGTGGAGCAGGAAAGCAGCAACACCATGTTAGCGCCTTATTAGGACCAATGTGTCTTTATACGCTGTTTTAAGAAGAATTATATGATACATTTAGAATCCTATAGTTGTGGGTTTATTTAAATTTCCTTATATTTAGGGGATGCTTTTTTTCCTTATTCCTTAATCGATAATATCTCATCGCCTGTTTGACCATTTGAAACTTACAAACATGTCGGCTTTCCTTTTCTCTGTTCCAGTGCAACCGGGGTGCATGTGTTGGGCCTCCTGAACGGCCCAACACATGCACCTAGACCTCCTAAGGTTAAATCACTGATGAGTGTGCGGGTGCTCAGTGACACCAGGTTCAGCAGAAAATGATACATGGCTGTAAGCAGCCTCGGAGGACTCTATCCTGTGGCGTGTGTGTGTGAGCGAGAAGCGAATGTATGTTAAACGCGTGTAGAGGGGAAGCACTTGTCTTTTTTATTTATGAATAAATCTTTGCATAAATGTCTTAAATGTATATGTAATGTAATGTAAATGTATAAAAGTCTTTTCTCACTGGTAGTGTTTGGTTTTGGTTTTGTACTCGGCTCAAACTGTTTTATCTGCAGTCTGTTTTTAAGCACAGGCAAGTAATTATTGCAGTGTTCAAAGTGTTGGTGTTATGAGAGGTCAATGACCCTCTGCTTATGTTGAATGATGACGCTGTGGTGCAGCCTTTTCTGCATTGTTGTTTTTCTTTTTTTTTTTCCCTCAAATGAATGTTTGTTTTATCAAACACCAGCAGATACTACAGCTTATTTTCAGCACCTGACTGAAAAACAAGATCCAATAAGTCAAAATATTGAGATACTCATACAATTGAGTTACTAAATTAAAAGACTGAGTTACTTTGTCTTGTCGATTTGTCGAGTTACTAAGTTAAAGTACTGAGATGCTTTGACAACACCTTCAGTTCCCGACTCAAAACAACAACCTTAGATCAGACCCAGTGCCTTGGAGACACAGGTACAGGGTCAGAATTCAGGTAAAATCAAAGTCTATTTATTCCGTTCAAGTCAGTAACCCAGGCAGGATAAGACAGATCGCTCACAGGCTCAGAGGTCAAAAAAAAAAAAAGGGAAACACAGCTTATATACACTGGAAGGGGGGTGGGGGGTGGTGGAGACAACAAGACACAGGTGGAACACATTAGGGCGGACAAACCAATCACAGTTGGGAAACTTGACAGGAAGACGAGGATGACACCAGACTTCAAAATAAAACAGGAAACGACATGGCCAGAAACCTGGACAAAACAGAGCCTTAACCTTAAGTGGTCCTGACACCTAAACTTATTGTATCACATTATAAATCATTATTATGCTAGTGATACACACGGTTTTCAACTTAAGACTTTTGATCCCGTTATTTTCACTTGACAACTCGTTTAGCGTTATCAAGTTATTTTGACTTGATAACGCTAAATTTTGTGATTTTATCTTGGTGTTTTGACTAAGTCACTCAATATTTTGACTTGCTTTTTTTTCCATCATGTGCAGAAATGGGTTTCCATAACAATGGATTCCATTTTCTGCAGTTCATAAACTCAAAAATTTTGGCGTTTTTAATCAAACTGAAGTAAAACCTGGGAAGTTAGTGCGATCCACACCAATATTTATCTAAGCTGTGTGTTTCAGGGATTTTCCTTCTGGTATATAATCGGCAACATATTTTCAAACTAAAGACAAAAAGCAGAATTTCAAACACTAACTAGTAATTACTCTTATTCTGCTGCTCTCATTGGCCAGAAATGTTACTGCCATGTGTACCAAACACACGCATACACACACACTGAGCTGTCAGCGTCACATTAACGAACAGACAGCGGTGAGAACAGCATCTGCAACAAACATCAAGGAGAAATCATGTCCCTTCCTGCCCAGTCCGGCCTGCAAATCTATGAAGTGAAAAACAGCATACCGCCTTGAGGTACATGGGTCAAGAGGGGGGAAACGATTCTAAATCCCGATGTTTTTAAGGTGAAATTCAAGACACACAATTATATTTGCATAGAACGCTGCACCCCGTGTGTGCTGCACCCCGTGGGTGCAAAGAATAAAACCACATTCAGGGGAATCTGCAGCAGTATGTAATTGCGTTTGGCAGACAACTGACCTTTTTGCCCTCTCTGTCAGAGGTGGGGTTGTTGGTGACTTTGAAGCAGTGGAGATCCAAAATGTCCTTCATCTCGTAGTTGTCTCCTCTTCGCTTGCAAACAATCACAGCCACGTCAAATAAGAAGATGTGCCTGTAGTGGAGGAAAACACAGGGTTATGTGGGCAAGAGGGTTGGCCCAAATAGAACTTACAAACAAAGCAGCTTTGGTTGATTGGTTCTATTTCCAGCTGATTCACCATATCAATAAATGCAGGTTGAAAAGTCAAGGCTTTTGTTTAACGGGCACGTTTACGGAGCAGCTAACACCACCTGTCTTGCTTCCGCTTGTCCACACTGGAGACCATGCGCACTTCGCTGTCGCCTTTCGGCCGGCCGTAGGTGATCAGAGGCTGATTCTGAAAAATAAGAGAGGATGCGCGATGATTAATAAGGCTAACAAGGCCGGAAATCAGCATTTTTCACCTCATCGTGTATGACCTTTCCTTTGACCTATGTACCTTTAACCATTTTTGTGTATGGTCCTCATTTAAAGCTGCTGAAATCCTAAAATTATGGGGAAAGTTTTTTGTCATGTCCCCCCTTTTTTTTCTTAATCAAAGGGCGACGCAGCGGCGGGATAAACTACCGTTACAGCCGTAGATCACACATTGCTGTGGTTCATCCCTGGGTTAGACCCACACACAGGCCGTGTATATGAAGCTTGACAGCCTGAGCCACAACACCTACTGGTTTATGCTTCGGGGAAGACAGTTTCAGGCCGTTCCCATCTTGTTAAAACATTTCAACAAGTAAGAGAGAAAGTTTGACTTTCTGTACAGTTGTCATGGAAACTCAGCCATTTTAAAACACAGGCCTGTGGAGTTTGGCACTCCGAAGTGAAACCGCCACTTGGAATGTCTTTATTGCTTTCGTTTTTGTGTTTGTTGTCAAGACCTGACCAGCTCCAGTTCACAGTCGACGGTTCTGTTTGTTTATCAAAAGGGAAAAAGAAAACTGCCCAGAGGACAATCCTGCTTCCGAAGCAGCTTTTAAGCAGGTAACAAGCTGATTCACCTGCGTTTAAACAAGGTCTCTGAGCTGTGCTCTGTCTGACTCCTGGTGGAACTCAAAGGAAGAACCCTGCTGACCAGCCTCAGCCAATGAAAGAAAAGCAGGAGCATCCTGATGCTAATTTGCGCTCTCCCGGTTAGCGGTTAACAATTGGTTGCAGGAAAAACAAAAAAAGAATTTTAGTTTACCAGGTTTTCAATCGACCTCTGGTACTGGTCGATCTCCCTCAGAGTCTCATTATCTCTCTTCACTTCATTGACGAACTGAGCCAGGTCCTGGGCAACACACACACATACACACACACACACACATCACTGGTCATTGGTTGATCTAGACAAACACACCGTTCTGTTTTATAAGGAATCACGCTCACTTTCATGGCATCGAGAGCGACCTTCAAGTTGCTCTTGTCGGTGGCGTCCTGAGTGTGTTTTACCAGCTCCTGTTACAAGACAACATAACAGAAATCAACATGCTGTGCACTGAAAACCACTTGTTAGGGTTAGGGTTAGGGTTTTTTGGGGGGATTTTTGTGAGAAGAACGTCAAAGCGCCAACACCCCAGGGTGCACAAGAACAAGCTGGGACGGCGTGCAACCAAGTTTTCTCTTTGCGCATCGATTTAGCCCATTTACCGGAGCAAATCTGCCTCTGAAGGGAATTTTCACACTTAAAAGGCAGTAAAACATCAACTGCTTCAGATGCAGAACCACATTTCCAGTTCTGACTCTAGTTTTAGAAACATTTACAGTTAAATTTGCTTTTATTAATTCAGATGCTCTGAATAACAAGTCAAAGTACGCTGAAAATAAACACCTTAACAATATGTTTTTGGGAGTCTCCAATCGTTTTAATGAACATTTGCTCAATATGTCTGAGGCAACATACTCGGATGATTTTGTTTACCTGATTGCCATTGTAAATTAATTCTACATAAAAATTATGTTTTGGAAACATGACTGCTGTGGGAATACAGCAGTTCATAAAATAAATTATAATTAACTATAACATTATATCTATGTTAGAAACAAAATTACTAGCATATGAAAGGGTTTGAGTCAGTTATACACTTGATTACCCCTATAATATCAGTGCAAAATGAATTCCATTCACAGCAAGATCTCGCCATTTACCAAGATGACCTTTACCCTCTACTACAATTTAAATCAGCTTTCCTCTCATTGTCTTCATCCGCCCTGGCTGCTATATTCTGACCTTTGATCCACACTAACCGAGGGAGCTAATGTCACACCTTTTTACAGAAAACAGAAAACATGCTTTGACTTTTGATTCCTGCTCATGTTTAAAGCATTAAGTTCAAGCTATATTAATTAGTTTGCAATCAGGAAAAAGAACACACTTGATTAAAAATATGTAAAACCTTTAAAACAGATTGAAAATATATTAATTAATTCACCCTTTTTCAGAGGTTTAAGATATAAATAGCATGTGAATACCTAAGTGGCAAAATAAATTATTGAAGCCCGCTGAGCAGCAAAAGCAAACATTTGGTGGATGTCGCCCCCCAGTGTCAACATTGGGTATTGGCATATGGAGTCACAGCAAACAAACTTCTATGTGAAAAAACTATAATACAATAGATAATATGTCGGAAGCTGCAAAGAATGTGAACAGAATATAGATCCTTGCCCATGTCTGATTAAATACTACTCAAGTGTTGCCAAACCTGAAGCAGTAGGTGATACTTGAGGACCCTCTGCATGGGTACAACGAGCAGATCCCTCAACGTAAATTTCCCATTGTTGGCTCTCTTTGAGCATTCCTGCAAAAAAACATCCGTTTGAGTTATTTTCAAAGAAATATAGTAAACCAAAGCATCGTTGGGAAAAGGGCAATTGTGCATACGGTGGATTATGTCTGTCCCACCTCCAGCTTTAGACGAACATCCTCCTTTTCTTTGCAGATGTGGTCTAAAAAAGTGATGGCCACTTCCACCTGACTGCAGTAAATCCCATAAACGAGCAGCCTGTAGTGAAGAGCAAACTCACAGGCTATAACACACACACACACACACAAAGAAACCTACGGTATTTTGATTACCTTTCTTTATAGCTGATAAAAATCTGGTAAAGGTTTGAGGCGTTTTTATTCAGGATGGAGTCCTGCAGGTCCAACAACAGGCTCTTGTGAACTTTAACCAGGTCCTGCATCAGAGAACCAAAACACCCAGGTGTGAACACAACCACTCATCGCACCTTTATTTTTGAGGGGGGCGCATCACGGAGGTGAATCTACCGGAATGTTGATGAAGACTCGATCGATTTCAGCAGCAGAGATGAATTTCTTCAGAGGATTCAAGAAATACTGAAGAGAAGAGAGAAACGTCAGGAGCGAAAAGCGATTTTATGCTCGGACTGAAACCGGCAGCCGCCGCTGCCTGAGCTGATGAGCACATAATGAGAGGGTCAGCGCTTTAGAAAAAAAGAATCCTGCATTGTTTTAAGCATTACAATGTTCTGTTAATTCAAAGAAACATCAGAAATAGGACTATGGTCCATGTTAAAGAACACCTTCTCAATGGACTCCAGGGTCTCTGTGTATTTCTCCTCCGTCTGTTTGATCTCTGAGAGACAGCAGCTGCGAACGTCCACCTCGGCCTGCGTCTGGAAACACAAACGTCTTTGGGAGGAGAACCTTTTCCAGAGTTTAACCGCAGAGTGCTGCCCCGCGCGTTCACGTGGTGAGCAAAATAAAAATCTCCAAGATCAGTTTCAGAAGAAGCGGCTCCAATTACCTTCACGCTCGTCACCCGAAACATCCCATGAAGTGTGTGTGTGTTCCTGTGTGTGACTCATACCAGCACCAGCGGAGGTGGCTGCTCAGCCCGCATCAGGTCTTCATATATCTTTCCACCAGTGCAGTTGTCTTCCAGTCCACAGACAACAGCGTACAAGTCGTCCTCATCTTCAGGGGCATTCTCGCTGTCGGAAAGGGACAAGAACACACAGCCAGGTATTCAGCAAATGAATCTCGTATCATGACAACGGCAGGAGACATTATAATAGTCACTGTTTTCCCAAAATCATACAGATAAATGATCGGAGATGAGTTTGGAGTCGAGCAGCCTCTTAATATAAATAAAAGTTCAGAACAGGTAGACCTGCATTGTTTTGCAAAATTCTAAATGAGATGAATAATATTTTCAACATTGTCTCGGCTTCATCCCTTTGACGTGACATTTTACATCATCTTCATCCTTCCGTCAAGGCGTCGGCGGCGCCCATCTGCGGGAGGCGCTGCAGCCCTCAGCAGAAACGCACAGAATTACTCATCCGCCGCCTCTGACATTAACAGAGAAGCCGAGCCAGCGCTTTTACCAAAAACCTGTTTGTGTGGGTGACTGGACCCCTGGAGAGCAGAGACGACGATCTGCAGCCCTGAAAAAAACGATCACGGTGACGGGCCCGGAGAGGAGCCCTCATACATACTCAATCAGGTCCTCCAGGTTATTGTAAATGTCCTCATCTTTCAGGCTCTCCTCGATCGGAAATGGCCTGGGAAGGACAGCACAGCAGCGGGTTGAAAAAAAGAAAACACTATCAACTGTGTGTGTGTGTGTGTGTGTGTGTGTGTGTGTGTGTGTGTGTGTGTCATTTCTGGTAATAACCGCTGGAGTTGGAGTTGAACAGGTGAGATGTTACTGCGGTGTGAGACAGAGGTCGAGGAAGTGGTTGGGTGGGGGATGCATCTGCAATTATTCTGAATTTTAGGTGACCTACTTGAATCCTCCTTGCTGCGCAATTACTGTGTATGACAGCCTGGATAGGGTGTCCATAACCTGGTGGATGGGGGGGAGACATGTTAATCCTTGTTTGAAGTTTGAAACCTTCATTCAGCATTCAAGGCTCCACATGTGACCTGATTCGCACCGATTTCAGCCGCCTCCGTCAGTAACTCGCATACAGACAGCAGCAATGATTAGACTCGGGTCCCGATCTTTAGAGATGTAGCAGCAAGATACACTCAAGCATTTGACGCCATTGTCAAAGGAACGATCTTGTGCACGTTTAGGCCTGAAATCATAGGATTGACTGATGCTCGCAAACTTTTTGCGTCTGTAGATTCCTACCGGTCTCATGCCCTTATCCATCTGGTGGAAATATGAGCTGCCTGGGTCCCATCCAGGCTTTTATTCATGTCCCTAAAAGCCCGAAATTCTCCAGGAATCCAGTAACACCTGGACACGCATCCACCTCTGATGTGACTGGATCCGTGTTGAAGACGAAGGGCTGATCTGTTGTGTTCAGTTCTAAGTTCATGACGCACCATTATCATTTGTTTGTTTGGGTTACGGGGACGCTGATGCCCCCGTCCAGACGTCTGCACCTACCAGATCTGAAAAGATTCTGCAGCGGCAGCTTTGGTGCCGAAGGGCCGTCTGTCTGCAGCAGAGCACCTTCCTGTGCGGTTAGAGGTTGCTGTTTGTGCTGAAGCCAGGTGTGAACTGGCTTCCCGCACAGTCCTGTGAGCATCCTGACGGCGGACAGGCTTCACACCTCAAAACGAAATGAAAACTAAAACCCACACCCACTTGTGTTCACCGTGCTTCGCTATGTTATTGCAAAACTGTCACTATCCCTCAGAGGGGTGAGAACCTATGCTGGCAATGAAGGACCAAACTGCATTTACAAGGATTAGAAATGTAGTAATTACTTTAAAAAAAAAAATTACATTAAAAAAAAAAAAACTTTTTTTATGTTTCATTTATAGCTCTAATAGATTGACAAAAAAGCTTGGTTGCTGTTTGCCGGCAGGAACTCTGCAGAGGAATGTAGGTTATAGGGTGCTCAGGATATTCAGGAGACTAACGCTCGGTCTACATTCAAGACTTGGCCCAGCGTGGCCCCAGCGGATTAGAGATTGGGGACCTTTAGGATGTTTTCTGGAAAATAAGGAAGAGATTTGAGCATTTGTTGTTCCTCTGTACAACCACTCTTGGAGGTGGTTCAAGATAATCGCTCCCACCAACACACACACACACACACACACACACACACACTCGTGCACTGACTTTTAACTAATTCCATGGGAGAAGTAAAGGCACAGCGCAATCTGCTCACGGCAAACTTGTTTGTTTCATGGACTAACTTTAAAGATGGCTGAGATTACGCGGCCCGTCTTGGATGAACTGTGGGATTACCGTCAGACAGATTAACTGGAAGCGTCTGTACAACGCCACACACTGAAGTGAAAGAAAAACAGCTGATGTGGGTAAATGCATGTGAATCCCAGAACACTCTCCTCCATGTGTTGGAGGATAGTGTGCTTTCACAGCTCTTTTTTTAATGTAAATGAGCGCACTGGAGATGTAAGCTTAGCAGTTAGCTTAGACAGACACCTTATTGGTTCTGAGCCCAAAATTCTGGAAATAAAAAAAAGGGAATTATTGATTATAGAAGTATGACCGCACATATATAAAAATAGAACTGATTGCATCTCTCCGCATTTTACTGTGACACGCTGCCTTTCTTGAGCCCATGAGGCTAAATTTTACATAAATACGTACGAAATGTGCTTTTCGAATAAATCTTGTTCTATTCGGTGTGTATTGATGCAGTTCTATTCAAGCCAAACATGTTTCGTCGCACACCAAAGATGCTGTGAGGCAAAGAACCCAACTAAAGCAACAAAAAATAGCTTTTTGTTCACCGGGGTCTTGAACTGTGAGTGAGGGATGAGTGAGTAGCAAAGAAGAGTGCACTGCAGACCCAGTGACCTGGTAAAACTGCGCACGCACACACACAAACACACACGCGGGTGATAATGCTCCGATAAAAAGAAAACCAATCCCAAGTGCTCCCATGCTCTCAAACATGCAAATATATTATGAATGCATGTGTATATTATACATTATGTTCCAAAACGGGGTGAATATGTTGATGATTACATCATTTTAACTAAAGAGTTTGCTGATTGCCAGTGATCGGACAGCGATGAACCACGAGAGCCACGCAAAGAGTGAAAGACGGCCGTGGGCCTTACCTTCCCAAAGTCTCGGACATCAAAGAGATCAAAGGCGTCAAAGAGGTCGCTCTTCTTCATGGCGAACACCGCGTTGCAGGACGCGAGGAACGTGCGGATGTTCTTCAAACACAGGAACTGCAAAGACAACAATGGCGCCCGTCAGTTTTCATGTTGAAGAAATGACCTGAATCCTGTAAGAATCCAGATCTTAGGCCCTGGGAAGGTCCTAAGAGGTCAGAATTTAGCAGAGTATAAAATCTGCTAAACTGCTAAAATGGTCTGTAAAAATTACAGGCTGATCCTGTTTTTGATCGTGCGGTTTTTAAAAAGAGTGAAAACTCATATGAAAACACTCATATGAAAATAAAAGTGAAAGTTTCTCTGTGTGAAAGGAACGCAACCATGAACCAATGCACTCCCCCGGTGTCACTTTCTAAAAGGAAATGTGGAAAGAGTGCAGTTCAGCATCTACAGCGGAGGCCTCGCTGCATCCAGGCCGTTTATCTGAAGCCTGGAAACTCTATCGTCACCTCGGCTACCTGAAATGGAAGCAGAGGGGATGTCCAGTCTGCCATTTCTCTGAAAGGCAGAATGGAATCAAGATTGTTGAGAACAGTCTCCTTTTATCGCACGGGCTCATCGCTGGAGACGCCTGTAATCGCTCCCTCCAGGGGCTCTGCAAAGGAAGTGAGTGAGCGGCCTCGTAGCCACAATGCAGCATATTTCTATTCTAACAAGCGCATATGGCACCAAACCAACGTGAAGGGTCCTCGAGAGCAGTTTGGGCTTTCTACAACACTTAATAAACAAACTTTTATAGCTCCAACACTTCCTGTCTCTCCTTCACCCATGATACCACCTCCAAGAACGGGGCGCATGAAAGAGCTCACACACACACACACACACACTTTTCTTGAACGTGCTCGAATGACCCACAGCTGGAGGGCGACCGCTGCCCCATTGTCCGGCACATCCAGCCTCAGGTTTTCTTTCAATGTCTAGCGACAACAAAAGTTGAGTGCGAGTGCGCTGACAGGGACAGACAGAATCTGACGTGTGGGACAGATGCATCTGCAGATTTTCTGCACTGAATTCACAAACTCGACTGGATATGCAAGAATAAACCCCCTGGAAGACTATTTTTGAACATAGAAACATAGCAGGTTGTAGGAGCCGATTAAGATGTGTTATTTCTTGTAACAGAACGCTGCTACGGAGATTGGATAAAGATCTGACCTAATGCCTGAAAGACTCGTACCAGAAGTCTTGTTTCTACACTGGCACGTCGGACATTCCCATTGAAGGTGTAGAAGAAGAGGTGGGCTTTCAAAAATATTTTTTAGTTCACTGAAAGAAAAGGGGTGGGGGGGTTTGTGGAGAGGAAAGGAATGATCTTAAGTCCTGAGATTCTCCTGGTGTCACGAAGCTTCGGCTGGTCTGAAAAGAAGCTTGTGCACACGCAGTTAAACTTCTCTGGGTGGATCAAAGTGGGGATTTTATCAGACCTCTCCAGTGGCAGAGGGAAGAATTATGGGTGAAGAGGTCAAGACTTTGGGCTTTTACAAGCATTTCCTCAGTTAGTTAAAGGCTGTTTGTTGAAGCGTCCATTTAAAAATCCAGACATGAGGTTAATTTAGACAACGAGTATAATCTATTCATGGGTTTACTCCTGTTTTTAGGTAATAAATGAACGGAGACATTGAGGTGTACTGTACTACTTTTACATTTTCATTACACTTGGAATACAAGAGCGGTTTAATGTTTTGGAACACGAATTCTCCCAAATTCTGACGTCGAGTGCGTATGAAACCCCCAATACTGTCGATCTCCAGCATTTTCACAGCACTTTTGCGGTTCTTTTTGGCATTCAAAGTTAAAACACGGTTAAAAAGCACGGTCTGCAGTGGTTGTTCTACCTGTGACATCTGAGGCCGGAGGTTGATCTCCTTCAGGTTGATGGTGTGAGGTCTCAGGTTGTTCAGAAGTTGGCACAACAGCACCCCGTCCCGCAGGGTCTGTGCCAGGTCGAACACCTGCGCCGCGTCGGCTGTGACGCGGTGATTCGCGGGTAGCACTTTGCAGCTGATTAGCCACATCGCGCACTGCCTCCAGTACTCCATGTTCACCGGTCCGGGCGGGGAAAGTTGGCTGCTATCGTCTGGACATGGTCCGCACGCACGCGGGGGCTTCGGCGTCGCCTCTGGAGGACACGCGGAGCTGCTGCAGCTTATGAACGACACCCCCCCCCCACACACACACACACACACACACATACACATATACACACACACACACACACACACACACTCACTCAGCTCAACTTCCTCAACTCAGCTTTGTCATCGCTTTGTCATTTTACGGATCACGTACATCTATTAAAAAAAAAAAAAAAAAAACTTCATTATTGGTAGTCAGAACTGCTACAGAAGCAACATAATATAAAATAATAATCATCAATGTCATCATAATCATGATGTATCAAAGGGAATGAGCTATTTTTAAGATTTGAATTTTCATTAAAATCAGTTTATTAATTCAAATTAGCCTAAATATTAGATATTAAAGAAAGTTATTTGAATACTGTGGAGTACCCAGTTTACACAAATAAAACCACAAAATTTACTTTTACATATGTCACCAGAAAATATTAATAATAATATTAATATTAATATAATATATATAATATTTAATATTATTATTACCTCCGTGAAGAAGGTTATAGCCGACATCTGTCTGTTTGTAAGCAAAATAATTTAGAATAAAGAATGGATGATTAAATACTGATTATGTTCCGGATTACCATCTGGATCCAGGAATGTCTTGAAGGACTATTATAGGACCATTTTTTATCATTTAATCAAAGCCTCAAGGTCAAGGGACTTTGATCACAAAGACATCTACTATGTTACCCTGTATTACTACCGTACTACTACTGCTTAGATTGTACATTTACAGAGGTTTCTAAGTGCCTTGATTCTTTAATCGGAATCATATTAATCTGCCGCCTCACCGAGGCTCAACCTCGAATACAAGACAAGCAATATACAGTGGCAGATAAACTCACTGAAGGTATTCAAAGTAATTGGAGTGTTTTGTGTAAATCACAATATGTGAGGGATTTAGTTCCTTGGTGGAGGTCTGTGCTCTCCAATGGTTTTCTAGTTTATTATTATTATTATTATTATTATTATTATTAGCTAAAAGCTGCTGGTCAAGGCTTTCTGTTCGCAATATGATATTCTAATAATAAATGTATAAAGTGTAATAGTTGTGTAATCTGATAATGTAATCTGAATCTATGAGTTGCATTAAAATTTTGGTAATTTTCAAGGTCTGATTAATGAATGTATTTTAATACGGAAATTCCGTGCGTTCATATTTTTATTTGTCTATAAGGAAATAACCGAGGGGAAGCGTCTTCCGTCACCGGAAATGAAAAGGGGTGAACCTTTATGAGCTGAACTAAACAAAACAAAAACACAGCCAGCCCTGTGCAGCTAGCTTATCTGAAGCGTCTATAGTCCCGAAAAGCTTCAGGCAGACTTCCCTAATGTCGTCTGTTTGCAGTCAGGGAATTCTTACTCCAGGCACTTAGCTGGCTTGCTAAGCACCGACGTGGAGAAAATCTCTCTGCTATAAAGATTAGGACTCAAGAAGAAGTACGCTTCGTCGGGCCTTTGAGTAAAGGTAATGCTAGCTATGCTACACAGCTAGTACGCGTAGCGCTAGAAGTAGATTAGTTTCGATATCAAACGGCTTCGAGCAGTCTCGATAATGTTTGCTGCTGACATGTAACAGCTCTTGGGAGCTCGGCAACTAACTGTCGGAACAAAACAAAGCGTCATCGGATATCTGTCAGGCCTCTGGGAAAGCTGGCTATTGAGTTATTTAAGTTAGCGCAAGATTGGCACTAACATTAGCATTATTGTCAGTGCAGGGTGCACGGGTAACTTGTGCGACATTAGCTCTCCAACCAGTTAATACAGTAATGTATGATTAGCATTGCACAAGTTATCGCTGCTTGGTTTGAAATGTTCTTGTATGTGACACTCCGAAGGTTCTCCCTCTGCTAGAAACAAGACAAGGGACACAGAATGGCTGAGGCCGACGGCAAATCCACCGTGTTTAACGGTAAAGATTCTGTGTTAGAGAGGAACTCACTGCTGATCATGAGTGCTGGACTTTTTATGCTTTTAGACGCTGACAGATAATCAGAACTTTTCCCCCCCCCCAGCTGTATCTGCAGACAATGAAGGTGGAGGAGATGAGCGCAAGGAAGTAGATGCCTCTGGAAGCAAAGAGGGACTAACACAATTTTCTACAGATGGTAAGCCACATTCTAGTAGTCCTGAAAAACATATTGCAGTTTGTGTTTTGATTGAAAATCGGCATAACCAATCTAAATAAAAATTCTGCATGTCCTAAAGACACAGGAGAAGCATCTGGGGATAAGCCAGTATCACGTGTGGAAGAAGATGCAGTCGCAAACAGGGAGGAAGGGGAGGACACAGACAGCATGGATGGCAGCGGTCTCTACTCCCTCACTGAGGATCAAGAAAGGGATGCAGATGGAGACAGACGGAGAGGTGGGGAAAAAAGGGCAGCGAGGAAGAGGAACAGACCCGGCAGTGGCAGCAATCACTCCACAAGCTCAGATGAGGATGATGACGACGATGACGATGAAGAAGAAAACCGTAAAGATGAGGACGAGGACGACGACGAGGACGACGACGAAGACGACAATGAGGCCATGGAGGCGTGGCTAGGGGCAGAACTCCGCGACCTGAGAGGCCCGGCGTGGCGAGCTGTGCCGTCGCTGCGCTCGAGAGAGATCGGCAGAGACGCGCACCAGTTTGTGAGGCGCGTTTGCGGCGCCCGGGGCCTCGTGCAGAGACTGGAGCTGCAGGGCCGACTGGAGAGGCACACCGGCTGCGTCAACACGTTGCACTTCAACCCCTCGGGCACACGGCTGGCTTCAGGTAGCGATGACCTGCGTGTGGTCATCTGGGACTGGGCTGTTCGTCACGCCGTACTGGAATTTGACAGCGGCCACAAGAGCAACGTCTTCCAGGTAGGAGCAAATGAACATGTTGTCACGGTAACGCCGTGACCATCGCAATGACCTGGCCTGCTAAAAAGTAAAGTTTGTTTTGTGTTTAATGCACACATACAGGCAAAGTTCCTGCCTCACAGTGGAGACTCCACCTTGGCCATGTGCGCACGCGATGGTCAGATCAGAGTGGCTGAGCTCTCTGCCACACAGTGCTGCAAGAACACCAAGCGGGTGGCACAACATAAAGGCGCAGCACACAAAGTGAGTGTTGACCATCAGCCTTGAGGGGTTTGTGCCACAAGCTGCAACCGTGGTAAGCAGTTAAAATGAAAAAAAAAAAACAATTGTTTTTTTTTGTTTGTTTGTTTCAGCTGGCCCTTGAACCCGATTCCCAATGTTCCTTCCTCTCTGCCGGAGAAGATGCCGTAGTCTTTGGTATTGACCTGCGCTTAGACCGACCCGCCAAGTGAGTTACATTATAGGCTAGTGAATGTAGATCTGTTTAGATACACACAGCAATACTCTGCTTATAAACCGAATTAGACATTTCTGTGGAAATTATCTTCTAACTTCCTCTTATTTCAGAAGCATTATCTCATCATCAGGAAGCATTATGTCATCATCAACACCCCTTGGCTGCACTATCTTTGCAACATATGCAGCAGTTTCCAGCAAATCGCTTCATTTGCTGACTTGAATATGTAGGGGGTTCTTTTGAGCTGCGCTGTCTGGTCCCTCACCTGGGACTTGTTTGCTTTGGGTGACTACCAGGTGCTTAACCCCCCCAGATAACTGAGAATCATTCTGCAGCACTCTAAAACAGATGGGTCTGTTCAGGGCTTGTACCTCTTCCGATTGCATCTCAGAGATGGAATAATCACACCTGTGACACACACACACACACACACACACACACAGAGCAGAGAGGCTGTCTATAGGTGCCAGTGTAGCTATAGTAGCTGCATGGTTCCTCCTAATGCATTTACATTTTCATGGCAGTAAACTGGTGGTTGTAAAGGAGGGAGACAAGAAGGTGGGGCTGTACACCATCTACGTCAACCCGGCGAAGACGCATCACTTTGCAGTGGGTGGAAGAGATCAGTACGTGAGGTACGAGGCGAGCTTTCATCAATAAACCATGGATGAAAACATCAAAGCTTCTTTTTGATGTTTGCCACCACACTTCACATGTTCTTCAGAATCTATGATCAGAGGAAAATTAATGAAAACGACAACAACGGTGTCCTGAAAAAGTTCTGCCCTTCGCATCTGGTATCCAGCGAGTCCAAAACCAACATCACCTGTCTGGTATATAGTCACGACGGAACAGGTGAAAATGTTTTTTTTTTTTTTTTTTAAATAGTTGAATTTAATGAAATGCAATATAATCTGCTTAAAGTCAATAGACAGGAATCAGTTGTGAACTAACGAGCTACACTTTGTTCTTCCAGTTTCTCAAAGCTTTTAACCTCTTATACTTGACTGATGTAACCGCAGTGCAACATCTTTAACAGGCTGAGTTTGTCTGAGATGTGAATTAAGTTGAACTCATGTTAAACCCCCTGCTTGTGCAGAGCTGTTGGCCAGTTACAACGATGAGGACATCTACCTGTTTGACTCCAACCACAGCGACGGGGCCGACTATCTCAGGAGATACAAGGGACATCGCAACAACGCCACAGGTGTTCGGCCCCGTCCACCAGTTTATTTGCTAATTTTTGCATTGTTTGTTGCACGTAGAGTGACGCTCCCCCGCCCCTCCTCTTTTCCTGCTTCTCAGTGAAGGGGGTGAATTTCTATGGGCCGTGCAGCGAGTTTGTGGTCAGCGGCAGCGACTGTGGACACATCTACCTGTGGGACAAATACTCCGCCCGCATCGTACAGTTCATGGAGGGAGACAGAGGAGGAGTGGTGAGTCAGTGGGAATCAGGTTCATGTCAAATTCTGCTGTTTTAGGTCTCCAAAGAAATGAAAATATTGATAATGGGTCAAGGCTCGCTTCTGAGAATACCTGTCTTTGCTTGCTGCAGGTGAACTGTTTGGAGCCACACCCCCATCTTCCAGGTATGGCCACCAGTGGACTGGATTATGATGTCAAACTGTGGGCCCCCACAGCTGAAAACCCCACAGGACTCAAGGGCCTGAAAGAGGTGTTTCTTTCATTTCTGTCAACGCATTTTAACACAAGAATAGGAAAACGGGGAATGTTTCACCGAAGAAGCGATGTGTCCCAATTAAGTGTTTGCGTTCTAGTATTTCCCAGGGATAAAACTGAATGAAAATATGCTGTGCATGCTTGTTTGAATTTCTTGTTTTTTTTTTTTTTTTTTTAGGTCATGAAGAAAAACAAGCGGGAGCGCGACGAGGACAGCATGCGCCACGGTGATCAATATGACACCCAGCTGCTGTGGTTCCTGATGAGGCACATGAGGAACAGGAGGCCTCAGAGGGTAAGCGCTCCAACCGGATCTGGAAAATCACTTGTAAAAGTGTGTTTTTTCTTTTTACCGTCGAACAAATGTCCACGCAGACGCACCGAGAGGGAGGAGAGCAAGACACGGACGAGTCCTGGAGCTCTCCGGATTCCTCTGATGAAGATGACGGAGGTCCAGACCATGTCCAGTGCATGTCTTCCTGAGCCATGCACATGCACATGCACACCCATACACAAACATACATGCACTCTTTATTGCCCTTGAATCGATGCACAAACGAAGGCAAGCACTATTGATACACTGGCACACTCAAACCAACGAGCCGCATTTTATTTTTTTATATAGAACCGTGTCAAAACACATTAATGCAAAAGTACATGTGGAAGCAGGGCGGTGGAGACGATTAACACCTGGCCCCAGTTGCTGTGAACATTGGGAGGTACAGCGACAGATGACCTTCACACCTCCAGCATCCTGAATCTGGCCATGTACGGAGAGGTGCAGTGAACGCCTCACACCCCCGTAAACCACTCACAGGTTCCTGATGGTCCAGGTGTTGTTTTTATGTTGTAGCCCCCAGAATAACATCCAGCACCTCCTCTCTGGACACTGTACAATATCACCAGCACGGCAAACCCCCCCGCCCCAGTGTGGTACCCTCAACCCTCCCCTTAATCTCTACATGCTGCAGCACATGCTGAGTGCACTGTGAATCAGGGATGCTTTAGTTTGAGACAGACAAAAAAACAAAACAGTGCACTGAGTGTGAGGCTGTGGCAGACTGCCCCACCCCCACCTCCTTTTCTTTTCTGAGAAAAACCACGGTGAAATTTAGTTTGTTTTAATGTTTATGAGTTCAGCATGGGGGTGGGGAATTTGCACTTGATTTTTTTTTTTCCTGCAAAAGTAAATATTTGTTTTGCTTCCACCCGCCTCTCCTCCTCTTTGCCCTCCACCTTCACGCACTAAGATAGAAACCTTCGGCAAACAGGAATTTGCCGAGGCGGACGGCATTCAGCATATGCATGTGACGACTAATGTCGGGGTGACTGTTGTTTACAAGAGCCAGATCTCAGAATGGGAGGCGGCCGCCAACCTCGACCGGACCGCTACCTGTGATGCCGGGATCAGTATCCAAATATTAGTACACTCAAACCAGGTCGTACGCATGCAGCCGCCACAGGAGGGGAAAAACATCTGTGTGATTGTTTGAGTCTGGCTCAAAGAGGAGGACAAACTGGCGGGCAAATTAAAAAAAAAAAAAAAAAAAAAAAAAAGCTTACCGTTCTGTTTTTGTGTGAGAGCGATAAAGTCCAGCTTTTCTCATTTTCTGAGAACTTTATTGAATCGAATTTATATGTACATATATAAATATATATTAAAACTGTATAAAAGGAAAACATTTAGCAAATGCTGTTTGACAATTAAGCAAAAAGTCAAAACATTTGATGGATATTGACGCAGAGGTTTATATTCGATATAAGGACTTTTAAAATCCAGCGGAGAGAAAAACTTTGAGGCACCATTTTCGTTCAGTTTCTTTGTTCAGTTGTGAAAAGGACTCATTCAAAGTATTAAAGGTTTGATTGTTTTCCCATTCAAGGGGAAAAAAAAAACATGCAATTCCTTTCTAAATCATAATATTTAAATCCCGATATTTTTCTGGCATCATCGATATTTTGAGGAACAATTTCTTTCCAGTACTGCTTCATAATATGTTCTGCCAGCTCATTTGGAGTAATGTACAATTTGTGCAATAAACAGAGACTGCTCTTGAAATTTGGCTGTATTTGTCTTTTTGGGGGGGTTTGAACTGAGGTAACTTTTCCCACTAAAAGTACAAATATCTCCTGTAATATTTCTTGTAAGACATTTCTAATTACAATTCTTTAATTATACTGTATATGCACCCCCAGTTTGAGATGGCATTCAGTTATGAAATATTTCCACATGTCTATCATTTGATTTTATTCACATTTGCTCATCTACTCTGGTTTCCAGATGAAAAAAACAAAACATCTTTAAAACAGCAGAATTTATGCTTTGAAATCCCAACAGTAACTGAAAATAATTCCATCTAAAAGAAAGTGTGGAGCATCCAATCAACACAACCCAAAAATCCAAATGACCTTTAGTATCTACATTTGTTTAACACCTCAAATGCCAGCAGTGATGTCAGTTTATCAGCGGGTCTTCTCAGTCACTTCAGAGATGTGACTGAGGCTGTCCATTATGAGCCAGTACCAGAGCTACATTAAAAAGAGGCGCTTCGGTTTCAACATCGTTTGCTCGTTTATGCAAATGTGCACACACACATACACACACACTTATCACACTGGAGTTCTGGGGTGTGTTATTCCTTATACTCCAGAAACTGCTGCAGTCTTTTCCGGTGCTCTGCAGACATCTGAATAGCCCTAGTGTTTAAAAGGACACAGAAAAAGAAGTTTAAATTAGGAGAGATATATATATATATATATTTTTTTTTTTTTTTTTTTTACAGCATTTCCTGATGCTTAATGACAGGTCGTACTTTAAATGATCTCCAAAAGTAGTGGTAATCCTGTAGATGGCAGTTTTGAGAGTGGCCCTGAGGGCAAAGCGCAGCGTTTTGTGAGTGGAGTCCTCCATGCTGCTGGACGACCTCACGGGTTTACTCGAGGCGTGAGGCAGTTTAAAGTGTCGATCCACCGCCTGGACATGAAGACAAACAAATCTTGGAATCCAAGTCCCTACAACTATGTTCACAACATATAAAAAGGAATTTACAGCAACCTAAAACCTAAATCTACTGTATATTACTAATGTAGACATACTTGTGCTTGTATATTATATCATTCTGTGTTTATACAATTTTCCCACTTCATATAATGTACAGATTAAATTTTTACATCATTTCAATGTAGCCTCTGTACGTTGTACTCTGTACTGCAGATGTCCTCTGCAGGTCAAAATAGTGAGAATTCATCTAGTCACCAATGTACATTCTAAACAAATGCTCACCGTGCACAAACCAGTGCTCAGAAAATAGGATTGGCCCTTAACACCTTCCTTAACACCAGCAAGCACTAGTGTCACATGATTTTCCTTGTGTTTTGAAGTCCAAGGTTCAGATTTAACCATATTAATGACGTAAAGAGCCATTTTAGCCTACCTCTTGCAAAGTTAGCATGCAACCGAGAATGATGGGTAATGTAGTCTGTACAACTCCAAACTGGTCTTCTGAGAAAGAAGCTTGAACGAGATAAGACAGCCCTGAAGAGAATAAGAATGAGGACAGATGACGCGTCAGCAGTCCATTACAGATAAACAGCAAACCACCATCACCCTCGTACCTTCTAAAGCCCAGATGTGAGCCTGGTTGTCAGCAAACAGAGCCTGGCTGGAGGCTTCTGGAAGCTAAAAGACAATTTTAACAATATTACTTTTGCATGGACAGTAGTGTGTTTAACCGTTTATGAACTATGGATTGTGGGGGGGCACTTCATCCACTTTGGGATAATCAATATGATCCCCATAATGGAAGGACAGCAGTTCGATGATGACAAAAAAAACCCCAAAACATTAACTTGGGTTTTAGAGGAATAAGTGAGGCATTTTCTCCCCCAATTGTTTAGCTCTGTTTTGGAAACACAGCTCTTCTTATTTCTGAGTGTATGGTAAACAGTTTCAGAAAAAGTAGAAATCTCCTTTGATAGATGGGCACATACAGGGAGTTCAAAGGTCAGCCAGCACATGGCACACAACCTTACCTTGTTAAACAAATACATTATCAAAACCCGTTTTGCCAGGAAACCTTTGATCTGAATAAGACAAAAACAAAGAATCTATTATTAATAGCAACAAGAGACAATAACAACAAACAACAAAGTTAAATAAACAGGGGTTATTTATTACGCAATGTTACAAGCAACAGCACTTTAAGACTGCAGTTATATTAAAATTTGGTGCTTATTAAGTACCTGCTCTTTTCTGTTCAGAAGAAACTGAGACAGGAGGCTCGGTTTGGATGGTTCCAGCTTTGGACTGGGCACTGAGGTGGTGGAGGATGGGGGGCTACCGTTGACCTGGGAATCTAAGCCAAGACAAAGCGCAGGCAAGGCTGTTTCCGTTTAATGATGTAATGACATGCCAGAGGTTCCATAATGGATCCGATGAAACTATGTCAATAATCCTTCTCTCTCTCACCCACCCTTTAAATTCTATCTTTGTGGGAACTTTCTTAGAGATAATACAGCCAGTCAAAATGTCTTCACTTCAAATGTGAATTCCCCACTGTGTTGCCTGTACAAACACACACCTACATAAACAATGTTAAGAATTAACTGCTCTCACCTGTAGATGTGGACCAGAGTTTAACGCCTCTCCTCATTGCATGCGGGCTCTGCAATGTGCCTGACCACGGCGAGCATTGTTCCGCAGGAGCAGTGAGACGACGCAAGGCGGGAGATGTAAATGGACTGTCCAGGTCAGGAGTGAATGGTGGCGTTAGAGGGCTCTTTGGGGTGCCGCTAATGGTGCGAGCAAACACTGAGACTGGGGTTTTCATCAGTAATGTAGGCCTTGGACTCATTGGATCTTCTGTAGCTGAAGTTACTTTTAAAGAGTCACATAAGGACACAGTGAAAGCAGCAAAAGACAAATTGTTAAGACGTAATCCAAATATCACACCTGATGTCTCCGATGATGTCTTCCTTTCACTTCCAGTAGATAATGACTTGGCTCTGCCATTGGTTGCCACAGAATCATGATAGGATATAAGTCTCTGGTTCAGATCAGTCAACAAGGACAGACACTCTTTACTGATGGCGTTCCAGTTATGAGGATGGCCGCCTGCAAAAGACAGGAAATCATAAATGCATTTTGTTCTGGCTAAAACCCACACACATCAATAGTACATGGCTTCAAGTTTCTTGTTTTAAGATATTACACACCTGGTTGACTCAGACTGAAGACTTCACAGCGTCGAGATGGGGAGTGCTGAGAGAGCTGAGCTAAATCCTGCAGAGCTATGAACTAAAATTCACAGGAGAGACTAGTCAAGACACATCATAAACTTAAAAAAAATAATAAAAATCTAGAACTTAAAATATTTTTATTGAATTTTTTTGTATACCTTCATTATCATTGGCTGCTTCTCACTAAGAACCTTGGGAAGACACTGTTGTACATCTTCAGTAAAAGATGACTGCACTGGAAAATTGTAGACCTGCATAGAGAAATGTAAAGACAAAATATATTAAAACTTTTAGTTTATATAATTAACCATACGTGTTTATTACGTGATGTTCTTTATAATCAACTAAAGTCCAACACTGCCCCCTTGTGTCTACATGTAAGATCGCACGAAGACACAAACTCACTGTGGTAATTATATCAAATGTGCTATATCTGCGTACCTCAGTGACAAAGATCCTAAAGAGCAGCAGTGTGAAGTGCCATGTGAAAAGCAGGAAACTGGCACTGATCCACAAGTGGTAGAGCAGGGAGAGATTCAACAATCCTGCTATGCTGTCAAGTGGGTGGACTGAACTGGTGATCAAATGATAAATATATTTTAGTCAGTAAAGAGTAAAATCACAAAAAAACAGAGTCCATACTCACTTGTCCAACTGAAGACTCAGTGTTTTACAAATCCATGTCTTAGGAATGTATCCTGTTAAAAATGGTATATTTTCATTTTCATCACTTATCTGAACACTAACACTCCACTTGTAATACTGTATTAGTTTGGTCTCTGATATTGGGATCTCAATTACAAACAAAAGCCACTTACCAAAAAAGAAATACACAATAATGAAGCTCCTGACTGAGTATAAAGCTTGAGTAACACTGCATGTCACTACCATTGGTAGGGACCCTTTAACACACAGGTATTTGTATTGCTGTGGGAAATTATGCGAAAACAACCACACGTTATTCTTTAGACAGGACAAGACAAGTATTGATAGTCCAGATTTAAACAGATGCAAATGAAAAAGAGCTATGATTTAAAAAAAAAAAAAAAAAAAAAAAAAGGTTAAATTATTGAGAGCTACTGCACCGATGTAAAGATCAGAATTCACACAAAACCCACAAACCTGAACAGTGCTGAAAGACACATAATTCATGTTGTGGATCACACCCAGCAGACTGTGAGACAGTCCAACAAAAGCGCCACCAAGCAGAAGGATGAGGTGATACTCATTCAGACACATCTGAGAAGTGTCACTGTGGAAAATATAGTCAGCTTTTAAGATTTTGGACGAAATAAATAAATATGAAGGTTTTGTGTGTTCACATCTCACCTATCACTCTGTGGGCACATGTAGCCAAGTGTATCATATCTGGATCCAATGGTGATGGCGCAACACCAAGCTACGATCATTCCCATAATGCAGTAGACCAAAGAATTGACAAGCTGACGGGGATGCAGCAGCTGACCCAACAATTCAATTTTTGAGCAGGCAATAGTTGGGACAACTGGAAGGAGGACGGTAAAAAAAGAAATACAATGTGTCTTAAATGGTGAAAGCACTTTGTTTGGTCGTTCTGTAACTGGTCAAAAGATTTTTAATCTGAACCAGTTTTTACCTGCTTAAATAAAGGTTATTATTCCCAATGTTATACCTCTTACCAGTATAATACTCCAGGTTTAGGAACCCAAGGATGACCATCACGCCACACAATAAAATTAGTGAGAACATGGCACTGGCACTTGTTAAGAAGGACAGGCATTCTGTGTGCAAGTAGAAGAATATAAAAGGTTAGGTTATCACCAAAAACAGGGAGTAACAACATCGAAGTAACAAGTAACAAAGACTGACCTGATAAGGTGTGGACAGGGTGGAAGAGACTGAGCCTGCTAAATAGTACAAAAGCTGCAGTGAAGGGTGGCAGCAACAAGACAGCCCAAGCAATACTGGCCGCAGCTCTCCAATAAATCACCTGTGCAGAACAGTCAATCATCTTCATGTAAATAGGACACACACTGCTGTAACCTAGACAACACTTTACTGTAGAGTTGTTCATATGGACAACTTACTTTTTGTCTATGCGTCTATCAAGTAGTTTGTTTGGACATCAATTTGCCATTGTGACAGTCGCTTTTAACGTTAACCTTAGCATATATACAAGAAAAATGATTCCACTTTAAATGTTTGCCCAATCTTTGGATAGAAAGTTCAACAAAACCAAGTAAATTTAGTTGAAAAAAAGTTTGTTGTTCTTTCCATTTAGATTATGGTATATTTTAATCCAATTATTTTAGTAACCGCACATCGTTGTTTTACTACCTTAACTCCTTTTTTTTTTTTTTTTTTTTTTTTTTGTTAAACCCGTTGGGTAAAAACAGTCAAATAAGCTAGCACAGAGAGGCTAAATAAAACTAGCAGCTTAGCATTGTTGATCGTTTGTCTTTTGAGTGAAGAAAGGCGATAAAACTCACCTTGTGCACGAACCAAGAGTTTTGTTCTGAAGAAAACATGTCTGAATTATATGTAAAGCCACACAGCAAAAAGTAATCTCTCCAGCTCTTCTGCTGTCAAACTATTTTCCTTTGGTTTCCCATAACGCGCCACATGCATTCAAAGGACCTCTTAAGGACCCCGATTGAAAGCTGCCCTTATTCCTGCCTGCTGCGAAAGTCTGTTAGCAATAAAATGCTTCATTGTAATCTGTAATGAACGTCACGCTCATAAAGTATTATAAATGCAGTATAACATGACACTTAACTGGATAAAAATTCAATGAAGATTACAGCAGATGTCAAAATAAAGTAGGTAATTGGGATTGTAATCATGAGCTCTAGGTGAGTTAGTTACGTTAGTTATATTACGTTTCTAAACATTTCACTGAAGTCACTGAAATACAATAACTGCTGAAATGTGCAGTCAACGCCTGATTTACAGCTATTAAAAAACAAACTATGGTACAAGTTAATAATCTATTACATAATAACTGCAAAGGGCAAAGTACAAAATCGGATCCATTATAAAGATACCATTCAACTTCTTCATTTAAATATTTAAAATCTATTTTGCCCCTTTGTTCTACTTTGTCATTACAGTATTAGTGGCTGTCGGTCATCAGTTCAGTTCCAGATTCTTTAGCTTTCATCCTGTAAAAAAGTATTCTTGTCATGATGATAACCATTCCCATAAGCTGGAAAACTGTGATCCACAACATTGGGAGAGAACTGCTTCATTTCAAAGGCATTGGCTGGGAGCTTTTGGGATGAACCGATGGACATCTCAGTCTGAATTGATTTATGGATGGATGGTTTTTGTCTTATTGCAGGTAAGGTAAACTGCTCCCTCTGGATCTTCTTGTCCTCCCACAACTTCAGCAGACGACGCTGATTATTTGTCATATCTTTGAGGTTTTGCTGCAGCGATTCCACTTTATCCTCCAGGATTGTTTTTGCAGTGACAGTGTTTGCCAACTGTGATGTCAAATCGTCGATGGCGAGGCTCAGTTTTCCAGTCTTCTCCACCAGGGAATTGCATTCACTCTCCTTTTCATGCAGGTCATTGATTACATCCTTCGTGGTCTTGCCAGCAAATTTGGGGCTGCACTCGAGTCCAATCTCATTACGGAGAGCCTTCACTTGTTTCCTCAGATCTTTGTTATCCATGGTCAGGGCCTTCAGTTTCTGTTTTAGAGCCTCATTTGCTCGCAGCCTTGACTCATATTGTCGGAATTTCTCTTTCAGAATGCTTTCTCTGTGGATGGCATCATCTCTTTCCTGTCTGGATTTCTCCAAAAGTTTCAGCGTCTCAAATTTGGACACTTTCTCACCCTTCGGATTTGATGTTGCCATCCTGTGAAGGCCTGAAATCCTTTGCAAGACAAAGTTAAAAATGCATTCTCCTCCCAAGAATGCAATGCTTCTCACAAGCCTTCCAAATAATCCTTCAGGACTCTGGGGTGGGAACTCCGCCTCTCAAGCAGGAGCAGCAACATGCATGCTTGATACTGTGGCAGGTGACATTCCTCCAACAGGGTTAGTCAGCCCCAGTGTAACTCAAAGCTGAGGCTAGAATAACCATTAATTAGGGTGCTGCTGTCCGTCTGACACAGTTTCACCTGACAATTTATTTGCCCACTATTTACTTAATGAGACAACTTTATAGCACAGCTATTAAAAAAAAAAAAAAAAAAAAAAAAGAAATCCTGCACAGACCCACAGTGGTTTATTGCATCGAAAGGTTCTGGCCACACGCTGGGCACCTGCAGAAAGAGCCTTACAGTGCATACATAAATTATATTTTCCACAGCTGGTGGTCTGTGCATCCAAACACTGACACCGTAGATTGTACCACAACTTCAGGAGGATGAGCTGGAAAACTTGCGGCAGCAGCCGATAACCCCACCTTTAATTTATATGTTTGAGTCAGAGGTATTATTACCCAAATCTATATAAAATGTCCAACTGTGAAAATTTACTTACAGCTTTTAGCTAACATCCGACAGCTGAGAGAAAGGAGTCATGTTGTCAGCATAAGGGGGATGGTGGAATGATTCAAAGGTCCCAAACTAAATCTGGAATTGATTTGTTCTGTTTAGGACTATTGATTTAGTCATTATATCCAAACAGGCACATTGTCTCATCAAAGAGGGGCATTTTCAACTAAGCTAGCAATTACTAGCTTCACGATCATTCCAAATACAGATATAAATGTGTTTCCCTATTTGTACTGAATAAACAGCAGGAAATACTATTTGAAATAAAGTAGTGGTAGAAAATTTACTCAGTAAGATGCATATTTGTTTTTATTTGTTTTTTCCCCTGACAAAATCAGTTGATTTCCATATTTTGCATGTTTCGTTTCATTACAGTAAAAACACAGGCACTTATAAATGACAGGGCAATAAACTACAATTACAGGATTTACTAATCATTTCCAATTAATTAAGTATATAAAAATATGTATACAATAAACTACCAACAGAGCTTAGACTGGTTACTGCAATAGACCAACTATGGTGAGGATTATTGTGTTGTGTAATACAATAATGGAATTATCCAGAAGGAGGCCTAGAGCCCATCCCATTAGAAATAAATAATATACACGGTACATTGTTCTTTTCCAGAGGTGTCATCATTTATACAAACTGAGTTTTGAGGTTTCATGCCAGAACATCCGGATGCAGGTGAAATCTAGTCCACATGTGACATCATTATACCGTAACCGGATTCACTCTAATAAGGCAACAGGAGACCCACTAATCTAGAACAGAATAACACGTGTTTTAGGAAGGAAAAATCATGCAGAGGAAGCCCAGTGATAGATGTTCTATTGTAAAAAGGGAAAAAAAAACACCTGCTATGTCTAAAAGCTCTGAAAAATGGTGGATAATACAAAGGTTTCACTGTGGATCACTAGTGTTCACACAACTGAATGCAAACATTGAAATCAGCGAGAACTGATAAACTAAAAATCTGAATAATTGTGCATTTGTACTTTAGGATCTTATCATAAACAGCTGTTATGTCGCTATGGTTTACCTCCACAGAACAAGAGGGTTTCATGCTGTCGACAACGCCTTGGCCACAGCTGTTACAACAGCACTTTGAACGACTACTACCGGTTCTGGTTTGCTGAAGAAATACATCTGAAATTTGAAAAACACAACACTAATATTACTACTAGGAATAATAACATAACTTCAGTGTATCAGCAGGTGAAACAAATAGAATACAGTATATAATGTGATATAGTCTTGAGAGACAGGCTAACTTCATCTGACATATGACACCTCTACGGACATGACCATGTCCAATGGCTCGAGCTCACATTAGTTAACAAATGCGATCACAGTTTCCAATGAAGAGGGACACCCCAAAGGGATTAAACGTGACACTATCAGGTAGAGCCACATCCCAGAAACCTGTGGGGGCAGGCATACAGAAGTGTAGCAGAGCGGTGTACAGTACATGGCGGGGGATTACTGCAGACAAATGGTGTGGTTGAGTCACTGTAATCCTGATAGGTGCCTTGAATTATCTGAACAACCTAAGCTGTTGTCTGCAGGAGCAGGACAATGAAAGTAATTTAGGGTCACACACACCCCTACAGCTGTTTAACAGGCTGAAGTCAGCATACTCATAAACAGGTGTGCAACGATGTTATGACCAGTGGTTTTACAAGAATAGCGACAAAGGGTCAGGTTTGGGTGGGTGTAGAGTTTGACTGTTAACTAACGTGGATGAATACAAATAGTACATTTTCGAAGTCCAAGTCCATCCCTGCTGATGGAGCTGAAGATTTCCAAATCTTACAAATTTGTAATAATTTGTAAACGCTTACCTTACAACCAACAGCAAGTAGAATGTTGAGCACAGCAATGGCTGACAGGACTGCAATGATGATTTTGGGGTGGTCGTCCCTCACCGCAGGCCAGAAAGTCATCACCAAAACGGATCCAGAGAGACACAGCGCCACCACAATAGAGCACCACCTCAGCCACTCATAGGGAAGAATCCATAAGACCTTACAGGATGAAGGAATGATTAGTGTAGTATGAGTTATTCATTTAAATTACTTGCCATACTGTTGTGTAATAACTCGTGAGTGTGTACAGGATACAAATAGTTGATTCATGAATCCATGAACAATTTTACTCTGCTTTTTACAAAACTGGAGAACATTTTCAGTGAGCAATGTGATGGTTCTTACTGTTCTTACTAAGGTGTGCCATTCTTTAATTAGCCTGACAAACAAGTTCTGCATGTGCTGGTACAAAACTTGATATACTACATTTCTTTCTTGGGAGAGCAGCAATGCAATGAAAATACATTTAGTAACAAGTAGATTATATATAAACACACAGCAGAAACTCATTCCTTACCACAGCTGGAATGTAAATGGCGAGGGAATATCCATACGCACACACAGTCTCAATAAAAGAGTACGTTACTAAGTTCATGACCTTGTTGTTCCTCCAGAACAAGAAACCCCAGAGAGCAAGTGGCACCAACCAAGCATAAGTAAAGATTGCTGTTGCAGCTATGGTCACTGGAAAACACAGCAAAATCAGAGATATTTAACTGCTCATAAATTCAACTTGGACATTCGAATCCTGACAAGCAAAATGATAAAAAAAAAAATCACCTTTTCTAAATTCGGGAGTATACCTATAGTTGGGTTTGCCCAGGTTTATCAGAAAGTTGGATATGTTTCCACTGATGGCAATGGCAAACACAAGAGTGGTGCAAATCCAGAATGGTCCTGAAAATACATCCAACATCCAAAACGTAAACACATAACACATTTATCAATTGTGCACATTTTTACTGCCTTTTAAATCAAAGGCTGACCCATACCCATCACACATAAATACAACAGATAAACTGTCAAGAGGTTTTACCATAAAGGTCCGGATTTTGTCGCAGGTAAACACGAATAAAGTTTTTTCCGGGCCATGGAACCATTGATCCTATGATTCTCTCTTTCACCTGAAAGAATTATTGGGTTAGACTGGCTCATAAAATTGCACATGAAAATGTAAAATAGCATTTAAAAATAAAATGCATTACGTGATGGGTCTCAATGTCAAAAAAGTTCTGGTAATACTCAAATGTCCAAAAAGGGGTGCTTTTCTTTTGTCCAGAGAGAAGCTTCAAGAATTAAAAACAAACAAACAAAAACAGGTTTATCGAATAATATGTGATTCATAACCACAAATATCCATACACATCAGTCTATACCTCTGTTTTGTCATCACTGGAGAGTAGGTTGTCGTCATCATCAGCAGGACTGAAATCATCAGCACTTTTTTGCTTCTCAGTTTTGACATCTTCAATGCTGATGGTGACGTCTCTGTCACTGTCAAAGAGATTATCTTCTTCTTCGAATTCTATTTTATAACAGAAAACAACCTTTAGTACATCGGACTCATATTTTATACTTAAGTAATTGATTTCAATTATTAAGATAGAAAATACACTCACCCCGAAATTGAAATCGATCTGTTGATGCCATTTCCACAATTTTTCTCAGAAAAAAAGTTTCGCTGATTGGAAAGCTAAAATTACTGGTGGCCAGTGGTTTAGCTGTAGAAAGATGTTAAAAAAAAAAAGCAAACCATGTATAATTAACTTGTACTCATAACTTCTATTTATTCTGTTATTTTAAGCACCATAAATTAGACAGTTTAGGCAACATAGTTTAAAGTTAGCTTCAGTCATCTATCAAGTCCTACCTTGCATTTCATTAACGATTTTTAAGAACTTTAACGCTATGATTTAACATCAATACATGCAAGAAATTGCAAAACCTACTATTGTATGTTGAAAATGCATTATGTATAACTTGTAAAATAATACAGTTACCTAATAATTTCGTAAAACTAAATCATTTCACTTGTGTCCGGATTTTGTTGCGTGGAACAGGAAGTACCAGCCATGTAAACAAGACGACTTCCTGGTAATAATACATTTCAATATAAGCGTCTCAACACTGGAATATGTAACAGATAGTCGTGTGTTCGCAAAAATACAACGTCTTTCATGTTGAGAGTCCTTTTTTTTTGTAACTTTTTTTAATTCTATTTCACAAGTTGTGAACTTGAAACGAGTTTCTATTA
This sequence comes from Pao palembangensis, assembly GCA_015343265.1. Taxonomy (NCBI): domain Eukaryota; kingdom Metazoa; phylum Chordata; class Actinopteri; order Tetraodontiformes; family Tetraodontidae; genus Pao; species Pao palembangensis. Next base: position 9,252,439 of record CM027093.1, read on the forward strand.
TTCAGTGCTTTTTATTTTGAAGTCACATACTAAGGCCCATGAAGGGGAGAACTTGTCGTTCCAACAAGGAAGTTTAAAAATATACTGAATAATTTGATTGATTAGAATTTAACAAAAAAAATAGCGTATGAAATCATAGTAAGGTTTTAAAATGATTTTGTCTGATTTTATCTAGTTTAGTCACTCGACAACCAAGCACTTGCTAACGAGCAGGTAGCTAGGCAGCTGTTTTCCATAATCTTTGGGATTAAGGAAAGCGTGATTTTAACATGGATGGTAGCACCATTTATGTCCGTGAAAGAGGTGCTCTCCGTCGTCTAGGTGACATAGTATTAGCGCAGCCAAAGCCGGGGTCGTCATGTAGAAGAACAAATCCATTAGTCTTGAGAAAGAAGCACTTTATCTTCACCTACAATTCAGAGGGAAGTCTGAGATACAGCACAAAATCCCTCTTTGACATCACTCTGTTATTCGTAGCTGACAACATTCACCATGTGGATTCTCTGGTGGGTTTTCCAGAGCAAATAGGAGACAAGCTTTTTGCAGCAGCAGAGGAGAACCATGTATTTCTAAACGCAGACATTGCCCCAAAAGCCATAAAGGTATTCAGCGATGCCTATGGCGGCATGGTACTTGGATCTCTATGTCTAAGAAACAGGTAATTAATGGTGTCATCTCTGTCCAGTGTCATCTCTGTCCAGGTTTTAACTTTCCTTAACCTTTTAGATTTCCACTCTTGCATGAGAGGATGGATGAAATAAGATCATTTCAGAGTTTGAAGTCTCTGGATCTGTTTGGCTGCAGACTGGGAGATAATCATGAGATATTCCTCCATCTAACAAGCACTTCGCTGGCAAGGTAATAGCAGCATTGGTCAAAGTTATGATACCAACATTTGAATGAAAGGAGAATGTTAATAACTCTCAGTGCTGTGCTTCTTCAGCAGTCTGGTTGAGCTTTCCATCGGTGGCAATAGTCTGTCAGATGCTGGCCTGCAAAGACTAACTGCACCCATCCGGATGATGAAGAAGGGCTTAGACTGTCTGAAGTCACTTGATATTTCCCGTTAGTATGCAACATACTTTAATCTTTATTCATCGCCACCTTTGAATATACAGTAGATGCTTACATTCATCCATAGTGTTGCTCATTTGCGCTTTATCATATGCAGATAACACAATCACAGATCGAGCTCTCCGATACCTCACGTGCCTCCATAAACTTGAAAAGCTGGATGTATCAGCTACTGGTTTAATGGTATGAAAGTAACTGTGTTATAATTACTGAGTACATTTGGTTGTACCTTGTACTGCTGACAAACATGTCATCTATACTTACAGCTTGGTATAACTTTAAAAAACACCATAAGAGATCTGCTGGGGTTAATTTATTCAGAGAGACCGTTGGACAGCTTTGATCATGCTCGATGTAAAACAGCAGGTTGGGCAGAACAGGTATATATTAAGTGTCTTCAAAACAATTGGACTCTAAATGTGTATGATATATGTGAAGGCCTCCCTTAATAAAAGTGCATATTCTGTACTAAGGTTGTAAACCAATGGGAAACATGTGGCCTACAAGTGAATAAGCTGAAGAAAATAGATGAATCCAGAGCATCAGCGCTTCGCTTTTGTAAGTAAGACAAGCCCGGAATTTTTCAACAGATATCAAAGATCATCTTTAAACCATGTCCCTTCTTCTAGTTGGCAGGCAGAAATTCGTCAGAGACGTATTAAACACAGCACCAGCGTCGTGCACCAGGGCGGAGGAAGCCAAGAGCAACATACTTCACTTTTACAGACCTGCAGCTGCCACTCACATACCAGAGAGATGGACTCCTTCCTCAACGAATTATCATCAAGCATCATTTTCCCGTCAGAATCTCAAGAAAAGGCATCAGCCATCTGAAAACGGCGACGGTCCACGTCCGAGCCCTCCTAAGAAACGTTCACCGACTCTCACTGCAGAGGACATTGACTTGCTAAGCCAATACTGACGTCTGTTCCCTGCGATATTCCAAGAGCCAGGTGTAACCAGACTGAAAACAATGACTTCCGAAACACTGAAGTGTACTGTAAAGGGTTGTGTTGTGTGTGTTCCGTTCTGCATTATTGAATAAAGTTAAGAGTTTTGTAACTGCACAGTTGATTTTGTTTGATAGAAACTGTGATACCTGGAAGAGTATGTTGCTGAAAAAAATGGCAGATCAAGAATGGCACTAGTTAAGACAAACGCTGCAGTGCAAATCTAGAATTAATTCACAATCAGGACATTATGGACAAAGAATTCTCCCCAGATCATTACATCGTTAGATCAAAACATTGTCATCCTAATCAAAACAGCAGCTGCACTGCCCCAGACAAGGCTAAATGGTTATTGTATTCAAATGCAATATATTTAAGCGCAACTGCAAATGACTGTTGGTCGTAAACTGGTAGAAAGGTTTGTGTTGTGTGCCGTAATTTTAACTTGACAGCCTATTTGAACAAACTGCGGTTTAGCCAGAGTTAGGTAAAAGCCCGTGATCATAAAAATAAGAGGCAAAATGAGAAGTTGACTCCATTTTATTTAATTCCAGTCTGTCATTGTAATAAGAACCACAAAGCAGTAGAAGCATAGTGCACATAACAAACCCTATTAAAGATTAAAAGCACAAGACGTTGTGGTAAAATTGAACGCGTTTCATCACTATCAAAGATGGAGGGGTTTGGGAATGAATCCTGAAAAACCTCAAGTCACAAAGACACAATTAATGACAGCAAAATTTAGGAAAAAAAAAAATCCCCACACCTATTTTAGTGAACTTAACATACTTGGATCCATTATTATCACTCGTACAAATATACAGAAAATAAACCTTTTTGTTATAGTTTTCAAACCTTCATAAGGGAGCTCAATCACACTAGTATTACAAAATGATCTGAAAGTATTGACCCCTGCTTGGACCCCACAGACAAGAGGGCTTTTGCCACAGCATAAAAATCATCCTAAGACTATTCGTAAAAGGAGAGTATCCCTTTCCCAGTTGAATCTTTGGTTTCTAGATGTCAGACTGGCCCAGGTTCACTTTGGAAGGGAGCGGCCCGGCCTCTTCTACGGGTGCTTTGGTGGTAATAATCAGCAGAGAGGATGATGGATATGGGGTGAGTTTCTGCTCGGTCATGTACTCCTTGTCACCATAAATGCTCAATTTCTGAGGGAAGAAAGAGCATACTGTCTATGAACAACTACTCATCTGGTACGTTAGAATTTAAACACCAGAAATAGAACCATAAAACATACTTCAGCAGGTATGTATTGGTCCACAGCAGTGGCCACCGTGGCACAGCAGATCCAGATCAGAACCAGTACAGACAGGACAAGAGTTGTAGTGAGGATCCACCCTGGCAACCACGGGTTCCTGTGGCGACAAGATGTACGTTACACGTGCTCTTGACTGACTGACAAGACTGTTATAGAAGCAATTACTTTTTTGGGGGGGAAAATTCAGAGACTGTGATGACCAACCTTGAAAGGCAGCTGAACAAGTTGTAGTCGTTATCGTAACTGCGGTCAGCGTTCATGTCTCTGTCTCTCTCTTGGATTAAAGTACGGTGATAGTCTTTGAACACTGGGCTGGTGAATCCAGGGACTTGAAGACAGAGACAACAGACTGGTTGAAAGGGTGTGCCTCAACGCATATTTGAAAAACCAAAGTTCAGCGCGACTAGTGTAAAAACAAAAAACCAAAATGGGCGTGTAGGAGGAGTCAACATGCACAATGTATAATCTATGGGACCAACCATTTGCTTGATGCAAATACAGGATCAATGGATAAAATTCACAAGAAAGAGGGTTGATGGCTTACAGCTTTTCTGTGCATCTTCTTCAGCATCTTTTTCCATCTCAAACTGAGTGAAATACTTGATCTGAGGTTCAGTCTGTTAAATACAAGACAGAACTGTGAGAAATGTCCAATATGCACCTGAAATTTTAATAGCTGTTTCCCTTTCATACCTGAAAAATGACAACCTTGCCATCATCAGCTTGCAGGTATAATGTCCAGGAGGAAGTGATCAAGCTGTGGGCCTGGTTCATTACGTCCTCCCATAACCCTCTGACTAGAGTCAGGGGGTACAGCAAGTGAATCTTTGGCATCATGGCGTCCAACTGAGGGGAAAATAAGATATATATTGACAATGCCATTCTTCAACAATCTCCAATCAGTAGCTTAACGTTACACACCTGTTCCTGGCGTTGCTCAGCGAATGGAAGCTGATTCTGGCATCCCATATTGCATGCATATTGCTCATCAGATTCAGAGTAGGCTTCACGACAAGCTGTTATTTTTTTTTTTTTTTTTTTTGGAATTGCAAAACATGTAGATTTATTATGCAAAACGGGCTAAACGTATGCGATTAGAGGGGCATTACACTGCCAGAAAGATGACTGAAAACATCGAAAGTTTAGCTTACTTACTTGATTCACAGTCGGTTTTAGTCTGATTCAGATCTTCGCTGTCACGAACAAACTGACAAATGGAGAACAGACGGCAGCCTCTCTGACAGGAGTAAAGTTCACCCTCCTAAACAATCCAAACCAGTTGAACAGTACTGACAGTCGTCATCCGTGACAAATGCACTTACAGACATTGACGTGATCTGCCATAAGCAATCTGTTACAAATAGCAAGTTAAATAAGTGAAAGACGGGTTGACTCACACAAAGATTTTAGTCTGATTCGTCGACTTCTAAATGTTGAGGCTAGCAAACATTAGCGTTACCTCACCATCGGGAAAGGGACTTACCCGTGGATAGGTGTGCAGAGTATATGTCATTTCACACGACTTTTGACAAGATGCCGTGTTTCCCAAAACGCTGTCGAACACATCTGGAGAAGCTGATGCATGGGCAAATAGGACAAACAGTCCCAAAACACAGAACGAAAACGATAGAACGCCCATTGTGACTGCGAAAAATCTAAACAAACAACACACTCTTCTTCCTGCTAAATTTGCTCGCTAATCTCGGGGGAACTCTTCTTAACGCGAGAAGCTCTGGTGCGTTTAAGTGCCCCACGTAGATTACGTAATTATTTTATCAGCGCAACCACAAATCCCCTTTAATAGCGGATTCAATCATAATAAATAAAGAGCGCAAAGATAATTCCTTGAATTTACTATCAAATCTTTGTGTTATGATGTCTTTGGACTATACTTTGGTCATCCTGTGGCACACAACAATTTCCTGCAGGTAATACATTTACGTTACACCAAATATTACCTTCCGGAAATAATTATGTACTAGCAGATTACAAATAAGGATTAATTGGTTGAGATAACATTAAAAATCATGTGTTACCTCATGAGAATTGACAATAAATTAACATGATATTAATAAATAAATGAGGAAAGGGCCTGCATGTAGTGGTCCACTTTCCGATCGCTTTAAAAGCAACCTTTATAGCACTCGCCAATGTTATGCCGTAACTAAGAAATGTATTTGTCTATATTTATAATAGATGTGTTACTTTAATGCAACCAATATTTAGTGAAGTACTAACCACCGATGAACTAAATCAACAATGGACCCAATATTTTGATATAGAGATTGGAGCCAGAAAGCTGGGTAACGTTTGATGGGGTAACTGTAAGCTGTAGTGCTGCTACTATTAGCGTAGCAGTTAGCAAACACTTTCGATCACTACCTTTTTAAGTAGAAATTCTGTAACATTTCTTTCGGATTTTTGTTCTTTATAATGGACAAGTTTGTAGTGAGGCTTCCAAAAGGGGAAACTCCCAAAATATTGAAAACAAAAGAAAAAGTTTATAAGCAAACAACAATTGAATCTTTACGGGTAAGATACCAAAGTAAATTAGGGGGTGGGGGTGTCTAGGTTTAAACTATTAGTATTTTATTATTGTCCTTTATTTATTTTGCAGAGAGTGGTTGTGATCGAAGATATCATGCGTTACAAATCCATTTTGGAGCTGCCTCAACAGAGCAAAGACAATCTTCTGTCTGCTCTGATAGAGCTGAGCAAGAAGATCCCATCCAGAGAAGTGCTCAAGTCTACAAAAATAGGTAGAATTCTGATTTCACAGATTCGCTTATACAGCGTTGATGTTCCTGCGCAAAGGCAAATTTTATTGTACCCAGTATTCTCTACGGACTGTAAAAACCATTCAAATGATAAACATTACAATAAAATGTGCATTCCCTAGTTTTAGTACATTGAATGTTGCATCAGCACAAGGTCAGTGCAGCTCGAGAGTCTTAATAACTCAAAAATGCAAACAGCCAGCAGCTATTGTTTCCTTCACACACAACAGACATATTTAATAGATTCGGAAAAGACTAATTGGTTAAAGAGATGATGAAATCCTCTCTCCTCTAAGGTCACGTTGTGAACAAAATGCGAAAGCATCTGGACCCGGAGGTGAGTTCCATGGCAGCAGAAGTTTACACTGAGTGGAGGACGTTCATCGAGGAGAATTCCAATAAACCATCTATTGAAGTGCGATCGGACAAAAAGTCTGAAGAACTCAGGAGCAACGCAAGAAGATTAATGTCTGAAAGCCTCCAGGTCAAGGTGAGACTTGGAGTTTCACGCAAGTTGGCTGTAATCACAGTCTTAATTCCATTCCTCCACCAAGTCACGGTTATACAATTTGAGAATAAGTGTCAAGGAAATGAGTGTTTCTGTTCAGATTGAAGCGTTTCCTTATCCTTCTCTCCTCCACTGATCAACAGGAGGACTGTGGCCTCGTAGAGAACATCGAGAGGGAGGTGTTTCACCGGAGCTCCCGGTTAGTTAGCAGCTCGTACAGAAGGACGGTTCGAGCCCTGGTTTTTGCCTTTAAACACAACCCAGACATCAGAGTCCAAGTGAAGGATAACAAGATATCCGTCGACCAACTGGTTTCTAAGTATTGGAAATGATTGTTAATTAAATAATGTGTTAATTCGTTTTTGCCTACTTTGAGCCAGGATAATGCAAAGGGTCTTAAATAATACTGAACCATCCAGGTGATGGATTATTTTACTGCACATTGTTTTTTTTTTTGGTTTTTTTTTTTTTGGTGTGGACTTTTTACGATTTTATTTATTTTCTTGAAAAATACTTTGTGGCACATCAGCAGGATTACGCTCATAAATGCATTTAAATCACAGTGAAAGTTAATTGTAATTGATGTCGGTATGATTAATCCAATTACTCGATACAGAAATGAACTTTTTTGTGGATATGTCTGTTTTATATTTAAATATGAATAAATCTGATGAATAGAGTGACGTATTTTTTGCCATCGTGGACGTCTTTACGTCAGTCTAAAGCAGAACCAGCCATACTATAGCGATCATCATGAGAATAACAGCCAGAACACAGATGCTTATGAAGACGATGTCGCTCAAGTCATGCGGCTCTGCGGGACCGCCTGCTTTGCCTTTGGCACCTATTTCCCCCTGCTGGGCCCGCTCGTCAAGGCAGCGCTCGTCATCCGAAACAATAGACACCGACGCTACCTTCCGCATTGCGTCGCACTGCACCTTGTACTCTTGCACGTTCTGCTGCTTTCCATCGGAGAAATCAATGTAGAGTTTGTTGACCAGCACGGTGATGTTCTGGTGTTTCTGCAGGAGGTCACATCAATGTCTTTTAATCCATTTTTTTTTAATTTAACTTCATAATAGTCACCTGGCCAGCGGTGCCACAGTTTACAAACTGGGCTAGAATCTTGTATGAAGTGGCAGTCAGCTGGGCCGCGCAGGTCGGGTTTCCCAGGTAGATGCTCTCTCGGTCCAGCTGGGGTAAGGACTGTTGGGGGATCAAAATGGTGAATTCTGACCTTGTGCAGCTCACATTTACAGGCACCACTTGGATTGCGGAGGGAAGAAGAAAAAAAAAAGTCACATATATTTGCCTGCAATCATATCTAAGAAAGTTGTTCCTAGAGATAAATATGTTGCAGCCTCGGCAAATCAGATGGCTGCAGGTAGAGAGCATTTACCACCGAGATAAGCCGCGGTGAATCCTCTGTAGGCTCCGTTCCTGTCTGTGCTGAGCACCACCAGCAACTTGTTGCCCCTTGATACGAGTGAGGGAGGCCTTTCTCTGCCGCACCAGCGGCCCAGCAGGGCGTCCGCTTGGCTGTCCCCGTCGTACACCGTGACGGAGTCGTAGTCACACTCTCCCGACAGGCTGTTGTGATCTTCCAAGTCCATGAAGGGAAAGAAGAGCTTGACCCGGTACCCGGCTGCTTGAGTGATGCCCCAGTGGCAGTTGATGTTGTTTGGGTAGATGTTTGGAAAACGGGGGCTGCTAAATGTTCCGCTTACTGCTGATAGCACCTGCTGGCACTCACCTGTGAAGCATAGAAGTTCCTTACATTTCACAGGAATATGGATGACACTTTTATGGCAGATATCTGCATTTTGATCTTATTTTACCATCATTATTCAAGTTTTTTTTTTTTTTAAAGGCAGGCATTAGTTTACTTTCTCTGTGTACACATCTGTGCTGTGTACACTTGGACGGTAATAAGTTGATCCTCCTCCCTGTCAAACAGGATATAAAATGCCTGAGCATAGGTGTGGTTGACTGACTGCATCTGTCAACTGTCAGGATTTTTCCTCCTCTTGCCAATTTAATTAACCCTGTGCCAGGTGAAGTTTGAGATCAGCCGTTCTGCCATCAATTGGATTCGGGGATGGCCTGTTTGCTTCAGAAATTTCTCCCTACTTCGTTTCTTCTTGTCTGAGGTACAGGTGGTGTAATGAGCTCCCTGTGCCTTGCACTGTGGCAGAAGTGTTCAATTTCCATTTCATCTGACAGAATGATGCGTCACTCTTTGTTCTGAGGTTCGACATCTTTGCCTCGTTTCAAATCTATGGCTGTCTGCATATCTATAAGTCTTCTGTGGACTGTTCTGTAGATTTTAAGGTAGATATTTCTAACATTTCCCTGGGGAACTAATCAAATATGGAGTTCTAATTTTATAGTTTTGAGATTGAATTTCCTTTCCTACCTGAGTAATAGTAGGCCTTGAAGCCACGCCCTCCAATGTTGAAGTCGGACTTGAAGGCTATCAGGAGGTTGTTGGAGGTGGTGACAACGTGTGGGGGCTTAGCCGCCCCACAGTAGTTCCCCAGGTGGTGGTGGGCGACCGTTGGGCCGTCAAACAGGGCGACAAAGTCAAAGTTGCAGCCCTCGTTGTTTTCCAGCTGGAAGTCCAGGAAGACCAACGTAACCACGCTGGCGTTGGACACGCGGATGGTCCAGGTGCAGTCGGCGTTATTGTTGTACTCCAGAGGATAACCTGGGCTAGAGATTTCACCAGACAGACCAGTTAGGACTCCGCCACACCTATCTAGAGAGAAATAAGATCACATAGCTCACGTTAGCGACTGTAATTTTGCGTCATAGACATTTTACCTTCATTTAAGCTTGAATGAGTGCGATTAGAATTCGGAATCAAGGCGATCTTGGGTTCTTCCTATATAAGTCTAATTATCTGGGCTTGAGCTTTCTTTTTAGTTATGCCAAGGACCCTGTGGAACTGTTTTGTGTGTGTGTGTTTACCACAGACCCACCCATCCTTAATTACCCTTCAACCCAGGAAACATGCTGAAGATAATCAAAATGGTCTGTGGTCATCTCCAGAAGGTTAGAAAGTGACTGTGCAAACAGGGCCTAGCATGACTTTAGTTTAATCTGCAGGATAATGTTTTGTGTCACTTAAGACCTTTGAGATCAAGCCATATTAGCTTAAAGCCACGATTTGCGGGATTGTCAGAAAAAATCAGCTCAAGTTTTGGGCGGTTATCTAACCAAATTGTCAAACTCCATCAGCCGTGACTGTTACCTTTTCTGTAGCCAACACTGAAGCCCCTGTAGGCCACATGGCGGTCTGAGTGGAAGATGATAGACATGACGTTCCACGAAGAGGTGAACTGTGGTGGGGAGACATCACCACAAAACACCCCGAGGAGGTTGCCCTCGTCCTCGGCCATGCCGTTGTAGATCTTGATGTAGTCGTAGGAGCAGCTGGCGTGATACTCCAGCTCAAAGTGGTGAAAGGTGAGGTGAATGGAGGAACCCTCTGCCACCACAATCAGCCAGGAGCAATCGCTGTTGTAGGGGTACGGGCTGGGAAAGTTTGGACTGGAAATATTACCGGAGGGTGCAGAAAGGATTCCTCCACATTTGAAACCTTTGTGACCAGAGAAGTTTCTTATTAGCTCAAAGAAAGAACAACAAAAAAAAAAACTAGAAAGGTTAAACCTCTTCCTCAACTCACTTCTATATTAGATGAAACTGTAGGAAGCTGCAGGACCTCTGACACAGTATTACAAGTTTGCATTGAACAACTGTTCCCACTCCCTCTGTATGTACAGAGGCTGCAAGATAAAGCACTTCCATCTGCTTGGAGCTTTGCTCTATCAATATAACAGATTGGCAACTCACCTTTTTTAGAATCAGCCTTGTCAACAAGCAGGAGTAAATATATGAGCGCAGCCACCCGGAGACCCATGCCGTAATTGTTGATTCGGCTTTTGTCACGCCTCACCTGCAGCACCAGCATAGACAGACAGTGGACGTTTTCAAGCACGCAGCCTTGAGACATCAGCAGTGGTGCCTGTAGAGGTAATGGGACTTTGAAAAATTCATCCCCAAGCCCAAAAGAGGAATCTGACACCCGCCGGCACCAGGCTTTGGCCTCTTCTCTAAATTTTAATGACATCCAGTGAGCACAGGTGGCACGCCAGGACACTGTTTGGAGGGATGCAATACATTTTTTATGCCGTCTCTATCTCTCTGTTTCACACATGCAGAACGTGGTTGCAAGTGAAGAGGCAGGACGAAAGGCCTGCAAATTCATTAATTAATGGCTTCATTGGCGATGTGACAGAACAGCCAGGAACCATCTCATCTAAAGGTTGAGAGGACTGAGGGCCACATAAATTGTCTTTTTCGGTTTCATAGCAGCTGTATCAGATGTCATCTTCTTTACATTGCAGTCTGTTTTTATTTTCATCATGTTTTTTTTTTTTAACAGAAAAATGCATTTTATAGCCTCCAGTATGTGCCAGTAGCCACGGCTACAATGGCTCCGACAAGCTATATAATTAGGCAATACCAAAATAACCCTGGTAGATGACGCTGTGGTACCGCTGTAGTCCAACAGCGCTATTCACCCCTGGCTTTTGAAAAAGTCATGTGGAAATGTGTTTCAGAAAGATATCATTTGTTAAGAACATTTGAATCACCTATTAGAATGTAAATATATATATATTTTTTCTTTTTTAAATGAATACAGTTAAATCCTTGGGGATATTCCTGCAGATTAAAGCAAAAGTAATAAACAGTCTTTTAACTGGGGATCACTCTGAAGGCGTCGTGATTTTAATGAAAATGGGTTACATTGAGCATTTTGGTTTTTACGGTTGCAGTTGCAGTGTGTTTATTGTGCGCCGCCACCTCATATTCATTCTACATCCGTCTATAGTTAGGGTTTAGCTGCATACTTGTAGGTGGGGACACCTCGCTGCAATGTCACCCACCATCATTTCATCCAATGAAGAAGGCAAATGATGTGAATATCAATTTTTTAAAAAAGGAAAAACATAATGTGTTCACAAAACATCTTTCTATATGTCAGGTCAGATTTTGCTGGATTCTGTCGCGGTTGCTCACGCTGATGAACGTTGTCAGAGTCTGACGGGGAGAAATGAGATGATGCTTCTGAGTCATCCTGCAGCTCGGCAGGAGTAAATTATGTCACCTGTCTCAGAATATTTTCCTATTGGAAAATATAGTTTTGGCAGAAAGGCCCAAATAGCCTCGAACCAACCTGTGATGAATAATTTAATCGCTTTTGCTGGATTTCTCACCTCTCTGTTTGTTTTTTTTCTCCACCTGTTTGAACACCAGACCTTAATATTACAGGGTTGGACAATTATTTGTTGAGCAGTTATGGACCTTTTTAGGACCAGCACCAGTCACACTGATTGAGTCCACAGAAAACAAGCCTGTACCTTGTATTCCCAGTTGGAGCCCACAGGACCCACAAATGCACCCCACCTCCTCCCTCTTTTTCTCCCACACAGGTTTTTTTAACATCATCCTGCACTACTTTGCTACAATCCCACCTTTTCTCTGACCAAGGACAATGCCGAAGCGTCATCGCTCCTCAGTCTCGGCTAATGCACAGATTTGATCATGGCCAATAATGGCTAAAGCTATCTGCGCATTTATGAGGGCAATGAAATCTGTTCGGCAGGTTAAAGAACAAAAAGGAGAAAGAATAAATTTAGCTTCACCGGGTGACAACTCTCTCTTGACCTCGCTGTAACAAATAAGACGAGACAAGATCTTCCTTTTGTGCTGTTTTACATATTTAATTACACAAATAATGAGACACTGGGACGGAGCTCCGAGGCTTTTATAGATTATTTAGCAGCTTCACTTAGAGGTATCTTTTTTTCCTAAAATGTGTGTCCTTTGTGTGGCTGTAATGGCTGCCGCAGAGATAAATCCCCCTGAAGATTGGATTGGAAAGATTTCCATTTGAGGAAGAGTATTATAGAGTAGAATTCATATTAATTAACTCATGTCCCCGAGACAATAATGCAGACATGCATATATGATTCAGCAGAGATTGATGCCTCTTCATTTGTCTCGTAATCAGGACAGGAGATCAGGCATAAATGTTATTGTAGATAAATATAGAGGTTTATGAGAAGATAAGACCCTGTACACAGCTACACACCATGATAGCTTTGGATTAAATTTGATGCAACGAGTCCCCCCTTCTGCTCTTCCTCATCTACCCATCCTGCCATCAGGAAGAGGGACCCGCTCAACGTTCTTTCCTGTCTGTGAACAGTGCCTGACACCTGCCCGGGCCCCAGGCGATGCATTGGAAACATGGTGGCGTTATCCCAAGAGAAACAGAGACAAATATTCATCTGTTTTGACCCTTGTATATTCACCATTTGTCTCATTGGCCCCCCTCCCCATTTTCCTCTTCGCCCTCCACTTCCTCGTCCTGTTGAAAATGCCCCCGTCCTGACCAGTGTCTGCTCACCAAATTGGTTTGTAATTTGCTCATTTGCGAGCAGTTGTGAACTTTGATCTTCTAATGGTGGCTGGTGTGTGTGTGTTTGTATTTGTCTGCTGTGAATTTTTCTGGCGCGTTGTTATCCCCGAGGAGGGGAAAAAAAACTTACGGTACGGTGGGTAATGTGTGTACTTTGTGGTGGTTTCCTATTGTACACCTGTGTCTCAAATAGAGGCTGTAGCTGAATGGAAGCAGGCACCATTGCTGCATCACACCCAGCTGCTTTACATATTTATTTCCTCACGCTGACTGTGCTGGAAGCTCCGTGTGTGGCTTTTGTAATGCAGAGAATGGACCATAACTGCCCTGTCCCATAATCATAATTAATATTGCCCTGCTGTTCCTGTACGTTTCACCTGTCCGTATTTATAATAATAGCATTTATCTGCTTATGGTCACATGACTTCTAATGACACATAAGTAGGACTGCTGTGCAGCTGATGGTTGGGGTGCTTAAAATGAAAACAGTAGTCGCTGAAGTAAAATATGTTATATTCAGCATCACACTAACAAGCGACACCTTGCTGCTGATAGTTTTCAGAAAGGTTCACAGACAATGTCTCGAGAAGCCGATTAATCACTGAATGCATCTGCGTCCCATTTGCAGTATCGGCTTCAGTGGAAGCTTTTTATCACCAAACAGCTCATAATTCTTCATGTGCTAAAGAAGCGAAATTGAACTCCAAGCAGAACATTTGTGGACAGGGCTCCATAGAAACGGCTTCAGGGAGGAGGGAAGATCAGCACTTCAAATCTGTTCTAGCAATAACACATTGAAATCTTTCGCTCTAACCAATACAGACAAGCATTTGTTGATGTATCATATTTACATCTGCACCTTCGACGTTAATCAGTTTGGCTGGAAACCCTGCAAATAAATTTGGAAGGCACAGTTAGGGGCCTACTTTCTCTGTTGATGAGTAATAACAACCTATATATCAGCTTTTAATAGAGCAAACACTTAAAAGCATGGCATCAAACGCCAAGCTCTATAAATCAATTCCAACAATTGATTTGGCAAGACAACAGCTGCTGGCAAGACAACTGGGTTGTTTTGCCAGCAGCGTTGTTTTAGACAGAAAAATAAATAACTAAAACAGCAAAAAAAAAAAGCGACAGCGTTTTAATTAATCACTCTGACGATGTTGCCACGGCGTAAATACTCCCGATAACAGGAACTCAAACCAGGCGGAGTGGGGGGAAGAAAAGCACCATCGCACATCGACACAGTGCAAATTATGGCCCTGAGCAAAAGCACTCGATTAAGCTGCCTTGGTATCTTTCACAAACTGGATGCAATCAGTCAATCAATCAATCAATCAATCAATCAATCAATCAATCAATCAATCAATCAATCAATCAATCAATAAATCCATACATACATACATACATACATAAACCCGTCTCACAATGTCTCAGCTCCTGTACATCAGGACCTGCCTCTTGCTTTGAGCTAGAATTAGTATTCACGAACGGAGGTAATGAAAACAATAAAGTAGAAACAAACAGCTCAGCTACTTAATGACAAATCTAAGTTTGATGTGTTGAAGGCATATATTTGAAAAATAATGCAGCAAAGTGGTTCATTGGTTGTTTTCCTGTCCAAGAGACCCAATAAGAGATAACGGATTTAATTATTAACAACGTCACATTGTGACCACCTGACTGATATTGTGCTTGTCGCATTTTTCTGCTGCGCTGACCCACCGAGGCAAGGACTTCACTAGACTGCCTGAAGGTGTGCTGTGGTATCTGGAGCTACCCGTTAGCTGCAGAGGCTCGACTGGACCGGGATCTCTTCAGCTGTTAGGGTTAGGTGCATTTGGTGTCCAACGTCTACTTGCTAAGACAGAAAAACCTTGCGGACGACTCAACAAAGCGTTACTGTTAATTGTCCTTTCTTACCAAAAGTCATCCTTAGTATCCTGAAAAAGATCTGTTTCCAGCTCAGAAATGTGATTATTCTAAATGCCATTACCCACAACACAGAAAATAATTTACAGGACCTGCGAAATACAAGAAAGAGTGGGGGCGGGGGGGGGAGTTCAGGTGTCTGATAAATACCAATGTTTTTTCTGACATGTCATCAAGGTACGCAGACTTAGACTAGCTGTCTGATTTAGAACGGACTATTGTTTCCGGACAACCAATGAAATTCCTTGTGGAGATTTGAAAAAATAGAAGCAGGAGGTTAACAGCTCTTGGTCTGGTTCACTCCCTGGGCGCAGAATGACCAATTATTTTGATTAATGGGGGTCTAATTAAAGCCTCCGTCCTAAATCACCAGCAACATTGCAACATTGTGAGGAGATTATGTCTTTTTTTTTTAATTTTATGCCATCTGCTCCATATCAGCAGATGTGTTGTGGGTGGATCGTCGATACCTTTCATAAGACATTATCATGACTTGCACGCAGGCTGACTGGAGTGTGTATGTGTGTTTCTGTGTGTCAGTGGGGTTGTTTGTGCTGCGTTCCCCTCATCCGTCAGCAGGCCGCCCTTCTCTGATGGTTGTTGAAGCTCCATTACTGCCCACAAGTCCTGATTGATGTTACACAATACTGCGTTCGAAGGCAGGGATTGTTGTTCTTGTACGGGCGACATGGTTATTACAACACCTTTTTCACCGCCGAACAGGGAAATTGCCCTGCTGGTGTTACGAGGCTCAGTTCTGCATTGATGTTTGAGCTCAGAAAAACGTTTAAAATGATCCACGTTTTCCAGAATTCACTTACAAACGCGCCTCGTCTTCCAAGAAAGAATAATGTTTGCAAAAACAGGGCAGAGGAGATAATGGGGTGTTTCTTGAATAAACAAGTTCTTTCATGCAGAACAGCCAAAAAGACGTGCAGGCTCCCATGGTCCAGGTGCTTTTGAGTGGTTACGTTTTTGCTTCTGTGTTTTTTTTTGTTTTTTTTTTTTTTTTAAAACACACTTCGGGGGAGGTTTTAAGTGACTGCTGTGGGAGCTGTACAGTTGAAAAGAATACAGGAAACGAGCTGCAACATGGAAGTCAATCATGTACATTGGTTGTTAAATATTTCATCTATTATTGAGTAATAAAATGCATTTGATATATTTTACTTTGGTACATTCATTGCAGAAAGACATTCTTAAGTCATTGAATGTTGACTTTTAGGGTTTTTTTATGATATCGTATGTGCTTAGATTTATTTAGATATGAGGTCTATGTATTTTAGATTTAGAGTTGTGAGACTACGCGGTACTCCACCTTGCCTCCTTTTAAAAACATCTTAGAGAATCTACAGTGGCTACAAAGTAACAAATATGGTTTTTTTTCCACATCTCCATCCACACAGAATTGCAGAATTGGTTCGTTGTTGCAGATTTAAAGTTAGCATTGAAATCATGACTACGGCTGTTCTGAGCTAGATACCTGGAGGAACAACATACCAGGACCTGTATCTATAAATAGCTTGACATAACACAGTAACAAGTGACAAGGTTACTACACACAATAAAAAGTGTGTCTATAAACATTACATTGGATTCTTATGAAGAAATTGAAACTAAGCGGTTAGACTGAAGGAAAAATCCCATCAGAGCTGATGTTGCCATGAATATTGGAAGCAGCCATATCCACTCAAGCAGTCGATGAAGGAGATCGCCATCTCCGTAACCTTGTGTTGAGTACACGCACTCTTTGATTTTGGAGTTGAAACCGAGATGTAAAAGCACGCAGCCTGCTGGACAGTCAGGAAGCTGAGCTGAATTGCTTCATTCCACATTTATTTCATTCCAACTCTGCTTTTGTTTCTCCTTCACAGCTGGTCTTTGTTCTGGCTACCAAAAGACAGAAATAAGTCAACAGAAAAAAAAACACCTTTTCATTTGTTTTTGAAGAGAGATTTGTGAATGACATCACCCTCAATGATTAATAATTTTTTTCTTCCTTTTTTTTTTAAATATGAAGATACAGGATAGTCGATAGAACAAGGATGATGTGCAGAACAGAGTGAGGCAGATTGAAAGTGACAGCCTTAACCAGCTGAGCTTCCTATGACGCGTTCGCGACAGTTGTGTTTTTATTGTCAAATATATGCAGTGGAAAGCAACACACACATTTTTTTTTACTTCATATTTCTTTGGCCACAGAGTATGCATGGCATTCCTTATACACACTGACATCTGACAAAGAATGGTGATTGCTTTACTGCATACTGAATTCACCATTTTAGTATTCCAACGTCGCACATTATTAAACCTGTTTCCACACATTAACCTTTCACGAGTTCTTTCCTTACCGCACGCTCGCATGTGCCCAGACTATGATTAATATGCCTCTGCCCCCATGTGATAAAATCTTGCAAATCATTCTCCCAGCCTACCTTCAACTCCAGTCACCTTATTATTTTCAAAAGGTTGTTTGGTCACTGAGCTTTGATTATTTCCTTCCCCGCTCTACATTGTATGTGCCATGTGTCACTTCCTCATTTATTCATCTTTTTTTCTTTCTCCCCCTTCTCAGGATTTGAATATGGAAATGCTGCTTGAAATATGTGGTTGACGTTTTGCTCTGCAGAAGAACCATTTCATCAACTTTTCACAACAGGACATCCTGTTTCGACGTCCTTGGCCTTTGCCTTTGTTTTTTTTTTTCCCCTTCTTTGTAACCTCACCTGGACGGCAGACGGCATGACTGATGGATGATGCCTAATATGAGTCGACTGACGTGGACTGCACGAACAGGACTTTTTTTTTTTTTTAAGCATTTATCTGGCCACTGTGAGGAAATCGCATCACTGCTGCTCTTTAATGTACCCTTCTAGGTGCTGGTGGTGTGTCCGAGTACACAGCAATTACAGCGACTATTCGAAACTTTAAATGGGCATTTCAAAACGCCTTTATGAGTATACTAGGTTTAACAAAGATTGACCAGTCACAGTGGTTAATTTTAGCATTTATTTGATTGGCTGCTAGACTAGTTCCTGTGCGTTTTATAACAATAAGGGAGACAGGCGGGAACTGGCACTGCACGTACGTGCTCGAATGAGAAAGTGAAATACCCTCTCCAACAATCTGTGTTCATTCCAATAAAAACATGTCATCTAGCATTTGTCCTCGGATGTACGCCCACTCTGATGTTCTCTGAGGGCAGATTGGAAAACTGCAGCTAGAGTTTGTTGGGGGGGTGGCTGTGCAAATCCTTTTAAGATTGCAAAACAAATGAGACACAAATGGGGATAACGCCTTAGAAAAATGAGCATAAACTCACATAGTCTGTCTTCTGTCCATATTCTGCATTTAGATAATGAATGTGGGCATAATGAGGAGGAGTCAAACCTTCCACCTACTCTCCCTGTGAAGGTTTATGAATTCATGCATGTCTGAATGCCTTATTTGGTTAATTTCTTGATTCCTGTCTGTGGGGGGTATGGAGTCCTGAGCTAAAGCATTCAGACAAATGGACATAGATTATAAAATACATCACCCATCACAATATTTTCTTTGGAAAATATCCAGTTCTCTGAAGATCAAATGACATGTTTTGATAGCAAGCAACACATGAAATGGGGAAGAAAACCCAAAGTATCGATGTTTTATGAGCTGGTCAGACTTTCGTATGGCCCCTGAAGGCATCGCCAGCCCTCTTGCAAAAGCTCTTTGCTTTTCCAGATGGCGGGTCCATTCTCGCCTGCTACCGTCCATCCGCAGCTGTTCTGGGCATCTGTACTTCTTGGGAAACTTGGCAAATGGACGCACAACTGTGCACACATATTAGCAGAGGGGGAAAGAAAAGCTATCAGTGGTGGCTGCGCACGTCCAGGACAAGCAGAACGTATACTGAAAGCTTCTGAGACTGAATATAGCCGTCGCTGCTGCAGGGAGCGTAAACTCCAGCTGGTTGAGACAGTTTAACTCCATCTCTGGGGCTCCTGGTAGCGGCCCACAGTGGTTTGTTTTAGATCTGTTTACATATTTTATTTGAGGAAAATCCTGCTTTGTCCTTGTGCCTGTTCTGCATCTCACTGTGGTTCATCTTTTCTGTCTCAGAATTTCTTGGTTAAGAAAAAAATAAAAGAAAACATCACTCAACTTCACATTTACATGAGAAATATGTTATCCCTACGATGAGGTGGCAACTTGTCCAGGGTTCCCCCGCCTCTCACCCGAAGGTATCAGCTCCAGTGGGGTCAGTCACCAGAAGGAGAAGAAGACACAGTGTACTGACCAACTTCTGGTTTTTACAGCTTCCGGTTTATATACATGAACATACTAAGAACACATGCATGTGCAGCCATTGAAGTGAGCATTTGGGGGTTTAGTACCTTGCTCAAGGTACACCTCAGGAGTGCTCTATAAATATCCCACAGCGAACCATCCTCCTTCATCCCCCCTTCATCCTCTGCATCCTTTTCTCTCGCACCAACTAACTCTATGTCCAAACACTCCCATTCTGGCCTCTCTGGCTTTCCCTCCAACACATCTAACATGTTCCTCCCTCTGACGTTGTCATTCCTGATCATCTCCATCACCCCTTTCTCCCAAAGGGAACCTCAACATCTTCATCTCTGCCTCCTCTGTTGCTCCTCCCTGTTGACCCTATTAAAATCGTCTGCCGTCTTTTTCTTGCCGCTAATCTCTGTAACTTCACAGCTCAACCTGGGTCCCTCTCATTCACACACTCATCCAAACCCTGTTTGATACTCACCATGTTTAATTCTTGTTTGTGTGAATGTGGGGATAATTAATCCTCATATTTTACATTTGAACTTTCCCGCTCAATTGTTGACTTTTCAAACCATCCAAGAGATATGGCTAAATTTTTAAATTTAAATTTAAATTTAAATTTTTCTCTTGACAGAATTGAGAACATGACACAATTCAGTTGTAGTAATTTTCTCCGTAGTTTTATATGACACATGGGATATTCCTGATTTGGGTTTTGTGTGCGAAAGCGATTCAACTGTAAAAAGTAATGAAAACATTTTTTTTTAAAATCTTTTATGCACATAACTGACAACAAACTCAACCAAAAGCCTCAGTATATAATGTAAGATCAGCAAAATTACAATCTTTAAACTAATTTGTTGTTGCAAGGGGAAAAAAAAGAAAAAAAGTCTTTTTTTCAAAGAGATAAGCTAACTTACAGCCTTTCTTTTAGGAAATATCTACACTTGTTATCTTTTGCACAACTTTCTTCACACACCAGTTTGTCTTCAAAGCAATTTGTCAATTTCTTTGTACGTTTAATAGCTTTTTAAGAGATAAGAAGAAAATCATTGTCACAGCACAAGAAATAAGAGGCAGCTTTTGCTGCTCTCTCCTCATAAACCATTTTCCCAATTTAATTTTCTCTTTTTATTTCCCTGCTCATTTCAGAAACCACAAAAAAAAAAAAAAAAAAAAAAAAAATAGAAGACACACGTGTGGACACACCAGAGATGGAAAAGGATGGATGAGGCAGCACGTGTGGGAATGGAGATGCTGGCAGGCTGACATTAGTTTCCATCTAAGCGTCAATACAATAACACGGACAAACCTTATCAATTTATATTTACAGCTTCCGCTCCCAGAGTGTTGCTTTTTTTAACAACATCGCATGTTTTAGCAACAGCGGCCTGGAAACCCTTAGACCTTATTCATCTGCAAATCGATAAATTACAAGTTCGTGACAGGGTTCGTAGTTGACATGCAGCAGCGGAGATGTTATGGTTTAAATAAACAGCTGACTGGAGTGTCTTACTGCAAGAACTTGAACACCTTTAAACATTTTTCCCCTTTTTATGTCAAAATGCCATTACAATTAACACAAAAATTCAAAACAGCGATAATAAAGTATTAATCCAGATTTGTTTGGGGATTTTTTTTTTCTTTTTCTTAAAACTACACAAAAAGACAACAAATATTAAACGTGTAACATTACAAATGTGGCATGAACATATTAAAATTAAAAAAAAAAAAATCCACGGATCATCTTAATACCCATCTCCACGTACAGTTTATTATTTCTGAGGTCTGTGCTTAAAACCCTCTTGATGTTAATGTCCTTTTAAGCCACTTTTCATGTATTTGAGTGCAACGAATTGACAAACTTCATATTATTTTCAATGTACAGAATAGAATTGTCTGAATAGAATAGTCTGTTTCATTTAGAACCACCTGTTAGAGTCACACTGGATCTAATGAAAACAAAACAGAACTCCTCTGAAGGATCAAGCCATTAGTAGTTTGTAGAGATCTTTTTCAAACTAGGACGGAAACTCTCTCGCTCCTCCCTTGAGTGTGTGACTACCTTGGACTCTCCTGTTACAATGAGGCAAATAGCTTTGTGCTTTAAATGGATTTAAAAGCTTAGCCTGACCAAATTGAACTATTTACCCTTGCATTCCATTTCAATTAGTGCAGAGATGGCGATGAGAAAACCCATTATGTCCCGCAGAATGTTCTCAGCAGCGGTAGATCTGACGCATCGTGACAGGAAGAACAAGAGGGGGAAGTGATTGCTGTCGTGCGAGTGTTACTCCAGGGAAACCGCGTGGTTCCTACCCAATATCTCTTCTTCAGCTTTGATGTACTTCAGCCATTTTACATTTCCTCAAAGCCCACCATTATTTTCAGAGGGAGGCTGTGAAGGATTTGGCATGTTCACAGTCGATCTTAACTGGAGTGCATTATATCTCTGGCAGAAAAATTGGACTGTGCTCCTAAAAGATAGTTTGTGTTTATGGCAGCTGAAAATGTTTTTGGTGCCTCGCTACACCTCTTGCTGAATTAGAAGCGTTTTTATTTTTTGCTTTCTTTAATAACAATAAGGACAATAAGGACATAGTGCATGACCACAGAAATGTCTAGTTACAAAGTACGAAGAGATGGAAGAGATTTTAAGCAGTAGAGAGACACAAAATTGAAGCTGGTGTCCTTAAGTGTCAAACTGATGGTCTTGGGCTTCTTTGTGCTCCTGCCTGAGGGCCACGGATTATTCATGTATGGATTATGCGTCAATACTCCGGCCCTGGACGGCCCACCTGAAGGTCTTGGACTGAATGCTCTGGCCTGTAGTCCTCCAGGCTCTGAGGAATTTCTTGAAATTTTCTGTACACTATGGTGTTAAATAACTCATATTGGGGACTTTTTCGTTTCTGATCCCCTCCGCCCATGATTTTGTAGGGTTTGGAACAACTGGTAGGTGTTTCTGGAGGTGAGGGTTCTGTCCCAACTGATCATTTTAAATTATTTTGGTTACGTTGTTTTGTGTCCACTGTGTTTTGTTGGTGGTTTTGTCCTCCCTGTCTCTGTCTGACCCTTGTCTTCTCTCACTCTCTCTCTCCTCTCTTGATTATCCTGATTGCTCCCACATGTCCAGTCTTACTCCCTCCCCTCTGTATAGCTCTTCCTTCCATGTCCGTCACGTCGTCGGACCTTTGTTTCCTACCTGCTGTTTCTTTTGTTACCCCCAGTCTGCAAACATCTGTTAGTTCTGCCTTTGGTTTTGTAATCCCTCATGCCTTTGCTGTGTTAGATTTCAAAAGCATTAGTTTTTGTATTACACTCTTTCTATGAAATAAATCACTTAAAAGCTCCATCTGTCTGCCGGTTTGCCGTGGGGACCTGATTTTGTCTCCCGTGTGCGTCGTTAGATCCCAACGCATTCCCAATGTACCTTGATGCATCAACATCTGACATTTGTTTCTATGCTTTTTATTTGATGTCTGTGGCGTGTTTTCGGAGACGTAAAGTTAACTGAAAGTAACAGAAGCGTCCTATTTGACGGAAATGTCAATGATACTGTCAATGACACAAGTGGCGTTACCACACGGACGCTGGACGTGTCACTAAAATAACCAATGGACACGTGTCTGAGCGAAAGGCACATGCATCACCGGATGCAAATGTATGGCTGTTATTTACTTGTGCTCTCTTTCCATGTATTTTAATATTATCACCTTTATTTTCTGCCCAAAGGGAGATAAGTTAGTTGTCAACTGACCTACATTATCTAAATGAATGTTAGAAATTTGTAAAACTGCAGTAATTTAACTGGTGCAGCAGTAACCGGTCCCTTTTGCCATTGATACAAGAGGCTGCATCATAGCTGGATAGACTTAAGATGACATAAAAGGTCAGTGCAAAAGAAAAAAAAAAGATTTTATAATCCTTCGAATACTCAGTGCGGCCAAAGATTGGTTCGTACTGACCTTTTGTAATTTTAGCCCATATTCCAGACACGTGCAGGTAATTTGTCCTTGCTGCTCAGGAGGACGTGGCGCGTTCAGTTCCCCTGTATCTATGCACAGCCACTCAAAAATTAGATTTTTCTGCTTCTTTGTGTCAGGACTGGGTCGAGTGCTGTCCGGGCGGCGCAGATGCACCATTTGTCGCTGTGATGACAGCCTCTAGGGAAGAGAAGAGGAGGGTCACCTGCTCCTGGACACCGGACCACTTGTCAGAGTCAGCGGGCCTCTCAACCCAGTGATGTTTAAGATCAACTTGGGGGCAATCGTCTTCACTTCAAGGATGTGTGCTGCGTAAACTTGGAGGTGGACTTTTCATTAGGCTCATTAGACTCAAACTTTAAAGGTGTAACTGTTCCATTAATATGTCTGGGGTGAGGTGTGCTGAATTGCCATTCATGACAGAACCTTTCCTCCTTTCCTCTTTCCTCCTGGGTCTCGCTACTTTTTCTTCGGCTAATGGCCCATAACTGTTTTTCATCACAATTCGCCTTTAACCGGTGTGACAAAATCCTCACAGTGTGAAATCTTCTGATCGGCTGTGTCCGCATAAGATGCGCGCCAAAGGTGGAAAATGGAAAAGGTAGAGCTGCAGGATTACATCACGTTGCTTCTGTGACCATTCGATCACAATTCATCCTTAAATTCCATCCAAGTCCATAATGTAGCTGTGCTCTGCTATTGTAACTTGATCTTCAAGGTAATTAGAAATAATTACCTTGAGCAAGATGGACTGCATGTGTGGGATGGTGAGGTTAGAAGGAGTGGTGGGCATGGGGAGTAAGAAGAGAGCTGAAGAAAAACATATATGTGATTTACAGGTCACCTGTATGACCAGAAATGTGATATGTAATGCACTGTTGGAAAGCAGGAAACAGTGGTGGAGGGGGCAGAGTTGAAGACGTTTGAGCCCTCTATAACACCAATGAGGATGGGAATGATCAAGAAGAAAGATATTAGAGAGTCCGCAAAGATCAGGTGTGCTCAGTGGAGACTGAATAGATATATTGGTGAAAGAATGCTAAAGATGGAGCTCTTAGGCAGAGAAAGACAACCAAAGAGGAAGATTGTTTATATGTTGAAAGAGAAAATGCAGCCAGCTGATGAGAGAAAAGAACGTGTGCAGCAAGACGAGTCAGGGAAGAGGATGATCCGATCTGACCTCAGCGACCTATAAAAAGGAAAGAAAAAACAACATATGAGTCGACTATTGTCACTGTAGCCAAAAAAAGGTTGAATCTGTTTCCAAAGTTAAAGACAAGAATGCTTGAATCAGGGGAGTTATTGTTTAATCCCAAAGAATTCTCTCTATACATTAGTTTTTCAAGCTTCACCAAAGCGTTTCTTTCAGTCGCACATCTCATTATCATCTGAAATGTATCGTTTTGTTTTTGCTCATCAGGAAAACACACACAAGCGTCTTGTTTTTCCTTTGTAGTTTGTCAGTGGGGAGCTCTGAATAGTCCCATCAGAGACGTTCCTAATAATGACGGCAGCAGGGGGATGCAAGTCAGCAGGGAAATGTATGACAGCGCTGTTATACTGGTGCAAATGGGACAAAAGAGGTGTTGGATGAAGGGTGTTCCCTTCATCCAACACCTTCCACCAGGAAGTGAAATTGTCCTTTATACAACCTTTATACAACAACCTTGTTGTATAGATTATGCTGAGAACACTGGTCTAATAAACCAGAGGTTGTGAGGGCCTAGATTCATTTAATCATCATACATATGTTGCCCATATTCATTTATCAGATCATATTTTTAATGTTTTTTTTTTTTAGTAATTGTTGTTTTTTGTTCAGGTTGTGGGAATCTGTGACAAAGCCTTTTCCTGCTAAGGATTAATAAAACTACATTCTCAACTCCTCTTCTTCAATTATTATTAGAGCAGCTTAAAAACCTGCCATAGGCACAGCATGCATATTTGAATGTGGCTCAGATCTAGCCGAAAGAATAAATGTTTAGAATCAGACAATATTACTGCAGTGAAGACGAGACAGTATGGAAGCAAGTTTTCTTCCGTCTGTACCACACTTTTAGAGGAATCATAAATTCTTCTGACATAACTAGGAGAAAGTTTCGGAACTTTTTTTTCCCTCCATGTTGGAAGCCACGTTGTAACCAGGTGCGTAAAATAAGGGGTTTGGAGAAGAGCGGTGCACTGAATGATGTGTCTGTTCTCGGTGAGGTCCAAGAGACCAGAGCACAGAGGTGGTCGCAGAAGCAGAGAAAAGTGGAGGAGATGCTCCAGAACAATCAGAGGGAAGAAAATTGTGAGGATGAGACGCGGAGACACCGCGGCCAAAACTTTTCTCTGCTCTGAGTTGGTACAGCCTTTCCCATGTGAGGTTGGAAACATACTTTCAGCAACATTCAGAATTTAACAGCACAATTAAAAATTTGATATCTTTTTTTTTTAGCTGATTAAAAATATATGACCAGAATATTACCTTAGATTGTTCTTATATAGTATGCATAAGCATCTAAACACATACCTTTAATGATTATATATATATTTATATATATATATATATATATATATATATATATATATATATATATATATATATATATATATAATTTAGATATATGAAGTGAGACATTGATCTATTTTTTTAAAGATGGGAATTTTTGTCAAGCCACAGGGCTCAGTGGTGAGAGCACTGGTCTTGTAAACCATTGCTTGTGGGTTCAATCCTCACCAGGGCCTTGCTTTTGGGACAGCAATATTGCAGTCTGTCAGCTACAAGGCCACAGACTACAAGAGTTCTGGAAAAACAGCAAAGTGGGCTGTGGCTGGTGTGGAGCACTGCCAATGTGCCCTTGAGCAAGGTTGATCTCACTCTAATGCCGCTACCTCAGTGATTGCGTACATCTTTTGTGCTGAACCGTCATGCATCCTAATGCAATAGCAGTAATTTCTCTCATTCTGGGACCAATGTAGGCGGCTTGCCTGCCTCTTCTTCTCCTGCAGAGCTTTTATCACCATATTTTACTGGCACCTTGCTAATAAGTGATGGTGGTGGACTGAAGACACGTTCTCCTCATGTTTATGTCACATTTGCTGTAATTTGGTCTTGTTTGCCCCGACAAAAAGTTGAGCATATTCATATCGCGCATAAAGTTACAAGCGTCAGCTGTCCACTCACTGAAGCAGAGCGGTTTTCATCATCGGCCCTTTACCAGATGGAACTCACAACATAATCTCAGCATGTTTTGCTGTCAGTGTGCGAAGTTAACGCTGAAAGCCAGGAATAAGTAAAACTATCCGAGAAATTTGTGTTGACACAGTTATGAAAAACACCCTTATGATCTGGATTAAGTCGTTATTGGTTAGAATAGATCCGTGACTTAAGTCCAAAAATGCACGAAATATTTTCCGAGCTGAATCTTCGCTTGCAATTTGAGTTGAGGACAAATATTTTATAAAGTCCCTTGTTAAAACAGAAAATACTCATTCTTGAATTGCAGAAGTGACCACAACTGAGAGGGGCTACTGTTTGCACGTCACCGGGAACATATGAACATGAATGTCCTGAACTGCGGCGATGAAGAGGAGCATGTGCTGCGTAAGACAAAAGTGGGTCACGCGACATCTTGAGGGACTGCTGTGAAATTCAAAAAACTCATTTGCTGGGAATTGAATTTCTAATGACATCAAATGAAAATGGAGCCGTGAAAGTGTTCCTTTCCTGCGTGAGCCTCATTTTTCGCAATCCCACTGAGACACTAAGGCGACGCGGGAGGGCAGTAAAGGCAGGGCTTATGGAAATAAACGGCGAATAAGAGGAAATCACATTTCATTGTGTTTTATGAAACATTATGGCTGCCTGATGAGGTCCAGGGTGTCCGATATGCTGTTAGTTTGCCGAACACACAGAGGAAGTTTTAATACTTTGTTCTTTATTAACGCGGCGGCCTGGGGCACGTTGTTACAGTAGCTTTAGCCATGGGCGCCGCAAAGGGGGAAAAGTTAGGAAGATTCTAAGGGCCCATGACTGACAGGGCCCCCCCCAACCCTCAAAAAAATCATTATTAATATTTGATTAAAAAACAAGGTAATTAAACACATTTACTCATATTTTCACTCACAACATGTTTCGACATAACATATTTTCATAACAGATTTCGACTTTGGGGAAATTAATTTTTACCACCCCCCACCAAGCCTGAGTCGCGCTAGGCTGTCTGCTACAGTCTGAGTTGCACACACAGAGTGCAGAGAGGCTGCCGCAATGTATGGTAAAGCAATGTCTGAGTTCCAAAAGCGGAGAGAGAAAAAAAGAAAGAGGAATATGGCGACAATATGTCACCCAGCTTTTCTCAAGGAAAGGTTGCTAGTCTGAGTGGTTGAAATCAAGCTGTTTGCTAGTTTGATGTGCACAATGAGATGTTTAGCTAATTAGATGTTTAGCTAATTGAACTAAATGGGTTTCCCCGCCCTCCCTACCAGACTCAGCAACTATGTCACCAGGTGCAATGTCTCCCCACAACCCCCTCCAACCACATGAACCCCCACCAGATGCTGAGCAACGTGGAATGTCAGTTAGCTTTACTGAAGAGGGTCTGTGTGAATGATGTTTTCGACTCTTTTTTTCTCTCTTATCTGTATTAATTCAAGATAACTAGGCTATTTTTTTCCTGTCAAACACTTTTTCTTTTTTCACATAATGCTAAGTATCTGAATCGAAAACAGACTTTAGCCTAGTCTTTTTGGGATGCTGGGCATGTTGAAGCATTGAGTAATTGAGTCTGTGTTAATTTCACAGAGATTACTCAAATAATACCTTGAAATCAGATATTATGTTGCTTACTGAATTTTGGCGGTCCTACAAAGGGCAGTTTGTTGAGGTAGTTTTTAAAACACAAAACAATTCATACATGCATGGACTGCAACTGTAGCGCATATTAGGAGAGGTGTGCATATTTTTTGCACATTGGCTGTTACTGTTTCTGGAGCTGAGAGAGCTTTCAGTAAGCTAAAACTTGCTAAAACTAAAACTGTTAAAAAAAAAAAACAAAAACAAAAACAAAAACTAAAACTATTTGAGGACCACCATGTGTAATGGTTCAGATCCGTGTCAGCGGCAGGTTATGGAGGAGGGAAAAACAATGGCGAAAATAAATCATCCAGACAGCCATTTATTTGAATCAGGATCCTCCTTATCGCAAAAAACCCCCCAAAAAAACAATAAGAAATAAAGGGAGTCTGTCCAAATAAAATCATGTCCCGCCTCATAAGGAAAACAAACAAAAAAAGAAGAAAAAAGGTGAGCACATGTCAAAGATGTGTAAACTTAGACATATTAAGTTTTGATGGTGGATTGGATCCTGGACATGTGGTTACAGCAGTTGCACATGGTTCTTCGTGGTCTTCGGTGATGGGGCCTAAAATCCCTGGCAGCGCCCCTGGCTTTAGCACAACTCATATGTGAAAGCTCAAAAAAAAAAAAAAAAAACCCAGCAGATGCAGTGGAAAGACCCTTTGCTGGGGCAGTAGAGAAAGTAATTAACTGTTATTGATTAAGGGATTAGCAATAACTTCTGCTTGCCCTGTTAATCCCAGCAAGAAAGTCACAATTCCAATCTTTGCAGCACTGGAGTCATTTTGGGGGATGAAGAACAATGCTTTCTTTTCCTTGATTGATCGACTTGGCAGCATGTTTTGCTGAACAACTGGTTACTTTTATTTAAAAATTACGTGCTCTTTCTATATACTGTAAAGTTCAAATGCTTTAGTGGTATGGTACAAAAAAAAATGAATAAAAATGAACTCAAACGTTGTAGAGGTGAAATATTTTAGCTCTGATTTCTGAAAAATTTCTTGGAAATGAAAAAAAAAAGAATGTAACTATGACATGACTGTAAAATTCCAGTCTTTCTCATTTCCCCCAGCCTTGCTTATTTGCTATCTATTGTTTTTTCTTCTCTTTATGTGCATCTTCCTGCACCCTGTCAGCACTCTCATTATAAATTACATAAGCATGCAAAATGCTCTTGACTAGGGAAAAACAATAATTAAAAATATAAGCAAGTGAGGGCACAGTGGATTATCTCTGACTCATCCCAACATGCACACAGCACTTGAAGAATTTTCTAATTTTTTTCCCCTTTGACTATCTTTGACTTGACAGTCATGCACAGTATGCAGATTTATGCTAATGGGCTGCTCCCTATCCTCTTCCTCTAAACTGAGGCTGCACGGGTTTGATGTGTGTGTTTGTGTGTTTGTGTGTGTGTGTGTGTGTGTGTGTGTGTGTGTGTGTGGGGGGGGGGCTGAAATCAGAAATAAGGATGGACCGGCGGTTCATCAGCCTGGTGGTGGAGAGGCTAATTAACAACAGAGGCCTGCTGGTTTGGTCTCTGCCACCGACAGAAGGGTTGGTTCCAGATGCCAGTTGACGTTAGGAGGGAAGCTGCATTTAGACCAGTGCAGATAAGGAGCAGAGAAGCAAGAAAAGGAGACTTAAACAGAAATCTCATTTAATTCAATTCAACTTTATTTACATAGCACCTGTTACAATCGGACATGTTCTCTAGGTGCTTTACAGAACCTGACCTCTGAACATTGAGCAGGACCAAGGTCAGGATGGCCGGATAAAGGAGAGGCAGAATGGGAGATAGGGCAGAGAGGAAAGGCCAGAAAGAGGTGAAAGAACAAATAAATACAACACATAGCGAAATTCTGGGTTCAAGTAAAGTTTGCATGGGTTTGAGGTGCTTCCCCTACATTCCAGTTACTTGCAGGCTGGAAACAACCCCGCGATGTGAGTGAATGGCATGAGTGACCTGTCCAGCGTGTGTTCCTGCCTCTCGCCTGGTGACCGCTGGGATAGACTCCAACACCCCCTACAACCCTGATCAGGCATAAATGGTGTTGGACAGAAAATGGATGTGCAGGTCACGTATCCTCATTAATCTACATAATTTTCTGTCTTTGGGGTGGTTTCGTTTTGTAACCTTTGATTATTTGATCACTGACCTGCTTCTGTGGACTAATTTCTCAATCTCATAGTTTTTAATTCACAGCACTCTAAGAACTGCTGATGTTTTTATTTTAGGGCTTTCCTAATTAGTCCATAGAGGGAAAAAATGATTAAGGCATTA
Organism: Pao palembangensis; assembly: GCA_015343265.1. Taxonomy (NCBI): domain Eukaryota; kingdom Metazoa; phylum Chordata; class Actinopteri; order Tetraodontiformes; family Tetraodontidae; genus Pao; species Pao palembangensis. Next base: position 9,282,843 of record CM027093.1, read on the forward strand.
AAAAAAAAAACCTGTATATATCAGACGGAAGCTGCCATAGCAACATCGCAACATCGACATAGCACTGAAAATGAATCATTTCTGTCAGGCACTTCCATTTAGCAACAAAACCCTCACAGTCTGCTCAAAAGAATAAAATGATCTGCTGCTAAGCTGTCAAAGTTTTGATTTTATAGCCATCCATTTATTCTCGGAGAAGGGACTGCTTGTTTAACTCTTAAATTTCATTTGAAACAAAGATTGCTCTTTGAATTCAGAATTTCTGTTGAGTTCACACTCGATTAATATGTGAGACTCCTCCCTGATGCAGGTGTAGTCAGATTGGTGTTAATACACAAAGGAGATGAGGGAATAGTTGCTGACCCTGGCACATTTCTATTCTAATGTTGATTAATGCGCACCCTCCGTGACGTAAATAATCCTTTCTTCTCCCAGTTCACTGACGCGTCCTGATCTGAAGATGGCAAATATTACAATTCGTTAACTCATCGCTGTAATGTTAAAAAGCCGATTGATGGGCTTATTCTTTTAAGTGTTTTATTTGTTTTTTTTTTTAAATATGAAGAATCAGACAAATTAGTCTTCTTGTTAATTAATGGAACAGTCTGGACCCACACGTGGAAGCAGAAATCCCAACAGTTGCAATATGAACATTTCGTACTAAATGTGACAGCAAATAAACCACAATTAAAAAAATATCTAAAACTACCCAACTAAAAATTACTATATAAACCAGGATAGAGTTATCAGAAGAAACACTAGGTTAACTAGGGAAAATCTTCCCAGAGTAACAAACAAAAGACGCTACACTTTACTAGGAAGAAACCAACAGGAACATGAAAAAGAAGGACAGGATAACTGACAGGGAAGCGCAGAGGGAATGGATGGAAACAGGAACCTGAGGGACCCAGCCATAAATACTGACACTGATTAGATTGGTTACAGGTGTGCCACCACCAGTCCAGCAGAAACGAAAAGTAAATACAGCAGTAACACAGGAAACAGAACTAACTGTGCACAAAATAAAAGCACTAGCCCAGAAATGTTACACTTGTAGGAGTGGGTTGATGACTCCCTTTATAGTACCCACGTCGTTTCATTTTCAAGCGATATATTTCAAAAACACAACAAAGACAAAAGTAATAGAGCTTTGAATATGTTCTTCATCCTCAGATCGCGGTCTTAGTGTCATGAAATTCCTTAAAATGCACCGTTGTCCTCATGTGTAAACAGTGACTTCTCTGTTTGCCCTCTCCATTATGGTGCTTTTAGGAGTAATTTAGCATTTATTATGAAAGGAATGGTTAATGAAAAACAAACTCAACAGGAACATGAAAGTTAGTGTGAGAAGATGCAGTTAGTGGCCCTGTATCACAACCCTGAACAAGCCATCTGGATGATGGCAATGACTCAGTTTCATTAGCAATCTGTTTTTTTTTTTTGTTTTGTTTTTTTTTTGTTTTTTATTTTGCCACTGTTTGACTTGTTTGAAAGCAACGTCTGATACATTGGCAACATTGCACGGCTCCCTCCCTACACCTACTATCTAAAGAGATAGCGACTGCTTCTGATGATAGTAATAAAATAAGCTATTTCTTTCTAAATTGATCCCTTTTCATGCCGCGTTGCTGTAATCAAAGGATTCTTGTGTGTCTTGTCAACCAGCGGTCCATGTTTGTTTTCCAACTTTGGGCTTCTTATCTGGCAAATGGTGACAAGTCTGTCGATAGTGAAAGGGCGCAACTCTCAGGTGGCCCGCTATCGATCACCTGAAGTCGGTGCTCTGTTTTATCTTTGTCAACTGAAGAAGTATTTATAACGGCATCTAAAGGAACCTGTAGGTCACAGACATGCTGTCTTGTTTTTTTTTTTTTTTTTTTTTAAATTAGAAAGGCTGAATCCATTTATCCACAAACCAATGTTGCCTCTCAAAGTTGCAGTAGTAGTTTATAATTAAAGCGTTGTGGATTCATTTATGGCATTAATGCATTTGAAGGGGGGAGAGGGGCACAAATCTCAGTCGATATACATAAAATATAAATCTATAAAAAAAAAAAGTGCAGTTAAGGTGCAGACTGTAAATTTAGTGTGGGTGTACAAATACTGCACAGAATTTTGTTTATAAATAACTTATAAATGATTCAGTCCTGCTCTTATCAGGCAGAGGCACTGATGTCCACAATGGGCAGCATCCTCCACTCCTGGGCCTGCTCCAGGCTGAGACCCAGCTTTCCCCCTGGGGGGTTTATTCAAAAGAAGAAGACCCACACCCCAGCCTTTGTTAAATAAATTATCATTCACAGCCTTAGTAATAGTCCAATATAACAAATTATTACACAGTAATAAATCTTTTTCCTCCCTCCATTAGGATATGAAATGCTAAATATATGATAATGCCCTTCACACACAGTGACTCTTCGTGGCACGTACGCCTGCTGTTATTGTAAGTGGAAGCCCTCCATTTATCTGTCTATCCACTCGATGTGTAATAGTGTATGCCGGTTGGTGTGTAACCATTTACACGGTCCCATGCAGATGTAGTCGTCGGTGAAGCTGCCTGGGGCATGGCTGTGTTTACCATCCCACTGATATACATCTTTAATCAGTCAGGCCACAGATGGATTAGGATGCTCCGTGTAGAGCTGCGTCAGACACTCCTCTCTCTGGCAGACAGGTGGTGTTGGGGGGCGGGGGGCGCGGCGGCGAGGAGATAAGGTCAGCAGTTAAATATTATCACTACCCGCAGGAGGGGAGACGTTGGATTGGGCTGACGTGGGCAGGGATGATCCTCAGTGTGCTCAAACGTCTCCTTAAGCGCTAACCACAGCGGGAAACCTGGGGACGTAAACAACCACGCTGGTACTCACCGTGGCATTGCTGTGCATTAATAAAAAGGATATGAAAGACACACAATGGTGATGCTCTCACCTGAGTTTCTCCGATTTAAAAACGACCGGTGCTGTGGCCTGTGAGAAACTTGGATCTTTGACTATGTGGCAGCAACAATCGGAAGACTTGTACAATAGAAATGACAGCAAAAGCTAAACATAGGGTGAGGGAAGGCCGCATTCAAGGAAAATGTAATGAATGGATGACTGGAGCATCCATCCATCCATCCATCCATCCATCCATCTTCATCCGCTTATCCGGGATAGGGTCACGGGGACAGCAGCCTTAGCAGGGAAGCCCACACTTCCCTCTCCCCATCCACTTCATCCAGCTCTTCCGGGGGGATCCCGAGGCGTTCCCGGGCCAGCTGAGAGACATAGTCTCTCCAGCGTGCCCTGGGTCTTCCCAGGGGCCTCCTGCCGGAGGGACATGCCCTGAACACCTCACTAGGGAGGCGTCCGGGAGGCATCCTGACTATATGCCCGGGCCACCTCATCTGGCTCCTCTCAACGCGGAGGAGCAGTGGCTCTACTCCGAGCTCCTCCCGGATGGCAGAGTTTCTCACCCTATCTCTAAGGGAGAGCCCAGCCACCCTATGGAGGAAGCTCATTTCGGCCGCTTGTACCCTCAGTCTTGTTTTTTTGGTCACTATCCAAAGCTCATGACCTTAGGTGAGGGTTGGAACGAAGATCGACCAGTAAATCGAGAGCTTCGCCTTTCGGCTCAGCTCTCTCTTCACCACAAGGGACCGGTGCAGAGTCTGCATTACTGCAGACGCCGCACCGATCCGCCTGCCGATCTCCCGCTCCATTCTTCCCTCACTTGTGAACAAGACCCCGAGGTACTTGAACTCCTCCACATGGGGCAGGATCTCCTCCCTGACCCGGAGAAGGCACTCCACCTTTTTCCGGCTGAGAACCATGGCCTCAGATTTGGAGACGCTGATTCTCATCCCAGCCGCTTCACACTCGGCTGCGAACCAATCCAGCGATAGCTGGAGGTCACGGACTGATGAAGCTAACAGGACCACATCATCTGCAAAGAGCAGAGACCCGATCCTGAGGTCACCAAACCGGACCCCCTCAACACCACGGCTGCTCCTAGAAATTCTGTCCATAAAAGTTATGAACAGAATCGGTGACAAAGGGCAGCCCTGGCGGAGTCCAACCCTCACCGGAAACGATTTCGACTTTACTACCAGCAATGCGGACCAAGCTCTGGCACCGGTCATACAGGGAGCGGATGGCCCTTAGAGTAATAGGCGTATATCAATTCCTTACGGAGAAACGTGTGAAATTAACATAAATAAAAAAAAGCATTCTCTAGGAGTAGCCTATGTGAGAGCAGAGTTGTTTTTTTTAGCGTCACTGTTTGGACCAGGGGTCATGTTTGTTTTTCAATCACCACAGACATCTATTCATCCCCGAAAGAACGCGATCGCACTTCCTCCTCAGAGCAAAGCTCATAGTCTATTTCCCAAGTTGGCATCCCGTTCGTAGATCTCTCTAATAAGCACGGGTCAAATAGCCCCCATAAATCATAAAATGCGGCACTTTTCCTCCGGTTTTCACCGCAGCTCTGCTCTAATGGAACAAGTAGCCAATATAAATTGTTATTACTGCTGTAGCAGGAACCAAAAAGGAAAAAAAAAAAAAAAATCAATTGTATAATCATTGTTGGAGAAAAAGGGGGGCGGGCGGGGGGCAACATAGAACCCATTTCAGGTTATTCCTCTCATGGAGGTTTAGCACTGCTCACAGCCCTGGAAAAGGAGCTAAACAGACCAAAAAACTGAGAAAATGGTTCGTGTTTAACTGCCCTTATCAAATTCGAGCACCTAGTGGGAATAAAAACAAATGCGGACATCCCTTTTTGAAACTCTATTTGGTACTTTTTATGAGCAACCCCCCACCCCACCAATTCCTCATATTGACTGGAAAAGACAAAGTCTTGTAGAAGTGACGTTCAGGCTCAAAGGGTTGTGGAATGGAGAAATATTTGGTGTTGCCATTTTTTGTTAGCGCTCCAGGTGAGAGGTGTCATCTTCTGCCGTAATCACTCGCCTCAGGAGAACGTGGTGAGCGAGCTCATCATTACCGCGCTGCCAGCTTCCAAAAGGAGGCCACATCTCTGCTGCTCAACTTTGGGCTGTTTTCCTCCTATTTGTGACTCGCTGCCTCTCAAACAAGCCACCACTGGCTGCGAAAGGCACGTCGACATCAAAGCCACTCGCAGCGGTTCATTTTCTGAAGTGGCAGGGAAATATTCGCCGCCGTCTGCCTGCCTTTAATCAGAGCAGCGGCAGCATTTTTCCTGCAAACAAAAAAAGAAGGAAAAGCACAAGAGAAACTTGTTTCCGTAATAAAAAAATAACCCAAAAAACAAAACTGTCACGTTGTAGGTGCGCCATTATTGCCTTCTTGATCCGTGCACCCTGAAGTGAAACGTTACAGAGTGTAGCACAGCGTTAGAACTACAGTTTTTGAAACTCTCAAAGAAAGACTCAGGGTAAAGAGGCGCTGCTTATCTTGGAAAATGCTCGTCTTTACTTCATACAGAGGGACTGAGACGGTGGGAGACCTCTGCTACTATGTCATGGTTCTGTTAGGATATGCTGACTTTTCGTCTGACTGATAGCCGTTTAAAATAAAGCAGGTAAAAATGGATTTATTACCATTTTTGGTCCCCCATGAATTGGATGGGAATGTGCCTCCTGTATTTTAACAATTATCGGGCCATAATGTAAATGTGTCAAATGCATTATGACTACATCGATGTTCCCACAAGCATCAACTCGGGGCAGGGTTCAGTCAATGAGAACATGCTGAGAGGAGGGGAAGAGAGCAGAGGCTTTATTTAACATGTGGGCATTATTAGTCCCAGAATTGATCTTAGAGGGCTGCTCTACAGTCATCTGCATTGATTTGATTGTTATACTCACACCGGCTGAAGGCATCAGCATCTACGTGCTTGTATATACAGCTCTGGAAAAAATTAAGAGACCAGTTCAATTTTTTCTGAAATCAGCATCTCTACATGTTTACATTTTTTTTGGAATTTGGAAGACATGTTGGCATTAGTTTAAGAGTAGTAGTTTAAAGAATGAAATTAAAATGTTTATTTTACTCAAACACATACCTATAAATAGTGAAAATCAGCAAACTGATAATTTTGCAGTGGTCTCAATTTTTTCTAGAGCTGTATTTCTGTTCTGCCAAACCTCTGGCAGACAACATTTTGCCTGGTTCAGCGGGGAAAGAAGAAAGCCACCTGAAAGTAGGCCGGCGCTTTGATGACTTCAGTGGAAATCGAGATGGCTTATCTTTAACATTTACAACAACGGCCCGTCCCTTTCCCCTGGAGGCACAGCGACATTTGCCGTTATGTTTGTCATTAGTGTAGCGCCAACCTTCAGGACGGCCCGTTCTTTAAAACCCGAGTCCTGGTTGAATGTTAAGTGTGACAGTAAATTGACTGTGAAGAACGCTCGCCGTCTGAAAAACCCCAGCAACCTCACGGAGACTATTTATCATATTGAGAATCAGCACCTTGTCCCTACCTGCTTTGTGTAGAATAAATAATTCAGCTAATCTATGCTGAGGTCCTCCCACTGGCCGTGACTCATTTTATTTACAATATATGCATTACAGCACATGCACAAGTGCTGTACACAACTGATTAGGGCTTCTAATTCTGCTCCCTTTAGGTGTTGAACCTTGGTTGGAAGTGATTCAAACTAGTTATTAAACAGGTAAGATGCACAAACACGGTGGTGATTAATTCACCAGGGAGCGCTTCTCCAGCGAGGCAGGAGAGGAATGCCTTGTCCCTCCGCATACCGAGCAGACCCAGGCGATAAGGAGCGACAGACGCGCCTGCGGATTTGGCGGAGCCACTGCTAAGAAATAAATTGACCTCGGTCATTTTCCAGCATGGTGAAGCTGTAATTACAGAGGAACGATCAGGGGAGGTATTAAAGAAAAGAAATCAAAACAACAAAAAGTGCCCCAAGCTGTCAGAGACTCAGTGCAGCGTTCAGATCTCTCAGGGAATCTTTGGGACTCTTGCCAAGCAGTATCACACACACAAAGGCCGATCTGGAATTTAGGAGTCGTTCTGTACAGCAGTTGGGTCTGGGCCCAGTCTCATTTCCAACGGCTACACCTCATTTGTCAAATTCAACAAATACAGATTCTATTTAGTCGTATTTGTAGTTCTGCTACAAGTTGACAGGATAAGGCCAGTTTTAACAGCAATTATTAACCAGATTACTGGATGTGACCTACTCAAAGGGCTCACAATAAACAGGATCTGAAACAAAACCTACAAAATAAGAGCACCGTATTTGATTGACAATGACATTTTCAATTCAAATAAGAGGGGAAAGTTATAAATTACAATGGTTACATTCTGAGCCATAATAACACATATACCTCTGTTGCAATGTATGCGTCATTGCAGTGAGAATGAATATCAGAGAATATCACTAAAGTTTTACCCTATTTTTTGTTTTTATTATATTTTTGGTGGTTAAGCTTATCTTTATGTTAATTGTAACTATAATTTTTTTTTAGAACTATTACTCTGAGACATACACTGGTTCTCCATCTCCAGACATGTTTTCACATTACCTTTATATAAAGAACGACACAAGGGTAGCGCTAGAGTGATGAGTGGAGGGCTTGCGTTGAGAAATAGACAGAACTTTCCTTCCTGGAAACCTGAAACCTTGTCTGCGGCACATGGAGAATTCCTCAGAAAGGTCTTCAAGGTTGTCATCATCGCATCTGCGCTCTCTCATCAGGCTTGGAGAGGAGAGGTTGAAAAAAAAAAAGTAAAGAAAAAAACCATACTGTCAGGAAGGAGACAGATTCGAGGTAGCTGCTTCATCAGAAGACGCTCAGGTGTGCACTGATGGCGGTATCAATCGTGTGAGACGTGAACCACACACGGCATTCCTCTAGCAGCTCCAGCGGCTCAGCGCCCAGTGCATTTACTCCATTTCTTTATTATTTGTTCCCTTTTTCTCCTGGTAAAGGCTCTGAATTCTAAATGCATCAAATCTCTTCTCCCCCTGTTATCCCCCCATCCCCCCAGCATAGTTTTGCTCTCTCATTTGTCGCAGCGGGCCACGTAATGGCATACTGGAAAGGCGGAATTGTATTAAAGTTTCTTATGCAAGTCCAACAAAGTGTAACAGAATGGATGTCTTGTTTAGTGTTAACAGAGTTAGTGTCTGTTCCTGTGTAGATCAGTTTTGGAAGATTAATGTTTGGGGCCGTGCCCTCCTTAAGACTCATTCAGCACCGTGGGCTCATCTCCCTACATGCAAATATAATACCATGAATCACTTCGCTGCTGTGCCTCTTGGCTGCGCAGACATCTCTGCATCACTTCGCAGCTCGTAATTTCCTATTTTGCAAAAGGGCAAGAAAGTGCGCTTTTTTGGAGTGTTAATATTTAATGCTCAGACGGGCAAAGAAGATTGTGCGTATCTGCCAAAAAAAGCTAGAAGAAGGAGAAAACGTCACCACGCAAGGCATGATTTGTAAAAACAATCATTTTAAGGGAAGAAAGGGCAGATCCTGAGGTGTCACTAATCCACTGTAGGTTATTGGATTCAGACTAATGTCCGTATGCCGCCTTATGTATTTTCATAGAGCCACAGGCTGCCTTTCACATGTAAAGGCTTGATTTATGGCAGCGACCTGACAGTTGAGCCATCGCTAAACCATCTGATCGGCAGAAGGCAGGAACTGAAGCAGAAAATCATAAAACCAAAGAGGAACAAGAGCTGATGCACAGACGAACGGGATGCAGTCCTCGTTGGGTCTGCTCGCACGTATGCGAACAAATGGGAACAAATGAAGTTTGGTTAGGCGCCGCCCGAACCAACAACCGAGGAGATAAGCGCAGCCTGTCCAGCACATGCTAATGCAAGTCTTGCCCAGTCAACAACCACTTGATATCACCACTTCTTTTTGGATGATTCAGAAGAAAAAATGCTTCTGGGCCGTTTTGTCTTTGAGGCCATTCCTGTCCACTGCGTGCGTTTTGCGACAGAGACGTGTTTGATGACTTTTGTCTGCTCCCTGGGGTGCGCGTCTGAACGGAAAGTGATTGCAGTCTGCTGTTTGCAGCGATGGCGGATGGATGGAGTTATATATGGACTCCAGTCAGCGTCGCTGTCTGATCTTGTTTTGTTTCATCAGAAGTCAGCAGCACAAATTTGTCTATAGCTGATCATATAAATCAAACCCCTGATCGCGTTGATACGCTGTCAAACGATCTCCCACTTCGCGTTTGCCGATGCAATCGCTGCTTCGAGATCAAACTGAAGAGCAAACTGAAGTGTTGACTGAAATGCCACCAAATTGCGACCCGCATCAGCACTGCAAACTTTTCGCTGAAAGCCAGAGATGACTGTGTGATGTATTTCTGTACAGGCCCGTGATTGAATCAGGGCTCTCGGCCAGTTTGTCGCAATGATATTTTTCACTGCTCAGCGTTGCCTGGCGGAGGGGAAGAAAAGGAGTGAGTCAGAGATGTGATGGAGGTATAATGGAGTTCTTCACAGGTCAGCGCAGAACTATTGACCTCTCTGCAGGTTCTTGCTGTCCCCCACTCATCCGCCACAACAACCACACTCATCAGCAGTCCATCAGGCCAGGCTTTCTGGGAGCTGAATGGCCGCGTCGTCCGGCTGCCGTGCTGTTTCACCGATTCTGTTCCCCTTTCTTTTAATGAGAAGTGGGGAGTGTGGCCGCCAGTGCTCGTGCTCATCAATCAGTGTCGCCAAATGTCATCAGCTCAGAAGAGATGGTGCCATATTAAATTACTAGCTTCAAAGCTAGCTTCTCTAACAATTTTCTTCTTATCAGCAATTTCCCTGCTTATCGTGCCCTCTGTATTACTTCGCATTTCATTTGCATTTTACAATACTGAAATTGAAAGAAACCCCGAATTAAAAGTTATCTGAATCAGCCCATATAAACTAAATTGTTTTTCCCCTTCCTGCTGATTTTTATCCACTAACGATGAAAGCTATTTTTTCCTCCCAGTGAGACATATTCTACCTAATTTTAATGCTATCAGGAGGTGGCTATTTTCCCACACTCACTACTTTTCAGTCTCAGTCTGTTGCTGAAAGAATGATGTCTTTGAATTAGATTGCCAATACTGGTTAAGATTGGCAGCATCTCTGACAATGCAAATGCAAAGTGGATGACCGGTATTTTTGGCAAATGGAAAACTTTTATTATTGCTCTGTTGACTTCTATTGCTTCATTTTTGGCTATAATTCTTACATGCGGTTGCTGTTGTGTTCCTTGTATTCGCGCTCTGTGTGTACGTTTCATCTCTTCTACCACTGAGAAAGGCTCTCAGTCTGAAACAGATACGATGATGCCACTTTTGCCGTCCAATCCATCAGCCCCGGAACTGGACGAAGATGACCTGCCTATGTATGCGTTTGATCTTTAATATGTCCTCTTTTCAGAGGCCAATGGGGGGAATGTAGCAAAATGAAGATTTGTTCTATTGTTGATGTACATATAATCATATAAGGCTTTATTTTTCTGTCCTGTGTCTTCGTGACCCACGCATATCTTACTTCGCCAAGGACAATCACGTACGGAGCAGCGGATCACTCGCGATAGGCCATACACAGCGGCGCCGATCATGCGTTCTTGCGTCAATGCTGCATGGTCTTCACGTAATTAGCAGATACGCCGAATGTTCAAGAGGCCTGTGCGCAGAGAAAGAGATGCTCTTCTGCCCCCCCCCCGCGGGTCTGTGTGAGTTGCCACAGTTGCAGAGAGACCACAGTCGATTGTGCAGAATAAATCTTGCTTGCTAGTTCTGGTTTCCTGTGAGTTCCTTTGACGAACACGCCCGGACCCCAAATTTGCAACACATATCTCACATATGTCAACTTCTAACCTAAACTCGAACAAATAAATAATTTTGGTCAGTCTGTGTAAAAGCTATCATACCCTGCTGGTTAAAAAGACCCCATTTATTGTTGGGATAATAATCGTCCCAAATGGCATCACTGATATCCTACTAGACTGATGTTAGCACCGATGCTAATGTGAAACGAATGATAGAAGAATATCTACCTTGATATGATTTGAATGTGGGGTCCAACATCACCTATCGTTATTTTCTTCTTTACCCTAGCTTTATCTTGGCACCCAGGCAGCTGTTTTTCTAGAAGAGCAACTTTTCAGATGTGTTTAACATTACTTCTCCCTGACACCAATCTGGGTCACACCAAAAGAGTGAACGATTTACAAAATCAAATTAAAGTCAAAGTCAACTTTAATGTCAAATATGATAAACATGCTCGACATACAGCATAAATTAAATTACAGTCCTCTTGGACCCACAGTGCAGCAAGTTAATAAATAAATAAAACTATGAACTAAACTAAATAAAAAAGAAAACTACCTGAAAAAGGACAACTAAAAAAAATCTACAATTTATAATATAAAATAATTTTATTTCCACACCACAACTATGTCAAGCATCTCCATGTGACATATTTTGGTGATCCTTTTCTGGCAATTTCTTCCAAACCCAGATCAAGATGTGATTATTAATGACCCTAACTCCCTGAAATATTTGATGGTTAACACAGAGTTCCAGCAAATCTCAATATGACTTCTTATTACAGTGCATTTCTCCCCGATATTACAGTTTTGACTGGTCCAGGGGAACACAGAATCTTGCAGCCAGTGTGAAATGAACAGTTATTAAACTATTTAAAAATGGGACTGCAGGAGAAATCATTATACAAAATGATACCAGGTTATTGGAAATTATTTCCCACCTTGTCTGATAAGGGTAGAAACAGGTTTCCCTAGACTGGAGTCTATTCCAGTAGTCTCTAGGTCAACACGCACACCACTTACTCACACACTCACACCAATTTAGTCTCCAGGCAACCTAATTGGGCTTTTAAGTGCAGGAGGAAACTGGAGAAAAACCCACACGGACACACGTTTTGAGGCAATTCTCCTATCTCAGTTATCATATTATCCTCCGATAGTCAAGAATGGTCCCAGCATCCATGTGCACGCTGTATATGTGTCATAGTGTCTCTTCATGCATGTGTGGCTTCTGTTAAATTGGCTTTTCATGCATTGTCAACAGTCTCACCCATTGGTCGGGTTTCAAACCAGCAAAAAAAGCTTCCTTTTCTCATTGGTGTGAAAATGTGTTTCTCGCTCCTCCCGAGCCGACGTGTGTTTGATCTCCCCCAGAAAGGCTAATCACTCCGCTCTGGCTGTGCTTTAACTAATCAGTTGTTTGAAAACATATTTGCTGTTCTGATGGTCTGAGGAATGAATAGCGGACGTCTCTCTCAAAGTCATGTGCGGCCTTTCTCTTAGTAGTATTTACAAAAGGATACGAGCCGCTTTGAAGAGCATCCGTTGAATGTTGAGAGGATGAGAGACGCTCCTCTATAGCATTTTGTACCATTCAAGCTACATTACACAAATAGCCACTGAACTAAAGCACTCTGAAGGGGCCATTTTTATTCAATTGTGCCTGCTTCACCGAGGAAGACTTGATGTCTCTGGCTTCAAAAGCCTTTGTGAACTGTTTCATTCAGAGTTGGGACCGTTTCATAGGAGAGAGATGCTGAGGAATTAACGTAAATCCCCGCAACGACTTGCCGATGCCTTTGGACCATGTTTTTTTGTGTTTTTCCCCCAAACAAGGACTTTGTGCTTCCAATTACTGCCAGTGTTGCCAGTTTCAGAACAGAATGAAAAATGCTCATGACAGAGCGAACCAATCAACATGGTGGCAGCAGAGCCAGGCAACATTAATGAATCGTCAACTTGAGACGTCGAGCATTGCGTGTGATGTTACTATGGCATTTGTTCTTTCCTTGCGAGGAAGCTTCCAATTATCAAATGATCTGAGAGTTTCCAAGGGATTGCGACAATTGTCACTTGCAATTTTGCTCTTGGCCATGATAAGTAATGTAACTTAGCAACAAAATAGATGGCTTCCCATGACTGTTCAACACTGGGCAGTTTTGTTTTTTCACTCTAATTAGATCTGACAAGCCTGTCAGCATTTACCATCAACATTTTTGCCGCTCTTGCTTCTTTCTAAATGAAAAGCGACAAATTCGCAGATCTTTTGTCTAGCTGCTTAAAAAAAAAGAAAAGAAATGGGTTCAGTAATGCTGTGACACCATCCTTGTTCCTTACAGAGAGATTTTAACAACAGGTTTTCTTTTAGTCAGGTGTCATTATTATATTTTGTTTTCCTTGTATCCTTTTTATCACATTATTCTGAAATGTAGTTGATTTGGAATGCCCCATTACTCCCATCCGCACACAGCATTTGCTGATATGTTCCAGTATATCTAAAATGTCATTCCTGATAAAAAAAAAAAAAACGCGTCCTCTTCTTTGTGTTTTCTCTTTAGCATCAAATAAATACATCCAAAAAAGCAGATTTCCTGAATAAACCAGCGAATTGTGTCAATCTGCTGGTGCGGCAGCGGTGACTCCCCTCGGAATCATTCCACGCAGCAGCTCCGGGAAGTGATTCAACCTTGGCACAGCACCTGAACAGCTGCACATCCTCAGCTGGCAGCCAATGGAGAAATCCTCAGCCTCTTTCAGCATATGGTTGCCTATATTTAATTATCTTTTTTTGGGGTGATGTTAAAGCACCATTTTACTGCTGTGTTGCTCATTTCTATTTGAATTATGATTTTATTTCAAAAGAGGCAATAATATATGTGGCAACAGATGAACTATGGTGTAGTTCTTTACTTAGTAATGCTGCCCTGCATTTACATTTCAGCTTCCCTGCTTCTCTGATTTACCTGCCTGTTACAAACAAGCCACTAGGGGGCAACATCTCACCTGCAGCCGTTCTTTAGCCAGATCGGTCTCACTGGTTGGTTCCAGATCATTACAGTGTCACTGAGCCTCATAGTCACTCCATTTTTTTTTTTTAAATATATGTTCACATGCACTTATTGTGCATTCAGGTACGCAGGCATCCTACGAGAAAGCAGGCTGAGGCACCAACGCAGATGATTAGAAGTCAGCAATATTTATATTTACTGCTCCCTAAGCAAATCATGTGCTCAAGTGTCACTAACTCACAATGTGATTTCACACCAGCATTTAATTTCTGCTAAAAGCTGAACATTTCTTTCTGAAATAAATCTCATCAAATGGTCCTCATAAATCTGCCCGAGCGTTGAACCGGGCTTATTTAAGGCTCTGCATTTAAAACAGCCTGATGCACACTGGCTGAATTACTTCTGCGCTGCCTTGTTTCTTTCAACTGGGCAACGATCCATCCCCTCCCCTCCATGCATACAGCACTTACTGGTCTATTTAGACACTTTAAAGCAACTGCGCTTTTCTAGAAACAATAGTGAGCTTACGAGAAGGAGAAAAAATGCTACATATTTCACCATCTGAACAGGAAATATACGAGTCTAGTATGAATCGTTCAAAGCGTGTCATTGTGATGGTAACCCAACTGCATATGGTGTCACCCTGAAGCGCCTGTGCGCTTATTCAACTGCGTGAAAGAATGTGTGCCACGTCGAGGTGTACTCTATACAGATGACATATTTCTGGCATAGGAACTGGGGAATCTAAGAATATATTTTGCTCTTTAGAATTTGAATTTGTTTGATAGAATCTCCAGGCTTGTTTCTACACAGACGGTAAATCTGACAGCAGATTTGGCACATTGTCGTTTTGAGGGAAGTTTGTGTGTTTGATTTCATGTCAGTTTGTTTCTTTTAATCGTTAGCTGGGTTTTTAGACCTGCAATAGTGATGTTTTTCATCTGGGGGTGGTTAGACATGTAGCGAAATGCTAAGTTTGGGGTTCGCACCGGCCTTTGTAAAGGTCACACTGGCAACTGGCCCTCAGTGGTTGTAAGCGGTGTGTGTCTGATGACCTTGTGACCCATCCAGGGTGATACCTGCATCTCACCCAGTGGCTGCCGCGATGGCCTCGAGTTCTATCAAACAAATGAAAACACAACTATTTTACATTCTGCTGGTTAATAACAGAGCAACAAGAGCTAAGCTGATTTACTTTTTTGCGCACCTTCATTTTAAATACACCTCTAAGGGCTTCACAGTAAATACAAGGAGATTAAACATTTTTTAAAAATATTATTTTTGAGATGATTCAATTTCATATCAGTGGGGGCAGGTAGAACCTATTTTTCTTGGCTTTCTGTATAAAGAAATTACCCGGCAGCGCCGAGCACTCAGAGGTTGATTAAAATGAGGGGGAGATGATGTGATTTTAGAAGGAGAAGATTTGGAAAATAAATGATAAAAGTCATTCTGTGTCACGTCACGGTTTTACCTCTTAAATGACTTTAGAATATATTAACATGTGAAGCACCCTCTTCGGAATAATAAAACACACACACAAATGTTCTTGTACTTCTATCTTTGTGATGGGGGTGTATCTAACCACTGACTCTGGGTCCACTGACTCTGCCATGAACACTACCAATCTCAGAAACTGCACTGAGATGATACTGAAGCCATATTGTTCACTACCTCATCAATGTTCATAGTATTCATATAATGTACATACTGTCCATATTGTTCATACTGTTCATATTATTTATACTGTCACTTGTAGTTTTATTTAATTTAGTTTACTGTAGTTTTATTTATTTATTACTTTAGCTGTTAGTAGGTTTTAGTCTGTTTTGCATTTGTTGACGATGGGTCCGAGAGGACTGGAATTTCATCTATGCTGTATGTCAGGCATAATAAAGCTGACTTGACTTGACTTGACTTGATTAACCAGCCCCTTACCTACCTACCTAACCTAACCTTACCTACCTTACCTAAACATCACAGCTAACCCCCTAACCCTAGGCCTTACCCTAACCTTACCCTAAACCCAACCTTAAAACCTAGTCTTTTATTATCAAAGCCAAACTGGCTCCAGGGAGAGATTCGAACCTGCAGAAAACATTTGAGTTGATGATTTTTAGGCAGTAAAGTTTGACCTGAAACAACTGTATTGACCTGTCATCTGACATCCAGGAAGCGCCAATCAACAGGGCGCCATATGCTGACTTTCAAAAAAATTTGCTCTGAGATTGAAAATATCGGACCACTGGTCATAGGCTCAAGGAGGCTTCAATTTGATCTACGCGGGAGTGTGAGATTGAGAGCAAAGCTCGATCAATAGATGTGAGATGGGACGGGGGAAGTTTAAACTGGTTCAATCCAGGCAGCAGAAGAATCTTTGCTGCTTCCTGGTCCGACCAAGAGGAGCCTGCCTCTCCTACTGCCTCACCTTCGGTACTGTAACAAACTACGGGCTAAACGGAGAGAGATTACTGCGGAAAAAGGCCATTTCTTTTCTTTGGAACGAAGCAGCGAGAGATTAGAATAAGACATAAATCATATTTATAATATTTTTCAGCCTCAATCTTTTTTACTGGCATGATTAACCATCAGTGGAAAAAACAGAGTTGGAATGCTTAATGTCCACCACTGCTGTGGGAATTTAGATTTTTACTGCTTATTCTTTCTGTGTTGTGTGTATTTTTAGTGTATGCGTGTGTGTATTTATTTATTTTTTTTAACTCCTTGTGTGGTGAACGAGAAACAGAATCTCCCGGTTGCTACGAGACTTTGGCTGATCCTTCTGCGCCACCTCAAACTCACCAAACCTGCCAGCTTGCTGCAGTTGTTTCAGTGTGCACTCCGAGATGCCGTGCACAGAGAGAACAGAGCAGGCCTTCGCATCTGCAACTGCGGCCTTTTCAGACGATTGTCCTCAGGTATATTAGGTATAAAGATGTATGCGGTTAACTCCTCTTCACTCTGCTGTCGCTCGTGAACAATATTTACTGCGATTATGTGGCAATTCCCCAGCTCCTCAGCTGAAAAGAAAAAAATCAATGAGCACATCCTCCAAAAATCTGAGCTTTGAGCCTCATTGATGCAAGGTTGTTTGCAGTGCCCAAGCTTCTCTGTATACCCCCTTGTTTGTGTAAAGCTGCTTGCTAACTGTGCATGTGTGTGTGTGTTTGAGTGTGTGTGCATCTAGGTATCGGAGCGCCGAGTTAAGGACGAAAGGTTCAATCATGGTTTCATCAGACCAGAGAATCTTTTTTGTTGTCCATCCATCCATCCATCCATTTTTCTTTTACTTCTAGCATTTGTCATTATTGTCTTACTGTCTATTTTAAGTCTGCATTATTAAACCTCTGCGGGCACAAAAGGAAGCTGGAGAAACAAACACTCTGACTGTGTGTGTGCCTGTGTGTGTGTGCGTGCACCTATACAGCATGTCTTCCTGTTGTGCCCCGAGGGGTTGATAGCTGTGCTGCTTGGGAGGGGAGCTGCAGTATTTACCACCTGCTACGAAACAAGCCTTCTGTGCTGCTCTGATAGTGTCACGCAAAGTGAAATGAAAGTGATGCTCCTCCATATCAGCACATCCCATTTTGGGATATTTCCACAACCTTCCTACTTAAGTAGGATGTAAGGGAGCAAAAAGAGGTGATGGGCAGGGACTGACAGGCAACCGTGGTCACGTTCATTAGCGCCTGGCAAGCCCCAGATTCTGGGTGCCATTGGGATGGCTTGTGTGTGTGTGTGTGTGGGGGGGGGGGGGGGGGCTATCTCCATTCACAGGATGAAGGATGTAAACAACTGAATCATCTGATGTCAAAAGCATCTAAAAAATGTCTCTTTCTGTTTCTATATTAAAACTCAAGGGAAAATGTGTCGTCGGCACGCTTTTTATTCTCTTCTTGTGACCCCGCATATTTTCTGCTCAGTGGCAGAAGCCTCCACTCCAGTTATCTCTAAATACCGCTCCTGCAGATACACATTAAATACAAAATCAGATAACTGTGAAACACACGCCGTGTATATAGGATTAAGTATAGGAGTTACTACATTTACATTTGATTGGCTCCAAGCAGGAAATTACTTTATAATTGATGTATAAATGTGTTTGCATAATTGATGTTATAAATGTCGCGTGCGTGTGTGTGTGTGTGTGTAGCCTTTTGGGTACGTTTCATACAGTTAGATGTATTCTTGTAGTCTGTCAGACATTCACAGTCTGACTTTAAAGCCTTTCCTGTCTGAATCCCCAGACTCTTCTGCACTTGACAGGCTGCTCGTCTGTCCCCCTG
The DNA here is from genome assembly GCA_015343265.1 of Pao palembangensis. Taxonomy (NCBI): domain Eukaryota; kingdom Metazoa; phylum Chordata; class Actinopteri; order Tetraodontiformes; family Tetraodontidae; genus Pao; species Pao palembangensis. The sequence continues at coordinate 9,300,918 of CM027093.1, forward strand.
CATCCTATTCTGCCTCTGGTGCTCTTTAAAACAACTTATTCAGAAAGGGAATTAACTCCTAGATTTTTCACAGTTTTAACTGTTTATAAGGCCCTCTCACCCCAGAGAGAGAATGGTGTGATTTAACATGGAGGAGGATTAATTTCTTCAAACACGAGTGCCCTTGTCATATTTTGCATAAGCTATTCTGGGTCAAATCCCAGCATGTCCTTGTCGTGGGAAGGTCTCGGTGAAAACTTCGAGATTTGCAGGGTTTGCCAAAGTATGCCGCGCGCGTCCTGGTTGATTAGATTTCAAAGGCTTTGGTGCCCTGGTATCATCCAGTCTCATGTAAAGTGTTTCTGCAGGGACGCGGTGGGTGGGTTAGATTCCAGCACCAAGAACATTGGGGAAACGCAGTAAAGCTGACAGAGAACAAGCTGTAAGTTTGGTGCCGAGCGTGATTCATTGGACTGTTGACCTTCCTTTAAGGGAGATGATGAACAGCCTGGTGGTATGCCCTGGGCCCCGGGCGCTGCTCTCCCTCTCAGCTGTCTGCAGCTTCACCTTCAGCTCACATTCAATCACTGTGGCAGCCATCGGCTGATAAATACCCACCATATGGCTACCTTCCTCACCTCTTGCTCCATCCCGCAAAACAAACAACGAAATGTCACCGCTAATGCGGCGATGCCGCCTCATCCCTCCGTCGTCACCACACCGTACGCTTGCTCATAATAGCCTCCATTAATGCAGCTAATAAGAGAAGCTGACAAATAAGTGATCTTTTGCACTCTCGTAAACATGGCAATAAGATGCCATTAATATGTTTTTGGGAAGGTTTGTAGATGTAAACATTCTACTGTTCTGCAGCTTTAGATTTAGTCATTTTTATGTGGGAGTGTTATTTCATCAGCCTGATAAACTTTTAAATCTGAAGCAGTGAATCACGGCTGTTTTTCTTATCAAGAGCTACACGCAGCTTCGCTGTAGGGCCTTAGCTGGAAAAAAAAGTTAGATTTCTTTGTGTTGCATGGAAGAGATCTGTGCTGGCCTGCAGAGGATTTCTCTTAAACTCTGTAGAGCATGGTGGGGACTGCAGGCGGTGCGTCTGCGAAAACAAGCGCTGGCACTTATGCTAAGTCCTGATGCACTTCTGCTCAGCCTTGAGGGATGCTAGTGCTACAGGACTCAGCTCAAGGGGCTTCTTCAAAATTCCTCAGCATCACATCAATGGCGCGGAATTATCCTGTGTCGACAGATGAACCGACGAAGAGCTCGGACAAGACGCCAACGCAGTTTTGATGGAGGGGGTGAGGGGAATAAAGTATGATTAAAAAGGACTTTTTTTTGTTTGTTTCTGAATCTTTTGATCTTGATTGCGCTACTAATTGTCACTTTTAATTAATTGCTGGAGTTCCAGCTCTGGTCAGCCAGACACACACATATTGTGCTGCTGTAAGACCACCCTGTGAGCAATTAGGTTTCCTAGGAAACAGCCATTAATTATGACACGCTGCTTTGAAAGAGCACATTATTCAGCAATACCGTGCAACATTTTAATGTTGCTCTTTAAATGCAAATTTCCACCTAATGACCTCAGTTGAGTTCAAAATTGAAGTTTCAATTTTCAAGCTTTGGAAAAATAATTATACTGTTCCAACATTGCATCATGTGCATAAAAACACATTTAGAGAACAAACTACAAGTATTATTTATTAATAAAGCTGATTGTAAAGTGCATGATACATTTTAGGTGTTGATTACCGGTCCCCGTCAGTAATTAGGGGAAACTGTGAGCTCTGCCTTCACCGGAATGCATAATCTGTCCCTGTGCCTGATGCCAGGGTGGGTCCCGCCGCACGCGTTAGTGCCCAAGCCTAAGCTGTAACCTTGGCCAATCCTCCAGTCCCTGCAGGGCTGGTGCTGGTCAGAGTGGGTTGTAATACCACTAATCAGAAGCTCTAACTTTTATGTAAATCGCCCCGGCTTATGAATCTTTAAAGAGGTGATGTCAAAGACAAAAGGGGGTGGGGTAAGGGGGTAAGTGAGTGAACGGTGAACCGACGTGAGCTCTAAATCTCTCCACCAGGAATAGCGCTGTCTCACGCTGATTAAGTCATATAATGAGCCTAATTAGTGAAGCCATTGTCAAAATCGGCCTGGTTGAAATTCAACAATAACGCGACAGCATCCTGTCACAGATTGTCAATCGCACACGCCAAATTATTTTCAGAGGTTAAAGACGTAAAAATCTTCACATTCGCCCTGCTTCGCCTATAATGACCCAATTTAAAGGAGTAATTGTTGTGCCTTCAGGTGTGATAAGGCAACATCCGTCAGCAGATTAACAGTGACATACAGATTATCAGTACTGCTCAACTGAGCAAACCGTAATTACTGACCTGCATTTCATGCTACCCAAGGCTCTTTGAAAAACTCTTTTTAGATGCACGCGTGCACACACACATGTGCAAATCCTTGTACTTCTATCTACATGAGGACTTTCATTGCCATAATGGTTTACCTAGTCCTTTACCCTAACCTTATCCATCCAACTGACTTTGACCCCTGACCCCTGACCCTGACCTAAACCCAACTTGAACCCCAACCTTAAAAAGACGTCTTATCCATTAATCAGACCTTTGAAGTTGTGAGGACCAGCCACAATGTCACTTCCCAAAAATGTCGTCATTTTGATAGTAGAATGAATGATTTGGTACTAGCAAGTACAAGAACACACACACTTACACACAAGTCACACACACACGGTAATACTGAAGCGGCGACAGAATAATTTGATGATTCACATCAACAAGGACCTCCAGGCTCATCAAACACAGTCTTCCTAACTTAAAGGAAGCATGATTCAGATGAACAATAAGGACTTCAGGCTTGGCAAGTCTCAGTCAAATGTATCCACTCCAAGAAATGACACTACTACACTGGATATGAAAAAAAGATGAAATAAAAGAAAAAAAACCTCTACATTGTGTAATGATGCCTTTTAAGTGTATTAGAAACTTCAGCTAAAGGGACGGGGCGTCAAAATTGATTTATATCACAAATCAACAGGTCCCATCAACCTCTGCACAGGCTAAATGCTTGCCTTCATTCTGCGACGTATAAAACTCTTGCCTTTCTTTTCCAACCCTGGAATTAATCATTAGGCCGTCTGACAAACACAGTCCAGACAGATTTTCATTTCTTTTGACAGGTTTTCGACCCTTCAGGCTTCACCCGGAGATGCAAACAGCCAATTCTGATACGAAAGCTGCGGCGCTTCCTGAAGTAGTTTTTTTTTTTTTTTTTCAAAGGATAAAAAAATACAATCACTGAGCATAAATTATCTAATTTCAGCGTCTTTGCTTTTGAATTGAAGCCTCCAAGTCAAACAGCATATATTTTCAATCCAGTTCTACTGTAATAAGTGCGAATCTTCCTGATGCGATAGTGTTAGCATCATGTTAGGTGACGTTGTCTGAAAACTTGTGCTGTACTCTGTTGATATACAGGCCGAAACTGGAAAGCCTCTTTGTGCCTGCAGCAGACGCAGCCAGTAAAAAAAAAAAAAAGGACGAAAAAGAAAATCTAAATCAATTTTTAGTTATTATGTCAAGCAACAATTCCTTTGAGCAAGATGTAGGGAGCGTTCGGACGGTTCCGGCTGTAGGAAAACGGAATGTTTTATTCGATCGAGCGAAGTTTGCCTCTGAAAAGCAGTAAAACTTGAGGTTATTTGCATAACCCCAGTTCTCTAAGTAATATAAGTGAGATGTCTCACTATGGGATGCATGCCCTCGTCAGCCCTCATAGAAGCACTAATCTCATTACGCCATTTCTGATTAGCTGGTGAACCTGTCCGTCCACGGCAGGCGGACCCTCCTGATATATATGTCACATGGGGATGTCACCGTCTCATTCAGGATAAGCACCTCTTCTCACTCGCCCAGGCAAGAAGGGTTGTCTGGTGAGACATCTCACTCATATTACTCAGCGAACCGGGGTTATGCAAATAACACTCAAGTTCTCTTTCATAATACTTCGCTTGATGTCTCACTATGGGATATTGCAGCTCCTGTAGTGCCAGACAAGCTTATCTCGCGTCCCCCAACCAACCGGCAGGACCTGACTAATCAGGGCAAGAGGACCACCTGCGCCACGCACAAAGCGGAAATGTCCAGCATGTAAAACCGGAGCGGCGAAGAAAAAAGTGAGCGGCGAAGACTTGCTTGTTGCAGCGCAAATTTCGTGCAGGTCCACCCCCCTGAACAAAGCCCACGAAGTGGCCAAGCTCTGGGTTGAGTGAGCACGCAGACCCCCAGGAGGCTGGATGTCACGTGGATGTCGCTGACGCGTTTAGCCGAGGCCAACACGAGCAGCAACACCGTCTTAAGGGACATGAACTTCAGATCCGCTCCCTGCAGTGGCTCAAAAGGTGGGTTTTTCAACCCCTCCAGGACCACCGCCAGGTCCCACGGGGGCACCAGGGGCCTAGAGACCAGAAGGAGCCGGCGCGCCCTTCATGAAACGGCAGATCAGTGGGTGCTGACTCGCCATCAGCCCGCCGAACCCTACGTGACAGGCAGCGATAGCCGCCAGGTAGACCTTAATTGTGGAGAAAGCTCTGCGCTTATCAATTAGGTCCTGCAGAAAGGACAAAATCACTGGAAAGGGATGTGTCTGTGATGAGTGCACCATTCTGCTCCCCGAAGGGAGTAGAACTGAGCGTTCGCCACCGACGCAAACAGGTCCACCGATGCTCGCCAATAACAAGCCCAGACCTGTTCCACCACTGCCGGATGCAGGTCCCACTCCCCGTACATTAGCACGCCCCTGGAGAGCATGTCTGCTCCCGTATTCAAAGTCCCCGGGACATGCGTTGCTCTGAGAGACAAGAAGCAAACGCTGATCTAGAGAATTAGTCTGCGCGCCAACACGTGCAGTCGGTGGGAGCGCAAGCCCCCCTGCCAGTTGATATAAGCCACTGTTGTGATGTTGTCTGTTTGTATCAGAACATGATGACCCTGTAGGAACGGAAGAAAGCGTTTTAGGGACAGAAACACCGCTGAAAGCTCCATGAAGTTTATGTGAAGATGCTGGAGGCTCATGCCCCAGCTCCCCCTCACACTCCGACTTTCGTGAACACCACCCCAGCCTGTCAGGCTGGCGTCCGTGGTGAATACCTTTCTGGACAGGACGACACCCATCGGTACCCCCTGCATCAGAAACGATGGGGCTCTCCAGTGCCAGAGCACACTCGAGTGTGACCCAAACCCTCCACGCACGACGACGCATGGGATTCGTCCCGTGCACGGCTACCCAAAACTGGAACTCCCTCATGTGGAGACGACCCAGCCGGACTATGGGGATAACCTAGGCCATCAGTCCGAATAGCACAAGCTGAACCGGACCCTCCTTCCCAGCCGGAAGAGCGCGAGGCAAATTCTGAAGCTCCCGACCCGCTCCTCCAAAAGACGTGCTATGAATGTCACAGAATTCAGGGCAAGTCCCAGAAAAATCATGTCCTGAGCAGGAGACAGTCTGCTTTTTCCCCATTTATCACAAAACCCAGATCCTGCAGGTTTTGCAGTAGAATGCGTGTATGCGTCTCTGCGTCCTGCCTCGACTGCACGAGCAGCAGCCAGTTGTCCAAGTATGTGGCCAGGCGAATGCCCTGCCGCCTCAGAGACGAAATCGCTGCCTCTGTACAGCACACAAACACCCTGGGGCTCAGAGAGAGGCCGAAGAAGAGCACATGGTACTCGTAACACACCCCCTGGAAAGTAAACCAAAGGTACTTTCTGTGGGGAGGATAAATGGGCATATGGAAATACGCGTCTTTCAGATCGACGGACGTGAACCAGTCATTCTGTTGTACGAGATGCGCTTGTGAGCATCCTGAGCTTGTATTTTCCTGAGATGTCTGTTTTAATCACATAAATCCAGAATAGGGCGAACCCCCCTTTGGGAACCAGAAAATACAGTATCTGGAATAGTCTGAGACAGTGCGGGCGGGACGATGTAGGTCGCACCCTTGTTTAACAGTGAGTGGATTTCCTCCTGTAAAACACGGGCCGACTCCCCCCGGGCCATCAAGCTTACTACGCTGGCGAACCGGAGCGGGACAGAATAAGGCGTAGTCTGTAACCTCTGGTGATTGTCCTCACTACCCAGGGAGATGCCTCAATGGTGCACCATCGCTCGCTCCTGAGAGTGAACAGAGACACCATGTCTATCATCATCATCTCTGCCGCAGGGGAACCGATCCCTGGTGTGGGGGAGCCCCTTAGCTGCGAAAGGGTAGGAGCGTGCCCGAAGTGGTCCCTCAGTGAGATGAGGCTCATCTGTGGTGAGATGGCACCACTGCTGGAGATATGGGGGTACTGCACACGAGCTCCACTGAGCGTGCCCACGGTGACGTCATCCCCAACACCCCGCCCGAGGAGGTAGTCCCCGGGAGGGGACAGCAGGCGTCACCACCGTGCTATATAATTTTGGTCGTGTTTGATATTTTGTTTATGCACTGAGCCCTTAGCCTTTGGATTGGCTGCTGGAGCAAAACAATTTTTAATGACACAACATTGAATGTGCATGCTTGTGGACATTCGCTGAATGGAGAACCATCCGCAGGCAGATGTCCTCGATGGTCGTCTTGGGCCGGGGTGGAACACAGCGGCTGGGCCACAGGGAAGGGTGTGGAGGCACGCTGGATTGGTGGACCGGTGGAGCTGGGGAATGGGGGACATCCAGCGCTGTCACTGCAGAGAAGGAGGCTGGTCAGTCTGCCTTTTTCTCGACAGCTAGGCAGCGGTCTGCGTGGATCTGGCCAGCACCACGACCGGAGTCGAGGGGTTGTTCGTCCACCATGCTCATCCCGATGAAGCAGGAGGACCGGGGGCCGGTTTGGTGCGTTTCTGCACTCTAGGCTGTGAAGCCTGGAGTCCCAGCGTGAATTCCTTCTGCCGTGCCACTGGAGGAGGAGCTGGAACCTTCTGCGGAAGGCACAGCCGTCTTCTTTTCGCTTCGCAGCGCTGCTGCATTGAAGGAAGGGCAGACCCGACTAAACCCTGGGACGACCAGGCTGTCCAGCACGTCGTTCTTCTCTCTGTCCGAGAGATTTGCCAGGGTGTGCCTGGAGGCGCTCCTGGAGGACGAGGGTGCCCATAATCTTCCCCGTAGTCTGCACCATACAGCGGTTGATATGGAGGCAGAGGTCGGTGATGACGTGGTAATTTCTTCCCACATCGCCTGCTCTTGTTTTCGGCCGTAGTCCTGGCACAGCTCCGCCTGGTATACTGTGACCAGGGACAGGGCATTAAGGGCCCTGGCGGCGAGTGCCTTGTAAGCCCGCTCCATGAGAGCGGACTGGAGATGGTCAGGCTTCGAGGAAAGATTGGGAGACCTGGAGGGCATCGCCGATGCCCTCGGATGGAGATGGGCAGCGACGAGCGGCTCCACAGGAGGGAGACGGAGCTAGCCCAACCTGTCCATCGCCTCGCAATCTAGTGCGGAGGATCTGGGGATGGAGCTCCTGCCACTGTATGGGCGGTCAGCTCATGAGCATGTCAGCTCATCCCACAGCTCCGGGAACACGGGGAGGGGCTGCTTCACAGCTTCCCTGGCCAAGGGCAATATCTTCCCCTCATAGCGGGACCTGGGGGCCTCTGCTATGGCAACTGGCCAGGGGACGTCCAGCTGGGCAGCTGTTTGTTTGCATGCTTCCAGCATGACCGAACTGGAGTGCAAGGCGGCAGGCATGCTGCTCACACTCATTGGTTTCCTCAGAGATGAGGAGGCTAGAGATGGCCTCATCCTCCTCCCCGTAGTCGAGGTCCAGGATATCCTGCTGGGACCCCATGAGCAGGTCCAGCTGGGAGCCCCAGCTGGCAGCTGCTACCGAAGCTGTGGGAGCGGCGTCTCCTCACCCCTTCTCCTCTTTGGCACCTGGCGTGGCGGAGGGGAGGCAGGGGTCCTTGCCAGACAAGCTGACCTGGCGCGCCAACGGTCTGTGCAAGCTCTTGGCCATGAAGGCTGAGCAGCGCTGGCACGAGCCCGGGTTTTTGCCTGCCTGCCGGGCATGTTCCAGCCTGAGACAGGTTCAGCAGGTCTGGTGCAGGTCTCGCCACGATAAAGTTGCCGCAGCAACATGTCCAGGGCTCGACATCGAGTCGTTCTCTGGCGTGGGGAGCCTTCTCTGCCATTTCTCTGAGCTGGAATGCGACAGACAAAATGGAGCAAGAGAGCACCTGAACACATGGCGAGGGCTTAGCCAGCAATGCTTGTACTCACGCGCTCGAGCCATGGTGGGGTCTCGAGCGCTGCGTGTGCCAGGCCTGGCGTGGCGAGGAAACGCAGCCGACGTCAAAGTGTGTAAAGCAATGGCATAAACTAGCGTCAAGAGCAAAGTAGCGGTCAGCGACCAAGCCGAAAAGTTCCGTCTACGAACATTCAAGCCACTTACCCGTGGATGCCAGAGATGCTTCAGAGTGAGAAGAGGTCTCTCAATGATGTGGTGACGTCTGCTTGTGACATATATAGTAGGTGTGTCCACCTGCCTCGGACGGACAGGTTCACCAACCAATCAGAACTGGCGTAATGAGATTAGTGCATCCCATAGTGAGGCATCGAGTAAGTATTATTATATTCCTTTTCAGTAAAATAAATAGATCAGGAGTTAATGGTTTCAAACTGAATTGAAGAAAATGATATGCTGTGGCACTACATGCGTCGCTGATGAAAGACCCTTTGTTCATACTGATGTTGCTCGATAGAACTATCTTTCCGTTTTTTCTTAATACCTACATGCTAAAAGCAAAAGTGTATGGTTTTTTTTGGGCGCCAGCAGGCAAAGTTTACATTTAGAATATTCTTTTTTATGTTTCACATGTACCCCCTCTCCAATTTTACTGTAACTGGGACATGATTGGATTAAGAGAGAAAATGTTGAGGACAGAAAGAAACTATTGCTGCTAAATATCATCCGCTTTCAAAGCAAACATTTCCACAGTGCCTCTAATCCTGGAGAAGTGCCTGTCCAGTACAAAGGCAGGTTCAAATAGTCTGTTTTGAAGAGACCAAATGTTAAAAAAACTGCTGCCTGCATTTAATGTTTAATAATGTTATGGTTAAAAACTGAAGGAATAAAGCATTCTCCGAACTATTTTGAAGATTACTTTGAGCACCTACTCAAATATTTAATGCTTGAAACAATTAGGGGAGTTATTCGGCAACTGATCCTTAACCTGCTACAGCGAGAACACGGAGAACTCTCGAGAACTGTGCGTTAGAGGTGACATCAGTTGAGGAAAGAATGATAAATGGGAAAAAAGCACTGTTATCGCTCACGAATTACATGCTACAAGTACAAAGCTCATGAAGAAAAAAAAAAATCCAAATTAAAGTTATAATTATGCAGCTAAAATGGTAAATTCAGAAAAGCTGCATCGGCGTGGCAGGATCAGTGAGGTCGGGGACACGGATCCGGCCAATCGCGTCAAAGTCAAGCTCAAAGTTTTTATCTGATCCAGATCGATATACTTCTCGATGAAGAGCAATTATTTGGCACAAATAGGCTGGGAAAAATCTGGTGTAAAAACTCAGGATTTTTGCCCCCCTGTTACTTCAATCAATATCGCAGATCAATCTTTCGTATTTTCTACTTTTCATCTCATTTTCAATTGGAGGCCAAAGAATTAATTTGCTCCCACCCCACCCAGCAGCGCGAACATGTTTTTCATCTCGTTCCCTTGGTCGAATATTTGGAGCCCAGGAAAGGTCCTACAAAGGGGGACAGCGATGCTCTCAATTAATGGGCGATCGTAGAAAGGACTCCAAAAAACTGAATAATGCTGATGTTGCAAAAGCAGCAGGTCAGCCCACTGCGGATCTGAGAAGAGACTCGTTGAGAGACTGCCACCATAAAAATCCTTGAAATTGAAGTGGCAGTAGAGCTAGAGAGAGAGAGAGTGGGAAGTGGGAAACAATGGAAAGAAGAAGGTTTCTCCATGCGTTTCAAAAAGGCCTGTTCTCCATGTTGGAGACATTCCAACTGATCTCGTGGATCAAAGGTGGCTTGGAAACGTTGAGGAGCAGGCCGCGAAATGCAGGTAGATTGCGTATCGAGGCTGCATGTGAGGCTGGATGTCACGATTTTAATTGTTTTCCTGGTAGCATTACTGGTAAAACGGTCTCTGTCAAAAACCAGTTGCTCAGAGCAAATTAATTCCTAGCACTTTCCCTCAGAAGCAAGATGGAGGTTTCGGCTTTAAATGAGACACTCTCCAATTTAGAGCCCTCTCTCAGCTGAGACGGAGCGTGAATACAGAAGCAAGTTTTAACAATGGCGGGTTCGGGTGCATCCGGCACACATGCATGATGCATCGGCTGGCTTAATTGGAAGTAATGAGAAAATGCTCGACAGAGTTTTAATGTACTGGGAGACATATGTTGCCATTTATTTCAAATGGGTTTCCAAAATTTAAACAACTGCACAGCAGCAAAATGAGTCTCCGATAAAATTCAATTTATTCTCTGCCGTGGATGCAATTTTCGGTCGCGCCACAAGGATCATTTTTAATGTTCTGCATAAACGCGGCAAGCAGATTAATAGAACATGCAAATTTAAGATGAATGGATGAATACGGCTTCTTTGACTTGTGCACATATCTACTTGTAAATGACCCGGGATCTAATTCAGCAACCAAAGAGGCCTGAGATCTCGGGGAAGTTTTAGATTATCTTATATTAATTACTAACAGCAGCCAGGTCATCAACTAATGTAAAAAAAATATATATATAAATATAGTTTTGACCAGACACATGCTACACAAACTGACTTCCGCACTTGACTTTAACGTTACATTTACTGTTTTTGCAGGCTGACTTTTTTTTGTGAGGCAAAAGCTTTTATTTATTTTTTCCTCAGGTAATAGCTCCACGGGGGGGGGGCAGTAATTACACTGTAATTATATGCACAAGCTACACCTCTAAGGGAGAGGTGTGAATGAGGCAGCTGGCTTGAACAGGCGCTCTGAGCATGGGTTGGGGAGTTCGGTGCCTTACCTCAAAGGCACCTCAGCAGTGCTTTGAAAATGTCCGAGCATCTCCTGCTAGCAGCCCATTTCCTGGTCCCCCATAGAGCCTGAGCTACTGCCATCCCCAAATGTCCTTTGTCGCACCAATAAATTGCTTGTGTTAAAATGCAAACTTCTGGACTATTGTTTCTTACATTTATTTGAGCTCATGCTGCCCTGAAAATGCCATTGCCGTCACCTGGCGATGTCCTAATAATGCACCGCCTTGACAAAGACAAACATAAATCTAGCGAGAATGGGGGGTGGGGGGCAGATTTAAATTTACTTTCAGAATACTCAAGCGAGTCCATTAACAACGTCAGCAGTGCATTAGAGTAAATAAGTATCGAGGTAGCAACGGTGTTGACAGGATTGTTAGAGGAAATATTGATGCCCGGGCGGTCTCCAGAGCGCTGCACATCACCTGCCAATTACCTGCCATATTCTCTGACGGCTACTCTGTCTTTGTCTTGCTGTGCAAGCTGCTTTATGTTGGGCTTTGCTCCTCAGCCTCTCCGACATCCAGAATCGAGAGGCCTGTGGGGATTTTCGTGATGACACTGCAGAGAAAAGGTAATTTTAAAAACAGTTTATGCTTTTATCTGCCCTACACACCATACAGCAAAGTGCCAGTAATCATTATAAAGTAGGGTAGAGCTTGCTACCTCTGGCTATATGAGGATGAGGAAACTGAGTTTGCCCCATCCATTTTTTTACAGTCTGCGCTAACTCTATAATGGTTATCTGATAAATCCTTCTTCTTTATCTCTGCTTAAATATATATGTATAATGTTTTTTTTTTTATTATAGTTACACATCTGTCCTGGTTATAGTTCACTTATCATTGTGGTTCACAATGCAGTCAGCATTTTTTCTGCCAGCGCATATTCTATCCTTTGAACATCGCAAAAACAACAACAAAAAATTAGTTTTCTCAATCACTGCTGTGACTTAGAAGAAATGCCGGAGAATTTATTTACAGCAGCTCAATACAAATGTCTGATGGTCCCAACAAAGAATAAATAATGTTTCTATTTTAGCAACTTTTCATTCTCATTAACAGAACTACAGTACAAGGGCATTGATGTCACTCTGCCTATTTGCAAATTCCAGCTCTAAATGCTAATGTTAGCTGTCTCGACTATGTCCTGGTCTGGTCAAAATAATGTTAACAACTATATCGTTAGCCTTTCATCTTATGATTAATTAGTTGCCATTTCACATCATTAATGTTGATTGGCTGCTGCTCTTCATCAACGACTTTGACTACGGAAAGGCTGGATTTACACTAGAAGGTTTAGAATAGAATAGAATAGAATAGAATAGAATAGAATAGAATAGAATAGAAGTACTTTATTTATCCCAGACATGGGAAATTGACTTGTCCCAGCAGCATTGTCAGTATTAACATATTTACAACATATTTACAATACAATAATGTGCAATATCAGTGATATGACTATCCAATAAATAATTATGACAATGTGCTACATGAAAGTACTAATGGAGCCCATCACAGCACAAAGGGCTGTGAGTCTCAGTCAGATGGACTTGTTGAATAGGGTTATTGCACTGGGCAGGAAAGATTTCCTGTAACTGTCTTTGTGGCAGCGGAGCTGAATCAGTCTGTTTGAGAAGGAGCTCCGCTGCCTGTCCAGAAGTGGGTGGGGAGGGTGGTCCGGGTTATCCAGAATAGCTAACAGTTTGTTCAGCATCCTCCTCTCCACCACAGCTTCCATGGTGTTTTTAGGTGAAAACGGCAGATTTATGTCAAAATTTGGCAGTTGCTTTACACAGAAACAAATATTTTTCAGGACTGAAAGTGGCACTTTTTGAAAACTGGTTCCAGACTGGAATATTTTTGAAACCCCCACTACACTTGCAATCAGTACTTTTCTGTGCATGTACAAGTAGTAATGTCCATGCACATGTTGTTGCATCACACAAAACACACCACCAACTAGTGTCCTGGCATGGACACGAGAGCTTTTTCACTGTTTTGTGTATTACTGTATAATGGTTCTTGTGCGAATGGGGTGCCCATTGCTTCAAAATGAAATAAATGTTAAATTGAAAAAGAATGCCAGCAGAGCCCTTTAATCCATCCTGGATTCCTTCCACACATCAGTCATGGCAGTCAACACTTACAGAAAACTACAAACTCAAAACTGAGTCAGTCTTATAGACCTTCTAATAAAACCATGACAGAAATGTGGAAAATATTTGTCCTCAGATGATTCCCAACCTCCGTTTCTCACTAAGTGGTTTTGATAAATTCTGCTGTGAATTTTTTTTTTTTGACTTGCCCTAAACTTTGCAACATCAAAGCGGACATTTTTGATGCATATTGATGCAGACGCTGCTGCTATATTTGCTGCAGTTCATCTGAATGTGATTAACTGTCTCCCAAAACACAATGTTATTATCTTCACTTTAAAAAAAAGTAACCTGAATACATTCATGTCAATCCTATAATAAAAACGGTGCTGTCTGCAGAATGGTAACGCCTGAAGTGCCTGCTGAAGTTAATTGGCTGCGTAGAAAAAAGTGGAGTAGCACATTCACAATGGACCACAATAATCATGTTATATGCTCTGCGTGCTCCTTGTTATGATTCCACAACCTATACAGAGTGATGACTTCTTTTTAATTAAATGCTAAATGCAAATGAGGAGCAGCAGGACAGATATGGAATACGTTATTACTTCCTGAACGCCCCGTGCAAGAAACATAAAGTTGTAGGCTGATGTGTTTTTGTTGTCATAACTAATGTATTCCCAATGGAGATTCTTTTTCTGAACAAATAAATGAACATAAAACATCGGCTTACGCCAGATTTGTTAGTTTCTGCTTCCCAGCGACGCTGTTTTCATCGTACAGTAAAGCTTTGACTGACAGCAAAAGTGCTCCCGTCCTCCTCTGGGAGATGTTGCTCTGGCAAACAGCGGATGGGTTTGAGGCGGCTACGCCTGTTCTGAACACTGATTAGTTGGCTCCAGGCTCTCGCTCCATGAATTATGCTCTTTGTGTCGGTATCCCCTCCTGGACGGTAACGGCTTTGTCAGCAAAGATGCTTCTCAGGTCAAAGTTCAAAGATCAAAAGTTCAGACACGGCCTATACCTCCTTTTTGATAAATAGACTGTATCTGTGAATATACATCAGGAGACAAATGGTTGTAATTTCAAAATGTTGCCTTAAAGGCACAAGAGTGCACATCGACACCTTTATCCGCTTAAAATCTTTTTTTGTTCCGGCATCACTTTGACACCCATTTTGGAGCTTTACCTCTATTCTCTCTGTACTTTTCAACACAAATAAGCTTCTGTTCACCCTTTCTTATTCACACAGAATACAGCACAGCACTCAAAGCATAATGACAGATATCACTTTAATTTCTACAATTAAAACCAGTAGTGATACACAGCAGTGTTGGAGCTTCACATTCTGCAACGCATGACCGAGTGTCGAGCCAGACCCACTGGAGCACCTCTGTGACTACCAGTCGAGCTGTGAGCAGTAAGCATGCACAGATATTCGCCTCTGCAGGTGCTTTTATAGAGCAGGCTTCACTTTTATCTCTGTTTTACACACTCTTTCCACACACACACGCACACACACACACACACACACACACGCACGCACACATGCCTATCCAGGATCAGTCTGATTACGTCTCACAAAACTGTAAGTTGCAATTTATCTGCAGAGAAACTTTTATTTCTAATTCTTAATTCTATTTCAGTCTGTTTGCTATCAATTTATTATTGTTATTGCAAATAACAATAATAATATTATTATTTTTGCAAATTTGACTTGGAGAGAAACAAGTCAACTTAGGCTGGAAGAATATTATGTTATGAAATTTGGGGCACAAGTGTCGTTTGTTACAGCCTGGGGAATAATTAACGGTGGAGATTACATCTATTAGATGTAAAGCGCAAGATAAATAAAGCTCATTGGCACTTGGGCAGAAGAAATGGCCACTGATGTGCATGATTGTCCAAGCTGAAAATTAAGGCCACCGCTTTTCTCTGCAGTCCACTTTCAAAAAGGAAGAAACTGCGAGAATACCCGCCATATGTAAAGATGAACATAGCTCCCAGTTGGGTTCCTTTCACATTTAAAATGAGACTACCAAAGCGTACGTTTTGCAGTGGATCTTCTAAATGCGGCAGATGTCTCATTTTTAGTTCTGCTCTCCTCTTTTTTCTTTTTTTTTGTACCTTAGCCAAAACTATGAGCCATTTCTGTGACTTGTCACATTTAGGAATTTTAATATTATATTTATATTATATTTTGGATATACTGGAGCAGATGGGAAAGCTAAATGGGAAAAGGGTTCACTGGGCCCTCAGTGAACCTTAACAATCTAAGTTCTTACATTACCTGTAACTGACATGTTGAGAATAAGCAGAATTTGGATAAAAATCTACATTCATCAGCGTTTAGAAGACCTGCTATAGTCTTCTTTGGGGTGTAAATTGCGAAGAAAAAGACTTCATCCCTGCTCTGCTGGCCGGAGGCAGTCTGTGTTCCGCCCGCTCCCGAGGGCCACGGGGTCGCAGCTAAGCCTGTATGTGATAACTTATAAGCCCCGTGCAGTGGAATGGAGTGTGAAATATAGACACCGTCCTCACCGCGCTTAGACTCGGCAGCAGGTCAATTGACCTCGAAGGCCACTTAAGATTTGAGCGTGTAATATTTCATCTGATTGAATTTGCATTAAAGTGTCACGTTTCAGCCCCCCTCCTCATTTATTTGTGTTAAAAAACAAGAACGGGGCTTTCTGGCCCATGCTGGAGCGTGTCCTGAGAATGTTTTAGTTTGAAATTCTTTCTAATTTGATATATGGCTAGCAAGGTATATTAGGAAGTGGCGTGTGAGTGTGGCTACTCTAAAGGCCTTTGTAAACATTTGCAGAAGGAAGACTGAGAAGATGCAGTGTTAAAAGGCAAAAAAGCTGCATCTTCAGTGGAAGGGATGTTACTGATTCATCCCTGAGAACTACTTTGAGCTGAAGTGAAGAGAAATGAAACACAGTAAATGATATACATAGTTTAGCCTCTTATATGTGACATCTGAGAGCCCACTGGCTAAACGAAATCTAATTTAGTTTGGAGTAAACCACATTATTGCCTCATTACTGTTAATTGACCTCTTGGAGACCTGTTACTGGAACACTGAAGAGGATGCACTGCATACTGACAGAAACATTAAGAGGTTATGTTGAGATGACTGCAAGGAAGTGAATAGAAAGCACATTAGAAGAAGACATTACACCATTCAACACATGCACACAGACACACATTTCCCCCCGGAGGAGTCACTTTTTTTTCCATTTGTAACGTAGAATATCAAGGATCTGATAAAGCAGTTAATAAATACTGTAAGAAACCAGTGTAAAAGTGGGTTGTTCTGATTTCAAAGGCTAGCTGGAGATGCTAATTTTCCTTTGCCGCAGATTGCCTGAAGCGTGCCTCTGAAACCTCCTCACTTTGAACCAGGATGAACCAGCGGATTTTGTGAAGGTACAATCTTATCTGACAAAGATATTTTTATACTTTTCCCCCTCCTCCCTTCGACATTGTGGTGAAATAATTGCAATAAAAAAATAAATATATAAAAAGGCTTGGGTCAGTGTTGCAGGCATTTCTGCAGGAGTGTAATTCTTTTGTAAACACACGCAGAAACTGTTGCAGAGCCCCTAAAGAAGCTTCTCAGCTCAAAAAAAGAAGAAGGAATTTCCCTAAAAAAAAAAAAAACAAAAAAAAAAACCTCTCGTATCAATAGGCACCCATAGCTTCGGGCTAACTCACTGCTTGCTTCATTAAATTCTCACGCAGCCTTCATCAAAACACATCTTTCATCTAGTCAGTGTGATTGCTACGTCAAGACCAGACTGCACCCCCACCGATAAGAATTCCATCCACGTTCATGCTTTTGGATAGACTCTCGCTGGTAGCACAGTGGGGTAAGCATTTTTTTTTTATTTCTTCTTCTCGCACAAAAGAGATCCTGAAAGATGCGAACCTTTGTTCTTTCAGCAGCAGCTGGAGTCGACGCAGACGTCCATGGAAGTGTCAGCTGCAAACCAACACAGTCTATAGACACAACACACAAGAACAGCAGCAGATGTTCCTCAAGGAGAAAATTGCGTGTAATTTCATTCAGAAAAGAAGAAGAAAAAAAAAGGTAATCATCTGAAACAGGCCTTTGTCTTTGTATCTTTTACCAAATACATCTTGTTTTCTTCATTGAAACCATCTGTAAGCCAGTCGGGGGTGCTTTATATTCTGCCGCATTCAGCTCTGCAGAACCTTCTGAGGTCAACACCAACATCACAGAAGAACTGACGCACAAACAAAGTCAGACGCTCGAGTCGAGGAGCTGAAAGAAAGAAATACAACACTTTATCCTTTGATATTCCTCCTGTATTCAAATGTTGAAATGCCACATTCCCAGTTGCAGCCAACAGTCTGCATTAAGATTTCATAGTTGTTGCAGCATTTTCTGCAGGAGAAGGGGGAGAAGGGAGCACGTTCTCAGGTGATGTCATTTAAGAAAGTGTAAAATCCATTTCAGCCTCTGAACAACAATCTCACCATCTTCCTTGCAAATATTGGCTCATGACAATAGCTGTGCTGGCACGCCTTAATGGGGGATGACAACTTGATTAGTTAGCGCGCTGCACCCCAGGTGCACCCTTGGTTAATTAAGCAAATCGTTTTATGAAATCATGTCCCTCTTTCACATAATGAAGTGAAATTGGGCTCGCCACGCCCTTCAACAACTCTGCAGAGCGGCGATGGCTCAAGTCATTTTGTGTTTTTGATGCTGTTTAACAATCTATAAATGCCTATTCCCAAATGCATGTCTCTGGGCTGTGGGCGGAAGCAATCAATAACTAAAGGAAATGACGATAATAATCATAAAAATGGGTTTTCTTATATTATGAGCACTCCTTTCAGAAAAAAAAAACAAGTACCCTTGATTGTTATGGATTAACAATACTATGGATTTAACTATAACTATTAGTAATTATAGTTTGACTGACCTTCTCCTTATAAAGTGTCACAGACTAATTCAATTCTAATTTGTCTGCATGCATTGGATTTTCAAGTTATGTTCATATTTATTCAAAGTTTTATATATGTTTTGATGCATTTTATCCTGTCAGTATTTGTTAAAGATTGTTTTAACTGGGTCGTCGCTCAATGTCGTATCCTTGAAAACCTTACGTGGCTTTTACTTCCAATGTTTTCTAGTTTTGTCCATTTAGACATTTTTATAGAGGACATGTTTTTGAGTTTTGCACTGCTGTATTTAGAAGGATCCATTAAGTCGTTATGAATGCTTGAATGGCCCCCCATCAGATCACCTGTAAGAACTCTCAGGTATAATACTGTTCAGCCGGCGTTCCTTGGTATTTTTTTCTGTTTGAATAAGTCTGGGTGTGTGAGGCTGGGGTGCATGACTGGCCATCATCCCACCACCTTCAGTCGTTCATTGGTACACAACGCTCCAGAGACAGAGGAGACTCCAACAGATAGAGGTTTCTGATGTAGTACAACAGTCCAAACCTTCACACTAACACTAAAAAATGGGTCAACAGGCGAGAGAATTTAATGCCAGTTAACACAAACCCTTAAATACCTGAGGGAGCAGCAGCCAATTAGACACAGGCGGTAGACATGAGTGTAATTAGGTCAGGGAAGGTGAGAAACTCAGACCTGCCAGATGCTGATATATGTTATGCCTATTTTTCCCAATTCCCTTATTTTTGGCATGAATCTCTTTCCCGATGTGCAATTTGTCGTGTCTTATCCTCTCATCTTCCTCTTGTGTGCATACCATAGCACCAAAGTCTCATGTTTCTGGACTCTTTTTAATAGAAAGTGAACAGAAATGACTTCTATTCACTGTTATTATGACCAGTGAGATACAAGCCATTTTAAAATGTATGGACTAACGCGATCTCAGATGCGTTCCTCCATTTTAATGATTGACGCACACAGTTACACAAAGCAGAAAAGTGCATCAGCTCGCTTTCAATGCTCTTCAAGCCCAGTAGAACAAAAATCTCTGCACAGCCAGTCTGAGAATGATTGAACCCGACAAGGTTCAAGTCTCCCTACACAGTTTCAGAACATGTCATGGTTTTAATATTCAGACTTTAAGCATGCTAATGATGTCTTCTGGAACAGCTTTGTGTATCAAACTCCCTCATTCCTCATCCTAAACAATACAATTCGGGCATTTTAGAGATAAAATGGAAAAAAAAAAAAAAAAAACCTGATCATTCTGCCATCCTCAACATATTATGCACCATTTTCATAATAGGTCCATTTGATTTGCATATGAAATTAAGGGCAAGATTGAGCTAAGACCCCTCCGCCACAGAGCTAAAGAGACCTCCGATGGCACCCACAAAGCTTCATTCATTTATTTATTTATTTTCTATCTCTCTTCATCATCGCAGACAAAAAAATAATAATAATAATAATAATAATTAAGGCTCCACAAGTTTCCAAAAGCAATGCCCAGCCGCTCTGATCCAATTGGACCATTCTGAAAGTCTGAAAGTCTTTTTTTTTTTTTGCCTTTAAACAGTAGAGTGGCCTAAACTCATAAATCGCAGTTTTAGTCTGACTTCCAGAATAATCGTAATTTGTTTTTTTACATTTTTGTGTGTGTCTTTTATATGATACTTCATTAGCAATGATCACAAGAAAGTGGTTAATTCTAACACTAGTAAATCTTATATAAAGGGTTGAAACAACAATTAGACTTTGCAGTGTTCTTCCACAGCACCTCATCTGGCTGGTTGGTGCTGTCTTGTACATTTTAAGGATGCCATTAAAGTCTTTGCTTTGAAACCATAACTCTAAGAGATCTTGATAGGGATGTGCAGACATAAACACTAATGGATGCTACTGTGGACAGAAACACCGGTTAGTTTCACACTGTGCTGGTCTTAAAGACTGAGCTACCAGCAGTCCACCTCTGTGGCTGCTGAATAGACCTGAATTTTATTGTTCTATGAAAACCAAATCAGTGGTTATTTTATCTGAGAAGGTAACAGTGAGGTTTAGGGAGGTGTTTGCTAAGTCATGTAGTTTGCAAATGACATTTATCAGTGATATCTGTCTCATTGTACATAATGAAATGGACTCACAAATCAAAGGTAAAGGTAGCGGCCGTGCTGATTAAATGTTAGTTGTTTGGTTTTTGTACATGACCCTGCTCATCTCACCCTCATCAGGTTGTTCTGTTCAGTAGTTTCATTTAGTAGTTGTGGGCGGGGCCTGTAATCAGGTAGCTTTCCTGTGTCACCTGGGCCCCCTTAGTCAACATTCAGGTGTTTTCTGTCTGTCTGTGTCTCTTCCCCTTTCTTGGATGTGGTTGTACCTATTTTAATAGGCCGTCCATGAACCATTTACACTAAATTACTGACATTCACTCCTTCTAATGCTTGATGCCTATTTCGTTAAATACTTAGTTTCATTTTATGCTTGCCTGGCTCATGTTTTTGTCACAGCTCATATAGATCCAGGCAATATCCTTGAAGAGTACAAAGGAAGCTACTTAAACCCTGCATTTGTGCTCATTCTGAGTCGATAGCCTGATGTAACAATCATGTGGCGGAGGTTAGGTCAACGTGCATAGCTGTGAATCGTAGCAGCCCTGGAACACTGAATATATTAGGGCTTCGGTGTTAAGGTGTGTAATTGGATTTTAAATGAGTTGTTTCCTATTAGAGACAAAGTTGTAGATGTAGATGTTGCAGCGTAAACTGCAGTGTCATTTTTTCAAGTACTCTTCTAATCATCTGTTTCAGTAGTTCCCCAGCTCACACGTAATTATAAAGTTCCCAATAATGTCAAATTTTTAAAACTGATTACAAACAAAATGGAGTCTAATTCTCTTTATTTTCCAATACAGAAATAACTAAGTAAACCATCCTTTACGGGAGATGCGACATGTTTACGATTTTAGCTGCATTTCCAATGCTGCCTTTTTCTTATGCTCAGTCTCACCTTTGAGCTCAGTAGTAACAGTGAATCTGGCTGCCACTGGGATTCACAGAGTATGTAATTTACAGCTTTTATGTCTTGTCTTTATAAAGATTTTATTTAACTTTTCTACACTGCAAACCTGGATTTCTTTCAATATATTGAATATAACTTACTGTATCCTTAAAAACTAAAGAAAGACTCAATATACAATGCTGGAATATGAAGGTGGGAAAAAAAGGTTAAATGTTCAGCTGAGACCTAGACTTGTCTTGGGGAGCAGTGCTCTCTCCCCAGGCATGCCTGAAATCTCTACAAAACACTAAATCTGCTTTCAGATGTAGTGTTTTCACGTCGTAAGGTCTGCCTCATCAACGGTAAAGAAGAGGCATTACAGCCGTAGAAACTGTGCGCATCAGGCCAGGTCGATAATATTTCTCAAAAACCATTACTATTGTGTACCCCCCTGAGGACGGTCCTCCGGCAGAGAAAATAGAAGCAGTGGAATGATGATATCAAGTGATCTAATCACTTCTGGAGCAAAAACAGATAATGGACAGTGATTTCTTGTTCTTTATGTGTCAGTATGCCAGATACACGACAGAACAAAGATGGTACTAATGAATTCAAAAATTCACAATTTCAGTTTCGGAATGCAGCCGGTTAAGTGTGGCTCTCATTTTTTGTGCCTGCAAACGAAATCATCTGCAAGTACTTGGGCACATACCGTACGAATGGCGCGCAGTGTGGAGAAGTAATCAAATGCTACTTATCTTCATCCTCATTATAATAAACAGACATCACACTCGCATATGTTTCTGCTAGACAATAGCCACAGATGGGTGATTAGATGAAGTGCTCTGAAGGCCATGCTGTTCTTCCATCAATTGATGCTGAAGCTCCCTGAATAAAATGAGGACTGTAATCACAGATTCTTCAGAGCCGTAACTCACAACTGGAAAATGACATCTTTGGTTGTTTTTTTTTTTTTTGTACAGTGAGCTGACTTTAAGAAAATGTGATGCCTCTAAAATGGCATATTTGCATATATAAGAACGTATGTGACTACCCCTGTTTCTACTATGCTGTTAATAAATTCATGCGACTTCAGTTATGCTGTAAAAATGTCTACTAGATTGAGAATCCGTTACCTTAGCTGTAGCCGGCTGTGTTCTTAATCACTTTGCTTGATGGCATCCCTTCCGTGTTAATATGTAGCACGAGCTTATCTGTATCAGGTGTCATAAAATGCAACTTAAGCCAGCTTTCCCATGCTGCACCTGGAGGGGTACTAATGGTTGCGCGACTTTTGTGATGATTAGGTCTAGGTGGAATGGACACTGAGCATTAATCATATGTTTTGATGGTGTTGGTTTGAAGAGACTCTCAGCCCTCAGCACAGAGAACCCCACGAAGGTCACAAATTGGAAAAGGTGGGGGGTGCGTGGAATGTGTGATCCTCTAACCCCCATCCACGAGATGTGTTAATGAGAGATATGTATTGCTTCTGAGCACCCCTGTCAACAGACTTCAGTCTGACCTTAAGCAGTATTTTGAAGGTCAGACTACAGATGAAAAATCTGTTAATTTCATGTCTTTCTGAATGTATAAAAATTCATTTATCAACATTAATTGGACTTTTGTCACATAAATGATATACTGGTGATCGCGTTGTAAACTGTGTCTATTCTCCCCTCTATCTGCCTTCCCCCTTCCAGCAGCCACCAGCAGGAACATGAGCCTGGTCCTCAAGGTTTCTTCCTGTTAAAATACAGTTTGATGGCTAAAATGAACACATTAAAGTCTTTGTTGCAAGGATGTTCAATGTGTCACAGATGCTTTATTTTTTTAATAATAAAAAAATTATGTTAAATAAAGGGTGAAGGTATCCGTGTGCAATTGATGCATCCCCAGCTTTTGGTGAGGCATTCTGTCAGTTTACACTCCTGAAAAAAGTCAGCACATTTCCTGCAGAGTGTAATCTATAACTGTCTGCAGGAGACAGTGATTCATGGGGGATTTATTAAGGACTGCACCATTTCAAGAGTAAATCCACTAAATAAGTCTGTAATTACCTAACTGCTTTGACCTCACTGAAAAAACTCAGCTTCTCACACCAAGGATCCTGTCTTAAGATGGACATGTTTAAAGCATACACATGTAGCATGAATACGGAGCATTTATATTCCATATATCATCCTGATGTAGCACTCTGCAACCCTCTATACACTCGGTGAATTACGATTTTCCTTCGATAAGTTATCTGGCAGTATTTATGATGAGTGGTACAAACATTCAAATATGCAGACCTGTATAATCAATCTTTCTGTCCCACAGAGAAATTACTGCTTTTACACCCAGGAAGCAGGAAGAACATGCTAAGATCATAGCGACTAATAAGCTGCCCTTGACAGTCGCTGCAAAGTGGTGACCTTTCAGCGTGCTCTTGGATGCCTCAAGAAAAGGGTTTGGCCCACCCAGGGATGAGTACGTTTTCTTGAGGCATCCAAAAGCACGCTGAAAAAAGAGCCATGCATCCAATCACTTTGGCTTCGAAGCACCAGAACACAAGGACAAGACTTAAGCTACACTTTTATCCCACCCTCAATTCCTGCTCATGGGCACCCCAACAGGTTGATTTTCAACTCTCTTGATTATAAGATATAAGGAATGTTGTCTATGTATGTCTCGGTAGGGCTCTGACAAGCTTTTTAACAGGAAACACACAGAAGTAAACACTCTGATGGCACACGTACGGTGACGACAACAAACAGCAGGAGATGCATACCCAGAGGGACCTGATGGAATCACGTAGGATTAGCACTGCAAACACCAGCAGATGACTTTACATCCTAAAAATATCAAATCTGAAATCTGCTACAATAAACAGAAAATGTCAGCAAAATATATGTAAAGTGCTACAAGCTAGCTGGAAGTAGATTTCCCATAATTTGAAAAAATTGCCCCTATGACTGCTACACTGTCGATAGCATTAATATAACTCATACATTAATGCATTGAACCAGAGACCTTTAGTCTGCACTTTGCTGAATCGATTTGTCAGCTTTTCTCTCAGTAGTCTGTTTGGTTGTTTTTATCGCCTAAAATTGTATTATATGATCAATAAAAATGAACGCTTATCATTATCGGTCTTTGAATGTTCAGACAGATAAATATAGTGAAAACAATAAGACAGATCTTTGTTCCAGAGCTACTTCTCGCACCAACCCTCAGCTTGGATGACATTAACACAGATTTCAAAAGAGTCGGATGCAGGCTATACAGTGAAAAACAATAATTCACTCTATTACCTCTGTCTCTCTTAGTTCAGTTTTTCTTACTTTTGTGCAGTGTGGGATAACAACATTACAAAACTACATGGGAATGGACTTTGGGACTAAGCTGCTGCCCAAATGACACTCCACCATCCCTGGGTGGGCTCAAACTACCAACCTTTCGGTTAACAGCCAAATGCGCTGACCATTTATACCACAGAGACGCAGAGTTTGGTCAAATCAAGCATTTTTAGAGGCAGCATAGGTATCGACAACTCCTCTGCTTCTATGATGCACAGAGCAATACAACCACGAGTTGGCAAAAAAAAATAAAACACTTTAATGCGCTTCAGTCAATCACGAAAGAAGTGATTTCTTCACAAGTTGCAACTAATCTGGAGAACAAGTATTAACCTGCTGAATGATCATGAGTTTTCTGAGCATAACTTAGTCACAAACTCAGACAGACGGATCTATCTGTTGTGACTGTTCAGTTTTCATTTTCAGCATTTGGTCGCTGATTTGTCCTTCCTACCTCCTGCAACCCTAATTACCTTCAGATAACTCATCGGTGTCTAATCAGCCCCTCCCCTACAATACCAGACAGTCTGTTGTAAAATCGTCCAGCGTACCCATTGTGTCTTGTTCAGATTATTTATTTTTTAATATTATTGCTTTGATTTCTGACCTGAATCTGTCTGCCTAAACTCTCATTTAAAAAAATCGATTTTGATGGTTTTAACAGGTCCATATTGTTTTGTTTTTTTTTGTATCCTATGCAACATTTTATGACTGAAAACAGCAACCCACGTCATTGGTGAGCGCTAATCCCGTTTCTTTAATCCACCATTGCAGAACTATCCCCGAGGACCTGCTCTGGCAGCTGTCAGGAGACTCGATTAATGTTGCCAAAGATGGACATAAAAGTAAAACCAGATGATCAACATCAACCTCCAATTAGCTCTTCCTCTTTTTCCTTCCTCTTCTTCTTCTTCTAAATCCAGGTTTGACAAAAAAGAGTGCTTGAAGTGTTAGAACTAACCTTTACTGCAGTGCAGCAGATTATTTTCAACCTCAGTTCAGAGAAAAGGAGACACGGTAAGCCTCAGCAGAACTTGATGGAAGCAATTTGAGGCCAGGCGAGGACGCTTTTTTTTTCTTTTTTTTTTTTTTTAAATAAATAAGTGAATAAGTTATTTTAATTGCCTGATCTTGCCTGAAGTTGAATGACTGAAAACCTGTGAAAGTGACCTAATTACTGCTAAAATAATGTAATAAAAATGACTCTGCCACTAGTTCTGTCACCTGTTTGATGCGAGTCCATCAGCACAGTCTAGAAGCTGGGCCTTATCTTATTTTTCTACCACTAAAACTTTGCAATCTTCCCTGCATTATCTGTCATGCATCAAAAAGTTCAGCTGTGTTCTGCACAATGACAATAAAGCCTCGATCTCTGAGAAGAATATCGAAATATCCAGCTTGGTCAGGACTGCTGAGGTATGACTTCGCCTTTCAGTGCAGAAACTGCCTCTGAGATTTGGCTGCAAGCAATTCGAAGCACAGAAGGGAGTGAACTTGCAGAGTTTCTGCAAACTGTTCCATTTGTGGGTCCTGACGGACTGGATCTGGGTCTTCAGAGTCCAGAACAACAGCCTGTAAGGAAGAGTCTCGTCCGTGACCGCTGTGTCCATCTAACAATGGACACAGCATTTTTTTTTTTCTCGATATTTGACTCAATTGTGCTTCTCAAGTCCAGCCTTTTTCCTGCTCACCAAAGCCAATTTGGGTTCAGCCAAATGTTCGGTTCTCACGAGCTTGTCTTATACTTCAACCGCAGTTTCAAGGCTCGTAACCCTGCTGGAAAGCGACCGAGCATACTGACTAATTGATGGTGTCAGATGGACGAATTCCCTTCTGTGGGACATCAGTCCACTTCGGAGTCAAAATGAGGTTCCACTAGAGTTTCTCTTTCCACATTTGACTCTGCATTTTACTTCATTTTATCATGCTGCCCTGCATGGAAAGGTGACCATGACTAGACTAGAATAATGACTGTAGCATTAGATTTCCTGACTGATAGCTTCATGATAGAGGAAGGTTTTCAGTCTAATCTTAAAAGCAGAAAGGGAGACATCCTCCCATACCTGCTAGAGAGGGAGCCGGTTCCACAGCAGGGGGTCCTGCAGGATAAAGACCCGGCCGCCCATCCTACTATGAAGCATTCTGGGAACTCCAAGTAAACCAGCAACGATAATTCTTCAGGTGAGTTGGCTGAACACTGGAAGTATAATGGCCGCACAATCACATGCGCTTGACCCGTCCTTCAGCGTCCCATGACACCGAGAGAGCCCGTGCACGTCTAAGTGGTGCCGGACACCTCGGCGATGAAGCACGTTGTGGATTTTGCACTTCTAGCACAGAAGCGCGACGCCGGCGCGAACCCGGGTCAGCAAGAGGTGAAAGAGAGACGTGCGAGCGCGTGAATGCGGGTGAGGAAGACAGTTGTTTTACGCTTTGCAACTTGGTGAATGAGTGACAACCGCGGTAATGGCTGAAGTGGCGCGTCACTTCATTTCCAGCCTGACAATCAGAATCTGTTGCTGAGAAGGAAAGTTTTTCCTTCCTTTGTCTTTTTTTAAAACAACAAAAAGCTTCAGCTGAGCAGAAAAACGTATATCCTTGATTTCTCTCTGAACGCTGTCAGTTTCCGTTTTTTATTGCACCAGACTCAGCTCCTATATTTGACAAAGGCTGCAAAAGTACAAAAATTGCTGATGTCAGTAAAAATGAATTTTCTCCCTTCAAGCAAAGCCATAGCATTAAACTTAACCCTCCCTTCCTCTTCCCTGAAAGATTAATTACACAGTGAGAGAACCTTTTATGTGTGAGGTTTATCACGGGGCCGAAGTCCTGCCCAGGATTCTTTTATTTCACTGGGAGGGCATTATTGGAAAAGAGTGACTGTTGTTCATGATTTCCACCACTTATTCAATCAGCTTCCAATCTGGGCAGAGATCTTAGGAGCCCAGAGGAAATTGGTGATAGTTATCAGTCATCTCAGCCCAACAAGACACAGAGGCGCTGAGAGATATTTTCTGGGATGTTGTATGAAAGCAGGCAAAATAAGGGGCTGTTTGTGAGCTTTGGTGGCCAGCTCGAGCTATAAGACTGGTGCCAGGTTTATGGATACGCTCCAGCGCTTCTTCCAGCCTACTTCTCTGGAGTTTATTTCATTAGTGGACAAAAGTGGCAGAGAAGCACAGCTTCGCATTCTTTGGTCGCATCCATGAGCCACTTTGGGAACATTTTTGAGGTCAGTGACCTGATGTAGGGTCAGTTACGTCAGTTATCAGGGCCGTACCTTTTAATTTGATACTTAAGAAATTTATTGAGGGAGAACAGGTTTTACTTTGAAAACCTCTGGAAAAACCCAAGACTGTTGTGCCATAAAGTTGGAAAGTGTATTGAGTAAAGAAGTATAAAGAGTATTTTTACCTTTGGAAAATATGCTTTAGTTTCATTTTCTTTTGTCCAAATTCCAGCAAAAACATTTCTGTTGCATAATTTTTATATACAAAAAAAGGACAGAAGATTAAATGTTCTGTCTTTTTTGTCGTATTTCTCATTCTCTCAATTTAAAATTTCTTTGATCCACAAAGAAATGTTCCTCAATACACATGATCAACAAAAAAAAAAAAAAAAAAACAGATTTGGGAACAAATCTGGTTGCAGAATTTCTTTCGGCTCTCAAAATCCCAGCTGAGCTTACGACATTAAACATTTAACCAGCATAAAAAAGGATAATTTGTTCAGAGTCAACTTTAATTTGCGAGTTCCGTAGTGGTCTGTCCTTGAAGTGATAATTGAAGTGATGAATCCACACATCTTTTGTGACAAACCAAACAGGATTTTCTGCTGCAGAACTCTGCGAGTGGCCATTTCTCTTCTTTTTTTACATGTTGCAAAGCAATAGAGGTTAACAGCCTTGATTCCAGGTGCACTCCTGTGCTGATATTTGTTCAGCATTAGCATATTATGGAATAGATATTGATTCTTCTCGGCGGGAGAATTCCACAAGCTCAGGTATCCCACCAACAGCCGTAAAAATATGACTTGGGCCGTAGCTGCGTGATCTAAAACAATCAAAAGACTTTCAGAAGTTAAAACTTTGAAATGTTCCATTAAAAAAATCCATTATCGTGTGGCTGGTGGCTCCAGAAAAAAAAAAAAAATGTTAATCTGCAGAACAAATGGCCAGGCTGTAATTCAATCTCAAAAATAGAAGTCTGTCAATTCCCATCAGGAAAGGTCAGGAGCTCAATCATCTCCATCAGTGTCTTCCAGGTGAGTGATGAAGTTTCGGTTATATTACAACATTAAAAAATGCTCAGGTTTGGGTCATAATTAAATCAAATTGAATAAAAGATGGATATAATTCCAGGTAGGAATACGACACTATTTCAGCGGTATCTTCACAATCACACACTGAAACCATTTTCAGGCTGTGACAGTTATAGAAGACAGACATTCATCAGCACCTGAGTGCAGCATGGACCTCCTTGTACTTGGGCTGATAGCCTTTGTGGTAATTAATGTGTGGTTTTACATAATTTGACGTAGGACGACTGTCAAGACAAATGCCTACATCACACCTCGCGGGTCTGCAAATGCAGCTGTGCGTCGTGAGACAGAAAGAGCTGAAAATTCATACTGATTCGAGCTCCATATATGTGATTATTGTGTTGGCAAGCCTTCTTTTTTTCTCTTATCACCATTTATTTAAAGCTCGTTGCTAACTTTGAAAGTGTTTACATGAGAATCGCAGCATCTCCTTTTCCTTATTGTTCACTTAATTACCAACTCAAACTCTGCTTCATGCATTTGATTTCAAACACAACTATGTTTTCTGCTCTGGCCGTGTTCCCCCCACAGAGACTCTTTGATTAAAAATCCTGAATGTTGGGAAGTCTAATAAAGAAAAATAACAAATTTAGAATGTGCATAATTGGACATTCGTATTCAGGCGACTAATTATTAGGGTTTGCTTTACATTTGTTTAATTCATGAAGGATGATTTGTTCAGTTAATTTTCACAGTAAAATGGGTAAAGTGTTGCCTTTGTTTCTAATGCCGAAATGAGAGTTTATTTGTTCCAATCACGCCACATTCCGGTATCCAGGAATCTCAGGCATAGAGTGAAGCATTTAAAAAGCATGTTTAAAAAGAAAATCCTCATTTCCAAAATAAAAATGTCCACAACTATAGACTGTTTATGTGACCTTGTGATAATGAAGTCCTGGTTTTACTATATATGCTGCACTTCAGGCATCATGGCAAGAAGGTTCTTGGTTCGGATCTCCCGGGGACAGGGACTTTTCTGTGTGCATGTTCTTCCCGTGTCCATGGGTTCTCTTTGTGTTCTCTGGCTTCCTCCTGGTCCAAAGACATGCATTTGGGGGTGAGCTGATGACTCTGAATTGACCTTTGGTGCGAGCGTGAGTGTGAATGGTTGTCAGTTTCTATATTTTCGCCCTGTGATGAGCTGACAACCTGTCCGGGGCATAGCGCACCTCTCGCCCCGAGGCAGATGAGAGAGGCTCCAGCTCCCTGAAAGACCCCACTCAGGGATAAAGCAGTAGATGATGGACGGATGGAGGCTGCACTTCCGAGACTAATTCCTCGCAGTGGTACAACATGACACCCTCTCAGTGAGCATCAGCAGTTAGCATCATCAGCTCTCTGCTCACTTCAGTGTCTAAATAAATTCAAACAACAGGTACCTTGATGATTATTCATCCTCACCGTAGATTAGCACTGCTGATGGATTATAGTGTTGAATTTGATTTTAAATATAAATATTTATGCACTCCCACACATTACGCCGAGGCGTTCGCGGCTGCTAGATTGTTTTCCGATTTTTCATTGGACGCTGGCACCTCAGTTAACTCTCAGACAGTAATTAATTACCTTTAATGAGCCACTGAATGTGAGTCGTACCTCCCCAACAACAATTAAGAGCAGCAAAAGCAAACGGAAGGCGTGCGAAATGTTTTTGGATTTGGATCCCCCGTCAATTATCTTGCACACCTGAAGAAGATCAACAGAGAGGAGGAAAATCAGGCAGCAAGGTCATGGAGGTTTTACACCAAGGAAAATGGGCACCATTAGCTGACACTTTAATGCTTACCCCTGCACTTCCGGGCAGAGCTGTCATTTTCGTTTTAACCTGGATCACATAAGAGATGTTGCCACGGTTTGCTTTCTGTTTGTCTCATTCCATTCAGCGTAGATTCGAACCGTCCTTAAAAACCCAAGGAACCAACCGATATGACTTCAAGTAGATGTGAAGATTATTCAGCTGTTTTATCCTTACGAGACAAAAGACTGTTGGACGAATCAAAGATGTTCAGGAACAGAGGCAAGTGAGTGTTTCTGACATCTGAGGTGGATTTTTTTTTTTTTTTTTTTTGTCAACTGTTGTGAGTACCTCCAGTGCACTTGCTAAGCGGCGGCGAGCGGGCAGAGTGCTCTCTAGCGCTCGGCGGCGTGTCCATTTCGAGCGGAGCCCTATGTAGCCGAACCAATTCCGCGTGCCTGACCTCTGGCATGAGTTGATCCACTGACATTAACAATACGGCGTTTTTCCCAGCCCGTGAATGTTCCGGCCTTTTGATCCTCGCCATGAAGTTCGCCATCCATCTCCGAGCCGTCGGGACAACACGCACACACTCAGAGAAAATGACCGCACGACAGGAAAGGGTCTCCATTTGACGGCGCTCACACGGCGGGATCAGTTGACGAGCGAGGGCACATTTTTATCCTCTCAGCCACTCTTGAAATATTTATCAACACAACCCATCATCCCTTGATCAATTACACACCTGCCATGGGTGCCCCATTAATTATGAATGTGTTTCCAATAAGGACCGAAGCCATTGATTTTTGTCACTCCTTTGAGATGGATTTACTAAAAGGGACATTCTCTCTGTTGCCTTTTAATCTCTCTAAACAAACATTTACATATGAACGAAAATTCTCTGGGCAGGGACAACCTTTAGGTTGCAGAAGAGTGTTTTTTTTTATTTTTTGCTGGCTTACACCCAAGTCACCTTTAAGTGGGCTTCGGTTGGATGCACCATAGCTGCTCAACCTGAAAGCAAAAAAGGCAGAAGCAAATCTCTGACACCATCTGAAAACGGGCTTTTATTAAAATGATGTATTCATGTGTTAATATCCCTTTTGTGGAGATTAGCATAATTACTGTCGGGTGATAGCTGAAAGGATCTGACATTTCTAATTGGACTGTAAACTACAACCGGTGCATGTTTCACATTTGAAATCACCTGAAATCCTATAAATGACAGCAGTTGAACCAGAGGCTGAATCAATAAAAGTGCTGGTCAGCGCCAACCGCAGCAGCCGGCTATGTGAGGACGACGGCTATTTAGAGTAGACTATAGAATATACGGTGTACAGTGAAATAAAGACTCGTGATAGAGTTTTTGTTCAGTGTTATTAAAAAAAAAAAAAAATTTGAATCATTTTTTCAAATGAAAATTGATTTTTCTTATCTTATTGAACTATAAATTTGTTGCTGGGTGAGATTACAATCATGACTGGATTCACAACAGTCCCTTAAAGATTGAAGTCCCTTAAAGACATGAGATTTTTTGGGCAGGGCAAGAGGGCTTGAAGGGTTAAACTCTGAATATTACAAACAATAACCTTTAATTTATTTAATACTGACAGTGGAGTCTCCCACACACCTTTTGACCTTCATTCCATTTGGAAGCAAATGTCACCAGTCAACCCGAGCAAAAATAACACACACCCACAAGTGTGTGTTGCTTACGGCAACTGCATTTCCACTTGAGGGGAGCCACGGAAGCGAAAGTCTCTTGTGCATCAAGGTGCCAGCCACAGGTGCCGATGGGGATGTTAATAGCCATGAGCTGCTGTGACAAAACAACATAATGTACAGCCTGAACTGGGTTCAAACGGGTTCCGAATGCAACATTAATGAGCCAAACTGAGTCGCAGCAGCTTATATGTTGTCACTAATAAGACCGAGCATCTCCCTATTCACACCGCCGAAACAAATTACACACTCAAAGTGCACAAGCTTCGTGTACATGATCACACGTCCTTTTATCGCATCTGTACAGTTGGGTCAGTTTTCATAGAAGGTGACCTCACCGTCATAATTCATGGAAAGCGGGAGCCCAACTGTTATGCACATGGAGGGCAGTGACCTGTTCTGCACTTGAGTGCTTCATCAGGTATGAAATGCCAAAATGAATTATGTTCTTGTTCTTTCTACCTGCAAAACAACCAAATTAACAGAATTGTGTGTAACAGTCTTTAGGGCACTCCAAATATTAAAAAAAATAAAATGGAAGTTTTAGTTTCCTAATAGTCTTGTAAAACTTTTTGACCTATGTCGTTTGGCCGCCATGTTTTATAGAGAAACAAAGATAAAAATAATGTTTGCCTGAGATTATTGTTATGTTTGCTATGTTATACTGTGTACAGAAATGTCATCTGCTGCATTTACATGCTAATAGACTAGCAAGCCCAAGAAGGCCAATAATTATAAAACATTAATATTAAAACACAAATATACATCATAGTATGTTGCCTCAACTGACCTGACCTGACTGTCACATGATTTTTGTCACTTTGTGGCTCCTCTATCTTCACTTTTCTGTCCGTTTCCTCTGTCATGTCATCGTCTTCCCTCACAAACACCTCGTCATGTACTTACCGTGTTCCATGCGGTGGCAAAGCTAACATATGCCGGGCACCACTCACAGTTGAAAAGAAAAAATTGAAATGTTGCTTCCTTCAATGCCAAAGCTTCCAGTCTTCGACAGACTTCCCCCGCCAACTGAAGATTGATTGCGGGCGAGATTGAATATGAAAGTCGGTTTCCACTTTGGATAAGAAACTCAAGATTACTTTTCAAAATGGTGTGTAGATGCTTCCAGATCTGGCAGGAGAAAGGTTTGGATGGAGCCCAACCTAATTTGTGTGCTGTTCCCTCTCTTCTCAACTGTGAAACACCTTGCGGAAGATCTCAATTTTTGATGAATTCCACACTCTTGTGATTTTTGTTTCATAAATACCATTTCACAGTCAAATGCTGCTGCACTTTCTGCTGACTTCATAGAGTTCTAAGCATGCAGAATAGTCTTGTGTTCCTCCCCCAAAAAACATGCACTTTCCCTTCTTTGGGGCCTGTGAGAATTTCTTTTCCTCTAACGTTTAATCCATCAACATCGGGAAAACCAAGTCGTTGGACTTCCGACCGACTCTAGGTGTCGAGACTTGTCCACGAGGCATTCTGAAAAGATCAAAGACTGACAGATTAATAGCTGTGCCATGACGGGTTAAGGGTTAATTTGCTTAAGTGCAAGTTAAATAGTCAGCAGTGCAATTATAGAGGTGAGTGCTGATCAATAACCTTGAGTATGAGCCTCTGGGACTCTGCGTCATACGATATTTGGCCCATGTCTGTGTGAGTTGGCACCCATGTCAATGACACAGGAAAAACCGCAGCCAACAAACCCACAAACGCACCATGAAGTCATTTTTCCTGCACGAATTTGATTGATGCAGATCATTGATTAGCCTTCCCACTGGTATTTATATTCATTATAAAATATGTGGCGTTGCCCTTGTGACCCCATAAAAATGATCATTAAACTGGATGATGAGAGTGTATTTAAATTGGCATTCCACAGCTGCAGGTGAACCTAATTGGATTCAGAAATATCCTTAAACAAAAGGCTGTATCAGACTTTTGGGGTAATTCAAGAACAAATTTGAAATAAGTTTCTCGTTCTGGCTATTTTTGCTGTGGAAAAAACAAATAATGATTATATACCCAGCTGAGAGGAAGGAGAAGAAGAAGAACAAGCAGAGGGGAAAAAAAAACACCACACAATATGGGTTTATTTTAATCGTAAAGCTCCCAGTGGCACTTACTTCAAAGGGATTTCTTGTTTTATTTTTTAAGAGGTCCCCCCCCAACAAACACAGTTTAATGAACATTGAAAAGGTCTCTCCAACATGGCTTCTGCGCGTCCTAATGGCTCGGGAAAACACTGTCTTTCCTACTGAATAAAACATTTACAGTGCAGTTTTAACACTGACACGAAAGGCCTTCACATTTTCCTTCGCTGGCTGAAAGCCATTAGGGCAAATTAACACCACTGGCGCTGTAAGTATGTGGATCGTGAATGGATGGGATGGATTTTAAAGATGGTGCTCAGTCATTTGAATGGAAATATCTTGCTGAGCACATAAGCCAAACAAGACTGCTTGCTCTTTGCTGCCACACTGGCTGCATCTCATTAGTCATCGCTGGCCTTTGGGGGATTCCTCCACCATCATCACCACTGCCATTCTAGTATAAAATAATGAAGTAGATGAAACCGATCCGCAGATGAGCTGAGCAACCAAGTCTACAATGATCGTTACCCTAGGGATATTTCCTCCATAATGCTTTGCGCCTATATCCACTGTGATGTGGTACTAAAGTGTGCAAAATACATTTTTTCTGATTTCATTTAAGTGGTTTGGAAAATTTCCTTGGGAAACTGTGTCATCAAAATCATTATTATCTGACTTCTACCACTTACAAAAAAGACAACCGTTCACACCAAAGGTCAACAGCCGTGCCCAGAGAAGACCCACGTGGCTGGCCCCCAGGGGAGCAAAAATTTGGCAGTGGTAGGATTCAAACCCATGCCATTGATATGACTGGAGCCTAAGGCTAGCACCTTAGACCACTCACATTTCTGGCTGATTTCACAAGATTGTTTAGATTGAGCTCATGACCTACAATGACCTGGACTGAAGTAATGGCGGCAGTATGATTAATACATGACAACAGCAGTGTTGTCTTTTTCTTCCTTCAAAGACTTAAATTCGTGATGAACATAAACGCTCTTCATCCGTGGCCCTTCAAACATCACTGGCACACCAGCGCGGAATCTGAACTTATCTGGATTTGATCATTATGTGGCTCTAGATGTAGATGATTTACATGCTGGTGCACCACTGTTCTTATTTAAGAAAAGGTCCTCATTACGCTGCTGTGAATCATACTTTCAAGTCATTGAGTTCTTTGCATTTTGACTATAGGACTGCATGAATCCACCGATAGTTTCACATGTGTACAATAAGGAGACGGCTTTTCCTACCTGACAGCTGAAATACTGACTTTTTTCTGCCATGAAAATAGTCTTATTTTATAATGTCGATGAAGTATGCAAATGTTGGCTTTGGGCAGATGTCAGATAAAGCGATTCCTCCTGTTCTGATCCACTTTTGACTTAAATATTTAGGATGTCCACCTTTTCCAGCAGCTACAGCAGCACATCTTGCTTGCATTGTGTGACGACGCATCCTGAGGAGTTTAACGCTGGTGCTCTACTGCAATTCAAGCCAAAGGTTTCCAGACATGGAGGCGCTGGTCTGGCATTTTGTCCCGGCAGATTCCTTCTGCTGCAGGAATTTCTGTCAATAGCTAATAGAACATTTCTTTAAATGGCCAAGAAAAACGACTGAAAAACCTCTTAAATATGTAAAGTGTTCTAATCACTTTAGCTGCCCCTGTATTATCACTCAGAATGATATTAGCTGTGATATAAGCTGTGTATTATGACATTTTCTTTTCTAATATATCTAGGATGTTTCACACTGTGAAAATTAGCAACATTATGCCACTAATGAGCCAGTTTGATTAGCACTTTATGAGTTAGCTGACGCACACAAGAGTAGATTTTAGAACTGGAACCTCTGAACATGGAATTCTGCCTCCTCAGGGGGTTTCCAAGTCTGCGGTGCACAAAATCCCAGCACATGGTGAGATAAAGGGAGGGGAAGAAGAAAGAAAAGCAGTGTGGCATGGGGAGAAGGGGAGGAGAGCCGAGTGTGACACAGGAGAGCATTTCAGCTCGGCTGCCTCTCATCCTGTGCGTGTGACCGTGGAGGATCTAAAAACCTCAGCGTTGCCCCACAGCAACTGCAAGAGGAGGAATGTTCTTGGGGAGACTAAATTTAGACCCAATGTGCTGTACCATCAATCCCGATTAAGCTAACTATGGAGCCGCACTCGTCGTGGGAAGAATATGGCTGAATGTGGAATCCAGGTTATGTAAGCCTTGACTTTCCATTGGACCCAAAGTGGCTTGGGGATAAAGGAATGTCCAAGAAGGCCTGTGTTACGCCATCTTTATGTCTCCAGGATTTTATCAGCACTCCGAGCTTTATCTTAACATCTGCACGGAGAATGTCCCCAAGGTGCTCCAAACCCCCCCACCCCCCCACCCCCTTTTTTTTTTTTTTTTTTGTATTAAAGATGCTTTATGATTCCGGCGGCCTCTAAATCTATATGGACAAAAGTCACTTCATTTCATCTCTGTTACTGTGCATCTTGTTAAGAATTCTGGCTTTTATTGATAAGGATTAAGCAACAGAGTCTCAAGGTTTTTATCCTGGGATTTGACCCTCGAACACATTTCAAAGCAGCCAATTTCAGCTCTGTCTGATGAGCATTTAGATGTTCTGTCTCCGCTTAATTTAGCTCTTAAAAATAAAACAGGACAAGCTGTAACCCAGTCCTGGGGAAAGTTGCCCTAGATGCAAGGATGCTATAAGCGTCACACCTTCAGACCAGTTTTACGGCCATCTGCCATGGCGACTGCTGAACAACAACGGCAGGAGGAGCGGATGGCGCAAATTAAACATTACTTTCATGTAATTCCTTTTTAAGTGATGAATATTTTAGCCGTGTTTACCACATTGCCACACTCAGCACCCTGCAGCGTGTGTGTGCGTGTTTTCATGCGTATTTTAATGACCAAAATCCAGTTTGTTTGACCAGCGTGAGCTCCATCATACAGTATGCAAGCACAGTTTTGGTGCAGTTAGGGGAGGTGTTCCGGTGTTGGGCTTCCTTATGGGTAGGTGCATAACTTGACACACGATGTGTAATTGATGCAACCAATCGTGACGAGGAGTAGACAGAACGAAGGCGGCGGGGGCGATTTGAATGCTACACAGTCTTACAACGGCCGGTGGTGCCATCCGCTGCCATGCTGACTGTGAGACCACACAGGATGACGTAAAATCATTGAGCATCTGGTGTTACAAGCGCTAACTCCGATCGTGCACCATTGTGCCCGGGGGCATGTGATTGCAGTCCAGCCAGCAGGGGGAGGGGACACTGGGTAGGAGGGACAGTCGTGCGGTCAGTGTCACCCAGGGGATCCAAACAAGCCGGCCAGGTTTCTGTCCAGTTCAGTGATTGAGTGACGCTCTCGATCGCCCTCTGGCGCCTGGCTGCGATGAAGTCTTTTGTCAGGGTGTAAATTTGAGAGGGGGAGAGTGCGATGTGTTGAGTTCCTCGCCCAAAAACACACACATGCATGCCGAGGAGCAACAAAGTGTTATGAAATCCCGTTATCCCCCCACGGCTTCTCTCATTTAGACGGGCATATTTGCTCACATTACCTACACCACCGCGGCAGTCAGTGATGTTTATGAGATAAAGCGTTGTGACGTGTGCACACATGCGTACACGCGCCAATGTATTTCAGCAAACAACAGCGCATTTGAGCTGGTGTGTGTTATCTTTTTGCAGGTCTGTGTTGCAGGCTGACATTTTCATTTTCATCATCTAATGCATAATGAATGAATCACATTACAAATAACAAACGGCTGCCTGACATGCAGGTGACCACAGGTGAACGAAATCGAGCTTCTGAAACCAGCGGCGATAGTTTGTGCTTTTAATTCTATTTATTTCCACACTGCTTTGATTATTATCAGCAAATCTGTGTTCCAGATATACTCACCAAACCTTAACAAAAGCTCAAAGACGGCCAGAAAATACTCAATAAAGCATACTTGACCAGAGAAACATGTCCTCTAAATCCTAAAGATAAGGCATAATGTGCATGTTTTGAGCAAAAGCACTTTAGGTTGCAATCCACAGCCACTTCATTGACATTACCCTTGATCTTCTTTGTTAATTCACTATAAATACACAAGAGTCACCCAGGTGCTTACAGAACAAACTCGTTTAACATTTAACCGTTCTCCTTCATCCTCTGGCTCAACACAAAATGAAAATGGTGTTTTACATTTTATTGAGAGATGAGGAACGGCGGCGCAAACCAAAGACTACTATTTTTCCCACCGGGAGGCTCGGATTCCATTGTGGTATATAGGAGAGAGACTGTCAGATTGGAATAAAGATAATTTGCATTAAGCAAAATACTGTAATGGGTTTTTCTTGTCCAGCACGTATGTGCTCTCCACCAGCCGCACCAAACATTTATTTAGACATTTTCCTGAAATAGTTTGAGAACTAACGTCATGTTTTGTGGGAGATTCATCAATATGCCTTTTACTTTGTGTGCAGTGCTGATGCATCCTTAACCTGCGCAGGTGTAATTTTCTGTGCTGAAGGTGGCGCTTCATAAGTAAGTGTAATAAAGCTACCGCAGACAGTCTGAATGTGTTCCCTGGATCTCGAGTGTCACGTCTGTCTGCCTGGCCTGTCAGATACCTGTTGGCCACTCCCCCATACATGAGATCGGCTCAAAGTTTTGACAGCATCCAAATCTCCAGTAAGAGTCTCACAGCTCTCAGCTCAGCAGGACGGCCCTCACCCTCCTACGGAGATGCGAATGCCTTTGAGCAGCAGTGACAACGCAGAAAATTCCTTCTCCTCAACCGGGCTTCCGAAGCAGCCTTGTCACAATCTGCCTGATGGATGAAGAGGTCAGAGCAATCATTCAAACTGAGACCTGCATTTGCCAAAGTCCTCAGACCGACCAGATCACTATCCATTAGTCACATCATCCTGTTAGCCCTCACCTATTCGGGCCAAATTTTCGGCGCACATAGGTCTTCCTGTCAACCAGCAAGTGTTAGCATACTTAAATGTACTGGAATAGCAAAAGATTCAGATTCAGCAGTTAGTGACTTAGTAGTGTTTGCTGCCAGTTAATCAGAATGCCATGGTAACATTTTAGCGCACATTTATCAAAATCTCGGAATGGTGATCTCAACGGATCAGGAAGAGGAGATGCTCGCCATTAGCTTGACATTCATAAATAAGGGGCCTATGCAGGGACCTCCTCTACTGCTCACATCGCCCAAGAGTGATGAGAGGAGCCCGATGGCTCAAGGACACATATAATGGTCGACTGCAACCAGTTCGACTGTCACATATCTCAATCATGCTGCTCACACAGAAACCAGGGGGATTAAATATCCTGTCAAGAACATTTTCAAGTTGAAGATCAAACGCTGGAAATCTAGATGCGTCACCCACCCCCCCCCCCCTTTCACATTTGCAGGCGTTAAGGTTACATATCAAAGTCGAAAACAGTCCTGACGGAAAGGGCTTGGCTAAACAGACACCGGTCAGCGTTGTGTTAATGGGTGCTGGGACCTTGAGAGGAAATCCTGTTCTATGATCATTAAAAAGTCCGTGTGGCGAGTCCAGATGGAGCTGTCACAGTGAGGCATGCTTACACATGTCTGTGGCGTCCGTGGGATACTTTGCTCTGGGCTAAAACTGTCCGGGAAAAAGAAGAAAAAAAACCAACCTTGTGTCAAAAGATTCGCTCATATTTAAAGTGTTCTTGAGGACTTTTAAACAAATGCAGAAATACCAGACTATTTCTCAAAGTTTGGTGCAAGCAACCGGTCTGGGGAAGGTCTCTGGAGCACATTAAAATGACTCCTCCGTGGACCACAATCAGTATGTGCTGTGGCCATCGTTGGACTAGGCCCTTTTAATTCGACTACCGTCCTTGTCCCAGTATTCTAGCATGTGAAGTATTCAATTTATTGACCAATATATCTGCTGCTATAGGTGGCAATGTTTCCCCTTTCAACTCATTA
This sequence comes from Pao palembangensis, assembly GCA_015343265.1. NCBI lineage: Eukaryota > Metazoa > Chordata > Actinopteri > Tetraodontiformes > Tetraodontidae > Pao > Pao palembangensis. The sequence continues at coordinate 9,341,188 of CM027093.1, forward strand.
GTATTGAACCTATCTGGTTACCTTATTATACAAGCATGTTAGCAAGGCACAAACCGTTAGCATGTCCTTTAAATAATTTAACTGCTACTGTTGACAAAGTGGTGTTTCCTAATCAGTCCAAGATGTTATTCCTCCCGCTCTCCCTGTCTCCCCACCCCCAGCACTTGCTTACTTGCTTTTCTCCAGCGTCTTTTTTTTTCAGCTTCTTCTACTGTTACTCATTTATGCTCTACATGTTCTGGGTCAAAGCCCAGGTTGGCAAAGTGTAGAGCTAACAGAGGTTTACATGCGCAGGAGCACTCAACACAACTCCCAATAGGATTGAGTCTGATTTTAATGCACTAACGCACACTTATTTTTTTAGGTTTTATTTATTTTTTACTACTTTTTTGTTAATGAATTGACCATGGAGCGTAGCTGACAGGCCTGCTGCTGTAGAACGAGTCAATGCTGCACAGACATTCTGTGGAAGTGCCAGACTTGTGAAGATTCTTGGGAAAATTATACAGCAAAATCAGTCACGTCTGTCCATGCATGCCCTTAAATATGCTTTACATGAAATGATTTAAGGAGACAATGTTTATTGCTGCATAGACAACAAAGCGGTGTTGGCTGTTTTGTGCACTGAGCCTGTAAATGACATCATTGATTAATATTGACTTTCTTTTTGAACAATGATTAATGTGAGGCTGTCCTCGATATAGGGAAAAAGCTTAATAGCAGAAATGGTTTAAATAATCCTGACACATGCTTTTCCATGGTGTGTGGTGCATGATAGTTTCATCTGTGACTTTGACCTTCTGAACGAGGGTGACTCACAGCTGCAGTTCGGGGCGTGGATTTGTTACATTTCAGATTTCCTCTGGTTGAGGTGCAATTACGATGGTCATCAGGTGTTGATTCTGCTATGACGAAGTCCCGATAACACTCACGCACCCCGAATCCTGCTCATGGTTTAATGAGGGGAGGCAGACGCGAATCCAGGTGTAGGAACGATTCAGAGCGCTCTTGCTCACTTTAATAATGCAGCCAGGGGAGAAGCACAGCCCAGTTGAAAATTTTTATCCAAAATATCCACTGTCCGCCTCAGATATTCTAATTTAAACTGTCTGTCAGGCCATTTTATGGTTTGCAGCTTATTTTCAACATCCGCAACGTCTTTCTGTCAGCTTTAGTTTCTAAAAACCACAATTTGCCCACCGCTTGCGCTCTCTCCTTTCACAGAATTGGGATCCTTATCTCAAGAACCATGTGTCATAAGTTATTACTTTTACGTGACGTGATAATGAATTATAAACATTTAGGATGCATAATGGATACACGGCATTACCAGGCCAAACACGATTCATTATGTATCTTAGCAAAGGCAGCGCTGAAAGTCGCACTGAACCGCAGAGCAGCCCACCTAACAAGACCCACAGACCCACAACAAAAACACATGGCAACTTTGCTGCTAAAGGGATTCCACACGGAGTCTGCGCAATGCTGTGCACCTCAGCTGTGCCGCAATAATCGGCAACCAGCCGCCACCTCTCTGGTTTGCTTGTTTTCACGTGTAAAGTGTCCAGTTCCAACCTTCAAGCTGCTGTCAATCAAATGCTGACAGTCTCTTCTAGGTGAGTCAGCCCACCACTTGTCTGAGAACAGGCCTTTTTCTTGCTGTTTTTCCAACATGACATCATGCCACATGGTGGATGGCGGCTAAATGGGATCTAATTTGCAGGTTTATCAATCTTGTTTGGTAAACGTGTGTTAAAACCTTCAGCAGACTTAGGCCAGGTCTACTTATTATATACTTATACAATATCTGGCTCCTTAGCTGTTGAATGGTCCAAATATGCTCAGTATAGTTTATTTATAGTATATTTTCTCGGAAAACAGCTGCTTGTTGTGACAGGAAATGGGGTTGACGGCTGTAAAAACCCCGGCGTGAAAGGCAGCAGCATGGAAAATTAAATCACTGTGGGTTCATCATTACCGACGACCTCTTATTTGTGCCACTGTTAATATTATAATAGTGCAGGCTTCAACCTGAGACATGACGAAGCAGAGAGGAAGGAAAGAGAAATTTACGAGCAGGGCATGTGGAAACATTTGATTAATGCCAAGAGAGGATACCCAAACTTGAGGTCATATATCAAAGCGGTAGCACAGGTCTCTTAAAAAAAAAAAAAAAATACCTTGAAACATTTTCAGCTTCAAACTAATAGCACTGCCTGGATAAGAGTGAGACATATCCCATTTGTGCAGCCTGTTTTCAATGCATTATGCATTCTTCTTCACAGCTTTCATTTCCAAATGCAAGTTATATGACGGTGCGTTTTTTTTTTTAAAGCAGTGAAATAGAGCGCTATTCTTTTCAGCCAGCTGCCTCACCTGCATCCTGATATCTTAAGTGATTCACTGCATGAATCTTTTATGGCTGAAAATGCAATCTGTCAGATATGGCTTAACTCCTTTGGAGTTACAGTGGCGTACTGCTCTCCTCCTGTTTGGAGTTTTGTTTTTTTTTTTGTTTTTTTATTTTATTTCCTTTCGCCCAGCAGCCCAGCAGTGCTCCAGCATGTTCTCTGAGATGGGCCTGCATGACAGCAGGGACATAAGCACTTAATGTGTCTTCAAATTCATTTTTAATTCAAAAACACTTCCCGTGAGAGAGAGAAATGGGCCTACAGAATACACTTCTGCACCATGTTGGTATTATTGCACATTGAACAGAAACCCCAGCCTAACCCACCTCACCGGACATCTCAGTCCCCAGTACTGGCACCTACATGCCACGTGTAAAAGGATGCAACATGGGAACATTTCAGATTAGAGCTGCATCTGTGAATAGAGCGCCAGAGCTGCTGGGACCGCATTCACTGTAATTATCTGGGAATTCCCTAAAACAGGGTGCATGGTAAAGCGGAGTGTTAAAAATGTAACGACGTTCACAAAATGTAGCATTTTAAGCTATTACTTGAAGTATTTATTAAATTTCCTTCAAAATGAACCTGCTCAAAGGCCTTAAAGGCTTGTGAAAATGCAAGAGTAAGTAATTCAAGAATCTGGTGCCATATAAGCCGCCGGCCCTCGAGTGTTTTCATGTTTGAGAGATGTTAATATGAGATATGACACGCAGAGATTTTCACAGTTGGAGATTCACACAGGGATCTTTCCTGGTGGATGCAGTAATGACACCATAAATCACAGCATCATTGGACGTCTTCCCAGGCCCTGATATTTCCCCAGACAGGTTCATACCAACCATTTCAGTCTGCTTACACCGTTAAATAGATTGACCACGGAAAATAAAGTTAAATTCTTCCAGCACTGCCGTAAAGAGGGAAAGACGGGTGCACGCTTACGCAGGTGGCTATAGAACCGTGACCCAGGCGCAAAGATGGCATCCGGGAAAGGTTTTTCTGCATTTTCATACGGTGATATAGCTGGAATGATAACTGTCAGCATCAGACCTTTTTTAAAGTAACATATTATCGGTCTAAGTGGCTTACGGCTTTTTTTCCGACAATAAGAAACAGGCAACGTGTGACATTCAACATGGGCAGAATTGTGGCTCCTCCTGCCTCCGTAAGAGAGGAAACATACTCCATCATCCCCCCATTTCAGAGAGCTTTGAGGGTAATGGCAATCTCACGAGTCAGGAACGAAGAGCGAGCCGGGCCTGTGCAGAAGCACGGCTCGTCACGAACGCAGAAGCTGCCAGTCAAGTAATTAGTTTGGGCCGTGCTTGACTGTGGCTGCGCCGAAGGCCGTTCATCACCCTCGAGACAATGAGTGCATGAGAGATGCCAAATCAGGGCTGCACAGGGGTTTTCATTTTAGAGGCGTCCAGGGAGCTTTGGACACAGTCGGGCTTGCGCCCGAGCTCCTGCTAACACGTCTTCTTCACTGATGACGGCTGAATGACGTTACAGAAAAGCCATGAGGTCAGCGGCGGCACCCGCACTAGCATCATTTGCGGTAAAGAAAAAGAAAGAAACAAAAAAGTAATCACTTATGTATTGTGTGATTGAGGCAGACAACTGGAAGAAAGGGCCTCGTGATATATTTCGTAGGGCCGACCTCACCATGCATGGGTGTTTCTTTTAAAGAGATAGGCTGTCACCAAGATGACAAGATATAGACATAGATGTGGGGAAAAAAAGTCTTGCATGTTCTCACGCAATATGTGTTTAAAAAACACCAACACGAGACTCTTGATTCACATGTTTGAATATGCAAAACTAATCTTTTGACCCCTGGAGGGAATACAACCTGAAAACACAAAACCGACATATTTTTTTTCCTGTTGTTGCTTTCGTCGAAATATCAAAGTTACATCAACAACATTAGCATTCATTCGCAGTTGTGTTTGTGTCCACCTGATGAATATAAATGCAATCGCGGCTCTCTAATTTGCTTTGTTTTCCTCTCCAGCGAATCCTCAGAGAAATATGCCCGGCTTTTTAGCTGCTAAATAGACCACTTTGTTCATCAGCCCGGTGCTATTCTTGTGCGTGTGCAATTTGGAGCTGAGCAGGTAGTGAAACTGAAAGGTTCTTCTCAAATACTTCAGGCTGCCACATGATCATTTGGAAGTCATAAAAACAGCTCCATAACAATGAGTACTATCTTGACTATCTTGCAAAAGGTGGGTAAAAATTCACCATCCAGAATCATTAGCATATATCCTCTTGAAATTTGAAAAGAATGACAATAATTTTGCAATGCTTTGTTCTGCAGAGGTGTAAATATAGTGAACATCATGAAAACTGACAACTGCCGTCAACCCATTTCACAAAAATCCCTTTTGCACTCATAAACAAGTTGGTGGGGTAAAAAAGAACCAAAGCTGCAGCCCTAAACACCAGGTCTGTGCAGAGATTTTGACTATTTTGGATCATGTAGAGCATGTATTATACGTGACCAGCAGTGGAAAAGCAGATACACCGTAAGCAGGATACACTGTAAACCATAATTTTTTTTTTTTTTTTTTTAAGTGTGATCCTGCGACCCGGAAGGTCAAGGCTAAACGTTCTGAAGCCCCTCCGTATGAGATGGTTAACCTCCCACCTAGGCGGCGCAGCGAGCACCTTATATCTTGGCAATCCGCCATGGCTGTCTCTAGCGTTTTTTTTTTTTTCCAATCAAGGGATTTAATCCAGTTGCGGAGGACAGCCTTGGCCTTCACACTCTAATCCAGGGAAATCCATGCTCTTTTCCGAAGCCCGGGCATCGAGTATTGTCAATTACAGAATGAAACAGCTTAAAGTAAGCTTCCTGCGTCGGCCTGAGCCCACGCCTCAAAAGAGCAAAAATAGGCTGTTGTTTGTCGACGACTGACAATAGAAAAGAACGTCGACTGCGTTGTGCTATGACAACAATTTAATTACGAGGCTCGGCCAGCTGCTACTAATCTCGCGGTGTTTACCTATATAGAAGAGGCCTTTTAATAGACGCTAGCACTGCATATTTGAGCATTAGCTTTGTGAAGAGCCTCAGCTATTCCGGTGCAGGAGGAATTAGAACACATCAGAGAATAATGTGTTCACGTTGTATCCTTTCAGCCAACAATGGTTCTGTTCCAGTTCTAATGAGGAAAGAGTGGAGTGCACATATCCCCACATAAAAACATATTTTTTAGAGTCAGATTACTTTTACTCTAAAGTCTGGGAGATCATAAATTATATATTACTGTTGCCAGTCGTGGTCTTTTCAGGCAACTGTTGGCCGCTGAAGAACTGGACAGGTCTGGAAATGGGCTGTAATTCTGTCAGTCCCAGGATTGGGGATGATACTCCCTATATTGGGCTCTTGTTTGCGTCTGTATCTTTGTCTTACTGCAGCTGTCGGACACGTAGAGGAAGAAAACTGTGATGTCGTGTAGTAATAATGAATGTGCAGTGGGCTTTTTGGTGCAATTGCTGAGGCTCAGCTGAAAATAATAGAAGAAAACGCAATTCTTCTGTAGGTGTGTGTCCTATGGCGCACTATGGCATAATGACTGTCATCAAGTTTTTGGTATAACTCATGTTCCAGAGTGCCCAAAGTTGCACAGCATGTAGCTAACTGCACTCAGAAACCTTTTGGAGTTGTTTGTTGACTACTTGAAGTAAGTTGTGTCTAATGATGCTGTCTGTAAGGTGATAAGCAAACTGCTGGGCATGTTTTGCACATGGATGGGCTTTGTCAGCATGCTACAACAAGTCTGGGAGATATGGTGACCTCCGCTTTAAGTTGCTAACAGAGTTGTCCTTCTGTCCAACAACAGAAACGCACAGATTAGGAATTCACAGACGCAGTCACGCAACACAACACGATTCAACCGCGGCGTGACGTGCAAACTTGGCAGCGTTGACAGGAGTTGGTCAGATTTATCTTTGTCCGGTATTTGAATGCACGGCACGTGGAAGTGCAGCTGATTGAATTCAAGAGCTCGGCGCTGCGAAATGGCTACATTTACAGAGTTATGGAGACGAGGAAGCACACGAGATCACGCAGGCCGCTCACATCAGCATATCTGTGATAAAGAAGTAAAGCGGACTCTGAATATTGTAGCAACTCTGCTGTCAGTCACCGTGACAACATATTGATGTGGTGAAAGATGTATTTAAATGCTCCGGGTGGGGTTGAAAAGCACACGGCGGGCCATTTGTAGTAACAATTTCAGAGGTAAAACAAATATGGGGGATCTATGTCATCAAGTGACTATCCTTGTCTGTCCCTTCTTGTTATATTTCTCTGCGTCACAAAACTCAGTCTAATTTCCTAATTAACTCCTAATTAGACCTACGCTATAAAATCGATAAATAAAGAGGACACATAAACATCAGAGTGTAACTCCAAGGCAATCACGTTTCTGGGGTATCGCTCCGTCTTGTTAACGGTAATGATCAACTTCTTTCAAGAAAGGGTTTTCTTGATAGGGGTGGTGTTTGCCCCCCCATCACACACACACACACACACATACACACACACAATTCTTTCAGGCACAAGGTGGTATCTGCAGCCCACAGAGGGAGGAAACGCACTCAGGCAGCTCCTGCAGATAGCATACTCATATTTACCAGGCTTAGAAAGTTTTGCTATATCCCAGCACTGTTGCAAGAGCATAGAGGAGATACCAGGAGACAGGTCAGTACACCAGGAGCGGTGGAGGGGGTCCAGAAAGGCAACAGACCAGAAGTAGGGCTGCTATCTGCTCCTCGTGTAAGGAGGAACAGGAGGAGCACCATCAAAGCCCTAAAAATTGACCTATAGGCTGACACTCCTGTGCATGTTTATGTCTAAACTGTCACAAACAGCCTCCATGAGGGGAGAATGAAGTAGTAGCATCCCCAAAGTTCCCAGAGAAAACCAGAATTGGAAGATTTTTTTGCTGGGGTTCTTGTTCTCCTCACAGCTGAGCGCATGTTCACTGACCACATGCGACGGACATGTGATGGTTCAGAGACACTGTGGGGAACGTTCTGCTTCCAGCAGCACCTTCCAGCATGGTCGATGTTGATGACAACAGCTGACTGACACATGCGAATTTATAGAATCACACACGTTTAGTCAGCAACGGGAGCCCTTTCTGAAATGCTAAATCCAATTATTGAAGCACCCCGCTCCGTTTTTTTCCATATTTATTGACAGGATGACAGTCTATTCAACCTGACAGGTAGAGTTTTATGCAAACCCAGTGCTGATTATCTATACGCGTGTGCATATTTGTTTGATTCCAAACCACTGCCTTATCAACCTGCCAGAACTGGATGCAAATGAAGGCCGTTTCTGGCTCTCTGCACTCCGCAAATTAATAACCACGCACACCCTGCATTACACCACAATTAGATTGTCCATTATTTTGTAAATGCCAGCAGAATCATTCCATCCTCTCGGGCATATTGTCCTGCGGCTGCATTTGCCTAATAAACATGAGATCAAAGGTGTAGCTGTGAATCTTGATCAAATTTAGCTCGAGTCCCCCTGTGCTGGCCGAGGACAGCGGGCTTCGTCTGTGTCTGGCACCGTTTCGGGGCCCGCCTGAATACGTGCAACAGTAAATAGATGGGTGGGCGGGATGATTTGCATATAAAAAGGAGCAGTGATAAAAGGAAGTACTTAACCTGGAGTTTCTCACCATCCAACATTCTGGCACCTCTAACAGGATGACAGAGGACTGCCTTTTATCAGAGAGGGGATCCTATTATAAGATAAATGTATTTATTCACAATGGCAAAAGGGACAGAAACAAAGAACTCGGTAGGAAGGAGTGAGGGGTGGAACATTTAACTGTATGAATGCAAAGACCTACTTCCATTGAAGCCAAGGAGCAGGGGAGCAGAGCATCAAATCCCAGATGAGATCAGTCCCAAATGCCACAGCACGTCACTGGGAGGTGTGAGTTTTGAGCAAAATTACTTGTTGTGTGACCAAATTGTAATGTTCTTACAATGATGATGCAGTTTTTCATCTTTAGTGCTCCTGTTTAAAGATCAGCACTATCAATGCACTTAATGGAGATCAACAGGCTCCTATAGAGTTCATACACTCAACTATACGTATGCCCATATGACTCACCAACAGGGGTCATGTGACCTCTGTTCAAAAGTTGACCAGCATCATTATTGTACCATCTAAACATCTTTAGGCTGTGTTCAGTGTCAATCTCCTCTACTTCTTACTACTATGAGAGACAGCTTGCTGCTGCGGCTGGTGGGGGATCACAGCGAGCTGGCTCTTAAGAGGATCCTTCAAGAAACAACGAGGGTGTTTGCCCCATCTCCCATGAGCCTCTTTAATGAACCACAGTCACTGCGCCTTACACAGCCGCCTCAAGACCGTTCCACATGCATAAAAAGTGCCTGTAAAAAAAAGAGGAAGAATCATGCTTGCCACTTATTTTGCATAAATCCCCCCCAGACTGCGGTCAGATGCAGCCATATGATCACCTCCATGTTGGTCTGATGCATTGCGTCACTGCTGTGCCACGAGGTGACCTTGAGGTGACCTTGATAGTCATCCACAGTTGCACCCCACCCACCCTACCCCACGTGCCCGTCTCCGTGGCATCAGTACAGCAGCACGAGCGTCCCTCGAGGGACCTGTTCATCGAGATAGGAGACCCATCAGTCAAGCGTCCATTGATCAGCGTGTCAGATGGCTTGATTTCCTTGTGTAATAATCGGCTCAGATTTGACACCCTCCCTAATGTGTAAATGGGAAGAAGGGAACAGGGCAAATGGATTGTGAAGGGCAGCTCTATCTGTTATCAATTGCGTCACATGCATTAATATGTAGTTTTATGTCATTAAAGCCCCTCTGCTGTTGCATATAAATGAGCGCCTGTGCCCTGATTTATAATATGCGCACTGCACGTTTCATTTTCATGTGCAGCGGACCGCAGCTCCGCTTGACATATTAAATAGGATCATAAAATTGATCCATTGCGTCTCTACAACGGAATAAATACATTGTCGTCACTGTTATTTTTGAACACAGAATAAGACATACACTAAGTGGCCTCCTGTGAGCGTCGCAAATGCCAGGCGATTGTTCGGGATGCATATTGAGGCCATAACGGATTAGCGTGCCCGCTTCCCTGTTGTGGTCAGTGGGCTACTAGGACAGTGAAAGGCAGGCCAACATGTGTCAGGCATTGATAATGACTGTTGAATCACAACAAACCCACTGGAGTGCCGGGCGAAATAAAGCAGTACAACCATATCAGTCCCAAGCATGGCAGCAATCATCCCGACAACAAAGCACACTCGCCTCGCGTGCTGAGCTAAGCTGATGGGGTTTTTTATATTTAAATAATAAGCACAGGGAGAAATAGCAGCAGCACGGGATCTAGAACTCGCACGCACTTGGTTGCAGGCCACGGGATTCGTAATTTCTCCGTGATCCTCGGTGAAAAGAGCAACCGTGAAGCCAACAACTTGAAGATGCATTCAGCTATGGCGAGCAATTTGAGTTTAAATCCTTTAAGCCAACTGTTTGGCACCGTGTAGTGGGTCCTCCCCCATCAATGCAATGTCGATTTTCAATGGACTCTGAGTATCTAATGAGGGGTACATGTGCAACATCTTGTTTTGTTTGCCCGGCCTTTTCTATCTGCTTAGTCAATAGGTTCTACTGGATTCAAACTGTGGGTGGGAATATTAATTGGAATCGTAATGGGGTCATGTAGGACAAGACTCGGTTTGTTTGGGGTGCTTATTACATCCAATCAGCTAACGTGGACGTGTCAAATACTGACACAGCACCGGAGGTTTATTTGAATATCATATACACACCGTTGCACCGTGTGTCTCTGGAATGCAGCGTTTTAAAGGAAATTGATTCATGTTGCTTGTGATACTCTCTTTAGGCTTTAGTTACATACACAATAACTTAAAATATACAGAAGACAGTACCTTTGAATTTGACCTTGTTGTTTGAACAAAAGCTTTTGTGGGATTTTATCAAAAAAAAGAAAACGCAGATGCTGCCATCTGAAAATAATTTGGAGAAAATGGCCCCAGCTCTGATTGTCATCTTGTTGGAAGAGCACGTAGATATCATGGAAAAAAAAAAAAAAGCTCGGCACCTTGACTTACTCTCCTTTCTGTTTCCATTGTTTGCCAGGATTTCTTTAGTTTAGCGCTGACAACCAGATACAATGAATTCCAGGGTGCACAAAGGAGACTGTTACGCTACATTAGCCTAAGGTCCCACATGTTTCTCTGACACCAAAATACAACTTATTGAGACAGTGCTATTCATCTGGGCAGATTTCCTTCTGATATTCTTTTTTCTGACCAAACCACTTTATTAAAGATGATATTAACAGCTATTCTTTGAACAAATACGCTATATGGTCTTATTGGAGGGAAAAGGACACTTCCAAAGAGACTGTTATGGAAAGGTAATGTCTCTTTAGATCCCTGGGCCATAATGGAACTGGTATATAAATGTGAGAATGGCTTGAGTGCAGATCGGTGAGAGCAGCTGGAGCTATTTTCAGCAGATTTCTTCAGGTTCTTTTATGGTGTTTGTCAAATTATGTTAAGCCTCTGATTAATCATATCTGTGGAACTGACTCAAACGTCACCAGTGGGCCTTTAGGTCATCGCATCAATGAGCGTGTGCTCACACATGATGAACCTCAAACACAGGGCAAGAAAGGAAGCATTCTGGTGAAGTAGGGTGGGCGGTACAGATGCTAAACTCATAATCTGATTCTCCGGCCGTTCCTCCTTTCCCTAATGTCCCTGATTCTGCTGGAGCCAGTTTCAGGTTGTTGTGTGTGACAGAAACATGATGCAGGCAGCATAAAGTCCGCCTGCTTTACAAAATTCTCATGTTCCCACGCCAACCTCTTGTGCAATCAACAGATTTCCATCAGCCCCAGCACACAATCTGTAAATAAAATTGCAGCCCTCAACCTTTCCCTGGCAGCAGGGATATAATGTATATTGACTTGTTTTGATTGAAGCTTTTTGAGGCCCACCTGAGAAAGTTCACTGCTGTATTTTTGTCCATGAGAGACACCTTTGATATTGACATGCTGGTAGGTAGAGGGCAATAAATAAATGGAGGCTATTACCTCTGCTCGAAAATAATTCAGGGATCCACTTAAATCTGAAAATATGTTGACATAAATGGGGAAAATGCTCATTGTAGCCAATGCAGGCCTGAACAATATCAGGGTGACATATGTCTTATAAATGCATCAGTGACATGTTTATGTTTCTGCTATTTGCGGGAAAAAAAAGAGCCCTCAATAAGCAGAAAATGGGCTGCGGTTTCCAGAAGAAAGAAATTTTTTTTTCAAATTTGTCAATAGTTGTCTGTAGTTCACTGTTAATCAAGGATGTACTAAGATGTATTTACAAACACTGACAATAATAGAGATTTATACTTAGCTTAAAAGTAGATGATATTCTCTTAAAAATGATGCAATGTTTGTAAAGAATTTCAACATCTTAGCAGTGAAACAACCAACCAACTAATAGCAGAAATGCTAAACGAAGCTATACATCTATATAGGGAAATTTGTTAAACTAAACCACAGTAGTGAACAAGATCTTGAAAGGTAATTTAAGCACACACACACACACACGTTGGGTTTTAAAGGCTAATTCCAAGATGTCTTTTTCATGGCGTTTCAGTGAAACTTGAGTTGTAATGGGGTTTCTGATGTGGATCTGATTCAGACAGAAACTCCCTTGGAGGTTCTTGCTTTCTCAAATTAAGCGGAATGAAGCCCTTAACAAATCTTCAGTTCTGCAATTACAAGACAGAAAGCATAGCATGTCGCGTAAGGTCAAAGAAAGTTTGTGGTAATACCCAACTCACCAATCAGAATTAAAAAAGGCAGCGGCATGTAGCGCGGTGTAATTTGCTGCTGTCGTCTGAAGCCATTTAAGGTATCAAAGATTTCAAACCGACAAACGAGGGCACTGGAAAAACAACCCTAATTGCAGGAACACATTCGTTTACAGCGTTGAGAAATCGACAAAGGACTCAGATAGATCTGCGAGATAGCACATTAAACTGCTTCACTAAGTCAGCTGAAAGTCAAAAGTGCTGAAATGGAATAGTGCCAAAACAAGTGGAAAAACATGTCCTCCAGAAAAAAAAAAAAATAAAAAAATAAGACCTGAATTAAATCTCACCTAAAACTGCTTCCTCAGCTTCAATCTGAAAAGTGAAACAGACACAGGCTTACTCATGACGTGTAAAGCGCAGATGCCTGAGCGGAGAAACCAAACGTCGCATATTCGAACGATTCATTTTTGTGTGGCAGTTTGTGGGCAAGAGGCAAATGATACCTGATATCTCGGGGGAAAGGGGAGAAGAAAAACAGGGATCTGTGCGTCAGCCTTTAAACATGGTGCCGGACGTGCTGCAATATGAGCAGTGATGGGAAACATTAGATGAAATGATTGCAGCCAAGGAAGATGACGCCATTTACCTGAAGCTCCCCGCTGTGCGAAAAGCGTCTCTCTAATGACGCCCCGAGAACACGGTGCTTCAGTGTGCGCAGGAAAATGTAAAGGGAAGCAGTTTCATGCACCCAAATGACGCAGAGATTAGATGTAGCATACGTGTGTTTCTGTCTGTGGCGGTAAAGAAATGGAAATCACATGACCTCGCTGACGCTCCATCCGAAATGGTCCTACACTTCTTTTCACAATGCATTGTGTGCTGGACTAGATAGTTTACAGCCTCACTTAACATTCGGACAATCCAAAAAAAAACACCCTAATTAGTGCACTATTTACAGAATAGGGAGTGAGTCTGGAAACCGATGTTGTGTTTTATAGAATAGAATAGAACAGAACAGAATAGAATAGAATATGTTTTTATTGTCCCACAGTGGGGAAATTGCAGTGTTCCAGCAACATACGTCAAGAAATAAATACTACAAAAGACTTTAGAAAAATAAAAATAGAAACAAGAATGAAACAAATATATATACACACACACACACACACACACACAATTTCCATTCTGTACATGAACTATGACCATTATACATATTGCACATAGGCAGATAGTGCACTTGAGGTAGATTGTGTATAGTTAGGATTCGGTAGCGCTCCTTCCTGTACTGAGGATGCCTCAGTCTGGTGCTGAAGGAGCTGCCTAGTGCCTCCACAGTGTGGTGCAGGGGGTGGGAGGAGTTGCTCCTGATGAATGTCAGCCTGGCAAGCATCCTTCTGTCTGCCACCTCCTCAATGGAGTCCAGGCTGCAGCCCAGGACAGAGCCAGCGCTCTTAATCAGCTTGTTAAGTCTCTTCCTGTCCTTGTCTGTGCTGTGTCTGTGCCCCCCAACACACAATGGCATAAAACATTGCTGAGGCCACTACAGTGTCATAGAAAGTCCTGAGAAGAGCCCTGCTCACACTGAAAGACCTCAGTCTCCTCAGCAGGTGCATATGACTCTGGCCCTTCTTGTACAGGGCGTCGGTGTTGTGAGACCAGTCCAATTTCTTGTTGAGGTGAACAACAGGTATTTGAAAGAGTTCCACAAAGTCAGCGATGACTCCTCTGTACTCCTGTTCTGTTATGTGCTATGACTCATCGCTCTTGCAATGCAAAGCTAAATTAAGTCAAGACACAGGGAACAAAAAACCTAAAGACATAAAACAATCTCTCTCTGGCCACCCATGTCGATACCCAACATAAGAGGTCGTTTATGGAAAATAACTTGAAATTTCAAATATGCTTTATGTTTTGTCAGAGTTTTACCATCGTGCATGGGATGAAAGTACGAGGAGAACTTAAAGAAACAGGCCATCCTGGTCCGCAGAGCGCTAGGAAACCTGGAATGTCCTTGACTTCTATTTGTCTGTGAGAAAGCAAGAACAAGAGATTTGGTGTGAGTGAGCTTATTAATGAGGGGGAAACATCCATTAACTGGACCAGGCTGAATACATTTCTGCCACTTCTTAATCTACTCGATGCAAATGTACTACGTCAAAGAGAGAACATTTGGAGGCCATACAATGTTGCAGAATGTGTTCCATTTTCACTCCTTAAATGTTTTCTTGGTGAAAAGAATTCGAGGAGTACACTTATGACATGTGTGCAGAACTAGGGTATGAAAACTAGATTTTATTTTATTTTTTTTTATTATTTCTCCATCAGGCCACTTCACCTCACTTTCACCACTTTTCCACTGTGGATTGTTACTTCTGCATAATATTAGTCACCACCAGAACTGAAGGGCCCTGGTTCTTGAAGTCTCATCAACAGGAGCCACAAACACACGAATGGTAAAGGGCATCTCTAATCAGACATTTAACAGTCTCATTTGTGCACTTCGAGTGCACAACACATCTTAATGGCCTGGATCGAGAGGTCTGAATGTCGCGCACAGCAAGAGGCACGGACTGCCCTGCAATGTGTGTGTGTGTGTGTGTGTGGGGTGTATGCAGCCTGATCTGAACCTTTGCTAAGGTAATTGGTGAAATTCAGTGAGGCTGACTTGTAATTGTGAAACAAAATGCTCGAACTGAGATAGAAATACCATTAGAAGAGGAAGATGATAGGTGCTGAGGGCAGGGCTATATTCACACAGTATTGATTTGTTCTTTGAGTTTGAAAGTGCAGGAGCTTGTCACTGAGGCTGATGAATGGCGCCTTTTTGTGTTGCACTATAGTTTCTTGTTCTGACAATGAAGACGGCACAAAGCGCTTTTTTCGTCTTCAATCTCTCGCCTTTTGTCAGCAGCACCTTCACTCATCAGTTCGGATAGAAAAGACTACAACGTGATTATGTCGAAGGGGCATAACGTGACCTTGATCGGAGAGCGCCAGAGCATCTAAACATGCTTTTAAAAACTGAATCTTAGTGAGGTTGCGGGCAAGCCATGTTTCACATCAGAGATGCGCTTGAGGGATTAAGTTGGAATATTGACCTCCTGAAACTGACAAAGGAGGTCCATGCAGATGTGATCACAGAGGACCGGCATCGCACGTGGGACGCATCAGTTTTGTCAACAGCTGGTAAATGTTTAGCGGCTGAAACTCCCAGATGATCACTTCTGGCTCACAGATGAGGGAACTTCAAATTCCCACCTTGTAAGGACACAGGGCAGATGTTGGAATACTAATAGAGAGGAGATGTGGAGGAAAAAAAACACACAGCATAGATCATGGATTTATGTATTTCGTTGATTTGGTAGATTTTGTGTGTCCGCATTTAAATGATTATTGAAGACTGCCCTCAAGTTTCTTTCCTGTCTCCATACATGTTTCCATCATAACATCAGAAGAAATAGAAATTTATATGATTTATTAATGCTCAATAACCATGATGCTTAGCAAGGAGGTATAATCTGCTTATCCCATTGTCACACATTTTAAAAGGTCATTTCAGTGGTGTTTGTTAGTGACACTTTATATCAGTTTGCCATAGTTATTAGTCCTCTGTGATGCCAGATCCAATCCTGAATGAGGTGAAGCCGATGTCAGCACGCTCACAAGCACAGCCGTTCTAGGAAAGGACAGACGTCTATTTTCATACCTGTATGCGCATGCAACATCGCTAACAAGCTACAGGCCATTCTGACCTCATTTTTCTTAAAGAATCAAAGGGTGAGCATCCAGTTCTTGGAATGGGCCGGTTCCAGTTTTTCTAAGGGTTCTTTCCGGCTCGCCGTCTGTACAGTAGTACGCTCCGTTAGCCACGGGAGGCCCAGCCCGCGGTCATCACATCTATTCACGGTAATTATTATATAACACATTCAGTTCCTCGGGCCTGATGAAACACACAAGAAACAGCAACCGGAAACATCATCCACCGTTGTGAACATCCAGCTGCTGAAGTGGCCGCAGCGTGCCGGCCACACAGTGGCCGAATTGCGTGTGTAATTTACCACATGGTGCGCCGGGTCTCCACGACATCGGTACAGCCGTACAGGTGTGTCTTAAAAGGTGGATGGAGATGTCTTTCTGAAGCCATCCGAAGTGTAGCGCACAGCTCAAAGCACTGAGGAAAAGAATACAGAGCTCACGCAGTGAAAATGCAGGAGTAGATCGTGGATGAAAATTAATTACTTCATCTTATTCTGCACGCAGATGCACTTAACAACTAGCTGTCCTTCATATCACCATTTTATCCATCTTATTATTTTGTTTGAGCCCAGTCTAAATTGGAAACTGCTAAAGTCTTGTGTCATTCATGCAACATTTTAAAAGAGTATTCTCAAACAAAAAACACAATGGAGAGCTTTTTTTTTCTTTTTGCATCTTTTCTTGCAGAGCTGCATCTATCAGGTTGAGATGTGCCTGCTGATAATGGTTGATAATATCCTGGTAGGAGAAAAGGCTGTTATATCAAACCCAAAATCTTCAAGTGTGTTCATTCACTACAAGGCCGTTAGGAGCCATGAATTGTCGCGCCTCAACAAATGATTTGTCTGTCTCACAGAGCTGGACATGGCAGAGTGGTGCACAGGGTGCTCTAGACTTCAACGCATTATATCAAACACAAATCTATTTATTTTTTTGTTCCGAAGCTGCACAGGGTCATAAATCTCACCTCCGAGTCACGCAAAGCACAAGGGCAATCTGTAATCACACACTGAGCAAAGACATGCACAATGATGTCGCTCACTGATGAGTCTCAGAAATTACTGTTTTTGCACTGACAGGCTTTAGTGGCAGCTCAAACAAGCCTCCGAAATCAGTAAAAATTAGACCCACGCACTCTTCCATCTCAGAGGCAAACCAGCTCACATGAAGGAAAGAAGGCAAAGTCCATTTAGCTCTCTGCTGTGTGCACATACAAACACGGGCTAATGATGTTTAACTGTCCCTTCAGAGTCTGAAAGTCTATAAAAGTCTAAAGTTACAGGTTCATAGCGCATCCTCTTTGCAAGTCCGTTGTCAACTAGATTACAGGGGATATTAGCAATTGATGTTCGGACATCAGCGACACATTAAGCTAAATGTTGTGGAATTACTGCTCTGAATGAGTAGCTGCACCCCACGCCATCCATTTCTGGCCTGCTGAATGCCAAAGCTCCACAAATTAGTGGACACTTTATATTGGATTTACAAGAGCAAATAAATAAACAGCAACAGGAGAATTAGAGTTTGTGCAGAATTGGAATGTAATTAGATGCTACCTCAGGGGGCCTCAGTCAAAAGAATATTTCATTTAGGTGGCTGAGGATGGAGGGAGCTGTCGCTGCACGAGCCCTGGAGATACAATCCAGTACTTGATCTGTTTCATCTCCGGCTCGTCATCCCTGTTGACGGTGTCAGAGCTGGTGTTTCATATGCCGCTCACTTCAGCCGACATCGGACGGACCGTTCCACTCGGCGGAGGGTCCCAAGCTCTTCAGTGAAGGACGGAGCTTCACTGAAGACCACCACCACTCCACCCCTCCTCTCCTGGGTTAAAAAAAGGAGGGGAGAGGGGAGTTTGAGAAAAGACCCTTCTTTTAAACACCAAGCAAGAAGGAGTGAGAACAGCTAGGACAGAGTTTCTGGAACATTGTGTCTGTTTGTAGGATGAAAAGCCTGGCAAGAGAATACGTGAGAGAGAGAGAGCCTTTTTGTCAGAGCCCCCCCGACTCAATGAAAGGGAAGGAGATGGAGCAAAAGAAAGACTTCTCTACTTTCCATTAAATTAGATTAAGGTGAGTATTGATTGGGTAATAAATGCCAGTAGCCCTACACTTTCTAACAACACCATCAGACAGGAGCTGTTTCTTGTTCTTGAAGATAGTCGTAATGAAATGAAAGTATAAGAGTGCTTTTTTTACTACACATTTACGTCTCATGTTACACAGCAGTACATCTAAAAAAACAGAAAAACAGAACAGAAGTACACACCAGGTACACAAGACACTGCTACTCGAAGAGCAACAGCAAGCTAAGTTAGAGTACTCTGCTCAGGTCCGTCAAAGTACTACGTTGAAGTGAGTCCAGGCCGCGATGTCCGCCATCTCGATTTGCGGATATGCCAGTAAATACTGAGACGTGCTGCACCAGACAGACTTCTGTTTACTGCCCTGCTTTCAGACAAGGACTCTGCATTCATCTGTGCCTAAGCTGACTGTTTTCACAAACAGATGCTTGAAGAGGATAAGGCGTCTCGGCAGGAGAGAAGGCACCTAAGCCTTGGCTGGTCAAGAAAAACTAACAGTGACAGATTTACAGGGAAGCATATCTGCTAGACTGGACATCACAGGAAATTATATTCTGTCACCAAGCTCCTGTGTTGCTCAGGTTTTCGGCGCTATTAAATGTGAATTGAAATAAATGGTGGTGTTTCATAAGCGCCAGAGGAAAATGTAAATACAGGTGACACAATTCAGCAATACTGATCATTGTTAAACCTCTTGACAATATATGCGCACGCTCACGTTGCAACTTGCTAAATGATTCGCAGTCGTTTTGAACACATAATGCACCAATGAATGCTAAAAGAACTGCATTAAATTCACAGCAATTGTCATTTGTATAACTTTTCACAATAAGTATATTATCAAAATTCTTTTTAATATTATGTTTATGGAAGGTATCATGAGATTTAAGATGGGACTTTCTTTGCTGAGGTAAAAAAATCGGATTCACTTGTAGCTGATGTGGCCTGTTTTTTCCCCCGAATAATGGCTGATTTAACGATAATGTGAACCACGCTCCATTACCTCGGCCTTCTTGAACTAACACGGTGTTCAATTTGCAAAAACATTGCACTCTGCAGACATCACCTCACAGAAGAGGGAAAATGTATTTACTCTTTTAGTATGAAGTAGTTTGGAGACTTTATTCGAAGCGAAGAGCACAAACCTTTTCTTTTACAACAAAACTGTAACTGGGCGCATTGGTTTCTTTAAAAAAAACACATTTTTTTCCCCTTCTGAATTTAGCTGCAACGCGGTCAAGGTCAAGGGAACCCGATAAACAGTGGTGATCATGTCATCAGTCGATTAACACATTTTCGCTCTGGATGAAATAGTTGTGTCGCCATAATGAGCAGAGAGGGTAAGACAATCTGCGGCGATCATGTGATAATCCAGGGGGGTCATGTGACAGATTTAAGATGCCGAATCAATAGATGTCCTCATACCTTTTTCTATAAGTGCATCATTTATAATTCAGCAGTCTGGCAGCAGCGCTTTGTGGCCATGTGGTGTCTAACTGTCATGAAAATGGACAGGAGATTTTTTTTTTTCGCTTTACCAGCTTCAAGTTGTCATGTCCTGGCCTTGCACCTCAGTCATTGCAGGCATTTGCATTCTGCCAATGGTCTGAGACAGTTTGGTCAACATATCCTGAAGCAAACAGTTTTATTTTGGCCCAGTCGCCAGATTATGTTTTTTCTGTATGCAAGCAACGCGTCAGCATCTAACAATACGTTATTTCTGCCTGGGCGGAATTGCATGGGTGACTCCGAGCATTTAATAAAACCTCAATAAGAAAATGACACTGGTTGCAGCACACGAGCAGGGCCGCTAAATCTCTGCTATTCAGATCGGTCCCCGTGCTCGCCCATCGACTTATCATGGAAACGCGATTGTATTTAGTCACTGAGTTTTATGATTAGGCACAACTCGTCAGATAAGAACTAACAACAGACGGCAAAACCAATTACCCTCACCCAACACCTATTTTTATTTTAATTTATATCCTGGCTGAATTGATGACTTGTTAGTGACAGTAAAGCATGAAAGGCCACCAGCTGATTTACGCAATCATATTTATGGTCAGATGGGGGGGGATTAGGGTTTATTCATATCTTCGGCTTATTTATTCTCCCCCCAATGCGTATTTATGTGATTTGAAGTGTCCTCACACCTAAGATAGTGGGGGTGTCAGGTAATGTGCAGAGATGTTTTCCCACCAAGGGCTTTTACCGTCGTCTGGAAATAATTTTACCTTTCGACATGTCTTGTCTTTTGTCCAGGAAAGTAGCAGTTGAGCAGCGGGGGGATAGTGAAGCTTTAACATCAAGAGGCTGGCGGCTCCTTTCTGGAATTCTGGTTGCATATTACGCCGGATTATAATTGCGTGCGATATAATTTCAGAATTTTAAATTAGACGCTCATAATCGTAGTCCCAACGCATTCCAGGTACTTTCACGGAGGCACCTTTGCAAGCCATTTACACTCCCAAGACGGTTCCGATGGAGCTTGTGGCAGGTCAGCAGTGCGTGACATGTGATGATCAAGTGAAGGGGAGGGGAAGGGGGGGTGTCCTGTGGAATTCAGCACTTCTCTCAATACTCCGCTCATGATACAGAACATTTTGCACGTTGAATCGGACCAGCTGCACATGCACCGCGCCACCCCTTACGCTCCCACGGACACTCCCGACAGAATGTACGACCCCTGACCCTAATACTCTCAGACAGTAATTAAAGGCAGACAGCGTATTAAGTGACAGCTCGCAGTTGGTCGGATGGAGACAGAGAGACAGGGTGAGAGGGACCGTGGGGACCAATGCCCGTCCAAAATAGACCTCTGAGATTAGGGGCCTTTGAAAGCGCACCCCACACGTGTGCAGAATGTCACAGCTCAGCGTGATTTTTATATCGTGGCTGCCAGAGCCTTTTTTTTTTTCATAATGACAAAATTATTGCGATGGTTAAAGGTTAACAGACATTTTTCATAAGCCAACAAAAAAAGCATTCCGTGGCTCGGGATTCCTCTCTATTTACAGACTTACAGTACTTACAGTACAACCTACATATGCAGACGTGCACCACATATAACATACGCGTATAAACCCAAACTTGGTAATGTCGGCCGTCCTGCGAACATAATCTTGTCCATTATTACAACGCTAGCGCATGAAAAGCTCTGTCGCTCCGTGTTGTCCCAGTTATGTCTGAGCACAAAAGCAGTGGGTGCTGCGCACGGACCTTTTCAGTTTCAGGTCACCCACTACTGTGTGAGAGCAGGCAAATTATAACAGGATGTGTCATAACAGCTTTTACTGCTCCTCTGACTCGTTCCATGAGTGTGATTAAAACGCACAGCTGGGTATTTTTAACATCCGTTTGGAAAGCGAGGAGTTTTGTGGGGTTTTGTTTTTTCACAGAGAAGAGAAGGACAAAAATGACATGTGGCGCCTGTTGGTGGATAATGGAGAAGTGTACTGGCACAAGACACTGTGGTTAACTTCTGAGTCACTCTGCAGATTTGCAGGATTAGCGGTAGAACAATGCGAATCATTCAGGCACTGAGATAAGCATATTATGGAAATAGATGGGCAGGGATAGTGCCAAGAACCTTTTTTTTCCTTTAGGACTGACAGATAAGATGCTTGGGTGTGCGTCTCTGAATTTGTCTGATGTGAAAAAAAAATTAATTAAGCGCAGGAGGAGTAAAAACAATTCAAGAGCGAAAGCAGCTGTTTTATAACACTTGGGATTTTTTCGCGTTGGATTTATATTTCTATGGTGCTACAGGGCCTTGATATAAAGAATTCATTACAGGAGTTACTGCCCGAACAGTTTCAGAACGACAATCACAACATTTGCTTTGGTGCCATCGGTCAGATGATGAGCTGTTTGCATGTTTGCCCGGTGAACTCTACTCATTGTGCGCACTACAAGTGGGCATGTTGATGAGTGATGTTAAGGAACACACACACACATATTTAAATAGGAATGACAAGATCTGTCTCCAGCTGGAGAGATGCCGAAATTGTAGCTCTTCTGGTGGTGCAGTGTGAGGCTGAAACAGTCACACTGAGGATCCGAAGGTATCTGAGGAGGATTAGCCCTTCACAGGGGTCCCATCTGGTGGTTCCTCTGCGTAGATACTCTGTGGAAGAGAGGCACAGGTGAGGTTTCCTGGGTATGTGGTGTTCTCCAAAAGTCCAAAGACATGCACCACTTGAGGAATGAAAATGCCTCCAAAGCCTACATGAATCTGTTTATGTGTGGGTGTGTGTGTGTGGGTGTGTGTGTGTGTGTGTGTGTGGTCAAAACCAGAAGGTGAAGCTTTATTTTGTTATTCCTACCCTGGTGTAATGTCAGGGATTCCACCCTTAGCTAAATTGTCATTTTGATACAATCAAGCATCTTTTGTTTTTGTGATCCCTTGTTAACTCAAGGAGAAGCAAATAATATCTTCTAACATTCATCATACGGGGGCAAGTTAGAGCCTGCGTTGTTCAGGTTGTCTGTGGCTTTCACTCCAGGAAGATCCATCATCTGCATCTTGTTACCTGGGAAATTATATTCATTACAAGTGATCTCTTCCTGGCACCAAATATGCATCTACGTATGAGAAATTAGCCGAGCGCCGTGCAGCCTACAGACTTGTTTGATGCAATTTGTCATGCCCTTCATTTGCCTGTTGAGCAGCAATTGAACATCGGCTACCAGCGAGCCCTGAGGTAAAATCGGGCAGATCCAGCTCTCGACCTTCGTACCCACTGGTATTCTGTTGCCACGGGTCTCTTTGATGATCGAGAGTGTTACATTTTCTGCACCCTGAAGGACGCTCAACATGTGAGTCCCTTCAGTGTAATCCAGCGATGCATTCTGCTTCATTACCATTTCAAAATGCAGAATTACCTGTCAAGGCTCCACTGGGAGTCTGCGTTGCCAGCACTCCCACACCCACAGTAACAAAGGCTACTGCCTCTTAACACATAGATTGTCATTAAATGAAACCGGAGCTATTTGCGGGTTCATTAATTACACCCCTTTACAGCTTCCTTTCTGCCGGAACAAAGGGAAGGTGAGCGAGGACTTCCATTTTTTCTGCTGTACATCAACGTCAGATTACAGTCGTCCAAGCTCTGACTTGTCTCTGCTGCTCCCTCTGGGCTCTGAGATGCATGATTAAATAAAATGGAGTGCGGAGGTTGTGGGGTGGGGGGAGTGTCATTGATGTCACTGTCTACCTTAAACTTTACACAAGACCCGTGTCCATGAAATTGGAGGAAATGTATCTTTTTTTACGATCATCACAAGTTCATGCCTCCGTCTGCGTTAGGGGTTTGGGCTGTTATCCCGCGTGTCATCAATTTCCTCCAGACGGTCTTATGGTCTGCTGCAATTAGCTCACGGGGGCAATTTTATCGTCTTGAGTCATCGTCCTGGTATTGGTGAGCGTTAATGAGTGACTGGAACATACTGGTGGTCTGTCGTGTAATGTGATCCTTTTTCGCTCCGGTATAGGCACTCTAGAAGATAAAACATTGATGGAGGACAACAAGGGGGGATAGGATTTCCCACATTCTCTAAACATAAGCTAATGAGCCAGTGAGAGCAAATATTAACCTCTATGTGTTTGTGCTACGAGAATGTGTGTGTCATTAAAGTAGGAAATGTTTATTTAGCCTTTCCAGTAAGGCAAGTCAGGGTTGCTAATGTCTCACACCATGCATACAAAATGTGTACAGAACAATCTATCATCTTTACACATGTTCAGATCAGTGCATAATTACCGTTAATCCATCACATTTAAAGTCTCTAATTAAAAAAAAAAAAAAAATCAGTCTCCTCCATGTGTCCCGTGCCTGTTATCACTTGCGGCCTCTGGCATGAGAAATCGTAAAGGCAACAAATGCTAATGAAAGTATATCAAACTCCATCCCGTTCCTGAATGAGACCAATTTGTTGGATGCGTTTCAGCGCCAGCTGTCTAAATACAATCCTGCCGGCCTGTAGCATCTACGGGGAATAAGCTAACATCTGTATAATGTCTGCAGACGTCATAATTGATCATAAACAGGGAGTTTCAGAGGCTGTCAAGTTCTGTCGGATTAATGAACATCACTTTGTCTGTATCAGATAAGAACATTGGTTTTACACTCAATTATGGGTGTATTTATCGGTATCAGACTTGTATTTTTATTTTTTTTTCCCCGACCCTTTTACATTTGATGGAATTATCTTCTTGAATTGCAGGTGTGCTTTTAAAAGATTCTTCATCTTTTCTGGAGCTTAAAACGCAGATGGAAATTAGCAGCTATCTGTTATCTTCAAGGCCTGCAGCCAAACAATGAGCTGTTTTTTTTTTCTTTTCTTCATTTCTATGAAGTGTGCAGGAAACATTTACAAACTGCCATGTTGCGGATAATAAATAGCCTGAGAGCACATTTATTATGTTTGCTTTAATTAAAAGATAGTTTATCGGGGCCAGGTTTATGTGATGTGAAAACTGAAAATATCCTGTGAAGAGCTGAAAGTATTGTATACCACCACAGATTCACACAAACTCGAAGGCCCGAGACACTTAAGATTCAAGCGGGGAAGCAATAAGTGAATTTAATGGTTATGGGCGTTTCAACCACAGATGAAGAGTTTCACTGTAAACAAAGAAATAATTTGATGAACAGGAACTTTAAAAATAATCAAGGGTGCTCAGTAGAAGAGGACTCCAACAGAATCAACCATAGGTGTGGTCTCCTTCCTCACCTTATATGTGGAACTCTGGTGTTCTCCCATAACAGAGCCAGAATACTAAGACTACACAGCTGCCTGAAATATATGTCCCAGGTAGCTAACCGCTAACTGGCTAATTGATCGAGATTGCCAACAAAAAAAGATCTCACAGGTTATTTTTGTGCAGGCAGTTTATGATAATACTTTCAGATTAATCACCTCTTATGACTGCATATTCTACTTATAATAGCTGTGTAATGTTGTATGTGTGTGCGTGCTTTGCTGCCCCCAAGACCTTCTGATGATGCGTCACCTGTGAGCAGTCACATTGGCATTCCCAGTTTTCATGCAGGTGATAATGTGAGAATGCTGCTGTGATGTCAGCAGTGTGTGATCAGGCTCTGCGTTGCTGTGAAACGCCCAGACAGTCTTGGTATTAACACTGTAAATAAATTTGTGAACTGATCTGGAAATACATGGAAAAGGAGTCATAAAACAGAGACTTTAGGTGAATTTTTCTTTTATTATAGCCCCATTATACTGGTTTAATGCAAAATTCATTAGTGACACTTCAGCAGACAAACATGCACTTGTACTTGTGTTTTTACTGGGGATGTTTTAAAGGAGGGACGCCAGCTTCTGTTCTGTTCCCCCCCACCCCACCCCCTCCCAAAAAACTCTTTAAGGTGAAACTAAAAACAAGGTTTCATCCTCTCATCGTCTCGTTGCTCTGGTAGCAAAAGCCAGGTCACTTTCATCGTTGGACCCTTGTTAGAATGACCGGAGGGACCCCATCTGAGAGTCTCTGGATGTGAAGAACTAGCGAGTTCAACGTTCAGTCACACAGCTTCAGGAGAAAGAAAGAAAAAAAGAAAGAAAGAAAGAACAGCTCATGGCACTCACCAACTGTACCCAAGACTCTGCAGCACAACAGAACAGAAGAACTTCACATTTTAAGGAATTGCATAATTTTGATCACTTTCGATATAAATCGGCTGGTCTAAGATAATAATATCAATAGAGAGTCAAACACAACAAACATGTAGCATAGACCCATGAAAGGGTAAAGTCCTACCAGCAACATTCCAGATTCATTCATTCCAGAAGGAAATGTCCATGAATCATTTGCTGCACTGAAATGTGAAACAATAACAGCGCTAAAACAACAAATAAGAAAGTTTATTTCTGTCGAGGTGAAGGATGGTTTAAAGTTCAGATGAGTCTACAAAGATGTGGCGTGTGTCTGATTTCAGCCTCGATCAATACTAATATTCAAACGATGAAAGGAAATATGGAAGAAAATTCAGCTGAACAGCCTCTTTTAACTTTATCCAAAAGGAGCGGCAGCTTGTTTTATCCTAATTTAACGTTATCTCTTCGGACACCTGACACAAATGCCAATGTGAAGCGTCTGATGGTGTCTGGATGCTCTGTGCTCTCTCAGTGGACCTGCACACTTCCTGCCCCCCTCCCCCACTTAATGACGGGTCTTCTGCCAGCAATTTTGAAACTTTGATCTCTGCTGTCTGGCCGTCATCTGATGAGGTGCGTCTGAGGCGGCGATTGAAGGTGATTGGGTGAATTTCAGACACTGACATTTCTCTGTCATCCGGCATCACAGAGGCCATATCCTCATCAGCAGACCCCCTCAGAGATACACACAACTCACCAAATTTGACTTTCTGGATTTTCAAAACACCCTTTTGAAGTTTTACTTTCCCTACTTTATTTCTATATCCTTTTAAAGAAA
The DNA here is from genome assembly GCA_015343265.1 of Pao palembangensis. Taxonomy (NCBI): domain Eukaryota; kingdom Metazoa; phylum Chordata; class Actinopteri; order Tetraodontiformes; family Tetraodontidae; genus Pao; species Pao palembangensis. The sequence goes on from CM027093.1 coordinate 9,367,764, forward strand.
AAGCCTTCTTTTTTTCTCCAGCAGGATCTCAGCTGCACCATGTTAATGGCCTCCAGGCTCGTCCGTCCCTCTTTGAATTTCCCTGTTTTGTTCTAAGATAATCGCGCCTTAATATTTTATATAAATATTTTTGCAAGTGACGGCAGAATAATTGTGGAGAAATTCATTTCTGAAAAACAATAACAAACACCACTACTCTCTTCCTGCTGGGCTTGTCTCCGTTTGGTTTTCTGCTTTATGGATCGAAATGAAAAGGTGGATTTGTTTTTCCAAATCCAAAAAAGAAATGAAGATTTAATCAATCTGCATCTGACAGGTCCCATTCCGGCTGATTATTTTCATTCCCCATTGATGATTAGTAGTGCAAATTATTCCAGGAACGTATACAATCATAGCCGCATTGATCGCTATACGTTCTTGAGATTCCTGCACTAATGCATGAATTTGTGCAACTTGTCGCCTTAAAGCTGAAGCCGAGTGGTGTTTTATAAAAAGACAATGACAAAAAGGGACCCACTAGGCCTCTTAATCTGTTGAAGTTTAAGTGAAATGTAAGTGAACTATGCAGTTGCACATGTTCTTTAAAGTAGCGTCTCACCACATGGCGTGGCGGGGTCAGGGATGGCAGCCATGCTCTAGTGAGCTTGAGGAGTTCATACTTGGTCAGCCACTGACTCACTCATAGGTGTCCTGATATCATGCAGATGTATGAGGGGCTCTTGTTCTTCCTAACAATATTTAATTCAACATATTTAATTGCTGTCACTTCATTTTAATACTTATATATGACATACAGGTAATGGTAAGCGTCCATGTGAGATTTTCTTTCATGGCGCTTAAAAAAAAAGAAAAAAAAGGAAAAAAAAGAAAACCTCTGCACATCTTAAAGAAATCCTTGCTTTTGTGTTCTGTCCCCTGACATTTGAAGTTCGGCGGATTTAAAACTGATTTTAATCACCTCTCGAAGCTAAACCTGGCAAGAGAAAGATCACCACTTCCAGAAATAGGAGTGGGGTTTTAGCCAGCCTTTAGCTGCCCTTAATGAGGTCCAAATCAGGAGCATTGCTGTCACCTTTATCTCGAGAAACGTACACATTACAGTGGCCGTCTTCTCTTTTTCTCCTCCTCTTAGTTGGAAAGCGCAGATGGCTTCTCCGGCCTCGCTTCTGCCTGAGGATTCGACTCTGCGTCTTGTCATCTAAAATGGAGATGTATGGGCTCGCGCCGTGAGCCTCGATTGAGCCTTGACATGTAGCAGGGTCTCAGGTGTCAGGAGCCATTTCCCGGCCAGGGTCCCAACTAGAACAAGATTAGGTCCATTTATCTGATTCCAGATTGCTCTAAACCCATTTCAACTGTCATTTACTGTGAGAGTGGCTCATTAGTCCTACATCTGTTTTTTTTTTTTTTTTGCGCTGTGTGTGCCTGTGCCCGGGTCTGTGTGTGTGCGTGTGTGATCAGATTACACTGGGATGGCCAGTGTTGGGCGATGTACAACATAGCTAATTTGCCTGTCATGTTCTCGCCCGGATCAAGCCGGGCATGACGCTAATTGCGCTGACTAACTTCTGACGGCATTAACAAGAATGCATTTTTGGAGCCTCGCAAAACAGTTCTCTCTGGAGATTTGATGATGTTGAGTGCAGCGAGGTACCCATGCCCCCGGCTGTGTCTCTGCGATATCCTGGTTCGTGTCTGCCTGCTGTATGTGGTCAGTCATTCCAACAATCAAAAACTGGAAATGAAAATCTGGCTAGGCAAAGATTTTTGTCCTCCATATTAACTAAATAGCAACATACTATATCGTCTCATTTTTGCGGCAAGAATAACACAGTTTGTATGGAAAAATTGCCAAGATTTCTGCGTAGTCGATAAAAAAAATTCTGCAGGAGGAATTAGCCATAGTTTCCACGATTGGTTTCAACCTGGCTGTGACCCAAATGCTAATGGTAAACAACCATTGTCGTCCAAACGTTTACTCCTCACAGCCACAGTTTGATGGGTAACATTTTGATTCATCTGACAGGACGAATAAGATTCACCAGACCCTCGTTTTAATCTCATAAAATCTCATAAACTTTTATTTATTCATCTGGGAATTAGATGAGGTCATTTGAAAGGACAGATGTTTTTTTTTTGGTTTGTTTGTTTGTTTGGTTTTGTGTGTGTTTGTGTGTGTGTGTGTACAGCCTTCAGCATGGACACAGGATTCTCACTCTAACTATATATATACCTATATATATATATGCTCTATAATATATATATATATATATACAAAAACTCAAGAAGTAACATAAATCTCTTAGCTGCTCTGTGCTTGTATATCAATGCGATCTATTGTTAATGTTTGGTAGTGCTTCCTCAACAGGTTGCCTAGCAATTAAGTGCTGTTGCAAAGAACATCGTGTGCAAAAAATTTTGCATTAACAGGTAAGCTTCCTTATGTTTTCCAAATGACACAAACCTACATTGCGATGTAATTCAAATCAAACAAATCTACAGATAATGGTCCTTCAAGCCATCTCCTTACATTCATATAAGTTTAAATTCCTCATCTCCCTAGCAACCCAATAAGTGCAGCAACTCTCTGGTGTGGGTTTTTGTTTTTTTTTTCTACAAGGAACCTATAATTTACGCTATGGAACCACTCATTTTCTGCAGTGCAACAAAGCTATTAAGCTTCATTAAAAAGTATTCTTCCTCAGCGCACAGAATTAATTTTCCTCACTTATATTTTCATGTCCCTTCATTGTTGTTCTGGCTGTGTTCTACCATCCACCACACCACACACACCCCGCCCCCCAGAAGTCTTTCCCAGTAGTGAGGACATCTTTCCAGTTGGAAGGTTAATGGTAGACAGAGAGAGGTACCTGAAGATTCCAAAACCTTGTGCTTCCTCAGGCAATTTCACACAGGATCTCTCCCTTTCTTTTCTTTTTTTTTCTTTTTTTTTTTTTGCTGGAAGGAGACCCCATTCACTGTGTGAATGAGTCAGGTAAATCCAATTCCAAAAGGCAATGGGATTTGAGATGAGGAGCAAATTGCACCAAGGTGATGGTGGACTGGTCAAGAGACCCTTGGGGCTGGGAAAAGTTAGCTGGTTCCAACACAATAGAGGACACTGCTGTTATCTTTGCTGTTAGTCGTGTTTTTATAATTGATTTCCCCCCGAAGCACAATGGCTGGGCAATAATGAAAAACCTGTCATTCCTCTTCTTTTGTGTTTGCGTGTTGTCATTGGCTGAAGGTGGCTGGAGCTTTGGGGCGGCGTGGTCTGATCAGAAAGGGGTCAGGAGGGGTTGTGGACAGAGAGAGAAATCTATATTTATATCTGACAAAAGCAAAAATTCGGACAGCAACGCTTTTTATCTTATTGAATGCACAGTTCAACACTGAATATAACAAGTGCCTCCGTATAAAAGCTAATAAGTAAATACTGCCTAATCGTTAAGTCCTTCTGAAAGTATTTTTGATGTGCTTTTGATTACCTAAACAAATAAAATATATTCAATATATCATGTCGTTTTGGGACACATCTCCCCGTTCTAGTCATTACAATGTGTTATTACCCCAGACTATTCATGCTGTTTGGTTTATTATTTTTAAAATATTTTTATTAGTAAAAAAAAAACAATTTGAATATCTTCATTGTCCAATACATAACATGCAGAAATTCTGGTTCCTCTCTGCGTGAAGGTGGGCCTTCAACATCAGGTGTTACATCAGGTGATTTCTGTCCTTCAGGCATGGCCCGGTGTGTGCATGCATGCTGACCTGTGTGCGATGCAGGTGACTAATAAGACACCTGCACTTATTTCTCCTCTTGATATTTCAAAGTATTAGAAACCAGAACAAAGTGTTCTTTTAAACGGGGAGTTGAAGCTCATTGTTTTTTCAGTCAAGCGTCAGAACTCTCTATGGAGTCGCAAAAGTTCTTCCTGCGAACCACTTAGATGCGCCCAGTCGGAGTTAAATCCAGTTCTTTAGCCGGGTCAGCGTTTGGGTCGTGCCAGGAAAGATTAGGCTCCTTGCGTGTGTCCTGGCTTATTATGTCTTCATTAATCATAGAGTAATCTTGTTGAATCAGTGCTGATCTAATTAACATCCACACAGGTTCCTCTCTGAAATGAATTCTGACGTGTAATCAAGGTTTACATCAAACATCAGCAAAGTCATGTACATATATTTGCACATCCTTTACCCTGTTGGGATGACAAGAGGCTATACACTCCACTATTATTCTTATTCTCTTCTTCCCAGTGGAATTGTTACTCCGAATTATGGAAATAAGGTGAACTTGATCATTTTTGTGTAATATCTGCTGCCTCCCTGAGGTATAATTTTAATTAATTGAACAGTAATTAACAGTTAAAGTCAGGATCCTGAGAGAAGCAAACTTGAAAGGCAGATCTGAGCTAATGAGGTTTTACTTTGAAGTAATGAACTATCTTGGTTTGGGGTAATCGCTGGCTGCTGGGCTTTACGCGCTTTATCGCAGAGACAGGCTAGTCAGTTGTTTTGCTCCTGGAGAGTTTTGGAAAGTCTGAGCAGCGAGTTTAGTCCAACAGCATGTGTGTGTGTGTGTGTGATTTTCTTTATCTTCCATCTCCACAGTGCCACCGTTCTATATCCTCAAAGGTCTGCCTAAAAACTCTGCTGCTCGAGACCTTGCTAACACCAGGAAAGAGGATCATATCAGTCCCATTCTGAGGTCTATACACTGGCTCCCCGACTCTCAGAGGACAAGATTTTAAAATCCTGCTCTTGGTCCATAAAGCTTTAAATGGTTTAGGACCAAAAATACATCAATGACCTCCTGATCCAGCATGAACCAAGCAGGCCGCTCAGCCAGTCTGACACGCGTCTGTTGTTCACCAGAGTCCGAACCAAGCATTACCAAGCAGTGTTCAGTGTTCAGCTCCGACTCTCCACAGAGCGTTAAAAAAAAAAAAAACGGTCGGTCAGCTGAAACTCTTAGTTCATTTAAATTCAATTTGTATCAGTTGATTGACATATTGATGAATGTCTGCAGGGCAACAACCAGCAACATGTTATTATATTAATTATATAGTAATTATTATAAAAAAACAGTGTTGTATTTTACTAGGTGGACAGGTTCTGTGCGTGCGTGTGTGTGTGTGTGTATTTTCCTGTTGTATTTACTCCATTTGTAAGGGGGCGACACCTAGAAGCTTGGTTTATATGCTTCCTGTTGCAAGATGCCGGTTTGCAGCACCTATCAGTCATAGAATGTTAATGCATTTTTGACATTAGCCCAAGAGTCAGAAGTCCACATATTTTGTGTTCAAAGCCGACCAAAGACTCATTTATTTCAGCTCACGCATTTCGACGCGTCTTCATTGTGCGTCGGTGCGTTCATGAATCTTGTCAGCATGTGAGTGTTTGGGACAAATCGCTTGAGCTTGAGAGCAGGTGCATTTCAGGTTCACAAAACTGCTTGATACCTTTGAGCTCTGCCGCCATTTGTTTGTATCAAACACACTCTTTCAGAAAATGAGAAGCTTGACTGGGTTTTTTTTTTATTTATTTTTATTTTTTTCTTTTCAGTCCAGTTAGGATTGCAAAAAGATCAAGGCCCTTGGATGAAAGTGTTGCTCCTGAGAGCATCAATACAATCATGTCCTGCCATGCTGTCTCTCTTTCTCTCTGGCAAATGACAGAATATCAGTCCACCCTCCATTTGCAAATGTGTCCAGCTAAACAATGGAGAGTCCTCGTTAACTGGTCAAGCTGGAAGTCACCATCACCCGATCCTGGCTGCCGCTCATACACACAGCAGGGTAAACGGTGCAGAAATAGAATGAAGTGAGAGATTTTCTTGACGTTTCATCAACAGCCAGAGGTCATTTCCCACCAACTGACCCAGTGCCAACAGAGCATCTGCTGTATTCACACATATGTATTCAGTAGATAACTCTAATCCTGAAGGCTAAAATATCACCTCTGAAATAAGCAGTAAATTTGCTCTTACTCGTTCGTAGGTATTTACAACAGTGTATCAACAATGACTGGTTTGTTGGACGTCCAGAGAAATGAAAACAGCCCCTCGAATCACTGATTTAAGCTGTTTCCTTTTAGATATTGGGCTTTTCTTTTTCTCAGATCTCCATTCAATTTTGTAATGCTTAGTCATTTTGTTTTATTTCTGACTTGGAAGTGAACAGAACAAATTCCATAACACAAGTTTACGACAGTCATTTCATTCTGAACTTGCTGGATAAAATACTTGGTTTTAACCATTTGGGTCTGAGCACTGATAAAAATGTGCATTCATGTAGTTTGCATAGCGAATCATTCAAAAATGCATGTTTTCTGCCGCGCACGCTTTGCACAGAAAAACCTTTCTATTTCCATGAAGCTCCGATGGTGCTCAGTTGCATCCTGTTTCCACTGATCATCCTTGAGATGTTTTTCCATCTCTCCACCTGTGCTAAAATCAGTTGATTGGACTTATTTGGATGGCTCACACCTGTCTATTTAAAACCCCACAGCTGACAGTGCACGTCAGAGCACAGACCAAGCCTCAAGTAGTCAGAGGAGTTCTCTGTAGACTTCTGAGACAGGATTGTGCAGAGGCATATAGATCTGGGAAGGTACCAAGCAATTTTCTGCTGTGAAAGGTCGATGAGCACAGAGAGGCCTCTTATCTGTGAGGAAGAAGTTTGTAACCAGCAGGACTCTTCCGAGAGCTGGCCGGCCATCTAGGCTGAGCTGTCAGGGTGAGGGGAGGTGACCCAGAACCTGAAGGATAGAGAGAAAGATGAGTGCAGCAATGTACAGAGACATCCTGGATGAAAACCTGCCAATGACCCAAAGCACAGCCTAGATATCAAGGAGACTTCGACCCCTCGGTGAATGCCCCTGAGACGCCCGGACTTGAATCCGATCGAACAACTCTGGAGGGCTCCGATGCTTCCCCCCAACCTGTTGGAGCTAGTGAGGAAAAGAAAGACAGGTGTGCCAAGCTTGTTGCCAAATTTAAAAAGCCTTGAGTGTTACGTTGCGTGTGTTGTGGGCCCAAACGCAGACACGAGGCAGGCTCTCAAAGGAACAAAATACGACCCTTTATTGGGTGTACAGCAAAGGAAACTGAAGGCACTTCAACTGGAGGAAACCACAATGTTCCTTACAAACACAAGAAGTTTCACGGAGCTCCACTGCAGGGTGTCCAAAGAACGAACTCAGACTTTCCTTCAAGACTTAGCTACCACTCTGCAGGGGAAGGAAGGACAAACCATACTGACAATCAATCAAACAATGATCAAGGCAGCTTGCAGGGGACCCGGCTGGCTTGACCTCCTATATCAACCCGTTGATAGGCTGATCAGTGACAGGTGTGCGGTCACTGCTGGATCCCAGGAACCCGCTGCCTCTGCAGGAAAACACAGGATGACCCACACTGGCCGCAAAAGGGCCGGCAAGCGGACCTAACACTGAGTTGTAATAATCATGTAAGGCTGTAAATGCCCGGTTGTCACTTTGTCATAAAAAATCAATCATCATTTCTGTATGAATTTTGAGAAACATGAATTTAGATTAAAGCTGTAGCATGTAAGCAAATGCGAGGAGAAAAAGCAATGTGCTGCGAATACTTTCCAGATGTGCTCTATCATGGATCATTAAATGAGTTTTTGCTACTTTCCTGCCTGGTGGAAAGTGAGAAATGTATAAAATGGTTTCAGGAGTGCGCCAGACTGATTCCGCTAAAGTCAGGTTTCTGTTAAAAGAATAAGAATCAAAGGACAGAACATGCTCTAGGACAGAACATCTCCAAAAGAATACATTTTTATGGATAGGTATGGAATATGCCATCCACTGATTTGTGACTTCCTGGGCAAAAATAGTAATTAAAAAAATAACTGGTCAGACAGGTTAGACATCATTATTGAAGAGAGATGGCAGTGGGAGGCGTGCTCAGGTGCCTCTCTAGGTTTTCATAAATAACTCTCCACAGTCATCAAAAAAGGTGCGAGAGGGCACAAGCAGGTCGGGCTGATGAGAGCCAGGTGTCCACAGATACCCTCACCATGGGCTGTGAGATCTCTCTGAAGATTAGGATTAGGGACTTTTACGCTGTTCCTTATGGATTTAATATCATTTTGAAAAGCTGTGAGTTGCTAAATCGTGTCTTCATAATGAAGCATACATGATGACACAGTCTGACGAAGAAGGTCAGCCTTCCGCTGCATGGAGGTGGGCGGAGAATTGATCTCCACATACTAAACTACTCCAAATGATTGATGATAATGACATGGTGGGTGTTGTTTCCCCGGTGTGTGTTGTTTCCCCTCTTGTGGGTAAGACGGGTAAGTCGGACAAAAATATTTATATTTTCCAAATATTTGTTTAATAAACTCCTCCTTCCTTCCAATGCAGTTTTGCTGAGCACAATTAGCAAACGCTCATTTGGGTTTTCATTTGACAGCACTCTGGCGAAGAGCTGTTGGGTTGACGATCAGTTGCTCAGCATGACTTTCGGTGATCCTGACAGAAATCATTTGTCTTTTTTTCCGTTTGCATCCGCGTTAAAAATGTTTCATGCCTAAACAAAAACGTCCTAGTCTAGTCACGTCAAGATGACGACAAGAACCCGGCAATGGACAGCCTGTCCACCTGTGTTTTTTTTTTTTTCTTCTTCAGCTGGCAGGGTTGTTATTAGCTCTGCTGTCATTAACATCAGCTCCGCGCTTTCATGCCATGCAGAGCTGTTGCTGGCTCTCCGTTAGTGGTGACGGGGGTTATTACATCTCGCCGCCTTTTGTCTACCTGTCTCCATCTCCCACAGGATGCTAACAAACCATGCTGTTATTTCACTGAACCGTCCAGAGCGAGAATAGCTCCCACGATATAAGTAAAACCTCTTATTTACCGTGTACCAATTCTGTGGTGTCATTAACTAATTACAATGCACAGTGTTTATATTGGTTGTTGAAGTTTAGTGGCCTCAGCCCCATAATGCCATTTAAGTGACTAGCAAATTAATGTTGAGACTGTCCTTATCATGGCCGCCAGGGAACACTTATCTATTTAAATAGGAGAAGTAATTAAAATAAAGCTAACCGAATTCATTTACCCCGTGATTAAAACTGTAGTCAAATATATGACCACCAATTAGTTGAATATATGGTCAGATAATGTAACACAGAAAACGACGACTGGAAATTCACCAATTCATCAAGGAGACGAAGTACGACTCCATCAGAGAGAGAGAGAGAAAAACTAATCAAAACACAAAATGAACTTAAGCTGCCATTGATAATTCGTGTTGTTTGATCCAAGCGAACTGGTGTTCTGTGGTTAATGGTGATGGCTTTTACTTGGCAGAGTTCAGATACTGGTCACCAGTTTCTAGCAGCACTAGCAGCCTGCCTGATGCAACGCTTATTACCTCCCACACTAGCTTCCTCCACTCATTTACTGATGAGCACCAAAGCATCGGTGAGAAATGAACACATTGCTCACTATCAATCTTGTCAGAAATAAACTGCGCTGGGAGTTTTTGGCACAATATGGCTACCTGGTGCTCATTCCTTAGCTTTGCTCCAGCTGTTATCAGGTGGCTGGCCGTCTTCTTTTGTTCCCTTTGAAATATAACAATTTCCAAAAATTGAGGTGAAAAAGCATTACCATTTTACCATCCATCCATCCATCCATCCATCCATCCATCCATTCACAAACTCGCCACCCTTTCACACTCCCGCCTAGAGGCCAAAAAGTCTCCGATCAACCAAATGTGCATGTTTTAATTAATAAGTTTTTGTATAAACATGCCATTTCATTAGTTCTTAATTTGGTTATTCTTATATCAATAGCATAAGTGATAAATAAATAAAGAGATTTATTTAAACTTCCAAATGTTCAGCTGCTGGCAGCCAGACAAAGTTAATTTGATCCTATTATAGTTTGCCTTGAGCACACTGAAATATTCAGTGATTTTTGACTGACGAATTTTCTTGTTTAAAATGTGAATATTTACTTGATCCAGAAAAAAATACAGTTCCTGCATCTTTAGCAGAACTAATAAGGGTCTGTGCACCGAAACATAGTACTGACCTACACAAGCGTGGCGTGCATCTTCTTCCATGTACAGGGAACTGCACGGTCCCGACGGTAGAGCTGCATTTTTATGGATTGCATACATTTGTGCTTTGCCAGAGAAGGCAGGAAAACCAGTCTCCATCCCCTTACATCAGTGGTCATAACATTTGTCATTGCTTCCCCCTACAAGATTCAATCAGCAGCGCACAAAAGCCATGTTTCACACACAATAAAAAGGAGAGTGCCTTTTGTCACAAACGCTGCAGAGTGAATCGCATATACAGTAGAGTGACTCAGAGATAGCATTGTTTCTGGTTGCCATATTTAAAAAAATTTATTTAAGACAAATCTAATCATCATCATCTTCCCCCACCAAGGTGGGGAACAGAGATGGGAAAGATTTCCATGCAAGTCCAGTAGTGTGCCAGGGCTCGAAGATGTAGGAAATTGCTGGAAGCAGACGATATTAAACTTCAATTTGAGACTCTCGATAAGCACTGAATTGGTGATTTATTTAGGGCATTGGCAACTAAATTGTCCTTAACCACTGGACACAAGTATATTCATAAACACAACCCTCCTGCTTGCTTTAGCTCCATTTCTTCAATCTAAACTCCCGGGTAAATACTGTATGTCTCCGACAAGTCCGAAGATACGCTTTTGAATGAAGATAATTTTGATGCTGATTAGTTGCAGTGTAACCTAGCAACCGTCTGTGTATGCGAGCGTGTTAAAAGCATGAGACAGAAAAGCGAAAGTGAAAGCTTTCATCTCTTTTCTTCTCTTTTCTTTCTTCCAGCAAAAGGCTTCACCCACTGAATCCTTTCGTGCCTCACTCCTCCGCGTATCATTCCAGAGCGTGTAAATGGGCCTGCACGGTGCAGTATGGAGGAGAAGGTGTGTGTGTGTGTGTGTGTGTGTGTGTGTGTGTGCATGTGTGTGAGTGTGTTTGGGGTGAGGAGGGAAGGGAAAGATAGGATTATTGGTAAATCCACCAAAATAAATGAGTTATTAACATGTGTGAATCCCAAACAGACGGATGGGGCTGAGACTAAAGTCCACTGGCGTGAGGGACGGCCTCATGTCCCTGTGAGCTGAGGACATGAGATCAATGCAGCAGCAGCACATGCACTTTTCATCCTCACCTCCGTACTGCAAACGCTGAGATCTGTGTATGTGTGTGTCTATGTGTCTGTGTGTATGTGCATCCTTTTATTTTTCTTCTTCTGAGTTTGAAGTATCCTCTCAGGGATTCTTTGAGGGATTATTTTGCACTCAGGATTTAGGTTTAAGGATAACTTTAGAAGGAGGATTAAGATGAGTTTAAGAGGTGGTTAGGAGGTCAAGGAGTGAATCTAACCAATTAAGCTGTGTCAGTGTGATAATGCAATAATATCACATGCTAAGCCAGTGCTTTATTATGTGCTTTCAGTTTATTCCTGTATTCTTTTTTTTTTTTTTTTATTTATTGTTTTGTACATTTAAAGTTGTGGGAAAAACATAAATTTTATATAGACCTGCAGGCTGTTATTTTCTCCCCAAACTGTCGCAGCACTTACAGGGCCGCCAGCAGCGACATCTGTGCGTAAATACCATTAATAAAAAATCTACTGTAAAGTCTGCAGAGTTTCATAAAAACGAGGTTCGCTGTGACGCACGTTAAAAAAAAAGAGCGGGCAGTTTTTGAAAATTATTGATAGAATAAAAGTAACTAACACCTATGCATGAATTCATTTTTAATATAATTCTGTCTTTTGTGTTTCATTCCTGCTGGTTTAATACAACAGAATTATAACTGACCTCGTGGTCACTGTCACCCTCTCATGCAATAGTTTTGGATTTCTATGCTTCAATACAAATAGAAAAAAACTTGAATGATGCCTTGTTTAGAAAGTTCTGTTTGGCTCAGCTCTGACATGCCATGCATCGTTTCATCACTGTTCCCAGCTCATCGATCCATCCATCATTCACTAACCAGCCTACAGATACGGACACCTACAAAAATAATTCTCCAGGTATCCACACACACCTTCTCACCTACACCTCTTGTGTGTGCCATCACGGTACAGGCGTGCTTTTTGCAATGTAATCACATTTAAAGCTGGAATGGGTCGTTTTTATTCCAGTTGATTTTAATTACAATTTCAATTGTTTATATTCCACCTATTACTATCAAAGGGTGTTTCAAAGTTCTTTACAGCTGGCGCTCAAGCATCTATGTGTGTGTCAGTGTGGTATGTGTGTGTGTCTGTGTGTGTGTGTTGCGTGTGTGTTTGGAATATGTAGAATACATTATAGTATTCAACTGTGCGCAATGCATTAAGTGCACATATCTGCACTTATTTTCAAGGTAGATGTATTGTTTCCTCTCCTCCTGCACTGTGCATTTTGCATCCACGCTACTCCATTAAATTCCGTATTGATAGGACAGACCTTGGTAACAAGGTAAACGGAGGAGCCGGTGGTGCCTTTGAGGAGGTTGCTAACAGGCAGGGTCAGAACCCACACTGAGAGGCAGAGCCAGGGCTCACTGTTGAGCTACTATGCCAAGACATTTTCCTGTCCATGTATGGCAGGCAAAGTTTTTCCATTTATTTAGTTATTTACTTAACCCTAAAACTGATGCTTGAAAAAAATGCTGGCTTTGCATTTGTTTGAACCACTGACAGGGACAAAAATAATTTATCCACGCTGTTTTTTTTTTTTGTTTTTTTTTTGCCAACAGTCATCTCACCGGACCCCAGAACCACTGTCGGAGGAGAATAATGAAGCCGGCTTTTTTTTTTTTCTGTTCGAGATGGCTGAGAAGCTCTGTCACAGCAGGTGAAGACCCTCCATTCCTGCTTGTGCTAATGAGGCCTGCTACGACTCTTCCTGGTTCCTTGTCTCCACTGTCAGAACAGAATTTGAAGATTAAGTCACATAGAGTATTGGTTCTTTATTTTTTTTCCTTCCCTTTGCTTTTTTCAGATGGCGTTACATAACAATGCTTATCAGCTCCTCCTGCAACCTTTAGAGCTCTGCCAAGCAATCAAACCCTAATGATTTTAAAAAGAGGTGGGTTTTTTTGTTTTTTGCGTTTTTTTGCCTCCGGTGCATGTTGAAAGGCAGAAAATCTCACCACTTTTCCACAGTAGAGACAAAAGGTCCTTCACCAGTGTCCTCCATAGTCTCTGCAGTCATTTACTGTTATCTTATGCATCTGCTTTTGCCTCCTTTTTCTAGCTTTCCAGCTTGCTTGGACTTCCATACGAGTGCATGAGAGGTTAGTGAGATGTACCTGCAGAAGTCTGCACTCTCAATAGCTTGCTGCTTTTTTTAAGTACAGTCTATTTTAGCCTTTATGCAGGAAGTAAAAAGGTAAAAGTGTTCCCAGTATTCCAGCCTCTTCACTACAGGCCGACGAATTTGACTGTAACGCATTATATTTTATAAATTATTAACATTTCCTTTTGACAGGTAGTCAAATGACAATATAAAATCATCTCCTCTGCAGCAGAATAGAGAAGCCGAGGCAAACCAGTTAGCATGCCCCAACCACAGTGGAAGCAGCTGAACTATCTTGTAACCTGTGAATCTCATATTGATCTACAGACAAGCGCTATTAGTTAATGGAGGTCATTTTGCACTTTCCAAGGGGTCCTTAGTCTATGAAATGACTTTCACATGATGGAGGTTCAAATTAATGTGGTTTTCCTATAGCTGAGACAGGGATAATGTCTTTAAAGGTTAACATTTTCTGTAGCCTGCTCTTTCTGATCCTGAACAATGAAAAGCCCAGAGTTGTCACTTGCACGGTTTTGTCTGCTCCCAGTGTGGCCCGAGGTGAAGAATGAAATGAATCTCGGGTTAAGGCGCAATTAAAAGGCGGAATCCTTCGGCATGCCGCTGGCACTCTGCGGTCTTCCCGGCCTGAGTAGGGCATGTCAGGAGGCGCCAAAGCATTGAGCAGTGACCATCAACTCAGACTGACAGCATGTCATCTCTCTCTGCTAGCTTCACCAAGCAGTGGCTGTCAACCCCCTACCCCATACTGTGCATAGCAAACACAAGCAGAGCCTCCCACGCTTTAAAACTGGGGTGAGTAACTCATTGACTCCGACAAATATTATCATATTATCACTATCCTCACCTGCTGATGTGTGCTGATTCATGTGGCCCAGTGCAGCCAAAGGCACACTCAGTCGCATTAACTTGTCTTTTTTTTTTTTTTTTTTTTTTAAAAAAAACACCTGCTCACAAAAACCTGCAGACACTGACAAACTAATTGATTAGCAGGGGGGGGTTCAGAGCTTAGTTTTTTTTTGTTTTTTTTTTTTTCATATTTTTTGTTTTCTCATGCAACAAAAGCATCATTAATCTTGGTATCTACATGAGAAAATCAAAAAAATTTTGGTGACAATGTACAAAACACAATTCAGCAAAACAACTCCTCTTCCCCCCCCCAGCTCGCACTGTCGGGTCTGCGGCAGCACTTCCCCAACCGGTATAATTTTATAAGGTTTTATTATTGGATTGGCTGTCAGAAGAAACAGAAGCGCTTTTGTTAATGCGCTCCTTCAATAAGGTGAAAGCGCAATGATTGACCTAAATGTGCCCAAGCAAGCACCATTAAAGGAAGTCAGAGTGGATCTCCTGGGGTAAATAGCACAATCCTTTTTCATACGCTGATGTGGGGTGTGGGGGTAAGCTGCCGAGCCAGCTCTATTTCCATTCAAATGTCATACCGTCCGTGTTCTGCGCTGTTTGCACTTGGGTGAACCCTGCTCCTTGGATTGGATCACCAATCTCAGGCCCCCCTGATTAAAATGCTGAAGTGGATCAGCCGATTACTCACCTTCTTTTGGCTCCAGCATCGATGAATAATATTCCAACACCAACTAATTCCTAGAGCACTGAAGTGGGTAGTAGTTATGTGTTTGATGGATTTGAACTAGAGTTGGAAGAAGCGACCATCTCTAAAACAATATCTCCAGATAAGCGCACAAGTTACTTATCTGAGTCTGGATTTCAACATCATGTCACTGAAAACCTGCAGGACTGTACCATTGCAATCCATATGAGCAGGTTTATAATTCTGAGTTGAACTTTGCGATCCCTGGCCCAAGCCTAGGCTGACCCCTGCACACACTTTTAGCCCAGGAATGGAACAATCCTCAAACACAGATCGTCTTTCAGAGGTGCCATAGTTTCTTCTCCAGGACCATCCTGACTTCCATGAAATGTCAGCTCTGCTACTTCTTTACACTGATGAGCATTAGAAACCAGGAATAATGTGCACGTCTAAACACAAAGGTCCAAAGCTTTTGCACCTGAATGAAGGTGCACCACCCAGACCTCGATTACATGGGTCGATGAACTGGAGAGGCGTCCCAAAATCACCTACTGTCAAATCTAGGAGCTCTGAAACATACTTCATGAAGAACACATTTGCTGTCTTTTATCCCCCATTTCCAGTTCGGCGCTATTATTGTAGATGTGCCAAGGGAATGCCAGAGTCATTCATCTGCTACTGGCCAGACCACAAGGAATATATTAACAATAATTGATGCCTTCAGACAGAGCTGATATCATTGAACAGCTCCCTTTAATACCCAATTTATTTCAAGCTATTTTTTTTTTTGTTGTTGTTTTTTATTTGTTTGTTCTAAAATATCTAGACAAGCTAAACAGCTCACAGATGGACAACTGCCAAGGTCTCATTGTGTCTCGATTGGATGAAGCTGATCCAAAACCGGTTGATGGCTATTTATTGTCTGTTATTTAATAAATAACAGAAAATGGCCAGATGCGCTCATGATACTCAGTATTGACAATTTTCATGTTAAAATGAAAGTGACTTCTTCAGAAATGAAATGTTGTCTTTGTCCATTTGTTCATTTGGAATAAACAAACACTTAAAGTCCATCATCATTAATTCAAAACAGACATGTCAGGTGGAAAAACACTTTTCACCAGGGCTTCCATGTTGCCCGCACTCAAGTCTAAGGCGCCGTTGTTGGTATTCAACTGATAATTTCCCTGACCCACAATCCTCTTTGGTTACCCAGCAACAGGCTGCCTGGTGAAGTCCCTCTGGAGATAGATTTGGTTTAGGAGGCAGAGAAACAAGGAGGAGGCTGGCCTGTGGTGGAAAACGGAGAGAAAATGAGAGATGCTATCATAAAAACACCACATATGAGCCCAGTCAGCACCAACTATTGTTTTTTTCTTTATCTGCTGCAGGATCCTAACCTTCACACAGTTAGGAGCCTGAGAAGAGGCATGGCCTATCATACGACAAACGTTCAGCGGCTCAACGTAACCATGTGCGAATCTCTCAGCGTCATGAAATTTTTAAATGCTTTGCATTCTCCCTAGGTGATGTCGGCCACCCGGATTTATCATCCGCTTCAGGGCAATTCGCTGCCACTCGGAGACAAAGGAGCATCGGCATCCGTGACGGTGACGAGTGATCGGGGCGAGGGAGGTCCCTGAGCACCTCTGTATACCTGCGAACGGCGTATCTCTGCTCCTTATTGATCAGCTGCGTGGAAAACGTCTGATTGATTGGATGAACTTGTTGAGACAGCGCTCATCACGTGGGGCTTGGCATCTACACCGAGAGGAGTTTGCAAAGATGGAAACCATAAGGGACATGTAACATGTTGACAAAAAAACTGTCAGATTTGTTGAAAAGAGAAAAACCTGAAACATCAAGGCTAAAGAAAGTATAAGCCCCGTGGACTGTCTATTTCTTTCTATAGATAATTTACATTTTACACTGTTTCCTTGATGGAAATGCTACATATTTATAATGACTTGTTACTGTTACTTCCTGACAGTGTTGAACGTTCACGGCTAACAGTATCAGAGCTGTATTCAGTTACTGCTAATGCAAACATTTCCTTTAGTTATTTTATCACATTAGGAGCATTTAGCTAGTCAAAGTGCTCATTATGGGAGAGAAAGGCTCCTGTCGGTGTTATGTCATTACCTATGGTGTTTTTAGATTGCTATCATTGGTGCATTAGCGCATGGGCAGATTTTTCAGATGATTTCCAAACATTTAGTTGGGTTCATCTCATGGTGTGTCATATTCAGTAAAGCTAAAGGCTCTCATTTGTTTTCTGTCCACCCCACGCTTCTCTGTAAAGGTTAAGAAAACGTGCAAAAATACAGACAATAGCACTGATTATCTATTCATCATAGCACCTGAGACAGGCAACAAATGAACATTTTGTCATCAAAGTTGATGTGTAAGAAGCAGGAATTATGGAATTATTCTACAAATATTTAGTGGCGATAAGGCATCCATTCTGTCATCAGAGCTGACAAAATTTAGGCTGTTGCCAACTGAGAGTGGATTAATTTTGTGTCACCCAGACGTTTTGCCAGGTACAAACATGACATGTCTCCTTTGAGCTGTAGGAAAAAAAACAAGGGGGGAAGGGGGACCACCACCCATTCAAGACGGAGGTTTTTCATGCAGGGTTCAACACCCCAATTGAGGCTTTTTTTAAGACCGGTCGACAACAAAGTTGGCTCCCTCTCAATCCTCTCTCACTTGTGAATCTACATGGCATTAACATTCTGTAAGGGTGGACCGCCAGCCTTTGAGAGGAAAGGGGGGGGAAGGAACATTGTCAGAAAGCAGTTATCTGTAAACGAATGGCAGGGTCACCTACCACAGTAAAATGATAATGAAGAAGGAATAAAGAAGCACTTCAGACTGCAGGTAAGCTACAAAGAGGTACCTGAATGCACCAAACTTTAATCAATACAGAAATCTATGAGCGAAAGTTCAAGTGTCATTGTGAAGGTCTTCTTCTGTTTAGTTTTTTTCTGTTATTAATAAAGTCACAAAATATTTTCATATTTTGCGTTCACGCTGTCATTCTGAGATATTGGGTGTAGATTGGTCACAGAACTTCTTTTTCTTTTTTTGTTTTAGCGTAAGACCACAACAAAAGAAGTCAGAAAGAGGCTTTAAAACAGGGGAGATACATTTAAGGAGCTCGTCGGCTTGTAAAGATAAAAGAATGTTCTTTTCTTCCCAGAACATTAATAACAGAAACTATAAAATAACACAGAAGCAGCAAAGAAAATCATACTCGAGTATTATAATTTAATTTAGGAACAGTCGGTGGCTGGTTTTTCTCGTGAACCCTTTGTTTTCTCTCTCTCTCTCTCTCTCTCTCTCTCTCTCTCTCTCTCTCTCTCTCTGAAGGACACAATTTACTGAAACGTCTCCTCACATCTTGCTCACACTCCACCAGGTAAGGAAGTGTCACCACGAGTCATTGGATCAGACCTTGACAGATGTGTCACAGAAAGAGCGCGACCTTCTATATCAGCAGTTTGTGCAGTGTGGCAGCGGTGCACAGCTCAGCTGGACATCAGTGGCGGTACAGGTGCTATCCTTGAAGAAGGATCCAAATCTCCCTCGCCGCTGATGCGTGTGCTTCTCTTTGCTACCGAACAAAGACCCCATGGCGAGGATATCACCTCTGGCTGTGGCTGCATCCATCAAATTGTCTGAGGGCCCCCATATTAATACAGCCGTGAGGCTACATGCCACTCTTGTGTAATGACAGTGGTGACACAGGCGTGTGTTGTATTGACGTGATAAAAGTACTGTCTGTTCTTGATCCCCATCAGGAGACGATGCACCCCCAGCTTTATGCGTAAATGTTCGATGGTCGTTTTAGATAATTGTTTCTTTTGTTACTGCAAGCAGGTTCAATCACCTGAGAAAATTGAATTCCCACAAGTCTATCCAAAGTTAGATCTCTGTGTGTGCAACTGGACTGTAAGGTTTCCTTGAAGACGTTTCGTCCTGTCTCCTAAAGGCTTCTTCAGTTCTTCTTCAAGGAAACCTTACAGTCCAGTTGCACACACAGATCTAACTTTGGAAAACTATTACCTGGATGAGTGAGAATCTACACAGACATCTCCCACAAGTCTGTTTGTGGGGAAAGTGGGGAAGTCATTTGTGAAGAGTTTCTGATGTTCTCCGGCTCCTCCCAGTATCTTATCTGGTCAGGGATGCGGCTAACAATGTACCTGCACCACATCAAGTCATTACAGCAAGCTTCTCATTCCCAAGACTTCATCCTTCTTTGGCTGCAACTCTTTTCAGTTTTGCACCTGGAGATATCTGGAACAGCCTCCACAACGCTCTTAAACTTAGATTGCTGACTTCTTTTGCATTAAAAACTTGTCCATGATAAGCATGCAAGATCAACCTGTCACTTCGTGTCAGTTTTGTGCACGTGTTGTGTTCAGTAACACCAGAGGCCTGCCTGAATTTACCATTTAACCATTTAACCTGCCTGAATTTACCATTTAACTCAGTCCTGAAAGCAAAGTTGCCCGTAAACTAAACAAAATGATTACTTTCCCAATTTTAAACATAAAATAAAATCATCTATTGGAATATCAATACTGACTGCCAATCATTTACACATGCACACAGAGTTTTTAAGTTTGTGGTGTCAGGTATATATACAGCAACACAGTAATGGAAATTCAATGAATATGATCTGCTGTGACCTGTAAAAGACTAAAGCATTTTAAACAGCAACACCGCCCACACGTGTCCCCGAGCACTTCAAGTGTGGCAGGCTGGTTTTGAATGGACACTTTGTCTATAAATACAGCTCACATCATCTGCGAGTCCTGTAAGGCTGAACTACAACATGCAAAACACGATTTTGATCCCAGCCTTTGTGTTTATTGGATTTTTTATTATTTTTTCTTTTTGCCCAGAGCGCTGCACTTTTCATTTCCCTTTTAGGTAGACTCCACCCGGGTGGTCAACCAATAACCGAAATGGTGTTCAGCAAGGTAAAGGATATGTCAGGCTAATTGTACAGGCCAGCGCAGGTTCCCTCTTTGAAATCAATCACTTTTTTTTCCGAATGCGAGTGAGTGCTTACATTTAATGAACATGATATCTATCATCTGAGGCTCATTAGGCTCAACATAAGCACAGTCTATCATCCACCTCTGCTGTATCCACATAATGTATGACCTCATAAAGAGGAGTTCATTGTTTGTAGAATAGTATTTTTTTTCCCTGTAAAAGTTATTATAAGTTCTACATTAGGTGAAATTGGACATGAATTGTTTCATGATGCTTTAATTCTTCAAATATATTGAGGGCAGCTCACTGATTGATGTCAGATAGGGTTATTTTATATTGAAATCACAGTGGTCTGCTATGAATTGAATTGGTCTTTAACACTTTTCTGATTATATTTTATGCTTTCGCATTAACAATATGTTTCTCAATGCTAATGACAACTGTAGTGAACCAAATCGTCATTACTAGCGACTCCCTTGGAGCCATGTGCGGCGAATGAAACAATAATTATCTGTTATGGTGGACTGAGGCCATAAACCGAATGGTTTTGCAAGAAAGATGTCATCAGTGCAGGATTTTGATTCATTAAGCACAAAAATAACTCGCCCATATCTCACAGATTATTCTGTATGAATATTTTTACATCTGCTTTCCTCCCACTGTCACGCAATAGCGAACGGTGTTTGTTACAATAAATCCCGTTTGGTTGGCCGGAGGAGAAAAACCAAGTGTTTTCTAAAATAAATAGCAGTTTTACACCAGTGCAACAACTTTGCTCCACGTGTGGTGCGGCGTATATCAGTGGAGACGCCTGAGACCTGGTCAGGTTGTAAGTTCTTTGGTCTGCGGCACGTGCTGTGACCCCTGGCAGGACCTATTAGAGGAGATGCCTCTGTGGTCAACATGCCTTCAACCTCAGTGGCAGCCACTGAGCAACATCAATTTCACCCACAGCAGCTCCAGCTTATAGCAATGCCGGTATATTGCCATCACCACAGGGGTAATAAGTCCATATATACTTCCAATTCCACAGAAAGATGCAGCCTGTGTTTCCAGGCAGCCGACACTGGTCCGTGTAAAAATTGCCATTACAGCCTGCAGCTTCACAATGACGTCCTGATGGAGGAAGAAGAGGGGCGGAGTGAGATGTTGCCCCAGATGCTGATGGATGGAAAGGACAGTTTTTACTGAAGAACTAGCTTGTAATCACCACATATATTACTGCTGGACAGAGCAATGCCGGCTATATATTCCCTGTGCATTCCTCTGACGTCGATTCACGCGCACGAGACACCTTACACCCTGCAGTATAAACAGTCTCCTTTAGCTGTAATGCATATACGCGTGAACTGCTGTGTGGGTCAGCCCTGCTACCATTCCTTTAAGGGCAGTTTCAGAAGCCATTAGGCCAAAATTGCTTTCTAAAATGACCGGGCAGTTCAGTTGAACAGCTGAACGATAATTAACTTATTACAGCGTCCTGGATAATATAAACGTCTCATGTAATTTCCACTTTTAATCTTTAACATGAGTGATATTAGTGGTGACAGGAGTTCTCACAAACACTTGGTTACATAATAGCATGCTGCAAACCTGTGCATGCAAGCATGCCGTCATTTGTAACAATTTAATTCATTTAAATGACAGAGTAATCCAAGTGGCATTATCACAGGACATATTTGACATATGCTGTGAAAATTGGCAAATAAACGCGATCTCGGCCCACGTTCCTGAGGTCACGTGACAACATTCCGCACAAACTGACGTGTCCAGTCGCAGCGGAAAGTCTTCGGAAGGTGCTGCGTGCCGGCTCAGAGTGAATTCCGATGGTCAGAAATGAATCAGGACTCACGGCTGTGTGCGTGTTGCAAACCCCCACACGCACGCTGGCACACAACAAAAGAGCATGCGGAATTGAGATACAAGGCACAAGCCGAACAGTAAGCAATTGTGAGCGCGGTGGTTTTTGCGAATCGCTGAAAGGCAAGCGCACGCACTATCACAGACGGGTGCACATTTACAGAATCACCAGCCTCTGTGCCTGAGACACTGGGGCCCAATTAGGATGCCAAGGCCAATGCATCATCTGAGACAGCCATCTGTCTGTAGGCTGCCCTGATGTGTCTGTCCTGACTGCTCTTTGTGAGCAGTCCTCCTCTGAGGGACCTGGACCAGATCACACACACACACACACACACACACACACACACACTCAAAAGAAAATCACAGAACAAGCAAGAGGTCACTGTTATTTTATTTAACTGTTTGACTTCAATTTGAATCATTAATGCTACACAGGAGCAGAAACACGATGATGGGCATCGCTGCGACTCTCATGAATAATTTCAAGTATTTTACTTGAAATTTCTTTGTGAGCACAGAACAGAGCGCACATTTGAAAGATGTTCTTATTTTTCCCTGGCTCTTCCCTCTCTCCACCATCTGCTGCTGCTGCTGTGAAATGTTGAAATCTTTAGCTTCGTGTGTGCCGGATAAACACTGACCCGGTGGCACGTAAGGTGAACTGCAGTCCGCTGAGGATTTTCAGGAATTTCTTTTGCTGTTGGTGGTAAACTGCATCTGCAGATGCCAGGAATGATATCACAGCATCACAGGCAGAAGACAGGTGGGGAGAGGGGTAAGATGGGGTGTGAGAAAATTGACAGCTACTTCATTTGCAAGACAAGCACGCTGACGTGCAGCAAAGTACAGACATGTGCTTGACCTTGGTCATCTGCTGTGTGGGAGGAGAGACACTCCTGAGGCTGAAGAAGAATAAAGACAGAGGAAGGCAGAAGCAATTTCTGAAGCCATTTTTCTTTCCTGAAATACTAGATTAAATGGTACGACCACTTGGATTTCTCTAAACCGCTGTGGTGAAGACTGTCAAAAATGAGCATTTTTAGTACAAGGATGTGACCGTTACACATTAATTTATCCACTGGCATTGGAAACTTCAACCAATCAAGTGTGGAATCTTCAACTGCAACATGTGTCGCTTTCATTTGGTCGCGCCTGTGTCTCCTCTAGCTCGGTTAGCGTTGAACACGCCTGGCGAGTGGCAGCACACTGTCAGCCGCAGGCTCGTTTTACACAGTCACCGCAAGGAGCTGGTATGTGCTCTGTGAGCTGTCAAACGCTTGGGTTCAAATATATTTAAGTGACACTTTTTTGGGTTGGATATTTTGGGACAGGAAGTCAGAATTGCAGTTTTTTTTTTTTTTTGCAGTCACATGTTTCATGTGGTGTCAGCTCGAAGGGCTGTTGAATGTCTGGAGAACATTTACTCGTAAACAAAGATTCATTCATGATTTTTAAAAGTCAAAAGGGTGGCTGTGGAGTAATGTTTTTATACATCTGAATCCCCTTCACAGTTAGCAAAACTGCGAGCAATTTGGGAAATGACATCACGTTTGGCAACACCACAGGCTGCATTCATGTCTGAGAAAAGCCAAAATTAAAGTGCTAGCTGCTGGTGCTAGCTGCTGGTATGGAGACCTTAAACGGTACTTCACAGTGAAGGTTTCTGTAAAAGCAAAACAATTCAAAACAACCGACCAAGCAATCTGTAGCTAAAATAAACCAATCGCACCCACAAGGCTCATTTGGGTCCCGTTCCGGACCCTTCAGTTGTACTGAATCTTACTCAGCAGATGGTGTTATTCTTAGGTGTCGCAGAATGAAAGCTGTTTCCTCTCGTTTTCCGCCCGCCATAAGGAGTTTGCAATTGAGCCTGGATGGAAAGTTTTGTCTTGCCCTTGCAAAGTCCTCAAAAAGTACGAGCATGTATGATTCCATTACGCTTGTGCAACTCCATCTGCACCGGAAGTCTGCACGATACAACTGGATCAGTCACCAAATCAAATCTTGCAGTTACATCATTTTGTCAATTACTTCAAATCTAACTACAGCATAGAACGTTATTGAAAATGGCTAACAAAATATATCTGGTTATAGATGTGTCCGTTTTTTTGTTTTTAAAGAGCAAGAATAGGAAAAACTCCACTGTAGTTACACTAATACCAAAAATGACCATAAAACTTACATTTGAAGGGAAAAAAGTATTTGAAAACAATATTACCTGTGTCTGAGGTTCCTTTTAGTTCTGTATGAGGACAAAGAACATACTCCTTGCCCTCCATGGTTTTCAGTACCCCTCCACTGAGTTAGCATAACTGTGGTAGGTCCTAAGTAGAGCTAAATATGTCCAATTTGTTGATCAGTAGATAGAAAGAAAGAATCGTCAGATGCCAGAAATAAAACGCAATACTTCCTCTCTTTGTCTCTCAGAGCTGTGTCTCTTCACTAACAGTTGTGAAGACCTTCCTCGGTGTCACATGCTTCATTTCAGTCGTTGAATTTATTGGCAGGACGCACTCATCTGTCACGCAGCTACAATGTCACATTATTGTTAACATGACAATAAAATCTGCGCCGTGGATCTTCGTGATAATGGACAGACCACCTTTTTTGCGGTGTCTGCGTGGAAACAATACAGATTCTGCTTCCTGCCGGTGAAGTGACAGTGTGTAACGATGACCAAGTATGGATAATTGATCAAATGTGACTACAAAAAGTCAAATTTGGCTTTTTTTACAACATACATACAACATCTGGGCTCAGGCTTATAACTCAAACACAAGCACACATTATTGTGAATTTAGTAGCTCCAGGGTTAAACAAAGCTCAGATGGCTTCCAGTGGCGGTCCGTGCATTTCATGCCTAGGCCTTCAGTGACGTCATACTTAATACACCCAATAACGATACCTCGGCTCGAGAATACATACAGAATCACACTTACACATTACATCACCTTAATATAGGCTAGTCGAGCAATACGTAATTTCTGGAGCATTTAAAATCAATCACATTTACAATTAAGAGTAGGAAAGTAAGATCACAGATGCTCAAAAGTAAAAAAAAAAAACTGATTTAATACTAACGAAATAAAAGACAAAATACATATTAAAAATAAAAATAAAATGCTTGCACTCACCGACACGGATCTCCTCCACAGTGCCTGCTTATTTGAAAACTCAAACTTTGGCCGACCTCTTCTCACAAGATCCAGCTTTTAATGAAAGGTCCGTCTTGAAAATGGCGTGGCTAGTATATCCGCAACCAAATCTATCTCTTCTCCTCCATCAGCCACCTTGGGTTAAAAAAACACAGCGATATCTGTCGGTAGCTGGATCTCCAAGTTTAGCTCAGAGTTAGTTCCAAGCTGGCTCTCACAAGTGTGCTTATCCAATCACAGGACACGTACAGTCCAGCCCTGTCCAGTTCAGCGTGAGACCTTCCACCTTGCCTTGGTGTCGCAGTCTCAAGATCTGATTGGCCTTCTCTATTGATTTTGAATGCCTTAGAAAGAGTTCAAAGAACCTGACAACACAAGCTATCTGAAATATGACTGGATAAAAACTGTACCATAATATGCAACACTGGAAACAGCACCACCAAGTGCATTTAATATGACGAACAGAATGACTATGAAGATTTTTTTTTTTAATTTATTTTTTATTTAACCTTTATTTAACCAGGAAAATCCCATTGAGATTCGAATATCTCTTTTTCATGGGAGTCCTGGCCAAGAGGCCCAAACAACACAACCCATAAAAACAACACACATATAAAACAGACACAGGTAAAATGCTACGTACAGTGGCATGTCGACGATTGCATTTCCAGGTCTTTCAGAAGAGTGTCAAAATGAGCCCTAGAAGTTTTAAAACTCTCTGTAAAGAATTCCAGTCTGTTGAAGAACGGTACTGAAAAGTTTTCCTCTCTCTGTTCTCACAGTAGGAACAGTCAATGTGTAGACATCCTGAGAACGCAAATAATGGGGTCCATCAGGCGTACGCTGAAGATACACACTGTGTAGAAGAAGTAGAAGAAGAAGAAAAGTATTCACAAGTCTTCAAATATGATTTTAGTTGTTTATTTATTAGACTCTCTAAAATTTTGGAAAGAATATCGAAATTGGTCTATAATTACTTAAGACACTTTGGTCACCTCCTTTAAAAAGTGGAAACACAAAAGCAGATTTCCAGATTTTTGGGATTTCTGAAGTGAACAAGGTCAGATTAAAGATATGTGTGAGTGGCTCTGCTATAAAATCAGCTGCCATTTAAAATTTCAACATTTCTAAGTATGTTTGGGCCAGCAAAGAAGGCTTTGCTGGCCCTGACGGTACGCCACTGGCTTCTTGTCTGGCTGCAGTCTCAATCTTATCTTAGCAATAAGTGATTCAACACACACGTCATGCAACTAGTGGACTTGGATAATTCTTTTTTTTTTTTCCCTCCCTGTCTCGTATGTTTGAGCAAGGATTTGCTTGAAGGTGCATTGTTGAGCGGCATAATCCCTCCGAGAGTCTCTTTCTATTACAGTTTGTTGATCTGAATCACACACTTGTGTGTTTGAACAGAGATGGATTTTTCAGTTGGATCGCGAGCAGCGAGCAGCCCGGTCAAATGTGTAGCCACGACACAGGTCCCTCTCGGGGGCAAACAAAGCAGAGAGCGGATGTGGTGGTGCGCTGATAATTAAATGAAATAGAGATTGGATTGGAAGCTCCTGTCACTGCAGGACACGTCAGCAGGGCTGAAGCCCCGGGGCCCGTGTGGTTTGTCCAGTGCAGATGAAAACAGCCCAGTTCCGGTGGATTGGCGCCTTTACACCTACCTGCTAAGAGCAGGTGGGTCGTGAGTAAACACGGGCAGTTCTGTTTGCTATGCGGCACACAAGCTGCTGCGCTATTTTCCTTATAGATACGGAAATGGAAGCATTCAAGTATATACACACGCTGAGCAAAAACAAAGGAGGGAACGGGAACCCCTTCAGTTTTAATTAGTTGCTGTTGCTGTGTTCTGGAGGCAGCGCAGGGGTCAGCAGTAATTGGGTTGTTTTCACATTGAGCCATTCAGAGCAGAACGAAGGGATATAGGTCAGAGCGAAGTGATCCCAGAGCCCCAATCCCTGTATTTCCACCCTCTCTTCCTGCCACTCCCCACTCCCCCCACCCCCAATCCAACCCCTGGCATGGAAACATCAACTGGAAAGATGTGCAGAACCTGGAAGGCCTGGCGACTGGAAAGAGGCGACTCCTTCTCGGGACACAGCTCCAAGTCGCCTCAACCTAACGGAAGAATCTGGAAAGCCTAGCCCAGCCGCTAAAGAACGCGCTCCCGGGAACACATCGGGGGGTAAGGAGGTGAGAATAATGAGGACAAACTGGAAGTCCCTGGAAGCAATGCCAGGACTTTCTTCAGATCCAGGAATGCCAAGCCAAACAGAAGCAAGCTTAGAAACACCCTCTCCCTTAGAAAAGGGAGAGGGAGATGATGCAAGTGGTAAGACAGCAGAAATAAATCAGTGAGAGTACTGCTGGGGAGGACCGACACCATCCAGATGGTCAGCTCAGCGGATTTCTATAAATTATTTATTAACATCCGTCATTTTACGAGGCCCGCAGCATAAGAAAGAAACTTTACTTAGTATTCATGGATCAAATGTGAGGAATGAGTTTTCTTATGATCAACTGCATAATGACAATTGCATCACATTAACATGGAGAGTTGGAATAAATTACACACAACTACATAATGAATATCGCCCTTGCTCTCCAACCGGTGAAGAGCCTTTAAGAGGTAATCCAGTCCAGCAGGACAACGACAGTGGCGTTTCCAGGCTGATTGCAGCAGGCAGGTTGGAGTGCCATCAAACTGATGTTGGAAGGAGCGCTCTGGCAGCTGTGCATTAAGACAAAATGGCCTTGACCAGTTCAGATATTGCAAAACCGGTTATGATAAATTATAAAAGTAAGACGCTGCAAGCTCCAGGTCCCTGCAGGGATAACGTTTTTTTTTTTGTTTTTTTTTGAGGTTCTGCAGTCATTTAAAAAAATAGGCAGATTTTTTTTTTTTTTTTTTTATTGGTTGATAAAGCTGATATTTACCAGTGTGTCTCCAGGCAGCTAAACTTTATTATGGTTCCTGTAGCGGCAAGTCATGTTTGACGAGACAGATCCCAGAGATAAACACCAAGGCAGAACCAGGGAAGTGAAGGGGAAAAACCTAAATTAGCAATTCATTTCAACAGACATGTTTTGATGAATCTGTTTCTGTTTATAATGCATGCACATCTACATTGTTGGTCTTTCTAAATGTCCATGCAGATAGATGCAAACCTTGCAAAAAAGATGCAAAAAATAAAATGTGTCATACATGTCAAATTTAACTTCAAGGAAATCTTTGTTAATGTTGGAATTGTGGACAGACAAGTTTGTATTTCTATTACTAGGACCAGAACCCAAAAATTGATTTGTTAAAAAACATTTATGGCCTGTTTTTAAGCCAGTAATGGGCTCTCCGAAGAGGTGCCTCAGCATGTTTTAGAGTTAGCTGCAGCCTCCATTACAGTAATGCTGACATATCATCAAACAGAGCGGTGAAATTTAAATAAGGGTTTTAAACAGGGTTCTCTGTTTCAACCAATTGTATTTTAATTAACTAAATATTGCTCGTTCGCTCTGCAGACTCTGCGGTGAAAATGAGAACCTGTTTGTGCCTGAAGTCAAGGAGCCATTGTTTCAAAAACCTCCTCTTTTATTGTTTTTTCATGCCATCCTCTGCACAACGCCGACATTCAGAATGGTCAATTATACACCAATCAGCACATTTAGCATTCTGTTTTCATCTATCCAATCCTAGCAGCACCACTAACAACCCAACATGGCTCAGACTATATTCCGATATTAGTTTTTTTTTTTGATATTACATTTTCTAAATGATTCCAACACAACCCGTCCTTGCTGCTTTCCATCAGCCCCTACATGAAATCAAGCTGTACTTACTGTTCCCCTCTATGATCCACAGCCACCATAATATCCTCACAAGTCTTAACTGTGTTGTCATTCCCTCTTCGGTCTGCTTCATTTCACTTGCACAAGCTCCATCAAATTATCTGAAATATTACGCCTGCAGCAGCGGCACAGGAAGTGCCTGATGAGGCCGTCAGATTTCCGTTTGAGGGGGGAATCATAAAGGAAACTCAAAGAGGAGGAAAGAGTTTTGTATTCTGCTGCGGGTGGAGTTTTGAATCATCATTAATGTGATTCATCTTGCCTCCAGTACCTCCGTCATCATTGGCGATTCCCCTCCAACACTCGGGCTGCGCTCCACACAAGAGACAAAACTTGTTCCCATGGAAACAGACCTGTCATGCCACTGCTGGTCTGTCAAATAAAATCCACCTCTGCAGAGAGGAACCAGCTGGTGACCCGTCTAATCTCGCATCAGTACGATGGTGTGACTTCTGAAAGCCAAGCTGTGTTTGGACTGTGTGAGCACCGTCTGCCATTGTTCCACGCACGTACCTAACAGAATCTTTTGCTCTCTTTATTTCTCCCATGGCCTTTCTGCAGCTTTATCTCCTTCCATCCCTCCTCTGGTTGATCATTTACGAACATTCTACACGCCTCAGTTTGATGACAGCTCAAATACCGATGCTGTAAGGGAAAAATCCTTTTTTCGCACAAACCACTTTAGTCAGAATGACTCACGGATCAAAAATTAAGAAGTTGAATGACGGCTATGGGGTGTGGACAAATCCCCCCACTGTGGGGGTTCGGGGGGAGCCTTTCTTTTACAACCTGTAGGTGTGTAAAGGGATGCAATCCAATACTTTCTTCTTACATTGTGTCGAAATCCAATAATTTCATTATTTTAATTAATAATAATTTCCTTCCAAACATTGATTAAACTCTTAAAAAAATCAAATACATATCTTTACTTGTTTCATTTATTTAAAAATGTGTTATATCCCCATTTTAATTAAAAATGGAATGATTTTTTTTTTCTCGTGACCTGTGAACAAGCTACACTTCCTGCTTTGGTCCTTCTCCTCAGAAACTCCCAGTCATGGTGATGGAGGCTTACTGGGGCAGTTGTTAATGGGGCCGAAGCACGACTTTTATTTAGAGTCCCCCAAAGACCTTTTTGCACTTGTATAAGAGAGTGCAGCTGGAATGATATGACTTACTGTAATAACTCTTAAAGTGGTATCAAGAGGTACTTTGGTGAGAAAACAGGCTATGACAGAGACAAATTAAGCAACGTCAACTGAATAAATGAGGGCATTTCATCTCTAAGCTAAATGGTTTGTTTCCCCCCTCATCCCATGGATAATATTGGATTTGATAGACTGTCGGACACACATTCCATGTGTGAGGCTGTTTTAAATCCGACTGTACATGATCGATTCCTGTTAATAGTATAATAAATTTAAAAAAACCTAGTTGCAGGCATGCAGTATTATTATATTATTCTGTCACATATTGCAAATATTTCTCTTCCATATGATGTATTGTGTATTTTTGTGTACCAACTATATATATATATATATATATATATATATATATAAATCCCCCCATATATATAAATCCCCCCCGCCTAATATATATACATATATATATATTAGCACAGTGTCAAGGACTGAAATGGAAAGGGTTTTCAGCAAGACAGCTAATTATATACTGGCACTGCATGCTGGAAATCAAGTGTTGCAACTAAGACAGGCAGGCGGTCACGTTTAAATAACGAAAGAAAGACAAACCACAAAAATGGGACAATTACATTTCAGTGTTTTGTTCCAGTGCCCGGCTGTAATTAGTGCAGTAGGATTGTTTAAAATGCAATGTTATACTGGGGGGAAAAAGCCTGGTACGCTGGGAATGGTGCAGTTAAAGCAAGTAGTTTGGTTGCTAGAGCTTTTTGTATTAGCATGCTCATTGCATTTCCTGATCTGATCTCTGCAGCTTGACGCTCATTCACAGATCAAGATTTGCTGCTGTTTTAATCATCCTTACTCTGAACAACACGTAGGTCAATGTACTGTATCTGTGGTGTACCGAGTCTGCCAGCAGCTTATCTGAGCAAAGGGCAGCCAACATATCAACCTCACTCCCCTCTCATCGGCTAACCCTCCGCCCCCCCAGTTAAACACAGCTAGACATGCATGTCTTTGTTGCAGAAAACGCTGGCCCAATTTGGCTTTAAATGTTGAAAAAAAGACCCTGGCTTACTGAAACAATTAATAAACTAAACCATCAAATGAGGAAGGGTGCAATGACTTCGGCTTGGGCACTAACGTTGAAAGCTTAGT
This sequence comes from Pao palembangensis, assembly GCA_015343265.1. Classification (NCBI taxonomy): domain Eukaryota; kingdom Metazoa; phylum Chordata; class Actinopteri; order Tetraodontiformes; family Tetraodontidae; genus Pao; species Pao palembangensis. The sequence continues at coordinate 9,398,834 of CM027093.1, forward strand.
ATTAATTCTGATGCATGAGGGCACCTGCTTGCATCTGTTGATCTACAATGCATTAACATTTGTGAAAGCAGTGTTGCACAGTTGCACGTTATACAACATAAGTGAATGCTCTTTGGTTCTAGATTTGTCCTGAGGTACACTAAAGGATGTTGACAGTGGCTATCAGCCTTCTGTCTGTGATGGACTTGGCCGTAGAAAGAGGACTCAGGACATATTGCTTTGGTTAATGACTGGTGACACTTGCAAGATTTGTGATCTTTGAAGGTCGTGCTCCCACTGAAGTCATACAAGGAAGGGAAAAGTTGCGGGCCGATCCTTGCTGAAAGCAGCAGGAATTAAAATGGTCATGATTCATCTCTGTCTCATCGCTCCTGCTGGTCGGAGCCTCCATGGACGGCCGCTCATTGTGACACTTTGTTCATTGGCCAGCTCTCAGCCACTGACAGCAGCCATGTGCTAAAATGTAGACAAGTGGGTTAGATGGAGGCACTCTGTCTTTCTCTCTACAGCCCATACGAGTGTCTTCCAGCCAACCATATACGCCATAAAAACCCACGTTTTACCATCCATCTTTACCAGAAGCTGGGACATATTAACCCTAAAGTTACCACACTGTCCACAAATCCTGCTTTGGTAGTACATCCCCCACTCTCGCCGTAATATACCTGCTCTTCTGATTGGTTTAGAGCCCACTGCTGTTTTATTGTGACGATTCCACATCACCTTTTTTGTTATTACTGCCAGCTAATTTGAAGGAAGCTGCTGTATGAGGTTATAACACTGGTCAAGTCATCTGGAGGGGATTTGTGTTTGGATTGATTTAACAGGAGAATAAATTGTCATTAATCATCTAAATCTGTCTTTGTATTGTGGATGTGAGTTTAGATCAGTGTTGGAATGGTATTCAATAAAATCAATTCCAGTATTCATTCAGCTTTTTTCTGGCTATTTTCTTTATCTTGTTTTCTTCGCATTATTGAGGGCATGCGTACACATACAGTATGTCATTTGTTACTTAATTGAATTTTCAGGATTTTATCTACATTAATCAAAGCTTGTTTTTTTGTTTTTTTGGGGTTTTTTTATGAAAGTTTCCTTCAATCTGTAACACACTTATATATGATACTGGAATGCCTTATTTCAGGAAATAAGACTTGAGGTAACCAAGGCAGAACTTAATCAAGTAATCAAGCAATTCTTATTTGCTTGGCTTTTACATATTCCGGCACAGACAAAAAGGCTCAGCTTTCATAATTCTCAGTGATGCATGGCAGCAAATGTATTAAGATTCATGCAAGGATTCAGAGGAATTAACTATGGTTGATTTAAACACTCTCTTGACACATCTCTTGTGTGCTTTGTCTTCATTAACACAAAGATCAATATGTCATTGGCTCAATTACGACAGACATTGATGACATTGAGCTCGCCATTCTGCTTGTCCCAATTCACTTTATCTCACCCTTAACCTCACGTTCATTTACAGCCCCCGCTGCCTTCCAAAGCTGCCGCAATCTTGCCTATTTCCTCTTGTGAGACAATTTTTATAATAGTGTTTGTGGAGTAAACACAGTTTGTTAGGACTGTGTTTACTCCACAAACGCGAAGCTCATGCACATTCATCCTCGTGGGTAAGTTAATCGAGATTAAATGGAAGGAGGAATGCCAAAACATCAGGGGGAAACTGGCTGCCATACAGACGATGTATAGACGGATGCTCATTTGTGTCATCTATCTGGATAATGACGCCAGTAACTGAGAGGCCAGCTGTCTGTCAATCAATCCATGTGTCTGTGAGCGTCTCATCAATCAAGACTATCAGAGTCAAGTCTTGAAGTCAGAGGCAAATGGACCTATTTAACTACCCTTAAAGATAGTTCACCTCCCCTGCAAAAGTCACAATCAATCATTCAGGGAATCAATCATTTAAGCTTTCAGTTTTTTTCTTTTACACATTGTTTTTAAAAATAAAAATGACAAAGTGTCATTCCACGATAAATTGATGAACCAGTGACAATGTGTGGGAGGCTATTATTGCCCCTGAACTCAATTCAATTCAATTCAACTTTATTTAAAGTGTCATTTCATAACAATATTATCTCAAGACACTTTACACATTCAAACAAAAAAGAGAAACGGGTCCCAGGGCAAAACTCCACACTGAGTAAGCCATTGGCGACAGTTGCGAGGAAAAACCTCCCTTTAACAGACAGAAACCTCGAGCAGAACCAGACTCAGTGTAGATGGTCATCTGCTGCGACCGCCTGGGAGGGAGAGGAGGAGAGGAGAGACGGGGAGATGGTGAGAGAGACAGAGGAGAGGGGGAAATAGAGAGAAAAAGGAGAGGGGGAGAAGAGACAGGGAGGATAGAGAGAACATTGAACAGAAGCAGCAGGATCCAGGCAGGGCCATGAAGAGGGTTCTTGATCAGGCAGCAGTACCAGGCCTCAGGAAGGTTGCAGTAGGAGATCCAGCGACGTGCTCTGGAACGGCTGTAAAAAGATGGAGCACAAGAACTCCGGGGGAGAGGGTGGGTTAGTGCTGAACCGGACATGATGAGCGAGTCCCCCCCGCTTTGAAAGTTCGATGTCTAAAGAGCTCCCCCAGCAGAGCCCGAACGGTCCTAGAATAGAATAGAATAGAATAAAATAGAATAGAATAGAATAGAATATCTTTATTATCCCGCAATGGGAAAATTTCAGTGTCCCAGCAGCAGCATACAGAGCAGAAAATGAGAAGAAGAAAGTAAGAAGAAATAAATAATGTACAATGACTTTGAAAAAAAAAAATATATAATACAAATAAACAAATAACCATAATAATAGCTAAAGCAATAATAGCTAAAACCAATATATTTCCTAGCTATAGGCTTTGGCAAAAAGCAGAGTTTTAAGTCTGCCGCCCGGACTGATGCTGGTTAGTGGTTCAACAGCAGTGGAGCTTGATAACTGAAGGTCCTGGCTCCATATCCACATTTGGAGATTTGTGGTATTACCAGTAAACCTGAACCTAAGGAACGTAGCGTCCTAGAGGGCTGATTAGATTAGGTTCAACTAAATCAGCAATATATTATGGTGCCAAACCATGCACAGCTTTGTAGGATAGGAGGAGGATCTTAAATTCTACTCTAAATTTTATTGGAGGCCAACACAGGTGAAACCTGGTCACGCCAACTGAACTGAACTATATCCCAAATGAGGACAGGACACACACAGGAAATCCACAAATTCACCATCAGATTCAGTGTGTACGTTTAGACATGCAAAAAAAATAAAAAATCCAGAGAGAACCACACCAGTATCAGCTACACATAGAGGGACTGCATGCACACACCCTCAAATGGATGCACGAAGCAGGATACATATAAATTTGCACACGGCCCCACATGTCATGTCATCTTCCCTCCAGATGTGCTTGCCATGACCCCACCGCTACATGGACTCACGTGGAAACACAAGATGTTTTAGCCAGGAAAGTTGGTTCTCCTTGCGCAGTCGAACACAAGTCCTCTCCAGAAAATAATACATTGAAATGAAATTCGGAATTTCCTGCTGCGTAGCGAATGTTTTTGTTACACAGTACGCCGTTTCCAAATCACTTGTCACGACAATTTCTTCACGCCCAAAACAGAGGCAGACCAGCTGATACAGGATCAGAGGACCGGACAGAACGGCGCTCCTCATTAACCACCGTCTCTAGCCGTAGTGCCCCTGCGTCTCCTCTTGACAACCATCATCAGCAAGGCAGCGAGGAGGGCTCAGGTTGGCGTAACAGAGATGCAGGTCAGCCGGGGCAGACATTTCCCGGTCAGAGCTGAGAGGAGCAGGTGTCATGAAGCCGTGTTTAATAGGATCTCCCCAAGCCTCTTAGACATATTCCATGACTCCAGAGCAGTGTCCCACTTTCTGGATGAAGTGCCCACTTCTTCATGTGGTCGGTGGGATTTGAACAGCTCAGCAGTGGAAAGTCAAAGTCAGAACTTCATACACGTTTTAGTAAATAAATGTACTGGTGTGCATTAGATAATGAGAGGGCAACACATGTCTTGTACAACAGACATGGGTTTATATGCTTATATTACAGTTTCTCAGTGATGCACAAGCATCTGCCCAACGCAGGATATTTGCACTATACTGAACTCCCATCGCTGCTGTCTGTACCATGCTCTCACTTGTTAGTTTGTCAATGAGTTTGTTTTTTTTTTTTATCTTATTCTATTTTATTTAAATCTTTCTTAAAGTACATGCTGTTAATATTTTATTTTATTCTATTTTTATGTGATAGAATGACAGGAAAGAGTCCTTGAATGATTGAATCGAGATGTTATTCAGTCAGAGCTAAACGGAAAGCATTGCTGACCTGTTTTTAACTTTCAGTTAAAACAGGTTGTTTACATACCTTCAGTATGTAAACAACAGCTGGAGATGGACATGCCGGAGACAGACACCCATTTGCTGGGCCAAATCTTGACCTGCCTGGCTGATTGTATGGTTAGCTGCTTATTAGAAAGCCTCTTGACAGCTTTTGTCTTTATTTAGTTCTGTCACCTAGCTGGCTGTGGGTCAGCACTGGCTTGCAATAGGGCTTATTTCCTTACTTAGGTCGTCGCAGCTTACATCCCTGGAGAGACAAAAGCCGTCGTAGACTTTCCGTCCTCATCAGTCAGCAGAGTGTAGCCGAAGAGTCTGGGTGCTTGGGCTGCTTTGTTGTTGAATTGGGGGGGGGTGAGACAAAGATCAGGGTTTGGCTTCAGTTAAATTTAGATTTGAAAAGGCAGTGTGGATTTTTTCTTTTTTTTTTAAGTACTTCACAAGGCCAGAATAAATGCCACAAAGCTATGAAACAGCTAAGGCACCGGCTGCCGCACTATACTTCTAAAACACACCATTTTTTTGGGACACTTCAAAAAGGCTCCAATAAAGATTTAAGAGAATTTAAGAATACATCAATTCTAGAGCCGAATGTCCTGCACGTGGGAGAGAAAACAAGGTTATCCTTGATAGTCAGTAATGACAAAATGCTTGTGTTGCTGCAGCTAATGATAGCATCTTAAATACAAGATTAGACAGCCAGGGACTTAAACCAAAAGTCTTTATGGAGCGTAATGTGGCAACGTGCAGGATTACTGTTGTCTAAGATAAGACTGATAAAATGTGTAGACTATTTACATTTAAATTTTACATGGAATATAAAATATCGCAATCAGAAATAACTGTAAATTAGCTATAAATCAAGTCAAACTCGGTGGTAGAGTTTGATATAAGGGACTCTGTGTCCTAGGAGGTTCCCAACAGTAGTGGAATGCAATAATGAACGTGATGTAACATAATATTAGCACAACCCTTGAAAACTGCATATAACACTTACTGCAGGGCCACCTGACCCTTGCATTAACCTCCGTCTGAACAGAGAGCGAGATATATGCCACACAAACACAATTAAACCAGTGGGCTGAAATACATCACTGGAGGCAAACACCTGTATCCTGACACATTGAGCAGCTTCCTCTCACATAATGCTGCACATTTGTCACCCCCGCTCCCACCTACGTGCTCTGCCTCTGATGTTCTGGGTAGTTCAGGCTCTTTGGAGTGGCAGCCTCACTTTTACAGCAGAGCTTTAGCAGAGGGCAGCCAAGCTGGCTGTGGGATGTGTTCATTATTCAATAAACATTTTATGAATTCTGAGTTATGAAAGCAGTTTGTTTTCTTCTTTTTTTCAGTGGGATTATCTTTTGTGGCGTTGAGCTGCAGGCTGGAGATAAACTTGGCATTCCAATGATCAATTATCCCTGGACACTGATGGCGGCGTAAAACGGGATTTTCAATATTCTGTCCAAACGATTCGCCGGTTTGTAAATCAGTATGAGAGTGAAGTGCACATAATTTGATTGGAGTGGGTTTGAACTGATTGGGAACTTTGTTCTGTATTACATGCATTAGTTTTTCCCTTGATTGAAAAAAAATCTAGCCTGTTCCAGCACCACTTTGAAATCTATCACTCGGATTGTTTTTTTTTTTTTCTTTTTTTTGAGGGGGGGTAGTAAAGGTGAAATAAAGCGCCATGCACGGTACGGCCTGTAAAAGTTTAATCTTTGTTATTTAAAGTTACGAGGAAGCCCAAACCATTGGTGCGATTCCAAGGTTAGGTAGACTTCTGGATATGCATTAGCCAAGAAGGTGGATAATCCCCTAATCCCATCCCTACTTGCATGTTTTTGAAAAACAAAGTGTGTAACTTGTGATCAAAACATGACATTTTTGATATTTTGGTCAAATCAAACTCCAAAGTCCAGTATGTAAGATCTTAAGAAGATTAAAAAGAATCCTTTATTAGTCCCCAGAGAGGAGAAATGACTGTTTTTACTCTCTGTTTACTCACACACACATCAGTCATACATGAATATACACACACAGAACACGTGCACATGCAGTCACTGAGGGAGAGGTGTCAAAGTGAGTAAGCTGCCCTCAACAGGAGCATTTGGGAGTTCAGTACCTTGCTCAAGGGCACCTTGGCATTAGTATTCCTTTTATAGTGTGTGATATTTCACTTCCCCATAGGAGGATGATATTTATATTAACTCTGTGTGTCCATGAGTGCTAGAATGTTGTTTCACCATGATTTAGAACCTTAAACAGCCAAACACACTTGAACATTTCAGAGAATCTGCTTATCAATAGTGCCACTTACTGCAGCTATAATTATATAAAAGATTATATACCACATATGAACTTTGGGACGTGTTTGTTACTGCTATTACATCGAAGAGATAATCTGTGTTTTTGTGCTATTTCTGCCAAAAGCAGCAGGCCGATAACCTGATTTGCTCGTAACTTTATATTTGGGGGACACCGATGACAAATACCTTCCTACAAGGCCTTGGCAGCTGCAGCCCATATATTAGTGAAAGGTCACCTTGGCACCATCCCCATCTCATCACAAAATAGTGTTTAGTACCCTTGCAGCGCAGACAAGGCCATGCTTCATCCTGCCATATATCTGGCATCTCTCGGTGTATCAATATGAGAAGTAGAAACTGATAAACTGCGCAGTGTTCTGCAGAAACAATAATATTTTCTACAGTGGATAAAAAAAAAAAAAAAAAACTGTCTGATCTGTTTCACAAGAGAGATTACACTATCTGTGCCCCACACGCATGCAGACACAGACGTATGCATGGAGCCAGCCAGCCCAACAGACACAGAAACACTCATGCAGGCGAACATCTAAGACAAGTATAATGTTCTATTAAATATTGATATGTTACAGGATCATAGCTTATGGCATGAAACCGCATCTCGCGAGTTTTACAGTATCGACAGATGAATGTATTCCGAACGTGGGTGTGGGCCTTATAAAAGCTGCAGCACACAGCAACTTTAGATGTTCAATAAAAAAAAGTAACACTAAAATATACAGTCGTAAAAGGTGCAGGTTGACGAATGTCTGTTACCTAGCAACAATGACCTCAAGCAAACCCAAACAATAGCTGTGGCCCGTGCTCTGCAGGCAAGTGTCAAATAATTTGTCATGATAAAGCGTGTTGAGGCAGGGCAAATTCAGAAACAAATAATCATGGGAGCTGTTTCAGCCACCACGAGCTATTGCTTCTGTGGGACTGGTTCCAGATAGGCAATAATCAAAAAACTATAACAAATGGTCTCAGATTTTATGGTGCCTAAGTGTATCGTCCCAACATACACCAGTGGCAGAAAGATTTCAGTTTCAGCGTGTTGGTGTAATGAATACATATTTTATCTAATTAGTTTGACACTGATGAATATCGTGTCCTCATCTGTGTGTGTGTGTGTGTGTGTGTGTGTGTGTGTGTGTGCATACAATTGAGTGGGAGGAAACATTTGTGGACCTGAATGCTGATAAATTACAAACAATTTGTATGAGTAAACTTGAACTGGTGCGTGAGCCTGCCTGCATGTATGTTTGTGTGAGGACGACAGAGGCAGAGAGATGGAGTCAGGGAGGGAGTCAAATCTGATCCTCCCCAGTGACTCACCTTCAATCATTGCCTTCCCACAAGAGACCCAGTGACTTCACTCAACAAGAGATTTTGTTACCGCCTCGCCTCCCTGTCGTCGAGGAAACAAGAGCCTCCCCAACCAAATACTTACCAAAAACCTTTCCTTTTGTCTGATTATTGACTATTTTCACAAACTGATCTGGTTGTGTTAAACTGAAGTATGATTGAATATATTGCATATTTTTTTTAGTGATTTTCCTAATTTGCTCCGTCAAAAGAAAGACAGAGAGAAACTAAATCATCGCTGTAGAAAGGTGTTTGCGTGCAGAAAATTGCCTTAACTATGAACCCCTGCGTCATTTGTTATCATTGTTGTTTAAATTACTTTAACTGCACATTTTTGTGGACAGGCACCGCTTGCACAAGTTTATTAAAAGGGAGTATATATATATTATTAAAAGTTTATTAAAAGAGTATATAACAACCTCTATAATGCAGTCATGAACAATTAAAGCAAATAAAATACTGGGTTGCAGGCCGATTTTTTTTCATTCCTTCACTTAAGTCTGAAGTGAAGAAACTTAAGACAACAAGTTCGTGCTTACAGAAACATTTTCATAGTGCTCTCAGTAGCTGTCAACACAAGCAGAAGGTGCAGAGTAACAGAAAGATGAATCTCAGCCTGCTTACAAAATACAGATGGTCCGGTCTGCAAATGGAGACATGAGGTTGGAGAAAGACGAGAAATAAAGAAGGGCTGGGGGGAGTGGTGGTGGTCGGGGGGCATGATCATCCAAGTTGTGGCAGCGAGTAGAGTTGAATGAGCGCAGAGTGTGCCTGAATTAAAGAGGAAGATAATGGGATAGAGCGAGGCAACAAGATGAAGAGCAGCAATCGAGGTGGAGTGAGAGAACACGAGGAAGATCCAGTGAATAGGCAGAGTGGGCTGAGCTGAGCGAAAGAGCTGTTTACCAGAAAGAGGAAGGCAGCCAACGAGAGAAAGAGACTGCAATGGGAGAGAGGGACTTAATCGATGTGGGTGAGTGGGAATGGGAGAGGAGGTGGTCGAGAGTGAAGCAGACAGTGACAAAGTGCACAATGGGTAGAAAATAAGATAAAGGTATGCAGGAGGCAGAGGTTGTGAGGGAGAGATTCTCCACCAACAAATGGCAGGTGTTTAAGGTAAAAAAAAAAAAAAAAAAAAAAAAGGGTGGGCAGGCTTTCCCACGTTCCTCCAGGATGCTGTCCTACAGCTGACCGCAGGCCGGTCAGGATGGATGAGGCCGTGGTCGCGACTGCGTGGGGCATCAGGCACGATGAGCTCTGGCGATGGGGACATTAACAAACCGTGAAATTAAAGCTGCCATGCTGCGGGGACCCTGGACCATGCTTTAACCCACCCGCCATCGCTATCACACCTCAGGGGCCTGATTGGAGCAGGAGGGAGGCAGTGGGGTATTGACAGGGTGCTGTAGGGGGGTAATAGAGCTTACTGTACTGCTGCAATGATGTGTGCAGAAAGGACAGAGGAGGCTCTAATCACTTCTGCATGACAGCATGGCTCTGCTGGTACCACAGGCACGCCATCACACAGCGGCGGAATGTTCAGAGAAAATGGCACTTTCTCGTCTATGTGTGTGCACAAGTGCACCTCCATATCTTTTTTTCTCAGGATAGAGTAAATTTCTGGCATTGATCTTGCCATCACCATGAGGGTGGGCATAATCAATTGTGTCAATGAAATCTGTTTTTTAGGGGTTTTTTTTTCAGTTTTAGACCATAGTTCTATTTACTTACACATTGTTTTGCAGCTTATTTTCTCGTTTTACATTTTCCCCCATTTTTTTTTTTTTAACCTTTTGTGGAGCATTAACCAAAAGTAGTTGATTTGTCGTTTTCTCACTTGTTGCATCATGTGATATGAAGGCCTGGGACTATAATTGGATGCTTTAAACAAAACAAGGGCGTCTCTATTGACTCCGTTGTGGTTAGACTTTGTAGACAAAGGAACTCATTGATTTCATGAACCGCCAAACAAGGCATCAGTCAAAAAGGAAGAAAAGTATTTATTTTATACCGTAAGATTTTAAGTTGTCAAAATTTTCATTTTTTTTTTTTTTTTCAAATCAAATGGGTTTAACGCTGTTCCTTCAGGGTGCCGCACACCTAACTACAAAGCTCAAAATGAAAAAAAAAGGCATTTTATCAAAATAACACAACATTAAAAAAATGGTGTACTAGTCACCATTCACCATTACTGTATAGATATACTGCTGAAATAAGTCTCTGGTCCTTGTTTCTAGAGTAGCATCAACACAATTTTCCTTATAGATTGTGAGAATGTCCTCTTTATACCTTATTTGAATCTGAGATGGTGTCACCCTCTTCCTCTATGTTCATCCCTACTCTTTATGAGAAGGGAAAGATTGGATGTCAGCGGTATATTTTGCCAATGCACGCATCAGAAGAGCACTAAGGCTCTGCTGAAGTGGCGGCTGGGTAATAACCCTGGTGTGAGGCCTGGTGGAGGACATCATCCGCAGGCTCTGTGCAGCTGTCAGGAGCCATTTACCCCAAGCAGATTCTCGCCTAATGGAACATCTGAGTCAATAGAAACAATCAACACTGCCATTCCTGAAAGCAAGGAAATTATTTTAGGTTGTCAAGGAAAACATGGCAAGGGTGTTTGACGCTATCTGGTGAGAAATCTGCTTGACATGCACTTAGCCAGACAACCTATTACAGCCTCGATCTCTCGCGTTTTTTTTCCTGGTCTGAATACTTTGCTGATTGCTGCATCGGACTCGCTCTCAACCGACCATTGTTCGAGCATGCATGTGATGCATTTTGATCACTCTTGGTGGGCTCCTGGTGGGAAGCAGGAATCTATGTCTGTGTTGGATGAGGCGCAGACATTATCAACAACTGTGTTTTTACTCCCACCATACCTTAATGAACCACTCTCAGGATCCACTCAATATCTCTTCAGCGAAGACCTCCATTGTGTCTCCATAAGGTCAATAGCTGGACAGTGTGTCTTTGAGAGGCTTTCTGCCTTACTCCAAGACTCTTAATGGTGTTCAATGGAGAGCCCCGCACAGGATTCCCAAGGGGCCATTCCCAGATATCCGTCCATGATACCTAATCCGGGCCCATTAGCTCTTCTTCCAGCCATGAAAGCGTACAGCTCCCTTGCATCTAAGGAATTAAAAATTAACCAGCTAATATCCATTTGTCTGATGGGATGCACTGCGCGGTTGAAACAGCAGATTCCCCAGTGGTGGTCTGCGAGGGATGACTTGTGGAACCCAATCTGCTGGAGGGAAAACGCTGACAAAGATGGCAGGAAGAAACAGAGGGATAATGCCTGTCCATCACATCCATCACAACCCAGGCGCGTCAGTAACATCTGGCTACCGCAATAGAACTAGAGTCCATTTTTAACCTTCACTACTGTCAGTAAATTAAGTCTCAGTTGCCATTTATCTAATAAGTTGTCGAGTCAGGAATGATTCCATTGTAATAAACACACAGTTTAGTTTTCAGTCTATTATTAGGGAATCCCATTAAAGTCAATTACATTCCTTCCTACTTTATCATTGTTGAGTTGCTCTTGAATGCATACATTTAAAACCAGACCTAAATTCCATGTGGCAACATACTTTTCCAATGAAGACAGATGCTGACTCCACATAAAACATTAACATTCTATACTCAGAAAAAACAAAAAACAAAAACACTACAAAAAGACCCACGTCCATTGTGCAGCGTACAAACCAATTTATGCTACATTGTCTCCTATTTCTTCTCAAAACCCTGTGCTCAAGGGGCCTCGCCAACCTGCTGGATACCATGCATCTTTCTTCTATTGCTGAGTGGCTAACTACACTAGTAGTTATATATATAAAAAAAAAAACAAAGTAGGAGAAGAGAAAAACAAAGAGGCGGAAAACAGCCGTGTTTCTCTGCCCCCATCACTCTGCAGGAATTTTATGCCTTTGATTTCTTCCATTTTCAATAACCAAAGGCTTTTTCACTATTGCCTCTCAATGAGGTTATATGTCCTTCATCCAATTCCAACCCACCGCTCTCTTTCTCTGGCTGTCTTTTGCTTTCTGTGCTTTCTGTGCTTTCTCCTAATTTTTCTGCTTTCACGTTTTTTTAACGTCTGTGATGATGCTATGTTTTTTCTAGTGACTCCGCCCTATAAGGGAGAAGAGTATTTCTGATATTTTTTGCTACTGATACAGTAAAATTGCTATTTCTGTAAACTGGTAGTATTTGCAAAATAAAGGAAAACATATATGAAATGAGTTAGTAGTAAAGTTGAAAACTACTTCACCAGTGAGTAAAAACAAAATCATTTTGAATTTTATGATTTCTCGAATATGTAAAAAAAAAAAAAAAATCCTTAATTATTTTTCACTATGTGCCGCTTTTAGAATGAAGGTGAATGAGTCCCCGTGTTGATTGAGTTCAAACCTTTCAGCTCATTTAAATCACATCTACAAATAAATTTCTGTTTTCCTCTCAGTGCTCTGGGAGACCCAGTGCAGCGACTCACCACCAACCCCCCCACCAAAAATATGTAGCCAGTCCTCATTTTGTCCAGCTGATGAGATGGAAACACCGACCGCTGACATCTCCGGCTGCATGTTGGTTAATGACACAAGGAGCTCTGTATGTTCTCATCATTAACTTCCATTTACTGTCTTCCTGCCTCATTGAATTTAGCGTTAATTGCCCAACACTTATGAGATGAAAGTATCCTGGTCTGGTGTCTGTGTAAGGTCCCCTCATTAGAAATGGCCATCAACTATCTTTAACTTTCTCTTTAATTTTTGTGGATAGTTAACTAATGAAGGCATTATATTACGTGTGATATTAGGAGAGATAATGATAAAGATACATATGATGATCAAGACCAACAAATGTGATGCTTTTGAAGATTTTGGATAGAATATTGGGGAACAAATGCAAATGTACACATGAAACTGTGCTATTTGTAATTCAACAAATAATTAAAAGAAAAATGTTTCCCAGCTAAATATAAGGTTGCTTTTAAAGAAAAAAAAAAAGAAGCATCACATTCTAGATCAGAAAGAGTTTGTTGTAAGGCTCACAGTAAATAATGGGCGCCAGCTTGACAGAAAATTCATTCCTTTCCCCCAATTATGCAAACAAGTGACTAAGATGACATCACAGCGCGTATTTATTGAATGAGCATTTCAAAGATTATAATTTTATATTGTGTTACCAGACTTGATATTGGGAAACCGAGACAGCATTTTAATGTCGGCAATCTACCTCCGAATTCTGGCCCCTCACCAACCTCCACAGCTGCCATTTGTTATTTGCGGTGCCGTCCAAATCAAAGTTGACAGAGTTCAGTGCCATCGATGCACAAGTTGGAGATTCATGTAAAGCATTAGCCAATGATTTGGCACGAGGCCGCGTATGACAAACTGGATTCGGTTTGTTTTATTGTCCGCTGTACATAAATGGCACACAACGCTGCCATAAGTTGGATAAACATTGTGCATTCATGCAAAAGTTACAGCACCTCAACTTGGACGATGCTTATGATGTGGATGATGTGGGAAAAAACTTACTGTACAACACACATTTTTGCTTGAAAATAACCCTCTTAGACATTATACATGTTATAATAATAATAACAATAATAACAATAATAACAATAATACTAATACTAATACTAATAATAATAATAATAATAATAATAATAATAATAACTTCCACCATATACTCAGTTGTGAAAGTTGAAAAATCATGTAGCACTGTTACACACTTCAACGGCATATGAATCCACTTCCAACAGGCAATGTAGTGAAACTCAGCATGTCAACTGTCTGAGTCTGCTGGAGAAAGTCAAAAATTGTCAAAAATGTGTATTTTGTGTTTGAAGTGCCTTTGTGGATCACAGAAAAAAAAGAAAGGCATTAACTCAGCTTTTAAACCACCAAGTACTAAATTAGAGGCCTTTTGGAGGAAATTAATTTCTTTACAAGAAATTGGTTTTCATGAGCAGTAATGATGGCTGGACATTCCCACAGTATTTATACTTGTGGATAATTGTTTGAACAAATGAATAAATGTTGTCGATAAACCTATCAGACCTTCCAATGATATTTCAAGGTGATGACATCATCACCTGGGCTTACCCAAATTGTTTAAAGGCATAGTAATCTCAGTGTATGCAGTGTAACTGCTGATGCTCACGAAAATAATAAAAAAATTGTCGTTTTTGGTGTATGCAGTCATGAAAAAGAATTCTCCCTTTCATTATTCTGGCATTTAGCAAATAGAAATAATTTTGGATAATCCTAAATGAACAAAAACAGGGAAAGTTTAATCTGATGTAATCTTTGACATTGAAGAAAAAAGCTTATGTGCTTTTTTATACAGTGTATGTAAAGTTTTGGTTTCAACTGTATAACATTCAGTGAATCATATTGCGCAACCTGATTGATTTCACAGAAAGAGAGGGGCGGCATAAATAGTGTAATCACTCACTCACTCACTCACTCACTCAATCAATCAAGCAAGCAAGCAATCAATCAATCAATCAATCAATCAATCAATCAATGTTTTAGCAGTAGGGCATATATGGTTGTAATATGAATCAAAGCATCAAAATGTGAAGAAAGGTTGAACCTTAGCACAATAATAAACCATAAAAGAATGACCAAGTCAATCTGTTGACGCAGAATTAGTGAATAACACTTCCTGATCGTTTACATCATGCTTGAAATAAGAAAAATAAGTAAATTAATGCACATGCGTAAAATGTATGAACCACATTATAGTCTGTTTGACCTTTATTCCAATTAGGACTTTTACAACTGTTTAAAAGGCAGGCAGACAGGTAGATAGATAGATAGATAGATAGATAGATAGATAGATAGATAGATAGATAGATAGATAGATAGATAGATAGATAGATAGATAGATAGATAGATAGATAGATAGATATCATTCCTGGCATGAGCAGAAAAATGTGCAGCCTAAGAAACCAGACAATAATATACAAGACTTTTTTTATTCATTGCCCTAGACTGGCCTTGCCAGAGGGCCCTTTATCATCAGAGAGTTCTCTATTAGAAGACTAAAAGGCACAATTATTTAACTTACACACACTAAGACTCTCCGTGGGGTGCTGAAAGCTGATAACTAGGCCTGGAATCGGCCGCTGGTGATTTCTACCAGCATTATTGACCATCTGCACACGTTCCATTGTTTGCCACCCACATAGCAGTGTACTATCAAGACAATGCCCTTCCTGATAGAAACGGCAGAATCGAATTCCTGGAATATCGAGTCACGTCCAAGGTTATGATTTATAAATGAACAGAACGCTATTTCCCTCATTGTGGTACACCCGAGTAGTCCATTTTTCAGCACATAAGATCGATGTGCAGGCATATGGCACATGAGACTCTTGGTGTGGAGTGAGTAGGTTGCAGTGAATAGAGCATGATCTGCATGACTGCTGAATTGTGAGATATTTGTGATAAGATGAAACCTTGATTAATCTGCTCCTATCATGAGAAGGGTGTGCCAGGCTTCACTTCAGTGGGAGGTCTGCCAAGCTACCAATTGATTAGGGCAGAAGGCGAAGTAGATTGGCTGTCAGAATCCTGAAGACTTTCCGGTTCTTATTACCTTGGGGGTCACGGTGTCCATGCCCCCACGTTTAGCCGAGTCGCCTGAGTGCTCAATGCACTTACAGCCAAACTGCACAATAAGTAGGCTCATCTCTTTTATTTGTGCTGCTTTACTTAAATCTACGCTTTTAATGCTTGTTGCTTGTACATTTTAAAATGGATATTTCCAGGCAAATTGGAAAATGCTACTCCAGTAATTGCATTTTTATTTGGAGGGCATGATTTTTTTTTTTTTTTCAAACTTTCCCAACATGAACAGTCATTGTAACTAAAAGCTCTTGTTATACATGTGCACGTACATGGCAAAGAAGTGTTTGGACTATTCCCTACAACCGTCTCCAGAGGCCACATAAAAAAATAACGTTTCAAATATTACTAAGAGGGCCCCAGACTTGGTCTGCACATATAAATTATAAATTACAGGGTTTGTGTCGAGCTGTTTCAAGGTGAGAGCAAGGATGATGATGAGAAGTGGGGCTGTCTTTTATTTGTTCTAAAGAAGAAAAAGGGGGATAGGGCAATAGCAGTATTTATAAATGTTCTATTCCCAGTGATGATTCATGACTTCCCTGGATGCAGGAGCTTCAAATGTAGGGCCTGGGGAGCATCTCAATTTGCTGGAGGGGCTTTCCACAAAAACAAAACTAAATAAAACAAACAACAACAAAAAAACAAACAAAAAATAAAGAAAAAGAAATTGATCAGGATATGTACTGGAAGACAATAGTTATTGTAGTCATGTATTCGTCATTCAACATCCAACTTTAAATGTCAGATCTCTTCAGGGAAAAATAAATAAATGAATAAAATAATCACAACATCAACAGGATCATGGTTCAGAGAGATTGATGATGGCACGATTAACAAACAGAATCAAATGTTGCAGGAATGAAGAATGAATGGCTGCGAGAGTGACCGAGTGGATCCCAACATTCTGCTGACCGACCTGTGTCGGTGTGTGTGTGTGTGTGTGTGTGTGTGTGTTTCTCCACAGAGGCAGTCAGAAGCTTCACCGATCGGGGATAGACGGAAACGCAGGAGCTCTCTACCTTCCGCAGCTCCTCCTGGGGAGACTGGGAAACGCGCTCACGAAACTGACAAGATAGTCCAATTTTTCCGCGCAAACGGAGAAGTTGTCCCCCGCCTGCCTCCCTCCCCCCTCCCTCCCCAACTCCCCAGCAGACGCCGACGACGCCAGTTGAGCGGAGCGGATCTTTGGCAGCGACGCGCAGGAGTTGCCACGAATAGATCCGGTAACAGCGAGCTCGTCTGGGATAGGACCTCGTGCTTTTCCCCCGGCAGCGGACCACAAGCGTCTGCGGCTTTCCCCCCGGCTGGCTCTAACTCTTTGGGTTCCGAGGTTGTTACTTTCGCGAAGTGGATTTTTTTTCTCTCTCCCGGTCGCTTCCCTGCAAAACTGAAGACCGGGACCTTGGTCGAGAGAAATGCCAACGGCGGTGACAAAGAGGAGATCCAGTAAGTGTGATGTTATCTTTGCCGTACGTGCCCCGTTGAACTTGTGTCGCAGATTTTCGCGTCAGCTTTTTTCCAGGGTAGCTGTCATTTGTGTGTTTGTTTACCGTCTTATTGACGCTAAAACCAGTTGTTAAAAAAAAAAGCCTTAAATGTCGGCGAATGAATGGAAACTCAGGTCCCCATTAAATCGACATTCGGCTGCGGCTAAGGTCGCAGATTTTCATCCGCGCTAACTTCATATGTAAAGCTAACTTTTTTCCCCCCTTTAACGCAACTAACAAAGAAACACGCTCGGTCTCCATTTTAGCAGATAGAGAGGGTGTTGGAAGAAGAGGGAGGTCAGGCGTGTGTTTCAGAAGTGACTTATTTCACAAGTGGTTTTCTCTGGTGCGCAGAGTTGGGAGCGCAGACACTTTCAGCTTTGTCTTCGATCGAGCAGAAAATAAGCAAATAGTCACTTATGGCATTAAAAAATAAGACCAATGTTTTGCACGTCAACTCTGTGCTTTTTAATTGCTGCGTAAGGGCTCATGGTCGTTTTTTTCTGTGCTTGATGGAAAATGTCATTCATCTCACATGTGCGTATGCGAACATAAGCGATATGCTGCTTTATTTTCTACTTCCATGTTGCCGCACACAGGTAGTGTGCATGAGTTTTGTGTGCACACCAGCTGCATAGATTGGAACGGGTCTCCCCGTTTAAATGGATCCGAATTGCTGCAGCTCTGACCACACGAACAGCTCTGATGTCATGTCTGCTTGCGGCTGATGCATCGTCACTAATCACTGCACATGCACAGCTCCGTGCGTGACGTTGTTCTTTTTCCTGACAGGTGCCTCATTCTCCTTTAAAGCCTCCTTTAGGTGTGAGACACATTAGAGTGCAGCTCTGGAATAGTTAAGCATCGTTTGACTGAGATTCTCAACACTGCATCAAGCCCTCAGCCCTGTTTGGTCCAATCCAGAAATTATTATTATTATTTGTTTAATACGGTAGGGTGACTGACGTACTGAAGTCACCTCATAGCCACGTTCATCAATACAGGCATCCGATTAAAGCTGCCAGGAGCAGAAAGCAGTGACCCAAGCATGAGCCCGACTCTAACAGGATGATACAGGGTGGGTGATTTTCTTGCAGTTGCATCAGAGGCTTTCAGCAACAGAATCCAAGGCCCTGCTGTTTGAGTTCTCCATACCTTCATCTCCTACCTGCTCAGAAGGAAATTTGGTGTTTGTCTTCTGCGCATGTGAGTGTTTGTATGACACAGCCTTGTAGGCTGTTTTAAAATGAATACTACTCAATGGAGTCTAACCTACGGCAGAAAAAAATATATAATAACGTCTGGCTGGCAGGCTGTTTATGCAGTAGCACAGATTAGATTCCACGCAAATAAGTGTAGCATTGCTATGGTTTCTTTGCAGGATTGAGAGCAATTATGACCTTTTGCTAATTACTTGGACTGCAGAGTGGTAGACAAAGGACCCCAACATTACTCCTATTTTTTAAATCAAGGTGTTGGAGGACTACTTCTCTTTCATATGTATGTGTTTTTGTTGTGTTAGGGATTTGCAACGAGGCCTTGTCTGAGGCTAGTGGCCAAAACATCTACCTTTAGTTCCCTAAAATGTCTGCTCTGGACACCAGTGCTGGAGAAACTAGCTTGGCTGTAACCACACTGGAAAACCTCCTGGCACATCCCAGGCCTAGCTGACGCTTTCTCATGCTTTCCATATGGTACGCTGTCTGTAATTTCAGAGCCTCGGGGTTCTAATGAGAGGTCTGCCCATTGTGCGTCGGTCTGTGGTGGGTGGAATCAGCATTTCTCGGCTTTATAGCGAATTCAAGCGGTCCTGAGATTCCTCGGTGGCCCAGGCTCAGGGCGTTGGCACGGGGGGGAAATTGGAGAACTCTTTTTTTTTAACAAGGCAGACTAGTTCAGGCTGGTTGCAGTGTAACACGGGCTACATGAACCACATTCTACCTCCAAGCGAAGCCAGTTTTTATCCTTAGGTGGAGCTGTGCTGTCGTCAGCTTCAGAAATGGAGGATTAGGCATCCTAATGCTTCCCTACTGAGTTTACACTGATGACACTGCTCCCAGCAGCTATTGTACTCCGTAGCATCCCATCTCCGCACGGAGAGAGGGAGCTCTCGCCAGCACGCTGGGTGGATTTTCAACAATGCGTCCTCCCTAACGTTAGCAGCACGCATGTAAAAGAGCGATTCGCCACTCTCCGTGAGTGTATTGTCAGAACAATCTGACTGCCGATTAAAACCAGGTCTCCCATTTCCAGTCCAGTGGTGCCATTAGAAACCATTTACAGTGATGTTTTACAGGGCACCCCTGCAGCGAAGGGAAGTGGAAACAGACTCATGACCCAAAACTGACCTGTGCTACCACAATACGACTGTATTTATTGTCCAATCTGTTGTCTCACTGCTTTTGTTTCAGTGTGCGCAGAGTACTGATAGTATCAAAGGTCAAATGTTCATCTCTATAGGTAGTTAAGGTTTTAAGGCATGTCTTGGGTAAATCCCAAATGAAGTCCAAATTCTTTACCAGCAGATTTATATCTCAAATACATGTTGTGCCATGATGTGTTTGCTCTGTGCCAGGCAGTCGCATCTATGCCAGCAGAAGCAGCTTTAATTACATTTTTGCCACTGAGGCCTTAAACTGCACAATTCATTAGAGAGACAAAGTGTGGGTAAAATGCCAGAGCTTTAGACATCTTTAGAAAAAAAAAAATGCTGAGACAAATCAATGAGTAGTGTTGGAATGTGGTGGCAGATCCTCAAAAATATCAGCATATGCTTAATGTCACAGTGCCCAAAGGGTTAACGGCATCACTGCAGAGATATCAAGGACTGACACGGCGAGACGCTCACATCTCAAAATCAAAATATTCCTTTTCTGACGTGATTATTGTTGTACAAGTCTGGAGGCATCTGTCTTCTCGAAAACATGCAGGATTGGAAGCAGATTATGCTTGTCCCATGGCGCCCAAATGACAGGGGAAGTTAAACAACAGTGACGTCTCTTTTTCTCTAAATCAAAATCGGTTCACAATCAAAATGCAGATTTTGTTGTGAGCTCTTTTATATGGAGGCTGTTTACTGTCCGCATTGCCGTGAGGAGAGGAGCGGGCGTCTACTCGTGCATGTCAGGCTAGCCAGATAAGCTAGCAAACCTTGCACCTGAGGCAGTGAAGATGCTCAGAATGACGCAGAGTTACAGCGTGAGATTGTCATGCTGACTGAATATGTTTCTTTTTAATGGTTTTATGGGGTTAGTTGGTCGGAAACCAACAGGAAACGGCACTAAACGCCTTTTGTCCTTTATCTTGGTTAACATTAACAAGCTCATTATTTTTGTAAAGTGAGTTTATTAAAGTTCTTTCAAAGAGCATCCTAGAACAAAACCTGCTCCAAGAATATCTGACATAAGTTTGAAAGTGCTGCTCAATTTTTGATGATCAGAACAAAATAGATGACTAAATAGAATATGTGCTTTTGATTTTGGGCTTTAAGAGCGCTTATTCAGTCCACGGCGCATAATTAAATCCATTTTAAATGCACATCCATGATTAAAAAAAAATCAAAGATCACTTGCAGGTGAATATTTCAAGCCCCTTCGGTTCATTTCTTGCTGACAGCTCTTTTTGAAAGGAGATTTTCAGATGGAGGAAACGAAACTTTCAGACAACTGCGAGATGTCATTCGCACAATGTGTAGTTAGCCGCCCACCGGCATGCATAATGAAGTCGGTAGTGAGACGTAGAAACTATTGAGATTCATCTGCTGTCCCTGTGATCTCAGATAGTCTCAGATGACATTCTATTCTCATCACGCAGGCCCTGTTACTGCCAAGCACACACAAATGGGCTGTATTTAGGTACAGTAACAGTGTTTTAAGCATGTTTGCGCATTCACCCTACCAGACTGATCGCTCAGTCACAACTTTAAGCTGCCATTTTTTTTGTGTGTTCAAGGCCAAATTCTCCTGAGCGTCAACTCATCATTGTCGCATCCCTTGCCCTTTAAATGTTTGTAAAATCATTATTTATGCTGTTGCATTACAGCTCAAGTTAAATAAGTAAGGGGTGTGTTAGGCTGGTCTGATTAGAAATGGCAGTGGAAGACCACCCGCGTGGAAATAATTTGTTTTCCTCCAAACATAGTATTTAGCGATTTGTGGCTCCTTACTCATTATGAGCGTTTTGGCAGCGTTGGGGAAAAATGATTTTCATCAAGGTAATATTTCTTCTAGGTCTACAGGGTATGCAGACATGGATTAAATGATAGAATGGCTGTCTGTTGGTATGGTTCGTTATAGTAGTGGATCGTTCCATTTAGTCTGACTGAATGTGTTTGAGCTTTCACTGTTTCACATTTAGTTTAAGAATGGAATGTAAAGCTTCATCCAGAGGAGTGATTTTTGCTGTAGCGGCGGGTTATATCACCACTTGTCGGGATTCTAGCAGATGCTGCATTGGTTCTCGTCTCAGGTTACAGTCCGGGAGACACTTTCATCACAGCTTGCGAGTTGGTAATTGTGCCAGGATGGCAACGGAAAACACGCGGCATGTGTATAAAAAAAAAAAAAAAAAAAAAAAAAAAAAAACTCAGGGCCTCGGAAATGCAGCTGCCCAGTCAGCAAAAGTGCACAAATGACACGGTGTATTACTTCAGACAAATGGAGCGACAGCTCGCTGGCAGGTGCCATTAATTTCCAACCTTTTCTTTTTCAGCTTCTCATAATTAGAACACACAAAAACCATACCAACTGTTTCAGAGCAGTACATGCGGATGCTAAATATTTCTTTACATCAGCTTAGTACAAACGTGTTGCGTAAACCATCTTATTTACTGCCGGTATTCACGATCACCATGCAGATATACTGAAACATCTGGGGGCAAAACTGTTGCTGATGTTAGAGCAAAAAAAAAGTAGGAGTTAGTGAGTTTTAGCTTGAATGCTTCAAGGGATGTCAGCCGTAATAGCTTTTTCCCCCCCTCCGTAAAAGCTTCTTTTCTCAAGGGAATTTGTGTCCGAGCCATTACCAGTTTTAGCGGAAATATGTTATACAAGCACAAGGACAATTTTTATTTATTTTTTTGTGCACTTTCAGGTGCAAAAACTATATCCAGTGATCAGTCAGTGGTGCTGAGACATTTATGACTTGTAGTATACAGATGCAGAGGTTCATGATTGACTTTTGGATCTGGTGCAGTGTCTAAAGGGGGGTCTTTTTATTGCATATGAATAAAGTCCACAATAAAAAAAGGTGTTTTTGGGACATCAACTTTAACTGAAGTGTTGATACTAGCGGAACTTTGGTCACAGCTGCGGGCTGAAGCGCAACAGCGAATGGCAGAAAAGTGCATAGCACCCACTCTGCCCCTGCTGATGTTGCAAATGGATGGGGTTTTAGGGAGGAAGGGTGATGATTTTTGGCAGCAGGGGACAGAGATGACAGCTCTTCATCTATGGAGGGCTGCTCAGGGCCTTGGCTCTAAGCACCTCCTGGGTGCTCCTGACAGAGCCTTGATGCCATCATGGACCATTAGCGTTGACGACATGTCATCATGCCACACTCGAGCTCATGGTCAAGCAGAGCGGGAACAGTAAGTGAAGATGGCACACTTAGAAATATTGTTAGTTTGATAATGCTAGTCGAATTGTATTTTATCTTCTCTGTTTTCATTATTTTTGCATTTAGGCTTTGATGAGTTTATATGACACTTGTCAGATTATACTTCATTGGCAGTATTTCCACGGCCGTCCACAAGCCTGTCGTGGCCTGTGGTTCTGACTGTCTTAAATGCCACTGCAGGTACTGTTGGAGATGTTTTTCGGGATTCCCTGATTTGATTAGACCCGAATGTATGACACAAGTGAAGACAAGTGACTCCAATAAGTCCATGTAATGCAATAATTCAGTGACTGATTTCAGGCAAGAGCTCCGCTTTAAAGACTGTCCTCAGACTCCCGCTGAACCGGCAGTGAAACCTAAAAGGGAAAAAAATAAACATGTTGAACTTTTATTGCGATGTCTCCACGGTGACTGAAATGATAAGTTGATTCCTCTATCTTTTTTATATATATAAATATGGGCTATGATGATATAAATGACCCAATATGCATTCACACATTACTGACATTAATCAGACGTCCAATAAGTACATTCCAAGGTTAGACGCCATACCGTAGCGCTGGAAAAGAGTCCAATTTTCTGACTGGAGACAGGATGTAATGAAATATCACAGCGAGGGGTCATGGTGTAGATGACTGGGGGAGGGTACCGTGTTCCGCCCTGTAATAAACAGAATTTATTAGATGTATATTTAATGTTAATGGAGTGAGTATGAAAGTTGTCCGCAGCAAATAATTTCTATTTGTTTTACGGTTCTAGCTATTGAAGAAACAGCTTAAGATCATTCTCAGAGTCGACTTTTGAAAGCACAACGCTGTGTAAAAGGCACGAGTACGTTAACTGCGTCATATAATGACAGGAAACGTAGAATCCCGAAGGACAACGCCGATTCATCCACGACCGTACGCTTTATCTGATTCAGAAAGGATTTAAGTTGATGATAAATTTGAAATGCGAGGTAGGGAATGCAGATAAAGAGCCTCACATATTGAACCCCTGAAGGTAGAAACGGTCTAAGAGGTTTCATAAAAGGACAAATTACACATTTCCATAGATCAAATAAGATAAAGTTGAGCCACATTACAGGTCTTCTATATGTATTTACATTTCTGAAAAGAAAAGTTCTTATTAAAACGGCCTTACTGGATTGCAGCATTTCCAACACTCTAATGCCATTTTCTCTACACCCAATCTTTGTTGCTGTCTTAGCAGGAAGACACAGAAGAACTCTGTAGACACAGCAAGGTGAGCTCCATTCTGCAGCGCTTCTAAAAGGGCAGTGATTCATGAGGCTGGCTTTCCTGTCCCTGGGGCTGGGAGGAATAGCTGGCATTATCTGCTGCAAATGGGTTTGAAAATGCTCTCGGCCAGGTTGACCAGGGCACTGATTTATAGCGCAAGACACACTGAACGCCAGGGCTCCTTTTTTTAAGCATAGGTGTGTGCTCTATCCTCTGCTGCATGCATGGACACGCATATATGCTCACTCCACCCCCACCCATCCATCCACCCCAGTGCCCCCAATATGCGCATCTCCACTTGTGCTTTTTTAAGAAAAGCGAAATGTATGGCGTTTACTGGGAATGCTACTGGAAGGGGCAGCTTGAGCCTATCCTGAAAATAACACTTTAAACTCAAGTCTAGTTACAGCCTTTGACACACTTGGTGCGTTTCTTACTAAAACCTCGGTGCCTTCTGGTCCTGCAGACTTTTAAATTGAATCTTTCAGACGGGTCAATTTGAATTAATGACAGGATAAACTGAAAGTGTTTGGAGAACTTTAAATCAGTCCGAATGGTTCCGATTTGAAAATCATCAACTGTCACATTGCAATTTTAACAGCAAATAATATGTCCGATCCATGCTGAGTGTAGAAATGTTTCATAACCCTTTCAAATTAAAGGCTATCTCACATGCCGGCCACAGGGATGGTTTTATGCATTACATGTAAGAGGATATCATCCCGGTTATCAAATTAAGGAGATTACTGAGTGTAATAATTATAGAATAACCAGTGTGTTTTCACATCAAGCAGATCTTTCCCTTTGATTAAATGTTTTTTTTTTTTCTCTCATTGGAGCGCCTTGGCTGGGTAAAACCAGGGGTGGGAAAATCAGCTCGCAAACAAGGGGTTGCACAAACCGGATTTGACTTACTTTGTGAAGCGTTTAAAATGCAAGCTGACAGAGAATATTTTAACCCGCATCACCTGCTTCTAGTGGTGCAGCCTGCCATATTAGAAAACTCCTGGTCCTTTCTCACCATTGTGGAGGAGCCGGAGCTCAGATTTCGGCTCTCCAAGGAACTCTCTGGAGGATTAGCAGAAGTTGTTTGGGGGTTTTAATGAGCGACATCAAACGTCTGTGTGCCTTATGAGGTCTCAGCGTTATCTGCCCACCTATTATCCACCCTCTAAAGCTCCGCTGTGCTAACCCCCACACCAGGAGCTCTTTCCCAACTAAATATTAATGTCTCTAAATGTTGTAAGTGGATTATTTAAAAGCTGTACGCTGTTATCGGGTGGCATGGCTTCTTGACTGCATTTCTTCATGTCTGTTCATGTTGTTTTGCTCAGTTTTTACATTGTTGGCTAGCTTTCTGCGCTAACTTATCGCAGCTGAGTTAGCAACTCAACATGCTTGCGTTCATTTAAATGTTTGCTGGACAAGCTAACATTGTTTTGCTGTCAGTTATGTAGTATATGTGTGTGTGTATGTGTGAATATTTCTCGCTTCTGATGAGTCACAAAATCTTCTTTCTCCACCAGCGTCCAGCATTTCAAGGCCGGTATTTAAGCACATCAGAAATGACACGCCATGTTTCCTTTACAATCGATGGCTGCCTTTACAGAGAAATCTAACATCCTCCTGTGTAAATTTATAAGCCTTTTTGGGTCAAAAAGAGATACTGAAGATTTCTAAGCTTGTCTGCCATCACAATGAAGGTGCAAACTCATTATTATGCTGCAGGCAGTATAATATAAATCTTGTCCTCAACATTATATTTTGTTTTTGCTGCTGTACTTCTTGTTCCCTTGCAAGAAAGCACACCCATGAGTGAATCGCATGATGTTATCTCATCTGATATAATGGATAGCAATACGGCTCTTTGTCTGTCGGTTACACCAACAGAGTACTCGTTCTATTAAGGACTTTTTTTTATTATTATTATTTAACATTTTAAGGCACCTGGTGCTCTGTTGTTTTAACACTGAAGATCCTTTTTAATGTAAATTTTATTTTTTTTTATTTTTGAAAAAAAAAAAAACACTGTTATCATTGGGAGGTTTGTTCAATAACATTCTATTTATACGAACGGTTATTGACTTGAAAATTATGATGACTGTCACTATTGAGAATAATCATAGAATAATCTGATTTGCATAATAATTTGGAACGTGGTGTAGTAATATTTGATAGAAATACTAGTGAACAGAATCAAAAAACTGTCCATCTTCCTGTTCTCAGCACCGGCTGCTAAAGCTGCTGTAAAATCTGCTTCATTAAGAGCAAACCCGAACTTTTCATGATTTTGTATTTATTTATTTTTTAACATGAGGACGTTTATAAGTGCCCACTTGTGGTGAGATTACACAAGTAATCTCACCAGCAGGACGTGCTGCAGATGGAGGGACTTTTATCATCGGCTTTGTCTGCGATTGATCTGAGAATACAAATGCTAGAAAGTCCAGAATGCAAAATTACAACACTAACTTCATGTTTTACAATTTTCAGGGTGATCATGTATCACTATCTATTCACTGCCAGTTGCTGCTGTATTCAAGACTACGTTTACTCCCTCTGATTGGCTCCAGGAGTTCACGCCACTCTGTGATTAGGGGATAAAAGACCTGGCATGTGTCGGCTTTTCCTGATGAAGAAATAATCTGTGAAACTGGAAACACAACAGTGAGAAATTATATACTGATAAATTGGGGAATGTAATTTCCAGCCCATTTTTTAAATTTTTTTTACAATAATGGAATTCTGTCAGGTAGTTTTCACCAATATTGAATGATATCAGACATTATTTCTGTAGGATATTGTGTTTTCCCACATATATAGAGCAATTCCCAATAGCTGCAGAAACAAATGTTGAATGTTTTCCTTTTCTGTTTGTATGTGCGCAAATAATTGTGTTGTGTATGAACGCCTCCCTCGTTAGTGCTGCTTAACACCCGAGGCTACAGAGTGATATATATTTACTATTGCTTCATTTTTACTCATCCATCTTGTTATCATTTCTGAGCCCCTTTAAAACCACAATTTTCGTGTGTAGCGTGAATTTTGCAGTCGGGCTGGGTGTCTTGCAGCACCCTGTGTGGGTACTGATCCTCTTCACGGAATGCGATCTGCTCATCTGCTCTCAGAGTCTTAACACTTGACATTTACTTTATTGTTGGTATTGAAACCAACATTTCATCAAGTAAATAATTCAGTGTTCTGACCTTTTGCTATCTTGTTGACAATTTTGAATTTAAATTGGGCTTAGCTGTGCACGTTGTAAAAGTTTATTCAAAGAAAATGGTGGTAACGCTGGCCATGAGTGATTCTATTTTTGTGGCACCGCTGGTTTACAATGTAAACAGAGCGTTTTTGACTGACAGTTTGTGAAAGGTTTTTGTCTTGAACTGAAAAACATCTTTAATTTTTATTTGAGGAAATGGAGGATGGGCAGAACCGCAGCATTTAGATTAGGCATTGGGGATCACAGGTTACCTCACTATACCATACACAACATATTTGTGTGAAATTACTGGTAGAAAATGTTTTAGAAAGGCAAATTTGTCATCTGTACTTATGACATGTCCATAAGTACAGATATGAAATGTAAGTAATCTTAATGATCTTTCTGACATGTACAAGCTCAGAACCCTTAGTAAGCTCACTCCTCACTGACCAGAGCCACCCCTTGGTTGGTGAGTTTGTGTTGCTCCCATCAGGCCGCAGGTACATCCTGCCAAAATGCAGGACAAATAGATTAAAGTATTCTTTTGTCCCTGCTGCCATAGGTCTTCTAAATAACTGTTTGATTCAGTAATCTGTTTGTTCTATTTATTGTTGTTTTCTGTGTTATATGTTGTTACATGTGATTGCCCTGTTGACTGTTTTTGTTACTGCTGGCTGCAGAGAAGAGAGAAGAAAGACTCCTTGAACCTTGAACCTACAGATTTCTTAGCGTCAAAGAAAATAGAGTGGCACATTTGAATGTAACCATGGACGATTCACAAGACTACATTAACACTTTATGTATTTTATCGGGCTATGAACTTTCAATACTTTCAGAACATTCTGTTACTCGTTATTTGCATCGGGCCTTTTTATCATACATTTTGCTTTTGTAGTTTCAGAAAAGTTTTATTCCTTCCACTTGAGTCACTGAAAGAGGCATTGAGCACTGAGGACTTAATTGGAAGACTGTTTTTGCATAACTCTGACACTAATTTGACCACATTTCATTAGGGATTATTAATGAATTGCAGATGAAAATCTCTTTGTGATACTTATCAAAGTTATTTCCTGGTAAACGACAGCGTCGAGCGGCCACATGGCCAGGGCGCAGTAGGTGTCTGTCTTGAGGGTCTCCGCTCTAATGTGAGCACGTGCTGTCTGACATTAGCCGAAAGCAACCACGCCGCTGCCATTTGATGGCACGGTTTAACCAGATCTGGGTGTGATGCTGACACTAGATCAGGAGTAAGACCGTGCTTCGGAGGACCATTTCACTAACACCTCGCATCAGTACTCAGCCAGAAAAACTAGGATTCTGTTGCTCATGAAATTAGGATTAGTCGCTTTTGAAGATGGGGAAACTAAATTATGTAGTGTTTTGGCTGCTGTAGAAGTTATTTATCTTTAAATGCCAACAAAGATAAGATCCATTTGCAGGGTTCAACAATAATAACTTCCCTGTCGCAAAGAACCTTTCAGAGATAAAGTTGTTACTTTACCTCTCTTATCTGTAACAACCTTATTCTCATATGAGATTAGACATTTTGATATGGATGAATTGAATATGTTTCATTAAAATGTTTTTTTTTTTGGCGGGGGGGCATATTTTCAGCATGGTTTGTCTGTGGTCATGAAAACAAGAAAAATAATTAATCGGTGATTTAAAATCACCCTGTGGGTTAATTTACTGCGCTTGCAGATGTTGGTCCTAACTCTGCGCTTTCGTTACATATATTAAATCTTTATTTAATCATATTTCCATTCTCAGTCCAGTCCTGGGCATAATGTTGTATTCTTTTTGATTTTTGCATTATCCATTATTGACTACATTATAATAAGAATTGTGTTGTGGGATTGACAGCAATAGCTTTTCTTTGCTGACCTAATTTTAAAAGAAAGTATGTAATAAAAAAAGTTAATTATTATTTCATTTAATGTGTAATTATTCTAATTAAGGATAGCGTGTGTATTTTTTGCACATTAGAACTGTCATTTGCTTACACACTTTGGAAATTAAAATATAAAAGAAAAGATGACACTAAATCAGTGTCTTGTATAAAAATACAGAATAGGCTTTTGTAGTGTTTACGTAAATTAAAGTTAAAAAAAAAAAAACCTTCAGGCTAGCGAAAAACAAGGGCATAAAACACAGGTCAGCTAAACAAATATGGCACTGGTAGCTCCACGTCTTTCCTCATGCCATGGAGGTCCTCGAATGTATCCTCAGTGTCCACTGGCAGCAAACCCTTTTTTAACTGGATGGTTTGGTTGTTTCTGTAAACCTCAAGCTCCACCCAGGAGCTTTTTGGGGCCAACCCTGGAGCCTGGACTCAGCTAGACCTGTTAAAGTTCCTTTCAGTGGCTCTTCCTGCGATGAAAACATGCTCCAATGGCCCTGTAAAACTACCCCTGCAGTTCCTGCAGTGGAAACGTGCCTTATGTGGGCATCACAGCATTTCCTCACCCACAGATCAGGTGGAACCACCATACTGGTAAAACAGATGTGAAGACCAACCAGCCTCTCGAATAGTCAGCCTCCAGGATCGTCCACGTTCACGCTGAGCACGTTTACAGAAAGGCTTCTGTTGGTTTGGAAAGAGGGTTTACTCATGAATAATGAATGCGGAGAAAGGGCCAATTAAGAGTTGTTAAAAGTAATACTTACTCAGTTAGCCCAAGGAATGCTAAGGGACTTTCCCAGGGATTTTTCCCTCGAGAGGTTAACTTGCTCCGTAAAACAGCCCGTATGAAACGGCACAGACATGAATGAAAAGATTAATCCGATTAGTCAGTGATAAACAAATCAGTTTGTTGCAGTTAAAGAATTTCCAGTTTAATTTTAACATTTGTCTATGGTGTTGTTCTCTGTATTTTTAGTTAGAATGTTCTCAGTCTAAATTTCCCAGACCCACCTTGGCATGCACACTTAATTACCGGGAAACACAAATATCCCCTTTAATTCTTCCACTTGAACATAAAGGGATTTATTCTTTACTTTGAAACTTTTGTAAAGCTTCTTTTCCACCGATGACACATTTGTATTTCCAGTCACTGCTGCATCGATATAAGAGAATAAGATTGTTTTGCGGCATTAAGCACAAAGAATATGAGCGTTGTTCACTTGGGACACAGAAAGCTGTAACTCACGACACATCCTAATGGGCTTCTTATGCTTGAATGGCAAAATCTAACTTTGGAGTGAAAACACACGTTCTTGGCAACTAAAACGCAGAGCAATAAATATGTTATTGCCACATGGATGTGATAAAAAAAGCCCCCCTCCTGAGCTGTTTGCCATCAGAGATTCTTAATGGTATGTTTGTTACAATATAGGATGCCTCATGAACCAGTCCCGGACTTGTCCCATCAATCTAGTATGGGAGTGGCTTTCTTCACAGGCTGTATGCCATTCTTTTATTCCAGCCCTTTTGGGAATGATGATTGGATCCCAGTCAACCAGCAATAGATGGATTGGTGCTCAACTGGGATGATTGAGTGGCGCTGCTGTCTATGCATGGGTCCAAAGCGTTGCGAGCAGCGGTGCACGTCCGTGCATGCTCACTCTCTATGCACGCTGGTTTCTGTGAACAACAGCACATCTGTGTTACTCCATCTCCCATCTCATTGGAATTCTGAGTTTCCTCAATCATCACCGGTGCTGCCGTGCTCGCTCGCTGCTGTGCTCCCTGCCTGGCTGCAGAGCAGAACGGCGTTCCAGCAAACAAGTATTCTTGATTTTTGCCATCAAATTGTTATCACAACGCAGCTGAAAGTATTTCTGTGGAAATAAGCATTCTCGACGACATAAGAGCGGTGGTGGTGAAAGATGGGGGAATATATGGGAGGCATTAAAAAGATGTTCCTTGATCGTTACACGACGGGAGATTTTTGTCCGTAAAATGGTCTCATGTTAGTTTGCACTGAAAATTTATCCCGGTTTGTATGGCAGAATTTTTTTTTTTAAATGGCTGATCTAATGTTATGTCACTCATAACGTGCACACTGTGTTGCATTAGCCTATTCCTTTTTTAATGACTTGGTAATTGCTTTGTCCCAGGTTATTGAGATGACTGCCATGCACTATTACACCAATTTAATGGTGTGTAACTATTCATCTTAACAAAGCCATCAATCACAGGTGTTGCTATGGTGACTGAATTATCCATATGTAGATTTTGCAGTTAATTGTACTTTGTCGCGCCAAGTAAGACAATACAGCATTCAAATTAAAGCACAGGAGGAGGTCAGACTGTACTGGATGTTTATTTCCTGTCCAAGGATGCTCTTAATTAAAAAAAAAAAAGCCTTGAAACCTTCCGCTGTTTTCTTTTTTTGTACTCCCTCACTATTATTTCATGTTTTACAGTTTATATCTACTTTAAGCCCTGAAGGCCCACTCATACTTAAAAAAAGAGAATGACAGTGACATCCAGATGCCCCACTTGAGTAAAGAACTTATTTGTCAGTGTAAAAATGCTAAAAAGACCACATTCAAAGGTTTGACCTGCATGACAGAAACAACGCAAGCTACGACACATATGAACAGAGTTGAAAGAAGGTCTTGCTGTGTCAAGAAGTAGCACTCATTTCTTTTGGCTGGTTAGTCCGATCTGGGTCTGGGTTATGTTGTCAAAAATGCGATACTTTTTAAAATCCTGTTTAAAATAAAGCACATTGCACGTTTACATTCCGCTCATTCCTGCCCTTGTTTACGTCAGCTTGAAAACACAGATCGTTAATTAACCATGCACTGGTCAAAGAACAATGCCTTGCCACTGCCAAAAATCACTGCATTTGTTGGGTTTGAGACCCACCATTCTAAATGTATCATGCTGCATCTCCGGTGTGTGTGTGCGGAGTAAGAAGGCCTCTGTGTTCCGCCTTGAAAACACTTGATTTATGAAATAGTAGCCATATGCTGCGGAGCTCAGTCGCACATTTTGGTGCATAAACATCGTAAACGCCTAACAAATGGCAAAGCTCTCTGTTCCTTCATGTTGTCTCATAGCAGTTGCGGCGCAAATACAAACACTGTAATTCTTTTATTTTTAGAAATGAAGTTCAGTTTTCCAGATATTCTAGGAAAGTAAGTCATTTTCAGAGTAGTTCAATCAAATTATTAAAATAACATGCAAATTGAAATGCTATTTTGATTAAAAGTGTTTCATTACATAACTGCATCATGCCGGAATTAATTAACTTGACTGCTTTAATTTTCGGCATGTTTTTAAACTAAAGTGAGTTTATATTAAGTAGAATTTCTTTACCCACAAATCTTTCAATGACATGCACATTTATGCCACATCACATACGGGGCGGTTGGAGGGAGATTGTTGCTCATCTGCGCCCCACTTACATCCCACCCGTCACCCCTTGACCTCCTCGTTAGAGAAAGAGGGCAGTCTATTCGTGATGGACAGCATCTGCTTGTTTCCAATACCCACTGTGGGAAATATGGAGACAAAACCCCCCTCTCATTTTCCTTTTCACAGTCCCCCTTCATTTCCTCACCCCCTCCTTCCCTCTACACATCACAAACTGAGCATTGTATGATATCATATATCTTTGAATGGTTCGCTAAGAGTGAGACACAGCAGATGCAGATTTTTTTTTTTTTTTAACCATCTGACATGTTTTTCAGAAGGAAGTCAAATTGATCGGACACACTTTGCACGACTTTGGTAATACAACCTCCTATTGTGACGATTGTTCTCAGACATATTTTTATGCATTCCTGTGTGGATTTAGACACATTAAGAGAGATTTCACCTGTCAGCCTGATAGAGGGCTGCTTGGGCAATTCTTAATATGCCTGTGACGTTTTTGGTTTTTTTTTGTTTTTTTTTTAAAGACATCAGAAAACGTAACCTTTGAAGGTTTAAACCAGTATGGGCTTCTAAATAGACTAATAAATAGACTGGTTTTGAATTCAATTCATTCACATCTGTATTAACATCTCAAACGTTGTAGTGAGAAATTATAAAATCATCACAAACCAAACAAAGAACAGCAGCATCTGTACATCAGATATTCAAATGAAGAGTTCCCATATGCTGTTCTTTTGCTTTGTGTGTTTCCTGTTTCTACTCAGGCGTCTCTACTTTGGAGATGACTTCCTTTTATCTGCTGGAGCCTGGCTACCTTTTCAAGTTAAGTATTTCTAATGCTGATCTGAACAAGTGAATAAACATTAGGCTTCAGGGACCGGAATGTTCTATCCACTAACATGAGAAAAGGCGTCCTAGCAGGTCCGTTTTTTACAGCTGGATTAGAATGTGCTGTTTATCACTCCACAGTTGATTAACCTAGCCTTAAACAGGCCAGGTTAATGTGGCGGTGCGGTCGGAGCTGCAGCGGCTCTGATTGACGTTCCATCTGGCCTCCAAATTTCAACTTGCAAGAAATTGTATAATGACAAACGAAGCATTCTTCTTCATTCGTTACTTATGATCAGCTGTTTTTTTTGTATTTCTTTTAGAAAGTTTGAAAAAGAAGGCAAAAACATAACCTAAACTTATTTCACACTGCGAATTTTCTGACGTGTTATACAGAAAGACAATATATTGTGGACCAGCGCGTGATTGATGTACATAAAGGCCAAGAAAAAAAAAAAATCATCAGCACTTCTGTCTCTTTACTATATGTTCACCATTGTGTCACGACAGGTGATCCATCAGCAAGCAAGTACAGTGCATGTCACTGAAATACTCCGACAGCAGAGCGGGAAGTGCACACATCCATATATTTAATGTCCACATGCGACGGCTGGCCTCACTTATTAGAAATTCCCACCTGAGAGGCTCCTCCCACCCACAGCATGTGGCGTTGTCAGCATATTCTGCCGTGAAGCGGACGCAGTGTGGTTTACCCTTTTGGTTGTTTTATGGAAATAATCCTATACATAAAACTTATCACATCAGGAATCATAATTGCTTCTCTTGCTCTCCACAGCAGAATATTTACGGGGGGGTGCGTTTGAAAGAAGGTCAAATTGATTTTCCCTGATGCAGATGTCACATTACCAAATGAGGCTTACGCTTGTTGTTAGATTCGAAGTGCCTTCCGAAAGAACGCTTGTACCCTCCTCCTTTGCAGCTCATTTAATAGACAGGCTGACAGTTTTTTTTTTTTTCCAAAAAACATGCCTAAGGGAATGCAGCGCGCACGTCAGATGTCGTATCTTCTTGGTCCAGCACTTGTACGTTTGGAACTCTGCTAGGCCGATGCTGCTCACCAGACCTTCAGGCCCCACTTTGATCTCCTTAACAACCAGAACAGCAGTTCAAGCATCTTGTTATATTTCACTGTTTAATCCATCAAATGTGTTTGTCTCAGCGCTGCACTAATGAACATCTCTATCTAGGTCTTGTTGCTGTTGAATAACTCTCGTATGTAGGATAAACTCAGGAAAAAAAATAATTAAAAGGATAATTTCTGCAAGTCAACAGTGTCCTGGTATTTTCAATGCTAAATTAATGCTTATTTTCCCCATTTTCAGGAAAGGCCATGACTCCTGTTAACGGAAAACTCTAGCCTTCACGATTTGCATAAAATCCTAATGCGGTTTTCTCTTTTGTTGTCCTAACTATTTTTCAGTTTTCTGCCCAGTATCAATAGCAGACAGGATTTTGACTCCTGAATCAGCCTTCTGGGTTGTGTGCTTGTCCAATATAATCTACTGTATCGGCCCCCTTCGGCGGAAATGCAGAGCCACTAAGCACAATGTCTTAACTAATTAGGAGCTTACAAGCAAAGATGTACAAATGCATCACATGAGCATCATTTTCTTTCTGCTTTTGCTTTCTACTGAAAGTATCAATGTCCCAACTATTTCTACCTAATTTAATTGCAATCCTTTTGCTATAGCACTTTAAATAAGACATAAATCATGGGTTTGTCTGCAACTGGAATTGTTACACTCTAAAAGGTTTTAATAGTCCAGAAAAGGACCGAGGCCACGAGTAGTGATAATAGATTTACCAATTTGGATCGAAGGTCCTATATTTCCTTGTTCTAACTGCAGATGAATCACTTGTATATGCAGTGCAGGAACATTTTAAATTAAAACATCATTGATCTGGAACTGAAGAATCAATAAGCTGATGTTCTCTGGTTTGTACGTCTTAAAGGGGTGATTCGCCTAAAATAAGTCGGTCACGATGGGTAGAGTGGTCTATTTTTATTGGACTGTATTATTTCAGAATGTGTTGTTAATCGGGGCTGAACTGCGAATACAACAGGAAGTTGTTTTTGGTGCCTTGTTTGTTATCTGCGTTCTTTCCCATTCTTCTGAAAAAAACGACAGTTATACTGTTGCATTTCTGCGTTCTTATTCTTTTCTACCTCCTGACAGGCATTTAGGGTTTGTCATCATTGTTTCCACTCCCAGATGCTTGCTAACAATTGATCTGCATTTCACAGTCATTTCCCACTGTTCCCATACTGTCACTTCGTGCGCCTTTCTTTTTTTTTTCCAGCTATCGGACTGAATATTCAATTAACTCTGAACTATTTTTGAACCTGCAGAGTGGCGCCACCTTTGTCCTGATAATATCATTTGTCGTGGGAAACAAAGACACCTGCAGTCATTGTAATAAAATCCATAAGGGGAAGCCAGAGGAGACGAGGATGCATTCTACTCATGGGGAACGTATGGACAATCACAAGGGTTGTCACTTCTCATTTGTTTGTCTCGCGATATGCACTTTGGTCATGCAGGCTGACGGGTTCTCCTTGTGAGAATCTTGTGCACGTCGGTCTGTGTTATTGATGCAGGGAACCGTGCAAAAAGAAAGCCGCCCCAAGGATGCTTAAGTGGAAAATCTTTCATTGCTCCATATTGCTAATGTTTTTTCTAGAGCCGCAAACATCCGTCGAGGTCACCCACATGGATTTATTTATTTATTTGAGAGTCTGACGTGAATGTATGGGTCTTTCTGAGAAATATGTGGGATGCTTGTTTCTTCAGTGACACTAAGGTGGCAACTCTACTATAACCTACAGCATAAAAATAGACTATATGATCATGTAAAAGAGAGGCGGTTCACAGGGTTTACGTTCAAATCGTTTTATCTCCTGGTTTGGCTTCAGTCTCCTTTGATGGGTAAGGTAGAAGAATGTGAAAACTGATTAAGGATTGATCTCATATGCCTGATAATCCAATAAGCATAATGAAGTTACTTTTGGTGGGAGTCGAGAGTCAGGATTCTCTGTTGTTTTTCACTGGCGACCAGATTTCAGAGGAAGCAGACAGAGGTTGAAGGCTCAGTCATTGTATAATTACAGTAATGCCTCCATAAACAGCTTTTAGGTTGGTGAGGAAACCTTAGGTTGATATAATTGGCCATTTCTCTCTGTTAACATTCATAATGCCATCATACAAGGATGGTATGATTATGACGTTAAATACAGAGGTCACAGGTACAGCCGGTTATTCTACGAACTCATGTCCTGGTAAGTGAAGACATCTCCGACCTCCACAGAGTCGTTGAATAACTGCAGTCCGTCTCCCCCCTTTTCCAGCCTCGCTGTTTGCATTATAGAAGTTTGATAAACCTGACACCAGGAGATGGATTTCCCAGCTAACTCTGCTCTAAAGTAATGGGAATCCAGAGCGTAACAAATAGTGGTGCCTGTACAGAGCTGTATCAGCTGGGTTTGCAGGTGGTCCTCCATTTCCCCTGTCAAACTGCCCTCCCGCCCCCGACTGGTTGTGGGGATTTTCGGAGTCCAGGTTAGAGACCAGTTCTATTGCAACCCATTAGTCACACTGCGATTTCTTTGATGGGGTTTTTTTTTATCCTTCCCTCATATTTAGTAAATGTATACACTGCCTTTCCCCTCAGACTTGAAAGGTCACAGCGTGTTTTTGTAAATTCTTGTCTGCTCTGATTATTTTCACCTCTACCGGAGTGCTGTGCCTGTGGGAACCGGTGTCATTTTAGCTATACATTCAGACATGACTGTATGGCCTCGCTGTGACAGAGATGACAAAAGAGGGCTTTTAAAAATTAAATTTGTGGAAAATAAATAGATTTTCACTCTGTGCGGAAGATGCTTAAGCAGGTTCACACATCTGGACTTTGTGGTTTTACCTTTTTCCTGCAAAATTGTTTGCATTGCCAGGTTGCACAGATGAGATGTTAGCACATCCGATCATACTTGTTAAGGTATCCAGTATTTACTGTGACTGGTAATTCCGTGTTGCTTATGTTATAAAATTGTCCTGTAAACACATTTACAGAATTTTAATTATTTTGATTTCATTAATTGGTGGATGTTTTTGAGTCTCTGGTCTAGTTCTTGCAAGAAAGTTACATAAAGGGCCATCTAGGATGGCATCGCATGTTACATCTCAAACGTGTTTACACATTTGCCACATTCCGACACAAAGGTCACAAGGAAAAGTCAAGTGTAACCTTGGCCGTTTTCATGCAGTGACAGAGAAACAGCATTTGTCCACTGCACTGTAGCTCCTAATATCATCACAGATGTAACCGGAGTGGAAAAATTCATTACGGAGGTCAGAAGCGATCTGGATCTCTTCTTAGTGGGAAGCCTCCACATTGGCGAACACCAGACAGAACACATCAGGAGATGCTGGAGGAAATTACATCAAGTCCCCCACCAGTTTACTTTTGCAGCCTTCTGATGGGATCAGCTGTGTAGCGGAGAGAAATGAACGAGAGCAATACGGGTTTTGACCGTCACACCGTGTGACAGTTCTTAAAGCCCCAGCTGCATCCGTGAGTGTATGCTGCGTTTACTGGGTAGTAATAACCAAAATGTGACCTGCAGTAAAACTTTGACCTCACCCTGAAATATTTAATTACTGTAGGAAGTGGGGGTTGTTCCAAGGTGCCGCGCTGTCACCAACATGGTGGCCCTGTTAATGCCATGGGTCAGACAGATGGGAGCCATAATGGAATCTAGTAACCCTAGAAATGCAGAGGGATCTTTGCTACAGCCATTTCAGATATTAGGGGTAAGAGCATGTTAAACTAGTTAGAATTAGCATTTTTATTGACACAATATATACAGAGCCAAATATTGGCAGAAATATTTAAGAGTAATTAAAGAAATGTGTCTCCGGAGATGTTATGTATTGTATATATAGCATGTCTTGGGATCTGTCCTGGATTTCACAAGCCTTTAGTATTCAAAGCCTCTGGAGTCGTCTCTCCCTGCTAGAAGAGCATTGCTCTCTAGCACTTCTACGTTCTCCGCCATCAGCTAAAAGCAACACAAGACGTTTGGATATTGGGGAAAAACACTTTTTCCTTGTAGCACTCAACGCGCAAATTTTTGTCATTATTAGCTTGCTGTTCAAGTTGAAGACTCCTCTTTTATGCAGATAAAAACCAGTGCCTTGAACCTGTTTTACTTGATCTGCCATGCACCAGATACCCAAACTCTTTAGACACTGAGTGGGAAGGATTTTCTTTTTTTCTCTGAGAACATCCAGATGAATCCACTCCACTCATTTCTTTATAAATTTATGAGGCACTGATACTATAATAAGAAGTTATATGCTGAATATTTCATTTCCTTAATTATTTTGAGTTCGCTCTGTAGTCAGTCAGTTGAAGTCAATTTGTTACTATATACTGTAATGAAGCGAAAAGCACCCAGAGATTTGCTCTAAAATGCTAGCAGGCTTACTTCCCTGTTGGCTTTGGTCAGCCTTGAAATCATTCATGAACACTGTTAAAAACTATATGGCGCAGTCCACTTGAAGGACAATAGTAAGCAAGTGCTTGGCTGATTTAACTGACAGCAAGCTGCTGTTTAAAGTTAATGGATTATGACACTATTCAGAAAAGCAAATCAGTTTTGACAGGCTTTTAGATAATTACTGGGTGATGATAACGATAAACCTAAAGATATATTTTTTCTGTCTGAAAAGCTTTTTTTTTGCTTCTTATGATGTTTTATCATGTATTTTAAATGTATAATTTATTTTTTATATTAAATTCTGCCATATTATGTTCTTTTATTAATTTTGCAGCCCTCCTTGACAGTATTGACATTAGTTGCTTAAATGTAATATTCTATAGTCCATTCTAATTTGATTAGTTTGGGATCGCTCAAATTACACTTGGGTTATTTTGCCTTATTTCCATAAGAAATGTTCATTTTTGCAATTAAAAATGACTATTTAGACTTTGCTTTGTGGCGTTTTCATCAGTGTGGCCAACAGAGGGCCTTTATCTTCACTTTCAATCAGTCCATTGTTGAATTCTGGGATCATGCAGATGCTAAATGCCATGAATGATGGATTACCCTTTTATTTGGAAGGCCTTTCATCAAGTGTGTGTGTGTGTGTTCTTGTACCGCTACATACTGAGTACCAAAATCCACATTCTACTAGCAAAGTGAGGACATTTTGGCCGGTCCTCACAACTTCAAAGGACTGTTTGAGGGTTAAGATGTGTTGTTAAGGTTGCGGTTGGAATTGGGTTTAATGTTTA
Source organism: Pao palembangensis (assembly GCA_015343265.1). Lineage (NCBI taxonomy): Eukaryota > Metazoa > Chordata > Actinopteri > Tetraodontiformes > Tetraodontidae > Pao > Pao palembangensis. Next base: position 9,438,554 of record CM027093.1, read on the forward strand.
GGTTAGAGTAAAGGTTAGGGTAATAAATTTCATCTATGAAAGTCCTCACAAAGATAGAAGTCCAAGGATGTGTGTTTGTGTGCGTAAATGTGCTCTTTTATATTTGTTTTTTTTTACATATTTTATATTTGTCATACAGTTTTTTTGGATTATAATGCCATGCAACATACTTTTTTTTTTTTTTTACTACTACGACTACAACTGCTTCTTTGCTTTGCTATACCATGGTTTGTTTGGTTTTTTTTTGTTTGTTTTTTTAACTTATTTACTTAACCAATCACTGGTACTAGTGGATGAGAGGGTAGCAGAAAATGTTTTGATAATGTTGTTTGGCAGTGGAGGACTGCTCTCACAACACACAGAGGGAATAATTTAACAGTCCCTTCCTTTTGATTCCAGAGAAAGTGATGTATTCTTGTGCAAAATCTTGGGGAGGTTTCATAAAGAGAATTCTTTTCAATTCTGTTGCAAATCAGATTTTTGTGTTTTTGGACACACATTCCTTTAAGTCCAAGTTGTCCTTCGTACACGCCATTGGGAAATGACTAGAATAATATTATGCTTCATTTGGACGACGCTTGTGCAAAACAAGTCCAGAGAAACACGAGGAGCCTCTCGTGAATTGAGAAATTCCTAGTTCTGCGCGACTCCAAGTAACACTGACACCAAACAGTCACAAAGCAGAGAGTAGCTGCAAAAGGTTGATGACACTTTTCACTTTAGTCACCCAGGTTATTTATCTTCTTGAGTGCTAGCACCTTATCCTCCGAGCATGGCAGTAATTTATTGAGGAAAAGAGTCTGTGAGGCTTTCTTGTTGTCAGAGACAAACTGTTGCCTCCTCAGCTTGGAAGAGAATGTTTTACCGTGGCTTCTATTCACAAAGTCTCGGGTTTATTACAGTCCTCAGTGCACTGTACGCTGAAATTAATTACCACAAGTACCGTTGCTTGTTTTTGTATCCTTGACCTGCTATTTTGTACGTTTTGAGTACTTGAAAGTTTTTGATTATTATTATTTTTTTTTTAACGGTTAGTTTCTAGTCGATTCACGTAAAGGCAGGATTTTTTTTATTATATATATTTTGCTGGTCTTTGGTGCTTGTTAAACTTTAGAAATTATGACATTTTTGTTTTTTTCTGCACAAACTTTCTACATGCCGTCCATGCAGAGATATATCATGACCAAAGCAGGGATATCACCTTCCTTTTTTTGGACATTGCCATCAACGCCGAACACTTAGGAACTAACCTGCGTTACTGCTGAGCTGTTGACGTCCGCCTGTGAAATGTAACACTGCTGAACAGGTGGTCGCTGCCCACAACTCCACCGCGCTGACTTTGGGAACATTAATGGCTCCATTCTCTTTCTCTCAACATCATCTGATGACACAGATGTCACATCTAACTGTCCTAAATCTGAGTGTGTACTTAAAGAAAACGAATAACCAAGAGTTTTATAAGCGGCCATGCTACATTTTCAAATGTAGTGCATGTGACTTGAATTTACTTTTTACTACTATTTTCCAATGCATGGTACCTAGATGCCTCTGTTGTACTTTTTGTTCAACACTCACCACTGAAATAGGTGGTTCTCAATATAGACTTAATATGAGCATATGAAGCATGCAGTGAGTATCAAATATGTCATAAATGTTTATAGGCTGTTTTAGGAACTTGTCCCTTTGGGCTGCATTTATGAAAGGAACATGTGCCATCTTTGTCAACAGGCATATACTAAGAAATACACCTTCTGCTCCCCCTTGTTGCTTGTGTATGGCTTCATATATTTCATATTTCTCGCGGTTTGAGCTAAACAGATGCTTTTTGACTTTTGAAAAAGCTGCTCCTCTGGTACTGAAATATGTCAGCTGTGCTGAGCCAAGATGTGTATCTACTCTGCTGTGGGGAAAATGGCCCTGCCTGTCCATAAGAGTCTGCAACGAGGAAGAAGCAACGTGGGGAACAAAAAAGGGAAAAAAAAAAGAGTGTGCAGCACATACTTAACCTCCTGCTACGTTACTTATTTCACCTAAAGGTGACTTTTACCCACTTCCTTGTTTTCCTTGCCGTTGCGAGTTGTACGCAAGGAAGTTGTTCTCTAGAGCTGCTCAGGGAGCACGCAGGGCCAGAGGATAGAGAGGGGGCACGTTGCTGCAAAGTGCCTCCATGCCGCTTCATTTCCCCGTTTTAATTGGGCTATCTAAATGCACCCCCGGTTTGTCAATACCCGCCAGGGTCTCAGATAAAAATGATTTGTGTCGTGCATTCAGCAACACGCTCTTCCTTTCCCCTAAGAGAGCATGGCCTGCCAGTCGTCAGCAGCAGAGTGTAATGGAGAGCAGTCTCGTTGCTTTGGTTTTCAGGGAGAAGCAGGGGAAATGCATGCCCTCCTTTCTCCGCTCCTGTCTGCCTTCGTCTGTCGTTTATAGGTGCTGTTTCGAACAGTCAAGTTGTATAGGCATGCGGGCACGCCCACACTGTGAGGACAGACGCAGACACGCAGGCTCCACGCCACATGGACAGTTTCACATGGTTTACATACACGGGCACGTATCCTCCAGCACGTACGTGAGCAGGGGCTCGGTGAAGGTCATCATCGCTGAGCCAATCTTATCTGTGTTTTTATATGCTCCGTATCCCCACTGTCCTTGTCTTTTCACACCTCCTGTCACCACAGACCATCACCTCCCTTCTTGCTGCTGGTGCCAGTGTTATCTCCAGACAGTACTGGGGAACAAAAAACATACTATGACCTTGATATTCAGAGCACTCTGCACAAGTTGGAGCGTCATTGTTTCATCAAATGTCCCATTGTTGTTTTCACATGTGCAAACATGTGGAAATAAATTAGCTAAGGAAAAAAAAAAAAAGAATCTGCATGGGCATTAGCCAAGGCTCAGTAAATGTGAATTGGGAAGTCTGAAATCTGCATGAACAGGTGTTTCCCAGCTGTGCTTTGGGCCATAATGGCGTGCCCATGGTCTGAAGAGCCCATCAGCAACAACACACTGACTTTCACAGATCAGTGTTAATGGCACAGGTGAGAATTTTTTTCACTACACTGCAGCCAGGAACTATGTAACTATTAATGAGCACTTTGACTGGAGAGGCTATGCGGATTTAAAGAGAAGTGTGATGGTTTTTTTTTGTGTTTGTTTGTGGTTTAGGTCGTTGCTATCTTATTAAATGATGGTTATCTTTCAGAGGCTGCATTATTTTATGCATAGACTGAGATACCTGCACTTTTAACTGTCTTATCTAGTTGTTATTAACATATTTGATGTGGGTTTTTTCTTTACCTCAGGGATTGTTGTGGGGGTGGGGGGGGGTGAAGTTTCAGTCCAGGTGTTCTCCAGACAGGCCTGGAGCTTCATAACAGATTTAGTCTACGAAATACCTAAAAAAATAAAGCCAGAGCCCCTTGGAAAAAAAAAAAGAAACAAGAAACCCACAGACTACACAGACATAAAGAAACCCACTGTTGTAAAACTGAGGTTTTTGCTAGAACCTGTTTACTGGTTATTGTGAGCGGACTTGCTTAAGTCAGGAAGAGGCTGACGTAAGATTGAAGAGGTTGTCAACCTTTTCTTTCAATTGAAGAGAATGAGTGGGGGATGGGGCATTGTCGCAGCGTTATAAATTCTCAGACTTTGTGGGGGGTGTTTCCAACTCTATTCATGTTGCTGTGGCGGGGGTGGGGGTGGAGATAAGTCCTAAAACTGCCTGAGCCTCCAAACCTCAAGGCAACAGTTTTAATCTATGGAGGGTTATGGCCAGAGACCATCTGTGTTTCCAGTTTGACTTTGCACTAAAATAAGATTACACTGGAGGTAAAGCGGCTCATGGGGTGCAACTGACCCACTCTACTACATTACTGTAACTCATAATTAATTCTGTTTCCCACTTGGCTGTTCAGACAACCAGTCAGTCTAGTCTGTACTTCCACATGGTACCCCTGCGGGTTCTTTAACAATATGATCTTGGATGAATGTGGCATATCAATTGCCAGACTGCCACAAAAATCCTTCTTTTCTCAAGGGTACGTGGGTGTTAAAACTCTTTTCCAGAAAAGTTTCCTCGATGTGCACAGTTGGTTATTCTCCTCCTCCCCCTCCCTTGGTTAGCTATATTTGTATTTTTGTTTCATCTGCAAAATCTCATTTTTCAAGTAAAGTTATCGCAGCAGAATTGACTAGAAACACCAGGCTGTACAAACCATATTACTTTTTAATTAGCTGACCCACATCTCACTTTTAAACAAGAAGGAGAGGGAAGTTTGGGATGAAACATTTTTTTCTGTTGCTAGGAAATCTTCTGTTGCTTGCATAGATCTGCAGCCTCCAGGAAAACTGTCTGCGATTGTTAACAACAAAGACAAGCGTGGAGCACATTGCAGCTATTTCTTCCAGCAGAATTTAGGCCTGGAAGACATTCTCTGTTGATGCACTCTGTATAAAACCTCATTTGTGGTTTTTGGAACTCACTAAATATCTTTTTATCTACTATATTGCATCAGCAGTAAGGCTGAGTAATACCTCTGATTTCTTGGATTGTTTCACTGATCTGCTTCCATATATATATATATATATATATATATATAATTTTTCTATCAGATACTATGAATGACTTCAAATGGATTGTTTATAGCATTGTGTCTGTGACACCAATTACAATAGTAATGGAATTCATTTTATCTTTATATTGTTTGATTTTTAAAATTAGGCCTTAATCAGTATTTATTTCTTCTTTTTTTTTTTTAATAATTATGCAAGCCCACATTTACATTTAGTCCGACTGCTTTTAAAACTAATGAAAACCATGTCAGGCTTGCATCATTGCCGGATCAGTCAAGCAACAAAGCAAAGTATTAATGGGAGAAATTAGCAAATTTCTTCTCAAGTTCCAGACAGTTGCAGACAGTTTCAAATATGGAATCTCAGAGAGCATTGGAATTTTGGAGATGGAAAGAACAGTTGTGCCGACATCCTCTCTCCGTGCAATCCCTCGTCCTTATAGGACAGAAGAGAAAAGTAGCACCAGAGGCTGACTTGGCTGTTCCTCAGAGCTCTGTCATAAATCCAACCGAACATTTCTGAACATCTGTTGTGGATGATTAGCTCAGCGGCTAGCGGAGTTTGACCAGAGGGAAATAAAACCATTGTATTTGTGTGTGTGTGTGTGTGTGTGTGTTTAGCAAGAAAGCAGGGACCAGTTCCTTGTTGAAAAATTGCAAAAAAATAAAAAAAAGGAAATGAAAGGAAATATTGTAACAGTTACTAAGGAATGTTTATTTCAAGGTCACAATAACTAGTAAAACTCCACCACGTACACAGCAAAGGTTATATAGCTCAGTTCCTGGCTGAGTAAGGGTGTATGCTGGAATTAGCCTTCGATTTCACAAAACATTCGATTTGGACGCACATTACAAAATATCACGTGTTTTCTTACTTCAGGCTTTCTTTCTTTCTTTTTTTTTTTTTTACACGCAGGTGCACTGCAAACTTTTGTTCTCATTGGTCAGCGTTGAAAAAGGTAAGGACCTTTTGCCTCCTCCCTCTTCACAATGAAATTTAACACTGGTGACATCAGACTGTGGGCTTGGCTTCTCAGCCAGTCATGCAGTCCCCAGGACACCCATTCAGTGTGTGAACAAGCTCTGCCCGAGAAGGATCTCTCCTCAAGCCGCATTGCTCCGTAGCCACAGCTGGAAACATATTACCAGACAGCCTCAAGACGGCACCACCGTCTCAGTGAAATGCTGCAGATGGAATAAATGAGCTATGGACGACTGTCTCTCACACTTTTTTTTTTTAACTGAGGGATTATTTTCGTGTCTGCTGTTGGATTTTCTTTGCTCAGTGTTTGGATACTGTTTCCGCTTGGGAAAGGAATAATAAAAAAAAAAGATCTATAACAGGACCTGTCTGACATGAATGGGTGAGTAAATTTATAGACTAGTTAAACTTTCTGTCTAACACAGATGCAAAAAAAAAAAAAAAAAGAAGTTAATATTTAGTTAATGAAGCAGCTCCTTCAGGCTTGGGTTGCCCTGGCCTCTGAACTTAATTTGTCTAAAACCCCCTCTTTGGGGCTGTGTTTCATCTTGGCCAATATCTTTTGAAATATAGATTAAAGTAACAAAATAAGTTGATGTGTTACACTTCAATGGTCAGGTATTTTTCTTACTATGCTTTTGTCCCCTTCTCTTTTTGTTCCTGCTCACTCTTGCTTGTTAAGCCAAAACAATAGTTTAACCTTGTCCTGGCTTAACTCTATTGGCTGGCTCTCTGGCAAATTGCCCTGTCTGGTGCGAGCCCTCCCATACGTATTCAGGGGACTTTGAAAAGAAGGGCCATAGAATGTCCCCCTAGCTACTGCTGCTAAGGTGAGGCACCCTGCAGTTTGACTGCATTAGGCCTACACGAGGCCAAACAACCTGTTTTTCCAGTTGTCTTTATCTCTCTGGGCAATCTGCAGGGTTACGTTACGTGGAACAGAGTGCTCGTTGGAAGGAGCCCCTGGAAGGCTTTGAAATTGCAGATAATTTTAGAGAAAGACTTCAGAAGTCACAAATTATAATTTTTTTTTTTTTGAAAGTGTTAATGTCTAGCTTTCAACAAACCTGTAATACACATCTTCAAGTCTGTTTTTTCTAAGGTTTGTTTTCTACTTACATTGATTACAAAGTCTCAAAAATGTATGTCTTGAATGGCACTGTGAAAGGTTTTCTACTTGCCTGGTTTTGTGCTCATTCCAACCAAGGATTTCTGAATTCTTTTTATGCCGTCTGTGTCTTTTTTTCATTTTTTTGCAATATGAATATTTTATACAATCTATCCAGGGATATGAAAAAGATCAAATTTAACTCAGTTCATCTTATTTATTACAACAGATTTGGCAGTTGTTGCACAGGTGGTTAGCTGCTACGAAGGTCGTCATGGATGAAATTGGTGTCAGAGGAAAATATTTTTCTTTTTTTTCATCACTGTCTCAAGCTTATTTGTCCTATGTCGTATTCGTTTGCTCTTTTGAAAACAGCCTCCTTCCTCGCAGGCCTGAACTCGTCTCCTCAACGTTCCTGGTTGTAGTGAAGCTGCAGTTTCTTGCGTTTATTTGTGGATCGTAGTTTTTTGCAGTGCTGGAGGAGCACCGCCTTCGACCGTAAAACCCTTGCGTGTCTAGACGCGGGGAGGCAACCAGACTCGATCGAAAAATTACCTGGAGGCAAAGTTTGCACACTGACGCTTCATGTATGTTCAGGTGCTCGGTAGCGTAAACAGACTGGTCATGCACCACGATTGGTTGTTCAAACACAGCTGAAAACTACCACACGGGGTGACCTGTAAGACTCCCCCTTTCACCCCCACCATGTCAGCCCATGACCCTTTATTCCGCTTTTATGGCCGCGCCGAAGTTACTTTGTCACCAGTAATGTTCCAGAGAAACATTAGGGGATGTCAAGGATGTGTCCTGAGGAAATTACCTTGGTCATATGTATACGGCTCCTTATTGGATTTCCTGGCCAAGCACACAAAACAAAATATCCTTCACTCTTAAATGGCTGCCTTGGCTGCGCTCTTTCCTTTTTAATAAATGACTCTCTTTGGGATGGTCAATCACTCAGTCTCTCCCTTCATTTGATTTCACAAGTAATTATGGGTCGGACATAGATTTTTTTCCCGTGGAACTTAATTTTGTATCTTTGGTGATCTGGGTGACATTTAATGGCCTGTTAAAACATGATGGATCTGCTTCTGCTTTCTCTCTCCCCAGTTGGGATGTGAAAGCAGCGCTGTAGCTTAGGACTGCAGACACACACCTTCACGGACCAATCAGTGAAGCTGTGACATTTTAACCAAACAGGTAGTTGAAGATTAATTGATGCTTTTGTCTTCTTCTCTCAGGAGTGATAGTGTTGTCACCATGAGCTTTTGTTTTATTTCTAATTTTCCTCAAATGCTAAAATATTTCCTAGACTCTGCTGTAAATAAGCAGGCCTGCGTCTTGTGTTATGTCAATCAGTAGCCGGCGCCTTGTAGGGCATTAGCTGGGCTGTTAGTCACTTTCTGGCGTTGATTTTGACGCTTCCTTCTTGTATACAATTACTCATTCATTGTGACAGGTGGTGAAGAGATGGTTTGGGACAAAAAAATCATCAATTTATCTTGTTTGACAAGAACACTTATACTCAGCATCTCCAGGGAGACAGTTCCCATGACGCCACCTGGTCTGTACCTGTGTTTTAATATGCGACATGTTCAATTCTGTTGTCATTTTCCTGCATTACTTACCTTGGCTTGCTTTGGGATCAGGTGGTTATGTTTCCAGCGCTCAGGTACTTCTTCAGCACAGCCAAAAGGACGAGGGGTACCTCATTCCAGATGGAACAAATGTGTTTATTAGTTAGAATCGACTGCTGTTTGAAAATAATCTGTGTTCAGATGCAATTGAGCTGCTCGGCAGAGGTCAGCGCTTTCCGAGTGCTTTTCTTGCTCTACGTGTGGCTGAAGCCAGTCGCAGGCCCAATGAATCTGCAAACTATCGTCAAACTCTGCATGTGCAGAGAAGATGTGGAATGTGGCAAGTGCATACACACAGGCGAAGGAAGCCATCATGGACTTGTTAAAGACTGCAGGGAGAGTGGCACTCACGTGTGATTGTTGGACGCCCTGAGAGACGGACAGAACCCCCCCATCATGTAACTGTGACTTCCACTCTACAGACCAATGCTGTGCCACTGTCAGGAATCAGCCAGGAAGTAATATAGTTGACCCAAGCAACCAAAAAAAAAAAAAAAAAACCTGACTGTGACATTTTTTAGCAATACACCAGTGACACTGCTGGAAATTGATGTACAGGCACGCACATACACACACGCTTGTGTATAAATTCATACCTGAGAGGAAAGAAGGCTGGCAATGCAAGTTTGACTTGGGCCTCTGAATTGCATCCATGTAAGTGTGCGAGCGGTTGTCCAGAGTGGATTCCTGTCCCTCACTCAGCGACTGCAGTAAATGGACCCCAGCACACGGCTTAATCCTAACTGGGAATACACAGCGGTGAACAGAAAGCGCATAAAGGAATGAAAGGCATCCTAAAAGCATAGATATTTCTGAATTAAGCGAGTGAGTAGACGAGGCTGCGGGGCAATGCCGGGATATACAATTACACCGATGACCCCCGTCCAACTGGGAGAGCAGAGAAAAACAGTTTAGTAGCAGAAAAGTGATGAAAAATTGGCAAAAAGTGTCACTGTAAATGTTAAAATTGCTTATTCTTTGGAATAGAGGGCAGGGCCAACTGCTGTATAAAACAGATGGTAATTACTTGTTAGAGCTGTGCTAATTCATTGTCTCCAAAGCACTTGGTGATGTTTACATGAAATACACTACTACCCTTCTACTACACACTTCAGACTGCCACGTAGTGTCTGAAAGCATAGTTTATATACAGTAATTTTTTTTCTCCATTGTGAAAGAGAAAAGACACCACAGAGAACATTTTAAGCCACTGTGGTAATCTCTCTGGAGAAGAAAAAAAGACTATTGTTTCTTTAAAGTGAATTGATGCCAGGGTTGTTCTCACCTGACATTTACATTCATTTCCAATAATGAATGTAAATGTCTCACCTGACATTTACATTCATTTCCAATAATAAATGTCTGACTATTTAGTACTCCATATTATACATCATCCTCAGGGTGTTTTAAAAGCAGCCTCCTGGAGGAAACTCCCACCAGCTGTGTTTTGTCTCTGACAGCCTGACATTTGCAGCAGAACTCACTGGACTTTGTTTCTGCCCGTGTGCGAAGCTTGTAAGCCAGTTGCATCCATACCTTAGAGGTCGAAATTCAAAATAAATCAGTGTTTCACTTCACTGACTGGTTCACTGAAACCTTTGCCACAAAACAGGAGAAGGGAGCAGATCGGCTTTTCTGACATTGCAGGTTGGAGCGTGTCAGTAAAGACTGCAGCTTCTCAGGTGAAGCTCCTGTGTGTTTTCTTCCAAGTGCTGGAAAGATGAACCGACTCCTGTTCCAGCTGTCTGCTGCAGCCTGGAGGAGACGATACATGCCCTCAGCTCTTGAGGATGCTTTCGAAACTAGTATTTTAGAGTAAGAGTTTGGATTCCTGTTTTATGAAATGGTGCTAACCAGCATGAGCTGTAAAGGATTCTGAAAGGCCACAGATGTTTTCTGTCTCACAGCTCCTAGTGTTTACCGGCCTAGTCCAGGGTAGAGGTCATGCACTATTTCTTATTTTGTCATGATTGAGAAATCATCATTTTATCGCCAAATTTACATACTGCTTCTTTCAGACCATGGAAAACTAATATTTAAAGACAAATGACAGCAATGAACTAATGAAACTGAAAAGATTTATGAGACAATATGTGTATTAACTAAAATATATGATAGGAAACACTTTTTTTACTTGATTTGATGAAATCAATCGAATTTGTGCTGATAGATTCTGATGGTCTGTCTGCTGCTTCTCATTCATAGTTAACAGCACCCAGCTGACATTACTCATTTGCAGCTGATTCTTAGAACTTCCACCAAATGTCAGTTGACAACCACGCCTGCCGACTGACTGAACTTGTTTTTGAGTCATAAATTATGAGCAGGCGAGGGCTAAGCTGTCCCAAAGGCCTCCGTTCTAAAATTATTCATTCTGATGTGAGAAAGTTGTTTTTATGATTTTTTTTTCTAGCTAGGTGTCACAGTCTAACTGACATACACAAACAAGATAAACACACACAAAAAACCACAACTCAAGACACAAAATGACAGAATTGTCAAATTAATTGACACTTTATGCCTCTAAACTTTAACCCTCACACATTTTATTGCATCCATTTTTAATTTATATCTATTTTTAATCACTACCTTTTTTCTTTAGACTCTTCTTTTAAAATCCGCTGCAAAACATTACATAATTTATCCTTCGTTTTTTTTTTTTAATGCATCCATTATACACCACGTGCGGTTCTTTGTAACTAAATGGTCCGATTTGTGATCACAGCCTTGCGCCTGGTGATTTAAACCTTGACTGGATGCATTACATCGCCGGGTTCCTCAATGGGAACACAAATCCGCTTTGTCAGAGAAGACATTTTCCTCTTTGCAAAACTCATTTCAATTCCACATCATCCCATTACGCCTCCGCATTGATTGAAATAGCCAACATTTTCGGGGCCGGCTGCAGTTTTGTCCTCGGTGTGTGTGATATGGCCAAAGCAGATCCGTGTATGTAACGTGTGCAGTAGTGCGGGTCAGAAATGTACCGACACCCTGAAATTATTCTCCAAATGATCTGTAATAACGAGGAAGTGTGAATAAGCAAAATTGATTGTGTGGTACTGGTAATTTCCAGTGTAGCTAAACAAATGGTAGAATATGTGCCATATGCGATATATTATGGCTTATTTCCTAGCAGGCATTAAAAGAATGTTTTTGTGATACGTTTACAACACAGTAGCACTTGAATGCATGAGATTACAGGTATTTTATACAGATAATACTGATCTGTGAGTTGATCTGCTAGTCTACTTGCAGGTGCTGGCACAAACAACTAAAAAAAGCACTTGGAGAGCACAGATCTCCGCCAAGCAATGAAACAGAAGACTTCAAAACATTCCTGGATCCAGATACTATAGTATATAATAGGCAGTAGTAATACAAGGTTACATAACAGTAGGTGGCGTTATGCTCAAAGCCCCCTTTGCCAATGAGCCAAGAACAGACTGGATCTGAACTTTACATGTCACAGTTTTATTTGTGATGCCTGAATTAAAATTCCTGTTCTGTCATCTCTTACAATGTTATTGCTGTTATTTTAACGCAGCAAAGAACTGCCCCATGTGCCAAAAACTCACTGTGACAAGTGTGTGGCTGGAAGTATAGATGTTGGATTCGAGACTTTGGCCTCAGGTGGTGGTTAGACATCTTGTCGCTGCTGGACTCAAGGGTCCCAGGCTTGTTTCTGGAAGATGGATGGGCAATCATTTGGTTTCATTACAATGCTTGACTTATTTATAGCCCACCTGTGGACTGTCTGCTGGCCCTGTAAAAATGCTTGGAACGTTCCTGTGACCAGGGGGTGCGCTGACGAAAACTTTGCTCGTTTAAGAGTGGGCAATGGGCTGAAAACGCAACATCCACAAATGGAATTCCACTAACTCAGGCTAACTACCCCAACCTCGCTATCATATTTTCGCATATCAAAGGTCTGTGCGAGTACAAGGCACATCCCTGTTGAACGACATGAGAGAAACTACAAAATATCCGGTTCTATAAAAGCTGCTGCCACTAAAAAGGAAAGAAAGATTTGCAAAAGAAAAAAAAAACAGCTCCCTTGAAACTTTCATATTTTTTACTTACATGCACAGTTTAGAGTTTGTAGTTTCACAGCACCAATCCCAAACCTTTATCTGGATCTCCCCGTTCAGCCTCAAAGATTACCGCTTCACAACCCTAGAGCAGGGATGCTGTCTGCCTGGTAATTTGACGGCTAATCCCCAGCCTCTTCCCTACAAATCTCTTCCCTGATAAAGAGGTTGCTTCTACATTAGTAAACATGAAAGACTTGGCTGCTATAGGCTGACAGAAAAGAAAGGAGAACTGGTTAAGGAATGAGGGAGATAGAGGAATAACCAGTCCTTTGTAGTTTTGGTGTTAACTTGTTCCGTGAGAAGAAAGTCGAATGAGACGAATATTTCAGCGAAAGAAATGCCTGTTTGCAGTGCAGCGTATAGTAGATTTATTAGGGTTAGCTGGTTAAACGTTCATTCCCTACGTGGTAGCTCTTGCTTTCTTTAGTTGTTCTCCCCGGAATCCAAACTGACGCCCCGACACGCCCCACCGAGTATAACGCGACTTGGCAAGTTAGCATTTAACCAGCCTATGGAATGACTGGAGCCTGATGACTGCAACACTGGCTGTGATGGCTTTTCATTTGTTGACGTGACAGCGGGTTAGACGCTTCAGGCGTCAGGGTGGATCCGATGAGGTGAGTGACAGGTCCTGTCCGTGCATGTCTTTCTGCGTGCGAAATAGCCCGGTGTTCAGTCTAATCGTTGTCAGAGAGCGAGATAGCAAGTCAAGAAGTATTTCGTGAGGGCTCTATTTTCAGCACACCACAGATTTGTCAGACTTTGGTGTGTACACAACTGGCTTTTGTGTGTCTTTCTTTGTTTTTGTTTTTTGCATTCCAACATGTATGCTGTATTTTCTAATAAAAAAAAGGATGCTGTTATTCCTAAAATGAATAAAGTTGATAAAGTTGTAGGGTAAGTCCTTGTTTAGGACCAATGCAATGTGGCACGCATCGTGATACATGTACTATGAGCAGTCATTTCAATAATAAAACTGGGGATTTTTAAAGAAGTATTCTAGACTTTTTCATGGAGGGAATGAAGTCTTTCAAGGACTAAAGATTACAAAGTAATAGGAGGCAAATCAGGGAGATGAAAACATAAATATAAACACCAACAACAAGTACATCCATAAATATAATATTTAACAGGTCATAGGATTTACCCTTTTACGATCCTTAATGATTGTATGGGCTTAAATGCACATTTAGGCTGCATTTCTCTCCAGCACCTCGCTCAGATCAGCAGTGTATTACTATGTGTCAGCTCTATTCTGCCTTATAAAGCTTCTGTCAGATTGACAGACTAAAATCCAGCATTGTGCTTTACTCAGGGAAACGTGTTGTTCAGAGAAGCTAAAAGAAAGCTAGCAGGGAAAGCATGCACAAGATTGGTCCCAGCGAGAGATTCATTGGCGGTAATGAGGACGTTGTTGGAGTGCAGGTCGACGTGTCATGGCTGTCACCTGTCAGTGTAATGGACCTTGCTAGTCGGCTAGCAATCGATTGTGCCGCTCATGACCTCGTCTTCCTGTTGTTCTTCACTCCCTCTGTCTGTCAAACTGCCACCTAGAGATGGAGGACAAAGAGGAATCTTCGTCTCCACAACAGATAGTGTCCAAATATATTCTTGTTACTGAAAGGTAGTCTATCCTGAGGTTTCAGCAGATTCTGCTCTGGCTACAGATTTCTACCCAAAACGAATCAAAGTGAAGCTCTGGGTACATGCAAGTTACAGTTCAGCAGTCAATCACTGTATTACTGCTGTGCAAAGCAGTGTTTTGGGACTGACTAATGATGTGTTTTGGCTGAAGTCAATCCCAAAGCTATTTTTCCACAGACTCTTTCCAATTCTTTATTGGATTACATTTGGACAACAGGACCTTTCATTATTTCCAGCAGAAATTACACCACAGGTAGTTCAAATCACCTCAGTTTCAAATGTCCTTGAATTTGACTGAAGTCAGTGTGCTTAATAGGTGCTTAATACACACACGCAGTCCAGTCTTTTCACAACAAGGGTGCTCAAATATCCCAACACCAGCGCGCTCTTGCAGCAGTTTATTGTCAGAGGCAAATGAGGAGTCGATCGTTTATTTTATGGCTATTGCGTCTGATAAATTAAATGCAACATCGATCTAAGCTAATTGAAGTGAAGTTGTTAACTCTAGTCTGACACAAGGAGCAAAAACTTCATTTACTGTCATGATGCTTCTGAAAGAGTCATCGTTTTGTCATGATTAGACTCAAAATATTAAAAGTAAAAGCAAAGAAAAAAGAGAGCTGTCTTTCCATGGATCTGGTGTTGTTGTCGCTACTCACCAGAATGATGCTCTATTGTCCACAAGGAGAGTTAACTATTTATGTGTTCGGTGTGTTATTTGTCAGTTGTTGTCCCCCCCCACCCCTCGCCACACACACACATCATATGGTTTTTATTTCAGTTTGTGAAGCTGTCTACACTGGGCCTCAGCAAGCTCACACGTCTCCTCTGCTCTTAATGCTAATTGGATGGAATTATTCACGCTTAAAGTCTGGATTATGATTGATGCCTTTCTTAATTCGTCTGTTGTCTCTTGTCATTCATTGGCTTGGACCCTGCTCATTTCAAACGCGGCTCTTTTATATTTACAATCTCGTGTCCTCTAGTACCTGATGTGGATATATGGCTCCATCTGCTCCAGCAGACTGGCTCAGAGTTTAAAGAGAAAGAAGCTTGACCAGACAGAGAGAGGAGTGGAAATAGAGGGAAAGAGACTGATGGAATGACAACATTCCTTATTCCAAACTGCCTCCATGAGCTCAGGGCAGTGGCAGAAAGGCACATTTTCTGTCTTAGCAGTTCAGATTTGTGGTTACTCTTTATTTTCTTTGTTTCGGGGCCAGAGCAGATATTCGTGAGCCTTAGCCTTGTCCACGTATGTTCCTTGTTGCGGTGTTCTTGTTTTGCACACAGCCCTCAGGTACCCTAGGTAAAATGTTCCTGTTGTCCAACACCAGTTATATCAGAAGTGATTTTCCACCTCAGTGTGCGTAAGTTCAGCCCAGCCCTGAGTCATCACAGGCTTTAGTTCTTCTGTACATTGGACCCTTATTTAGTCTCCCTTAATTTTACTGTGTAATTTAAGTGCTCATGTTGTAAGTCGAGGTGGAATGAGTCACAGCGTCCCAGTTAGGTTCATATCACATCGTAGGTGACGGCCTGGTTTAGATTAGGAGTTTATGTGGGTTTTTTCTTCTTTCTTGGTGGAGATAAAGATCCCTTTTATTGTGGGTGAGTTTACTCCAATCTGAATTCTACCACTGCTTCTGTCCAATTTGCAGGGAGATGCCCATCTGTACGGCTCTCATAAATGGGGCAGGTCTGCACAGTGGAGCTTTTTATCTTTCACTCGACAGAAATATAAGGGAAAATAACCGAAAGGATCCACTGGTTCATGAGGTCCCCCAGAAGTCAAACCTACACGTATCAGTTCTAATTCAAATGAATTATTATTTTTTTTTTTTGCTTTTGCCATTAAACTCATGAATAAATGAATGTCCAAAATGGAAGTTTTGATTTCCAGTCATTCCGTACCAACCAGTGTACAGAATAAAGAGCCTCACACAATTCAGAGTACTTAAGTGAATGATCATCTGCCGTGTCACGGCGAGTCCTTTGTGCTGATATAACACTTCCTCAGAATTAGATTTGCATGAAAGAGTGTTGTGAGATTAAAGGCGGCGTCCGTGCGTCGAGTCGGACCCGCCTGGTCAGCAAATCCCCATTTTTTTGCAGAACCACACAATGTGCATTCCAGATGAAACAATTCTGATGAATCCATTGAATTAAACACCCAATAAATCAAATAATTTAATCCTTAGTAGAAACTCCCCCCCCCCAAAAAAAAAAATCCACTTTCTGAAAATCCATTTAAGTTATTCTGCTGATTGCTTTACAATTACTCACCCACAATGACCGAGCATACGAACTAATGAAGTAGAAATGGTGCAGTAAAAGATCTGCTACTCAGACTGTGTACATCATTGTATAAATGAAATTTAGCACAAAGAATTCGGGCAAACAATTACCCGAATTTCGGTATTGTCACTGAGCATGAATGCCACAGCTTGGTTCTCATATCGGCTTTGGGAAGGATCCTACAGGCCAAAGAGCTTCACGTCCAGCCTTTTACAGTCACTAATCTGCTCTGACAACAAGCCGATACATAATACCCTCTCTAAACCCCACCCAGCACCCCCTACCCTAAGAACCGGCTGACAAAAGTAATTGATTTAAACCAGGAGAGACACCTGCTAAATGCAACATAGCTCACGTCCACAGTTTGCCTGTTTGGTCGTCGTGGGCCAAATCATTCTCACCTCAGTTCAACCCCTACTGAGGAGTCAGAGGAACAGTGCTTATAAAGGCTGTTTCAGACTCTTCCACAATAGTTCTGCGTTACTTTTTTTGCTAGCCCGCCACGGTTGCGAAGAACCCCCCCTCTTATTTGCAGAGTGAGCTGAATTTGCACCACTGCTCGTGTGCGCTCGGCTATTGATCCGTATTTGCCAGACTTTCCGCTTAAATGCTTTCATTCTGTTCATCTGTAACTGGCAGAAACCAGACTTTTGGCCCAGGGGGTGGTGGTGAGTTTGTGGGGGGGCTGGAAGTCTCATGCATGGTGTTAAGGGGGAGCCCATGCCTTCTGTGCCGCCTGCCTTGTCATTTTATGGTACCATCTGTCCACACGCAAACTGTCTAGTAATGATGTCTTAGCTCATCTTTTGTGTCTGACATGTGAATTTCCTTTTTGATATATGCACATCTGTTGTTGCAGGCTGTCTCAGTCTTAATAATTTACTGTCAATTTTATGTAAGGCCACTGCACATAATTATTCCAAAATATGCAGTTATTCATTTGTGGAACTCATAAATGGAAACGGAGACAATCAAAAGCACTTTCATCTGTTGAATGAGGTCAGCTGAGAGCAGTTAAATATATGGAAATAAAAAAAAAAAAGTTAGGTTTGATATGCATGATGATGATATACACTGTAGCCCCGTGATCTCTCACTTTGTGCTGTACAAAAGTAAATTCAGTGTCAGCAAGGTCATGTAATCATCCATAAACACAACTTAACACCTGAAGTTAAAATGTTGAATTTCCAGGACTGAGGTCAATAACTCCTACACGTTTTTATCATGGGCATATTACACATTTTCTCAAACGTCCATGCCTGTTATGGATACTTACTTTAACTTTTTAAGTTGAATGTGCTTGTAAATGTATATAGTTCCCTTGTTTCTCCCAGCTCATGTTCGGCCCAGTTTTACTACATTTTTTTACATGATGGATGTCTACTTTGTATTGATTCTGATTTTTTTTGCAAGCCATTTTCTCCTCTCTCTTCATCTCGACAATACAATACTCACTCAGCAATAAATGTAAATAGAAGTCGCACTGTGCACCATTTTTTCGAATCCGTGTAACATGTTGGTGCACTGCGACCTCATACACAGATTGTAGCTGTAAAGATTGGTTCTACCCAGAGTAGTAATTGTATATCTTTCTTCAGCTGTATTTTATGAAGGGATCTAAGTTTCTTTTTCAAATATTTATTCAGCAAAACTGGATCAGTCAACATGGTATCATATCAATTGATTTTTTTTTTTTTTTTTTTTTACATTGTGGTTTAATTATTGATTTTTCTTACTTTTTATTGCCCAACAAGGAAGTGCACCTGTCTGGTAAAACAGTCTTGTGTCCTGTGTTAACGTTAATGATTTACTCAGAGGAATCAGCTTGTAAACAAAAGTGCTGTACAATTTGATAGATCACAGGACATTACCCTTTGTTAGGTACTATGCAGCCCTGCAAGCAGACACAGATCACCAAGTCTGTAGTTCTGCTTAGGCTTCTTAAATTCCTGGGAAAAAAGAAAATAATTTTGTCTTCATTGTATGTGGATGTATGTGCTCGCGTCCGGGGTTAAGGCAAGGCAGCACAAACTCAGAAGTTCAGTCCTATAAGACAAACAAAAATAATTTATGGTCAAAACTCTGCTGTTGAAATCCAGCTTGTGATTCTGTTTTTAGAAGACTTTCTGGCGGTGCCAATACAAACCTCACTGGTCTGGGTTTATCACCCAGAGATGGCCGTGATTAGCTCCCAACACTGCTAGCCATATATCTCAGCCGTCCCCTCCTCTCCCTGATCAGGATTGACCCATTAAATGGAGATGTGGAGAAAGAACACAAGCCGAGGGGATGAAAGCAATGGTTAGCTGAGATGCTACCTGTAGTTAATGTAATAGCAGTGTTTACTCAGCCTCTCTGCCCTCTGTGTGCAGCTGTGTCCCACACTGTCAGTTTGTATACCATACTGTCTGCGTGGGGGCCACTCCTTTGCCACACATACAGGACTCGCAAATACATACAGTATAGAACTTTGAATGACAAATAACTTGGGCTCGCAAACAAAGGTGAAAGGTGTTGTTTTGTCCTCATATAATTGGCTGAAAAGCTCTTTTGTCCTTCCCGGTTATTTACACCCCATTGTTCCTGTTAATTACCGCACTAAAACTGCTCTTCTTTCTGCAATACCAGACATATATTCAACTGTATATTGCATACTCTGGATTCCTAAAACTCCATAACTTTGTTCTAAGGGGGTGTCAGATGGATTAAGATTAAGAGTAGGGTTATTTCTTTTTCTTTCATATTTATTAATAACATCCTGTAATTAGATTATGTGTATAAATAATGAAATTTGAGTTATGTGTATCTTTTTATTTTTATATTGTGTCTGTTTCTAGTCAGTGGATGTATCATTGCATTCATGTAAGGGGACCTTGTGTGGTAATTAAATTTATCTGTTATCTACTGTACCTATTTGCAGTTTTAAAATATCATTCTCAATTTGTTGGTAGCATATTTAGCCATATTTAGTCTGTTTTTGATTTGTTGTATCCTATTCAATCAGGAACATGGTTTCTGCGCAGCAGCTTCATACTGTTGTTTCCTTACATCTGACTTAATAACAAGACAGTTAAAACAATTACAGCCCAGAGTTAATGTCACCAATTCTACTATTGTTAATCAGGGTCAGATTTCTGGTGAAGTAATATCGATCATTTCAGACATGAATCTGAGGCTAACACATGTATTTTTTTTCCTCTCTCTTATACCCTGTTTGCACAGATCCAGAATCAGGTTTCATATTTATGACACAAAAGGATTTGCACGGAATCTTGTGAGCAGGCATCGACCTGTCGACATTCTTGCTGTTTTCCCCATAGTTGTAAACAGCATCTTCTAGTATGCGTCTTCGTGGTAGGACTGCTGTTATAGCAAACGTGCACAAGTGCGTGTGTTCGCCCCGTGTTTTGTAGCTGTAAATGGGAGGCACCTCAACGCACAGGGATAAGTAACTAGCTAAATAAATAAAGAATAAACATTGCTCTAGGAATTTGTCTCATTGAAGATGAAAAGCATCTGCCTCTCTCTGGCATCTGCTGTCAAAGATATCCCTCCATTGCCAAGGATTTGGAGCGCGGTGACTAGCCAACTCCATCAGCCTGCCTCTCTACCCACTGACATGAACCAGCGAAATGGTGGCGCAAATGAAAATTAGCATCAAAACAAATTTGCCAGCCAACAAACTTGATTAAACTTTCACTCATTTCCTAAAGCTACATTCACAGGGCACCATATAATGAAATTAAAAATGTGTTTTAAATGTTTGGCATTTTATAAAACTTGAGGTAGAAACTCTAAACAGCAACTACCGTAATCAGTATTCTCCTGGAACTTTGAGTTGGTAGCTGTGGCCCATTGTCTGCATTGCCGTCATTATCTAAAGCCTGCAAGTCGGTGAACCTGCTCTTGCCAGCTCATATCAGTTTTGTATTTTTAATCACCATTTTTAGGGACGTTGGTGATTTGAACAGGTGGGCACCTTGTCAGCTGCCTACCTGTTCAAATCATCCAGCTTAAATAACGACGAATCGTAAAACTGCAAAAAAAAAGTAATTTGTGTAATCAGAAACAATCATGGCCTGTGACTACAATGCCATTTCTGAAAGAAAAAAAAAACATAGGAACTAAAGGCAGTTGCTGTAGCTGGGAAGCATAATATTCCTTTGAAGGAATGGGGTAAGTGTTTGCGGGGGAAAAAAAAGGCTACACACTGCTTTAAGAATGCCTCAAATGCAAGCCGAGCCGCAATCACAAATCACTAGACATTAGAGCAGAAACGGACATTCCTTCATCCGTGTGATGAATAGCGATGAAGCGATACCATCCACAATAGCTGTCTGTAAACGTGCCCAGGTGTGACACTAACACTGTGACTTCCAAATGGCATTCCTTTCTAGACTCACCCATGCCTGTATTATCTTTGGCTAAGAGGCTTGTTGAAAGATGAAGAAAGCTATTTGCTCTCGTGAGATCTCTGCCTAGCAGAGTGTTTATCTTCTTCTCGTTTCACAAAGAAGTTGGTCGGCGAAGTGCCCCTTGTGTGCGTTCTTGCCCCCCCAAACACACACACATTCAAACAGCCACATGAGTAATGAGCTGGCCAACACCTCTCAGACTTAAGAATGCAAAGTTTTCCCCCACAAGACGTAAGCAGCATTGTGTTTCTGACATTTACCTTTTTTTGTTGCGCTGAAGAAACGAACGCTGACTGGCCACCCAGCGAGCCCTCACATATTAGTCATCTTGATTACCTCTCTCCCGCTTTCAACAAATATCAGTCGTCTTTACATGTTTGTTCTCCTCCATAAATTCACCAGCACAGTTCAGCAGACATGCAGAGGTTTTCATTTTCAGCAGAGGTCCATTGTCGAAGCTTTTATCAGAAGCAAAACTGAACCCTTGAAGAACAAACAAGCCCTACTTTAAATCAATGTACCCTTTACATTTTTTTCCCCAAAGTCCTGTAGAGATACCACAAGCAGATATCTATCCTGAGCATGTTACAATGTGCTTTTAGCACTTTTGGGACACAGACAGTCGTGTGTGTGTGTGTGTGTGTGTGTATATATATATATATATATATATATATATATATATATATATATATATACACACTCACAGTGAAAAAAATATACTCATGGAAAAATGACATAGTAGTCTTCTTCAGACTGTATAGAATCATTTTTAGGTGCCAGTGTTTGTTTTAGGGTCTCCACCCTCACCTCAAGATGGTGCAGCACTTTCCATTTTATAGCTCTTCTAATTATGGTTCATTTTTGGAACACCTGCGGCTGTTTTGCTGACCGACTGCGTCCCTTGAGGGATTTGTTGCACGTTAAATGTCTATGTATGCATACATGCTGTCAAATTACAAGATGACAGCACTTTGCGTGATTCGAACCCATCTGGAAGGCTCTGGTTCAATTTCCTAATGGGGAACATTAAGTGGGTGGTAGTCTTGAGGGAGGGCTGTGCAGAAGGTCCTCTGGGATTAGACCCATGCCTGTTGTGGGAGCGTAGCCGTGTAGGCTTAATTCTTCATCCTGACCTCCTCTTTGTTTCATTGCTGTTTTCCTGCAAAGGTTTCTCTGCAGCACAGCACCATATTCATTCCCAAATATCACAAGCGTGGTCCACGTTACATTTGCTCCTGTTGTGCTCTCTGTCCCAAGCAGAATTTCGTGAGTGGATAGCGGACGCATTATTCCTGATTGTGGCCAAAGATGGCCCATGTTGTGTGCAGAACTTCTGCCTCTCCTGTGTCTCCTCTGCTCGTACCTAAAGTTTATGTTACTTTTTCTTTGGAGTGTTATTAAACCCATTCAAATGAATGCAAATGTGCATTGGCTTTGAATACTAATGTTTCTGTACTTCTGTTCTGCATGTGTTTTTGCTCTCTCAGGTGTTAGTCTTTGATCCTGTCAGAGTGGGACGTGTCTAACGGGGGACCGAGGAGGAAGCTGTGCCAACTTGGAACATGGGGCCTAAAATTCACCTGGCAGTGCCCCTCTCACCCAGAGGGGCGTTGCTGTTTCTGTTTCTGCTCAGCTGCCTGGTCTTCTCAACTCTGGCAGACAGTAAGTTTTCACCTGTGAATTCTTGAATATGACAATAACTAATCTCATCAGGTATTTTAACAATAAGATGTTTAACAGTAATAAGATTTAATGTTTTTTTTTTTTTTAATGCTCATGTACATTTCTTAATATTCTAATCATAGATTTAATGTTTTTTTTATCCTTTGTTCTAGGAAGGTAATGTCGACATTAAATGGATATATTCTAATTCTTAATATATAAAACTGTGCAGACAGTTGAAACGTCTGTGAAACTTCCTGAAAAACACAATATTTATTCTATTTATATTTTATTTATTCACCGTTGTTCTCTGACAGATACATAGATTAAGAATGTGTTGCATTCACACACACAGCCTACAGCACGTATGTTCCAAAAGCCTCTGTGACCTCTGTCAGTCTGAATGACAAAGTCGGCTGGCAGAAGGTGCACAGAAAAACGTGTCACTCTTGCTGAACCTTGGGTCTGGGGGGCAACTGCGTAGCACTGCCCCATCGAGGAAAGGGTGAGGGACAGAATTAATTCAACACATGACCTTATATAGAGTGCTATCATAGGGTCACTGTTATTCAATTAGACCCCAAACCCTCATATTTCACCATCCAACCCTCACACAAGTTCCCCTGTCCTTTCATGCATCCAGGAGGACTTTTTTTTTCCAACCCTATGCCTTGTCCTGCTCCGTTCTGTATTATTATTTTTTTTTCCTTTCTGTGTGTCTAGAGTTCTGTTCAGAATCAAAGCTAAGTTGACCTTGGTGGTTTCACTCTCATTTGTGGTCTGCTGTTTGCATATAATGTGATGGGGCCAAATAAAGCCTTGGATATTGCACTAGAACTTAAGAAGGACTTTAGAAATGCGTCACTGCGCTAAATTCAGCCTCAGATTTGAGCACTGTGAAATGTATTTGACTCAAATCCCTTCATACTGCTTTGCTATATATATATATATATATATATAATATATATATATATATATATATATATATATATTTCAATATGCCTATAAGTCTATTATTTGCATACCTATTTTTAAATAATAAAGACTACAATAAAAAAGTGGCAGAGCTGAGATGGTGATACCTAGTTGAGGAAATGAAAGTGATCTATTAGAAATAGAAGTAGGTCCTTTTGTCAAAGCAAATAATATCTGCAGGACTAATATTCTGGTTATTTCCAAAGCAGAATTTTTTTATGTCCCGCTGTGGCTTTGTTAACTTCCACCAACATAACAACATATGCTTTTCTGTGATTGTTAAAACTAGCTTAAATCAGTGGATTTGACAGCAGTGGCATAATATTTGACCTTTGGTTCAGATAATATAGCCTGTCTAAAGAGGTGATTCACCCAAAGTTTTTCAAATGCATAATTTCTCTTTTTTTGCACTTTTAGGCTTATCAGGAAGTGTTGGCCTTCTCATGGCGCCATGTTCTGCTCTAGCAGAACACATTGTTTTTCTTTAGTACTGTGTTAAGAATAACAAGACTCATTTCTATATAAAACAACTCCACTGGTTGGTAGATCATGTCCAGCATTTTTTTTTTTCGTTGTTTCTTTAGGATTTAAATCTCGTCTTTGTTTTCCTATTTTCATTGGGCTCCATAACAACAGGCTTGTGCTGGCCTGTCATTTCTGTAATTGTATCATACAAAGTTAAAAATACTGGCAGCAATTTTAATTAGAAAGTAGTGACTTAAACAAAGGTACTTCCAAATACGACTCAAGAAAAGATGGAATTCTGCTGACAAAGGAGAAAGAAATCTGACTGTTCTGTCTGGTTGTAGTTTAATAAACAGACACTGAAAGGAGCGGAAACCTGCCATTAGCCTGACTGCAGAGTAAGCAGACATAGAATTAAAATAAGACAGGGTGGGGGGGGGATAACACCTACCACTAATAGCAGGGTCATGCGCATTTCATGCCTATAATTTGGACGCAACGTGCGAACGTGATGGTTCTGGTTCGGATTTCCTGTATTACAGGGCAAAAAAATCAGATATTTTCACTGGGGTTCCCCTTTCATTTTTATCTTCCCTTTTAAAACTGCAGGCGGTAGCAATCACAGGTTGGTATTAGTTCCCCTAGCATGATTGCAGATGTTAGGGGAAGATCGACAGCGTTTACGTCCTATTGACGGTATCTGCCATCCTGCCGCAGGACTATTGATGTTATAGACCATGACATCATCCATCTTATGACATCACAGAGACGGACTGCAATACAGTGCAATTACTCTGAGCGTTGATCACAGGCGTCCCATCGATCCCTGGGGAACTTTCACTAATCAACCAGCTCTTCATACAGCCTCTCGTGCACAAAGGGCCGCTGCCCCCCCAAGGTCACCCTCAAAGTCACACATGCCCAGCACTTAAATGGAATGGTTATCTTTTTGTAGTGCTGTCATAGTGAGTTATTTCATTGGATTTAATAAGCTTTTGATGTATGTGTCTCCTTTCATGCCTCTCATGTTTTAATCTTGGGTGGCTTTTAGAGTCAGTCGAGGCAAAAACCACTCAGGGCTTTACTGTATGTGTGAGACTACTGTTTTCACTCCCCGGTGGCAGAAGGATTACAGTGGCACCTTGATTAGCATACCACATTCAAAATGGTTTTCATAATAAAGTACAATCTTATTCCAAAACCTTTTAACATATTGTTTGCTTTCCATTTTATAGCAGCAGTAGTCACCGCAGTTTTGATGAATGGGATTTGGTTTTCTCCATTGTTCAGTGGTTATACCTCGCTTGAAATCTTATAAAATATCTGGTAGCGTCACATGTCCTATCCCCGGACTATTGAAAACAGATGACAAATGAATTAGATTGATGTGTTAATCTCTTAGAGCGTCTGCAGTTGAACCCGAGTATCATAGCAGTTTGGCAGTGGAGGCTCCAGACGGAGTAAGGTTGGGGGTTAGTGGCTCGAAAATTGCATTGTGTTTCTAAGTGTCCATATGGTCACTGAGCAAAAAAAAACGGCCAGGGATAGAAATTGATTTATTATTATTATTATTTTTTTAAAATTAAAAGTAGCCGTATCGCTGTTGGTGTGTAGTGCAGTTAGCACACAGCTGTGTCCTACACACACACACACACACACACACCCTACAGGTAGGATGCCTCCAGGGAAGGCAACGCACACACACAAACGACAACAGCTGCGAGATAAAGAGTTTGTGGAGGCGTCCTGGAAGGTTGTTGCCTTATACTGACCAACGTCATCAGAATGGCGGGGGACAAAAAAGGTTTTTTGGGGGTTAATGATGTGAGATTAATCGTTTACTTAGGAAGCCCAGAAGCAGAGCAAGTGGCAGTGACCTAAACTGGGCAACGTTAAACGATGACACAAACAACCGGTGTCCTTCCAATGAAGGACCCTTGAATAAGTACGAGTGAGTGCATTAAAACATGGCTTAAGTATTATTTATTAGAATAAAACAACTACTGTGTCTCATTTAAAGGCATTTAACTTGACCCGAAACAGCCAGTGGACAGAGAGAACCATAAAATTAGCTCTCGGTTCGATCTAATGTGAGAAATATTTCATGGGAGCATTGTGATCGTAGATTGTTAAAGGTAGCACATGTAAGCCCAGTGTCTCTTTATTGATCCAGGCTCCTACTTCAACATAATTTGAATTTTCCCTGCTGAATTTTGGGAAGTCATATGCTGAATCACTCAAGGCCTCAGGCAGTGTGGGTAGAACCGCAGGAACAATGGCCGGGGTCTCTGTGGTCCCAGAGGGAAGTCTAATCTAGGGGAGGCAAATTAATGAGGTTAGTGGGGTCGCAAGGGGGTGTAGGGTGATGGATGAAGAGGAACCCCCCCCCCCCCCCAGAGTGGAATTGGTGAAGAAGCTATGAGCTATCTCAGCCACCACCAAGCCCACCTTCTCCTGGGATCACTTAACACACTTAATATTTTCCACCCACTGTCCTATTAATACCAGCCCCTGAGCCAAGGTGACCAACGAGCTCTGCCCAGCATCGTTAACAAAGCCCTTCATCGTCCAAATCTGCTTTTGTATTTCTTTACTACTTTAGCTAACAAATTTTGATTTCTGTTCCAAAAGAGTCCCTCCCTTATATACGTTTTTGCATACAGTTATCCTCAGATGGACGCGCTTACGTAAGACACCCCGCACACCTTAAAATGCTGTCGAATGGAAAAAAAAAAAAAAAAAAAGGACTTTGTTTCATGACATTGCAAATGAGACCATTTCATCAAATAAGCTACACGAACATGGGAGGTGATGTAGCCCCAGGGTTATGCAGATGAGCGGTGCAGTTCAGCGGGTACATTAGCAGACCTGTCTGGTTGACTCGGGCCACATATCTTGTGAAGTGTGAGCTCGCTGAAAACACTGAGGTTCTACATTTACGTCGGCCCACAGCGGAAACACACCATGCACAAGTTTTTTTTCAGGCACTAAATATCAGCCAACAGAAAGAAAACAAAAAAAGAAACCAGCATAAATGTGCAGTATTACTCGGAAAATTAGAATATCGTGTAAAAGTTGTTTTATTCAGGCAATCCAACATAAAAGGTGAAACCAATACATTTTATAGACTCGTTACATGCAAAGTGAGATATCCCAAGCATCTTTTGTTGTAATTTTGCTGATTATGATTTTTTTATTGATTTGAAGCAATATTCTAATTTTCTGAGTTTTTGAATATGAGGTTTTCTGAAGCTGCAAGTCCTAATCAGCAAAAAAATAAACAAATAAAAGCTTGAAATATATTGATTCGCATACTGTTTGTCTATATAATATGTACATTTCACCTTTAAAGTTGAGTTATAGAAATGCATGCACTTTTTCAGGATATTCTAATTTTCCGAGTAGTACTGTATATTTTTACATGCACTTTTGTTTTAAGGTGACAAACCAGTAGTGATAGTAGTGATTGGTCTGGTACATTTGGAGTGTTCTGTAGTTTCTCTTACTTTTTAAAAACTTGTTTTTGAATGACCGAGACAGTGGCCACCCAGGCACACTGTGCGGATGTTTTCTTTAAATGCCATAAACTGACTGACAGTAGAAGAGAGAAAGACAGCAGGCTTGTTCTTAATCAGCCGGAGTATATGAACTCCATTACTTTAATGTTGCTCACACTGTGAGGAAAGAAGTGAAGGGTAATTGCACTTAGAGTTCTTGTTCTCCTCCACTGTCTTGAATAATTCACCGACTACTGGAAGGCCTGATTGAAACCCAATTTCTGCAGACCATGAGTGCGTTGAAATTTTTATGTAATTCTTTTCTCTCTTTCTCGAATCTATAGGCTCTTATAATTTAACGGAAAATGTGAGAGAACTTTTTTTTATAAAAAAAACCATCAACATTAAACATCAGCTGGATAGGTGGGTAGTGCAGCAAAACCAGATCATCTGGAAAAAGGAAAGGAAAAAACTCACATGTATAACTGAGCAGGAAAAATAAGTAAAAATCCACTTTACGTTGAACACGTTGGAACATGTGTTGCGTTCCATTTGAGGGAAAAACAACAGTTCTTAGTGTTCAGCTGTAAAAGTGAATTGCAGATAGCAAACATGATGTTTACTGGTTTAAACAAACAGCCTGAAGTGCAGTTGACTTTAGCGGTGTAAATAGCTTGTAGGGAAGGCAGCTTTATATGGAATTAATTGCCAACAAGTTGCCTGCTAATGGCCCGAAAAAGGTCTTAATGGAAGTGTTCCATGAAAACAACCAGTGCTGATGCCATCAGACAAATTTCCACTAAGTGTTGCCGCATGGAAATGATAACTTGCCAATCCATTATTAATGACAATTAATGGCTTTCTCTGTGTTGTGTGTATTGATCTCTAATACTCTACACTATAGAGTAGCTCTCATTGGGAACTCTTTCAGGCCTGGGAACAGCCTAATTGTCACAAGGGCCACTTACACAGGTCCCCCTGATGTTGCTGCATAGCCGCTGCTCTGGAAAGGAAGATTCGCACTGCGGCTGTATGACTGAAACAGCTGATTTCTTTAACACATGCACGAAATCAGCCGAGCTTTGTCGATGTAGCTTTGTCTGATCAAACAAGCAGTAAAAGGGTCGAACGGAACATCTCTAATCCCGTGATAGGACAACGAAAACCGCGGACACGCATTTCTCATTAACTGCAGCAGATTTTTTTTTGTTCTTCTGGAGCAAATATGCCAGTTTTGATGTTGACATCTATCGTGTATCTATTTATCTGTGTGTGTGTGTGTATGTGTGTGTGCCTATACACACAGCATCTGACAACCCTGCACGAGTCAATAAATTCAGCTCTGTGCAACAGCTCTAGGCCTGACAGTTGTGACATCAAAAGAGTGCAGAGGCTAAAGCCTTGCATGCCAAGATAGGAGTTTTTCTCTGCGATATATCAAAGCTTAGAAAATGTGCTGCAGTCACTTGCTGAATAAAGAATTTGCATAGGTAGGCTTATGTGTTTTCCACCTCTTCCTTGCCATTGTTTTCATATGACAAGTGCCTGACAGCCTTGAAAATGGGACACAGGGAGAGAGAAAAAGAAAGGGTCGGTCTGGATTCTGTCTGTCTAAGGAAACGACTGACAATCCCAACAGTTTGATATGCTACCCACTAGCAGTGGGTAAGAGAAGCTTTCTAAGGAGGTTTAGTCCAAAAAAATGCTCCTTTGCTTTGTCTTGTGTGTTTAAAAGTTAAAACAAATAGTGATTCTGCAAATTAAGTCTAGCCCAGATTTTTCCATAGCTGCATCTAATGTGGCCTAGCCTAAAAACATCTCACGGGTTTTTAGCCTAGCCTAAAAACATCTCACAAGGATTTCAACCTGACGTTATTTTAACAGCAACTTTGATCTTTTTTTTAGCCTTAATTTGCCATTTTTTAAAAAAATGTGGAGCGCACATCTACAAAATGGTCTGTAATATCATTCTAGGGTCATCACCTCTTGTGTTTTTACCACTTAAATTTGTTTTTATTGTCAGTAAAAAAAGAAAATTACTTTTTTTTTTTAAATTTTCAGAGCAAATCATTTTCTCAGTAACAAGAAAAGTTTCCAGCGCTGAAGCTTTTTTTTTTTTTTTTTTTTTTAGAAAATGGAGACATGACAAGTGTTCACCATGGCGTTGTCACTTTTTAGCTTTTTATTTACATATCACTCAAAAAAGTCAGCACTGTTGTTTATATTGTTGAATTTTAAAGAAAACACTTTTAGACTGTGTCCAAGAAAAGACGTGTTTACATTTGCTTTATTCTAGGCGCTACTTTTTAAAGCTGGCTTTAACAAACAAGTAGTCAGGTAAAACTTTCCCAGCAGTCTCTTAAATAGCAATCGCAGTTGGGTAGTTCTTAAAACAACAACAAAAAAAAAAGCGTACGCCGGCCATCAGAGTAATCAGAGTGTAGCGTCTTTTGCCTGCGGCGTGCTAGCTCAGTCCAGTAATGCCCGTTTGTGACTTGCCAATGCAAAACTGGGAAAACAGGGTCTGCTTATAAAGTTACCATTTAAGAAATGGTTCCTTTGTAAAGAATATTGTCAGAGCTGTTCTCCACCATAAAACATCTGTCTGTTGAAAACAGTATATTGGTGTTATATGTAACCACCCAGGCTCAATGTGTTGTTGCATGCATGCGCATTTATGCTGCATGCCTGTGGTGGGGTGATTTTGAAGAAACCTCCTGTCAAATGACTTTGTTTTCAAAGACATACAGAATCACCCCATATTTTATTTGAAAACATTCAGGGCAGAGGTTGATGAAATAACCTGGAAAATGTCTTCTCATCCGAAAGAGGCACCAGGCTATGCTAACTAGATCTTGGACACTTCCAGTACATGTGTATCACCATTTGCTATTTTATTAGAACCCATAAAACATAAAATAATGGTGGTGGCCAGTGCCGGGTTTTCCCCAGTGTGTGCTCAGCACGGCAGGGCTTATGCCTCCTCAGTGTGCACACCGTAATGAATCACCCCATTGTGCATATCTCAGTGGATCAACTTCTTCGTCATCGCAGAGGTCCCCACCTCCCTCATCAATAATTCATATTATCGATTCTCGGGCTGACAGTTGCCTGTTGCTCTGTTATATGTCGGGTGTGGCGCTTGATGGAAAACACCCTGTAATCAAAACACTGCGCGGTGTTTTCCCTCCCCGGCGGCGTTGTAGCCATGTTTAGATATTACAACAAGTTTTTTATTGAAGAGTGTGATCCCAACATTTCTGTTTCACTGCGGTTTGCCCCGTTTTCTCTGCTGCTATGTGCTGTTTCAGGATTAACATTGTTTCCTTTGTTAAATTGGGTTTAATGGTATGGCCCGCAGATAAAACCGCAACTTTATCGTCTGAGGGTCACAAAATTGGCTCGGGCTGTGGCAGCTAAACTCGCCATGAAAAACTTCACTGTGATGTGGTGAGAAGCAGCCAGTCTTGATGTTTTCTTTCAGGATTTAACTGCAGGTGTGCACAGCAACAAAGCCCTGAGCTTCTTTAATGTGGAAAAGTGTAATAACCAAGTCTTTCATGGTGACATGACTAGCGTCACCTATCCCGTTTCGTCTCAATTGACTTGCTTCTCTCACCCTTTCTCCCCCCACTGTCTCCCTCCTGCTTTGCTCTGTCTCTTTCAGGCTTGCCAAGTTTTGTCAAGTCTCCAGAGGACCAGACAGGCATCTCAGGTGGAGTCGCCTCATTTGTGTGCCAGGCCACCGGGGAGCCCAAACCCAGGATCACCTGGATGAAGAAAGGCAAGAAAGTCAGCTCCCAGCGCTTTGAGGTCAGCACCCCCGCGTGATGTCGAGATGGCTGAAACACGCGCACACACACACACACACACACACACACAGGCGCATGCACACAAATACAAGCTTGCGCAATCATGAGACACGCAATTAAACATTAACCGACGTGGGCTTTAGTCTGCCTCTCACCTTCTCTCATTAACGTAAACAAATCCCTCCGACGGCGTTCACACTCAGCAAACACTCATACAGCTTACAATCAATGGCTCTGTTATTGAGCAACAAACCAACTCTTCAAGAGAGCGAGGCAGACCAGACAGGCTTCCCCGCTCTTTAATCTCCTTCCATCTTGATTTATATAGTTCTCTTCATCTCTTTCAGTCTTTCCACACCCTCATCCTTCCCCTTCCGCTCCTCAGCTCCACCATGTCTCTCCATGGATGTCTTTGATACCTCGATGCGTTACTTGATTTATTTCCCTTCTCTGTTTTTAACGCAAGAAAGTACCTGATGTGGCTTTTTTTTCCTCCAACACGCAGCTGCGGTTGCCAGTCAGGGTTTTTGATGTTACACCATTAAATCGCTCACTCTAAGCATTATGGCTGATTGCGGCTTGTATTTAAAAGGAAACTTTGGCTCCATTCCCTTATTAGACATTTTTAATGAGAACATCGGACTTGTTTTACGCTGCTGACAAGTTTCATTTTTCAGCACGACATTAGAATAGACGTTTCGCTAAACCAACCGAAATTGCTCCCTCATGTCGAAAGAAACACAACAAGAACCGGAGTGGTGAAACTAATGTTTGGAATATTTTAAGCAGTCGAGGATGTTTGGAAAGAAAATGCCACCAAAATCAGAAAGAAATTGCCTTTTACTTTGTTTGCACATTCAAGGTGATTGAGTTTGATGACGGCTCGGGCTCGGTGCTCCGGATCCAGCCGCTGCGTACGCACAGAGATGAAGCTATTTATGAGTGCACAGCCACCAACAGCGCAGGAGAAATCAACACCAGTGCCAAGCTTACAGTCCTTGAAGGTAAGATAAACCCTCATTTCTCCACTGGGTGTCTGTCTTAACTTTAAAGCTCTGCTGGTTTCCAAAGCTTTAATTCCAGTATATCTAAGAACAACTACGAGTGTTTTCCGTAATAAATCACGCACAAACATTTATAAGCTCTGTTGATTCCTGATATTGGCAGTGTCACAGAGAAGTAGATTTGTCTTAATGTCAAGCCCGGAAGGCAGCAGCCAAATAAAATGCAAGGGATGCATTTTCAAATAAGACGGCATACAATTCAGCAATTCAGCAAATGCATTTCCCCGCAATGCAGTCATGGTGCATGAAAAAAAAAAAAAAAAACAGTCTTTTATTGGCTATAATGATGAATAGTCTTTGTTTTCCTCCCTTAATGAGTCAGTCCATCTACCACCATAAACAGTTGGGAAATAAAACTAGAAATGGTTCATGGAAAACAAATGTGACAGTGGAACATGGCTGGAACATGGCTGATATTTCACTCATTATATTAACTTCTTACTAAATAAATAATTACAACTTAGCGTTCGAGAAGATAAGACCAGAGAAGACTATGGCTCCATGAGAATATATAAAAATCGGAATTGTCCACATGTAGGTCAACGTCACATGCCTGCGGGCGAGCACGACCCCTGTGAACCTTCTTTCTCCGTTATGTATGTGATTTATATGGACAGGGATGCTGCCTGCTCACTGTTCCATATCGCTGAGTCCTGAGTGTGAATTTCTTCTTGGGATGATTGCGGTATTGTTATCTCAGTGCTAGTCATCACAAGAATGGAATTCATTAAAACTTAAAAGAAAAAAGAAAATACAAGAGCGGACAGATTGGAGGATTAAGGCCGTCTTTCAACATTACTCTCACATTAAAGCCGATCGCACTCATTCAGATCCAGCCTGTCCAACCCCGCTAGAAGTCCGACTTTTTTCCACCCTCACCTTTTCTTTTGTCCCTCTCTGCACACTCATTTGATGATATTGCTGAATCATATATAATCTTCATGATGCATAAAATGTTTTCTATTTTCTCTATACCCCCCTTTTTTTTTTTTTACTGTACAAGGAGATCCAAGAAACGGCGCTAACAGGAAATAAATTGCACATGAAAAAAGATGAGAATCGGCCTCTGGGTCAGAGTTTGGGGGCAAAACAGCGCAAGGAAATTGGTTTCACCCATCTTACTCAACACCAAGCAACTCATCTCACAGGGATTTAATTTGCATGAAGTCATTTTAGTCACATTTGCACATGTGCTGCAATTCTGGAGTTGTCTTTTTTTCTTTTTTTTTTTTTTTTCTTTCATTTTTAGCAGCTGCGTATGTGCACAAATGTGCACGGGCCACATATTTGCATGTAGCAAGAGGAGACCCTCCGGAGCAAAACATTTAGCAGGCATGTTGACGATGGAAGTGCAAAAGCAAAATGAATGATTAATAATGATGGATGACATCACCTGTGTAATTTCTTATGTTAAGATGATGTCTCCCAACTTTGCCATTAGGCAGAACCGAACAGATTTTTAACTGCATGTTTTAACCAGGCCAACCAAAACAATTGTTATAAATAGGAACAACTAATGTGAGCCTGAAGGCTTAGCTAAACAAGTCAGGAGTCAAGTTAGACAGTTTCTGTTGTAGCAGACTTAAATAGAAACATACCGTGTCTAATGGGGTAAGTAAATAATCCAACACTTAAGTAAAATAAATAACACTAATAACCTTCGAGTCAATCAAATATAAGAGCTTGTGTATTTCAAAATTGTTCATTTTCTTTTTATTCAGACTGTATAAATATATTTCTCCTCCTCCACAACAGAGAGAGATTTGAAAATGTTAATGCAGGCACAGGCACTGGTAGAGAACAGAACCACACATCATATGTAATCAGCATAACTTCTACAATCTGTTCATCCAGACCCCTGAGGATGTGCCGGACAACTTCAAGCCCCCTTCATAAATAGACATGCATATTCACAGGCACAAACGCACACTCGCGGAGCAATGCCGGCAGTTGGGCTCTATTTTTAGCCCATTGTTTGTAGCCTAGCGATACATCAAGTATACTTCAGCGGCACTATACAGGAAACACTGGGGCAGCGCCAAGTAGACGGAGACTAATGATCACCGTCCTTAATGGTGCAGTAGTAGCCTGAAGGTTTCAGAATCCAATCTCACGTCACAATCTTGCTGCTGCTGCTGTTGTTGTTTTTATTTATTTTTATTTTTTCTAATCAAATGATAAAATCTAAAGGGAGTCAAACAAACTTGCTGATCTGCAGTGAGCTTAATTTACTCCGTCACCTCTGAGCACAGCACAAAAAAAAAAAGAAACAAAACAAAACAAGAGCTCCTAAGAAACTAATAGCAGAGGACAACAGTTCTTTGCGCGGAGGCAAATGTAGCTGAGCATTGCCTAAAAGCTTCGGTCAACCTTTCCTGAAATAATAAAGGTTGAAAAATGTCTCCATAAACAAAAGCTGCTGCAGTTGCTTTCCAAAAGTAAAGGCCTGACACTTACTGCGCGAGTACATGTGTCTCCCATCCGCACGCACTCGTCATTATACGCCAAGCGCCATTATCTAGGGAGTGACTGAGAAGAGTTAAGTCATTATACGCTAAGTCGATCTGGATTATAGGTTTTAGTGGGGCAAAGGAAGGTCGAGTATTAATTATGGTTATTTCATATACTGGCTCCTTATTTATGCCAGTCCTGCAAAATATGGATTATAACAGTCACATCGGTTCAGCTTTATTCCTACTCCTGACTGTGAAAATGAAAGCTGTTATTTCTAACAGGAAAAGGTGCAGTTTCAGCTTCACAGGTTACACGTTTTTCTCTGTTAACTGGACGTTTACTTAACATCAAAAAATTCTGACCCAATCAATTATAATGCTACTCAGCAGCGTTATAAACTCACGCAGCACTTTTCTACAGTAAAACCTTGTCGCATTTGAGCTCTTGCGGTCATGAGTTGCAAGTTGATCTGTAACTGTGTCACACCGAAACAGGCCGCCTCTTTGTTAATGGTGGTTCTCACGCACCCCCGCAAACATGAGGTCATAATGTTGAGACACACACAAGGCCCAATTCAGCTTAGCGTAGCCATTTCTTATTTTGTCACTCGGACACTTAAAAATGGTGGAACAAAAAGATATGAATCTGTGTTTTATTTCTACCTCCCTGTCTTTATAACTTCCATTTTAAAGTGTTTTTCCTCATCTGTGCCTTATCTGTTTTCATTAACCAGAGTGTTTCTGTTGTATGACATAGGCTAGAAACGGGAGCTGACCTTAAGGAACAGTGAGTTATTACTTCAGTAATGTGCTGCTGTCTTGACCTTGAGCGCCCATCTTGAACTAAACTGACTCCGTAAATGTTCAGGTGAATGGTACTTGTCTCAGAAATGCATACTGCAAGTCTTAAAGGCAGTGCGCTGCTTACTCTGTGTCAAAGGTGATGTTTTATATGGAGTAACCTATAGAGGGACAACTGCAGATTTTACTGCCTCGCGGGAAGAAAACCAAATGGTTTCTTCAAGCAAAAGTAACATAACTAAAACAGGGCTGCGCATACCAGTCTGACAAACGACTTGGAAAAACAAGCACACTTGCATTTGTTCCATGTTTCCAAAACAAGCTTGAAGCTTTGGCCAAAGCAGTGTTAGTCTTTTGTATTGATTAAAAACAGCCCGCCTTTCAGTTTCAGCATCATTAGTCCAAAAGCAATAACAAACCCGACTGGGGAAGATTGATATCTTCAGAACTCTGTGTGACTCTGAATGAGTCCTTGGAATCCTGGAAATTCTCAGACTTTTCTGCCGTACCGGAAAGCTCCCTTACATCCTCTGGGAGACAGCGGACCTGTCTCGAGAAAGGAGGAACGTTAGCTAATGGCGCGAGATCAAAAGCCGCATCATTACTGGAATCCTCCTTCGTCAGGGTATAAATTAGAAAGGTTCTCCATCAGACCAGCTGCACACCTTTTTTGAAGTTCTGCTTGTGTCTGAGCGTGCAGTGTTGGGGGCGGGGGGGAGTAAAAAAGGAGTTTTCTGAAAGGTCAACTGAGAAATATGCAAGAAACCAAGCCTTATAAAGTCGAGTGGGGAAGCAACTTGCTTAGCAACAGCATCTCAAATATCAATTCTGTCCTCTAAATCCATATAATACCTCTCCAGCTCCCTGACAAGACATAAGCAAATGATTATAGAAGGATTGAATGGAATATACTATTTTTGTGGTGTTTGGGTATTGCATTTTTTTGGTTGCCATGTTTATAGTGGCCAAAAATCACAGCCTCACTCATTCTAAAAGGACTTGTATTTGCTCTGCATGTATTATAGCCCTCACTGCAGAGGCAAATAATGTTCACAGCACAATGCCACTAATAAATATCTCAGGGGCCAGGCAAGTATGGACAACAACCCTGAGTGAATGCACGGCATAGAAATCACACTGCACCTCTTCCCTGGCTGGATAAATATATACAGAAGCCGCATTAAAATTATTTAATTCTGCTTCTCGGACAACTTAATCCTCTCCTTTCCTTCTCGCTATTCAAATAATCCACAATAACCAAAATAAGGTCTGTTGTGTAACGATTCCCCCACATTACCGTTTCACTCTCATTCTCCCGAACACTGGTGTGTTTTGTTTTGAATTGGCGCTGCAGGTTTTAACGGCGGATCTTGCCTGGCGCAGCGGAAGAGAAGGAGTGTCAGGTCATGTTTAACATAACACACTGCGGGCTGTTTTGGAAAATGACGCAGGCAGCGACACAGCAACGTTACTTGCACAATGGGTTTGGCGTCTGTCTGCAGGCGCGGCTGAAGCGTGACAAAACACTTTGCGCCAGTGTACAGGTGCGTCACAGTCGTCTTTAAACCTCATTGTTCTCGTAACACCAACACAGTTACGGTTATTCTGTTTGTTGTCAAGAAACACTCATAATTGGACTTCCCAAGAGTTGCCTGCGTTTATCGATCCATCTTAAAAGACTTGTTTTGACAGCTGACAGAACTCTGTTTGTGTATGCATACATATGGATGGAGTCCTATAGCTGAGTTAATCTTTCATCATTTGGACTTGTCTGTCAAACCTGTCAGGCTTTTGGCAAGAGTGAGTTCTGCCTGCGATGATGGGATTGTCAGTGCCGATGTCTATATATCTATGAATGTCTATAGTATTGGTGGGTGGCCGACTATTAATGTTTTTTTGTCCATTTGGGATTTGTAATTTTACTCACTCTTATTTCATATCTAATTCCCTCAAACGGGATGAGAACACCTCAAGGGTCTTCAATTTATCACAAAGCCTCAACCCGAATTCAACATGCTGAAAAGCGTTTAGCGAAACCATAATGGCGGGACATCGATTTATTTAGCTTACTGCGGCTCATTCCTTAATGAGGGTCGTGGGGTGCTCGGGCATGTTTATCCTCTTTTAAGTTTGCAAAAGATTTTCAGTGCTCAGTGCGCTAGACAGCTATTTTCACACTGATGAGCAAAAGAGCATATTGAGAACAGCAAAACCATTTTAGAGGGTATCCTTCCCCTTCAGATGTGAGTTGGAGTTAAACTCCAGTCCATCAACATCATGACTTTTACTAAACCAAATCAAGCTGCCACCTTTGTCTGTTGCTCAACATTATTTCAACCTATACAGATACTTTCTTTTCTTCACGTTTTGCCAGCCTTTGGCTTCTGTCGTGCACTCGCGGGCAGCGGAGTTTGTATCGTCTCCCCGCTGTTTGTCAGGACATATTGAACTTATCATCCTGACGTTGTCTCGGAGCCTCGCAACATATTGAAGATATGACAAGACAAGCACATCTGTTCCGTGCCTGTCAGGAACAGACAGAGATATCCGCGAATTGACGTCTGCTGTTAAATATCCGCCTTAAATAAATGCCACAAGCTTTCATTGTTCAGCTGCAGCTTTTTCAGAGCAGGTATTTCTTCCACAAACTCTGCAGCACTCAAAGCCATTACATACATGTTTGTTTGTCAAGCAATATAAAATATTGCATTGGAAAAAAAGAAATGTTGCGGGCCTGTACTTCTGCTCACTATGAGCAAAGTTCAGGTCAAAACTCTGCAGGCCAATGAGACAACGGCACCCCGGGCCCAGGCTGGTTACAAATGGTTTAGCCTGGAGAGTTCTAATACCTGCACTCAATGAGCTGGTTAATGGGAGGTCTTTCCCTCTGACCCGCTTTCCTCACACATTTACACACCAAGCTCTCTTGGCTTGCCCACTGGGCTGTCAGAGAGCTGGGGGAATGTTCGGCTCGTCCTCAACCTTAGAGCTTTGGCCTTAAACTTGGCATTATTTTTTTGTTTGTTTTTTTGGTTTGGTTTGGTTTTTTTTGTTTATTCTCATGCATAACAGACTCACATGTTAAATCTTGAAGCTGTTGAGCTGCCAACAATATTTGTAACTGCATGAAAATACTCTAAAACAAGATATTAGGATCTGATATGGGGTGGTGGGGGAATTAGATCGCCTTTGCTCCTTCCTTTCTCGTGTTCCCGCTTTGTTGTTGTTAAAAATGACTGTTGTTTTATGAAATAAATTTTTAAATTTTGTTTTGAATTAACGCCAATCACTTGGACGAGCCGTTAGAAAGTTAAGGCTGTCGACATTGACTCACAGACCCCCTGTATTATTCATTATCTCTGACTGAAGGAACACATAACGGCTGTCACAGGAGCCCTGTCAGTGACTATTTAATTAACAGAACCTGCCACATTCCACTACATCCACTGCCTTTCTCAGAACTCATAAAAGTCATTGCTATCTGCTGTAATTACACTAAGCGTGTCACAATAAAGCTCTGCTGATGATTAATTTGAGTTGTGGAGAGCATCAGTTAATTAATTTATTTGCAGGCCACCACTCTGCTTCCTTCTGTGGGCTGATTTCATTAGCTGCCACGCTTCCTGTGCTTCAGTCATAGCGGTTCTTTCTCCCAGACACCTGGAGGAGTCGTTAGTCTCATTGTAGTTGCATTGTATTGCCAAAAATGTCACGAGTTGTATTTTTTTCTCCCCTAAATACAGTTCCATTAGGAGTAGCAAACTATTAACTATTGACTCTGTAATACTATAATTTCAGAGGTCTTCAGTCAAACTCCTGTCATTTGGACCACAAGCCATGAATTAGGGCTCTAATTCTCAAAATGAAGGCCTCCAGCTGCGCATGTCGCATTGATAATGGAGAATGTGAACCTTTGCAGTAGTGCCTGTCTCACAAGGTGACTCTGTCAGCCTAACCCTTCGAGTCTCGAAGAAGACCACCCTTGGGTTACAATAAATGGTCAGAAGCCAGTGCTGTGTGCTGCCCGCTGCGCTGCAACATAAATAAGAGGAGTCGGGCATTTGGCAGGACCGTAGATCATCATGACGGCAGTGGAAGTATGATATCGGATAAGAGAAAAAGATAGAACCAGGATGGGATAGTGGAAAAAAGAAACTGATAAAGAAGAAAGAAATAAAGGAAGAGTTTGGGAAAATTAGATGACTGTTATTGATTATCTGTCTGTAGGCAAGGAAGCGTGGCCAAATGTTCTGCTCAGCCAGACAAAAAGTGTATTATCTCAAAGGTCGCAGCTTGCATTACAGGCTTTTTAACTTTTTTTTTTAACACTAAATACACTTGAATAAACAGCCGGGGAGAAAAAAAAGCGCAGCGATAAGGCCGCTGGCATGTAGCGTGTATTAACAACATCAACGGTGTTTTTGTTATGACTGTGTTTTTGCGACGGTGCGTTGCATGCAGGTGTGCCTTTGAATACTGTTTGCACATTTGTTTGACACAGCTCAGTCTCCATAGTAACACCCAGACAAAGAGACATTGTGCTCGAGACAACTGACAAGTTCGATGCGTTTTACCGCACTGTACATTTTCCCCGATTTTCAGAATTTTCGTGTCATTACAGCAGTATTACATCAATAGCCTTTTTGCTGGGGCTTTGATGTTGGGCGTGCGGTGTCGTCCCTGCTGAGGAGACCTTTGCAGCAGCAGCTTTGCCAGCTAGTATTTCTCCAAAGAGCAGAAGGGTCCTTCTCACATGCCCTTCATCGCAGACCTTGTGAGAAAACTCCGTGCCCTCTGATGTTTTGCAAGTCAAATTTGCTACAGCAGTTACATGAATACCAGGCAAGGCTGTCTACATTTATTTACATGATTATTAGTTACTGGCTGTTAATTTAAACATTTCATTTGTTTAAAGGGACGTCTATTACTGCCTTATTCAACAAACATCGGCCAATAACAATTTGAGTTGCTCACAGGAAACGTAGGCTGCATCGGCATAATATCTTTAATTCGTCAAGTAGCTAAAGTGTCTCATTTTTTAAGGCTAATCTCAGATGGCAACACATACAGAAGTTCCTGCAGGCAGCTTACAGTCGCAAGCTAACACATGTATATGCTATAGAGAAAATAAGAGTTCCTATTGACATACTTTGATAGAAAGCATATAAAACCTTAACACGTAGGCTTGAATGAAGCGAGATCATAAAGGACTGACTTTGAGCTTGCGAGCTAATCACCGCCGTGCCAGTCCTTAAAAACGCCTCTTCGATTGAACTCTTTCTAATTGTTTTGACACCGTCAGCGGTCCAACTTTTAGATGAACTCGTGTTGGCTTTAGAGTTCAGCCAGCACCTTCAGCAGCAACTGACATGTTTCACATACGGTTCCGTCCGTGTATCTGACAAATGCAAATGTCAGTCTCAACGATGTTCTTGGCCAGAAACAGCTGCAGGCCATTAGCTTTGTGTCTGCAGACAGCATGTCTGCTTTTCAGTCCAAGATTGACGTAGACTAGCTGGGACGTAGACACCAAATATAGAGTTATATTTAGTGACCCACGGAGATTACTTTCAAGTGCAAAAATTAAGAGATTAGCAATTGTACTGTATATAGGAGACACTGAAAATGGAATCTGCGCAGCAGCTCCTCTCCATAAAACACTTGACTAATTAGATTTTGTTGGCAGCTTGGAAGCGGCACATACAGTATCTTCATCATCGATCATGGGCATATATTTATATGGCTGCATGGTGTTTAACCACTGAGCATGAGAAGCAAGGAGGTCTACTTTAATAGAAATTAGGCGGGCATTTTGATGCATAGCTGTTAGATCTTGTGACACTCTGCCAGGGCTTCCCCGTTATGTAGGAACTTGGGTGTTTGGCAATCCCCCCCCATAGAGATGAATGTGTTAAGGTTAAGGGGAAATTGTTGACTGTAGCGTCAGATTGAGCTCCAGCTACCTCCCAGTGGGACAGTAGGACTGAGACGTGTCTCTTTCAGCAGGACTCTGATTAGATTCATCGCCCTAGCTAGCACACTCCACTCACACTGGTAATTGGAACTGGCAGGAGGTTGGCATGTTAGCCCTCCCTAGCCTCCTCCTCCTCCTCTTCTTCGATTCTCCTTTCTGTTTTCCCCCCTAGTTTTTAATTATTTTCTAATGAAATTACATTACCTGTCTCGGTAGTTTATGAGACTTTTTCCCCATTAAAAAATGTTGAGTAGTCTCTTTTCTTTATAAATGACAGACGTAGTACTATAAATACTTCTGCGGCGGTGGACATATTTGTCACAAAAACAGCTTTGCAGCTTCTTAGCAGGGTTCTTTGAAGGTCATTGCAGAATGTTAATCCTTCACCACCGAAGGAATGGCTTAATGAGGACAGCTCAATGATGTACTGAATGTCCTGACCAATGACATCATGTTTTCTTCAACAACGTGGTCGATCTGACTTTGTCCCTGTTTCGCTTGTGCCAGTCGATCCAGCAGCACAATCCAGGAATCCCGCCTCCACGCTCGACATTTTATTGGTTTTGTCATCTGCGCACACAGCCTTGCTCCGGAGCATTTTAAGGATTGTCTTTCAGCAGCAGGTGACAGGTTTGGGTCCAAGTCTTGAATATGGCCGTGTCTGAGACACACGTGCATTGTATGTGTCTGCGCACATTTGGAAATGTCAACACTCAGAAGCACTTAAAATAAGTAAAATGGCCATGACGCAAAACTCACTGACACGTTGTTTTACAGCAGTAAAGCTGATAATTCAGGGTTGCTGTATGTACGCTTCTGCATGGGTGGTTTGGTTTTGCTAATGCTATGTGATAGCTTTAGCTTGGACAGACATCCCCTGCTGCTGTATGAAATGAACGTACGACATAATGTAAACATACAGTATCTGCGACGCTTAGACTGCAACAACACCCTGTGATAAACAGCTACTGAGAGCACAATCGTGTTTTCGAAGGGTGGAAGAACGTGTTCGGGCATTTCTACGCTTTGCCTCTGGCCTTGCAAATGTACTCCTGCTACTTTCTGCTGTAGCAACGCTTCAGTTTTCACTAAAGATCCCATTAAAAAACACTGCGATTAAAATCTCACATGGCTCCCACCATCTCCTGGACTCTATTATAGTATTACACTGCATTGCGTGTATTATATACAGTACAGTATTGTTTTTTAATGTTTAGCGTGGCTGCATTAAAAATACATTCCCAGTTTTATGTCGCAACTAACCACCGAAGGATTTTTTTTTTTTTTTTTTTTTGCAGGACTGTTTGTCTTAATGTTGCAGCTCTCAAAATTGCATTAGCATTAGATCCTTGCCTCGCTCAGATCTTTCTACGTGTCCAAAAAAAGAAACGCGGTGCTTTTGTAATGACTCACACTCCAGGCTAGAAAGTGTTTTTTTCATTAAAAACTGTCCTATATCTCGACACGCATCAACCCACATCACCTGAACTATTACATTGGGTTTGCTCCAAACTTCCTGATCCCATCTTTTTAAATTAAAGCAGGCTGAACAATGGGAATTTGTCTGCCTGTAATAATAAATCATAATAATAGAATAATGATGATAGGTTTTCTGCGTGGTCAACCCCTGTCCAAAGCAATGATGAGGATAACGCTCATTTTAAAAGTCCATTGTTGTTTTGTGATTATGGAACTGCATCTGACTAACATCAAAAAACTTTGGAGCCTTTCACAATGTTACGCAAATGTTTTCCATTAGTATTACTAATGTTTTAGATAACTTTAGTTTATTTAAAAAGTGCCTGAAGCCTGCCTTACTTTCCTGCATGAGCAAGATCCTGTCAGCAGCCATGAACGATTAGCAGATTGACAGCATTGAGGTTGATGTCTGTCTATATTTTCTCGACCTTCAGCTACATTTTCCTTTACATTTTTATAGCTAATGTTACCAAGTGTATCACATTATTTTGTTGCATTCCTGCTGTCTTATACTGGTTTCATCTGGGACGGTGGCAAAAAAAAAAAAA
This sequence comes from Pao palembangensis, assembly GCA_015343265.1. Classification (NCBI taxonomy): domain Eukaryota; kingdom Metazoa; phylum Chordata; class Actinopteri; order Tetraodontiformes; family Tetraodontidae; genus Pao; species Pao palembangensis. Next base: position 9,482,036 of record CM027093.1, read on the forward strand.
AATCCCCAGTTGACATTGAAGTAAACATAACCCGCAAAGATAAAAGATCCTGCAGGGATTCATAAACCACATCTGAATATGAGACAGTCTTGGCTACAGTCAAAACACAAACCTATAAGAACAGATGATACTGTGCCAGAAAGAGTTCTACATAGCAAACAAAGCATGGTACTGTATGGATAAAAATCTCTTCAGTGCATCTGGACACAGACCTCGTGGTAGTTTAAGGTGTGTGGCCATGAATACACGATCATGTGTACTGTTCTTAACCCTAAAAATCAAATTAAATCAGATTGAAAATGTGATGTTAATTGATGAAAAACGTCAAGGCGGTCGGGGCTGTTTACCCACAGTCCCAGTCTCTGATACCCCAAACAGTGAATGTTGTTTATATTTGAAAAATATTTCCGATACAGTTTCGGTAAATATTTGTGCAATATGCACTCACCTTAGATTTTAAAATTTGGTCTGGAGGATTATACTTTGTGTTGTCATGGATACAGTGTTACATCCATTATGATGAGCTGGATTATAGAAATAGGTTTGTTTATCTTGCTAAGCCTAAGGCAGCTCATTTATGCATGAGTGCCCAGAGGCAGATTGCAACTATCCTTCCTCTGTTTAAACCTAAAATAATGCCTGATCTTCCATTCTCCAGTAGCATTATATCATTATTTTTTTTGTATTAAATAAATAAATAAATAAATAAATAAATAACCTGTTTTATTGTTCCAAAGCTCAGACAAACACACTGACTCTATTCTAACAATCAAATTGTTAGAATCTGTCCATAAACATGTATTTTACTATTCTTTTTTCGTTTACACTTTTTCTAATTTAAGTTCTGTTTTGTAATTTTCAGAGAACCAGATTCCCCATGGTTTCCCTACCATTGACATGGGCCCCCAGCTAAAGGTGGTGGAAAAAACCCGCACCGCCACCATGCTGTGTGCCGCCAGCGGAAACCCAGACCCGGAGATCTCCTGGTTCAAAGACATGCTTCCTGTGGACATCGGCAACAGCAACGGGCGCATCAAACAGCTTCGATCAGGTACAGTTTTAACTACTTTAGAAGTAGCTCTTGTATCAGAGGTAAGGGCTTAAAGATTACATCTCTATCGTGTTGAGTTTTGAAATCTGCAAATGAACTTGCAGCTTTCCGAAGTCCTTTTCAGGCAACTAAACAATTAATTCGCTTTTACACATTCAACCAGGCGAGAAGAAGGCCTGCTGTTGATTCATTGGAGTTTTTAATCTTGAAATTAAAAAAAAAAAAAAAAAAAACAAATCAGTGAAGTTCTCTATGCTCACATCAGCAGTCCTCTTGAAATATGAAATATAAACAGTGTCTGACTGACCTGGATTAGCTGGAAATGGCAGAGCAAAGTGGAAAGATTGGTGGCTTTTGACCAGGTTCGGCCCTGCCGGTCCTTACTGCCTCACATAGAGAGTGGCAGTGCAGGCTGTAGGTCAGCAACGCCAAAGATTAAAAACGAGCGCTGCACTAGAAAACGCCTGGTACTGGATCTGCCCAGCAGAGGCCAAATACAGGTCACTGGAACACGTTCAGTCAGGCCATGCGTGTTCTCACAGTATTAAAAACACAGCTACTATTGGTGTAGCCCAATTTAGAGTTACTTTATACCAGCTAAATACCTACACACCTGCTTCATGGTTTGATTACGTTTTATAACAAGGACAAAACTGTTCTTACAGCTATTATTTTTTTTCGTTCATTGTATGAACAAACTTTTAATTAGTTTTCCTCCCTGCATATAGCCAGAGTGCCTGGAAATGTGCTGATATGTAATGCCCCCAGACTAACTATTTTTTTCTGTCTTTTTTTTTTATCTGCAACCCTTCACTTGACATCTGGTGCCGTATCAGGATTTACATTACTGAATGTGACCTAAAATGAGGCCAATTTAGCGATGGTGGAGAAAGCACATTAATTTGCTGCCACAGTGCAGGCCTAGTTGCTCTTGCCGCACTCACATATTGGCTCTATCTTTCCAGAAACACCAAGCCCATGTCTTCTTTTTCAATCCAGACAGGAGTTCTGGTGCATCACTTTATTTGGTGTGTAGGAGCTGTGCTTATTTTGCCAGAGCAGAGAACATCTTCAGTCAAAAACCGCTAGAAAACTTCTATATTGTTTTAAATGTCCATCTGAAACAAACATGGCTCTAGCTGTTGTCTGAAAATGTGAAAACAGTAGAAATATGCTCCTCTTCACACTTTGTGCTGTTTTTGCTCATTTTCAGACAACACATAATCTAAAATGTTTCATTTCCATGAATCATTTATTGAGCTTACTGTTTATGTATTATGCATTTAAATGGCTTCTGCTCTGTATCTTTTCTCTGTGGCCTGTCAAAACCATGATTTTCTCTCCCACTGTTGTAAGTGGATTAATAACTAATCTTTTAACCCTGTTTGCATCAAAATTACTCCCACGTAGGTGGTACACCTATTAGAGGTAAGGATGCTAAAGTGTGATGAAAACTACCACTCTCACGCCATTCCCTCACCTCCATGTCAGACCCAGCATTCTCCCACCGAACTGTGTACCCACAGAATCATCTGCACCATCAGCTCCGTCTGTGTCTCCTCCCACCGTGTCCTGTTTGTCATCTGCCGCTAACAAACACACGATCGCCAGCCCCAATGTCAGGAAAATACAAATGCGAAAACACGTCCAAGGTGTTATCTTATATAATTTCCTTCAAGGGTCATGCTTACGAATAAACACACGTTTGCTTTCCAGCAAATAAGCAGGCAAGCACTTGCATTTTCTACTAAAGGCCACCGTTCCCACAAGAGGCCCTACCTGCCTCTTGAACGTTACCTCGGTGGAAAGCAAAATGACTGCATTTGCATAGCCTACGCAGCACAGCCTCCAGCGGGGTAACGCAACGCTTGCTTGAAATAGTTGAGGTGGAAGCTTCACCTCCTCTTTATGATAATCATCTGCTTTGGCCTTGAGTCAAAGTGTGACTTTTGTTCACTATATGGAGGTAAACAACCAACATCTGTGACAAAATGGATGTGTATGGGGCTCCGTATCAGATCTCTGTCTCACTGGTATGTACCGGAAAACAACCATGCAGAGTTCCACCATGGCTGGCCGGGAATAATTTAAGGGATTTCACGTTGACGGCATTCAAAGCAGCTGTGGCAGTAACCCTCCATGCTTCTGGAGTACTTGCGCTGTTTTCTCCCATGGGAGAATGGGCGAATTGACAGATTGGTGGCATTGGAATATGCAGGTGGTGTCAGTGCTGAATCAGACAGCAATGAGCTCAACACCTTGGAGAGATGTGCTGTCATGAGATCTGAGGTGGCGTTCCCGCAAGTCGCTACCCCGCCATGTTTCTCGTTTCTTTTTTCGGTATCGTGTCGATTCGAGCTTCCTTTGGTTGGTGGCGAACCTGTTTGTTACATTCATCTCATTCTGCATGATATGGAAAAAGTATCCCGACATGCTATTTTTGTCCGTTTCAAACTGCATGGTGCCTGACTGCCATCGTTCAGGCTAGTACCATGCTGTTTCTGAGAGGCAGCGAACGCTGTGACATACGCATATGGAATCAGCCGTTTGGTTTTTCCTTTTTTCATAATATTACTTGTCTCATCTGTCCGTCATTTCCTGCTCGGCAGTAATAATTGTATTATCGGTTGTGAACATAAAGTGTCAGAATGAGCCCTTCATAGTTTGTTATAAATACCTCCTGTCTGATGACTACAACTTCTTGAGTTGTCAACGTTAACCTTGTTTGTCTGATATCGACGCTTTATCACAGCTTCAGTGAGATATAATTAAATAATTGCAAACAATCAAGATCTTGTAGCAGTTGTTTTGCAGCAAAATCTTATGCCATCAAGTCAATACTATCCTTTGCTCCTCATTTATGTTGAAAAGATTTTAATTTGTGTTCCCAATGGATATCTAAAAACAGGATTTTTACTGAAACAATAAAAAAAAAAAAAACACTTTTAAGCAAGTTTATTTTTTAATTAATTGTACCCATTCTTATTGTTTTGTTGTCATTATTCCAAAGGAAAGATTAGCTTTGTCCAGACGTGTGGCCAGGGCAGATAACCCACCATGACGCAAGCTGTTTGTCAATTATTTTCAGAAGCTGAGAGCTTAATCACAGCATAATGATTGTGTCATATCATCCACGTAGTTAAACGACACTCAGTCATGGTCTTTTATTTTCCTTAATTCAACTAGGCAAATATTCTGTTAGCAGTTTCATTAAACTTGCCAAATCAGCTAAACGCTTTTCTTGCTGTAAGCATTTCTTTAACAAAATCGTGTCCACGACTTTGACACTTAATTAAACATGAACTGGGTTACACTGGTTAAATCCAGGCTCTCTGGTGATTCGCTGTACCAATATCTGCTGTGGTTTCATGCCAAGTTACATCTCATATCCCACAACTGTCAAGACAGCTAAATTTGTTAATCCTCTACACAGGGGCTTTGCAAATTGAGAACAGCGAGGAGTCTGACCAAGGGAAATACGAATGTGTTGCCATGAACAGCGCTGGGACCCGTTATTCCTCTCCTGCCAATCTCTACGTAAGAGGTAACGTCAAATATATGCAAATCGTCTTTATGTCTGTATCTGTGGCATTTCTTCTTCTTGACACTTCTGTCCTCATTTCACGTTCATATTTTCATCATCGGCTCGGAGGGGCTGTGTCTATATATTTCCATTTCACTCCTTTTGTCTTTGTGACTTTCTGCTCAACAGTTCATCTGCAGGTGATTTCATTGCAGGCTCTTTGGATGTTCAAACCGCTCCTTTGGGTTCTGTTTGAAGTTGAAAAACCATTTTCTAGATTGGGAATATGCTGCCATGTTAGCTTTTTTTAAGGGCCAGGTCACAAATACACATGAAATGATCCCTCCCGATTATCGTCCTGTGTGAGCAAATCAGTGAAAAATAAAAACTTCCAGCTACAGCCAGTGGAGGTCTGCTTAAACCACTTAAACAGGCTTCAAACCAGCAACTAACTGATGTCACGCTGGTGATATATTTACTTGCATATATGTCATCGCCTGGCCTGACGTAATACTGAGCATGTTGCTCGTCATCAACCAGAGCGGCGGTGTTCCCGCCCTGCTACCACTCCTGCACTAATGAGATGAACTTACCTCCACCTCTCACGTAGCTGTGTACTCGACCAGGTGTGGCCTTTGCGGAAACATCTGCGCTGAACACATTTCCTCTGCCGTCACTGAAAACCACACCGAGCCTCCCGTCTTTTATTTGGCCTGTATCGAGAAGCTCCATTAGCACGTTCCCAGAGCAGAGCTCCTACATACATGAAGGGTTCTGGAGTTCCAATATTCTGTTTTGTTGTGGCGTCCACGTGAGCGGACTAATGCAGGGTAAGGGCAGCTGTGTACCCATACTGGAAAAACTTGTTACAGGGGAGAGTACTCTGGGTCAGCGCCTTCGGATTACACCCCCACGTCTGATGTACATCAAACAGAATATCCCCTCCAGTTGTTAGTGTGGGCGGAGATGGAGGTAGAGAAAATGTCAGCGTAAGACAGACACTCAGCCATGACTTCATAATGTTAAGAAAAACACGCAGAAATATGTCATACATGCATTTATGGAGATGTGATTTTTATTGGCGTATATTTTTATTGCATCTTGAGTATAATGTCTCCATTTGGCTCCAGAAACAGCGGTTATGAAATGTTAAAAATATATCGAAATGATTGTTTTTTTTTTCTAACAGGAACTTGTATTATTCCCATGTCCCCAGATAATGTTGTGGGGCAGTATTTCCTAAGAAAAAGATTGAACTGCCTGGAGGATCCCAGTAGCATCAAATTTACAGATTAAATACGGTGAGCTCTAACAGGTTTTAGATCCTAAACCTAGACGAGGAGTGGTAGTCAGACACACAGCGGAGGTGAGGGAGGGGACGTAAGCCTCGTCTATTAATCAGGGCATGTCTGTCACTGGTGTAAGTGTAGCCTTTTCTTCCCTTTTCAGAGGTAATTACAGTGGTTGTGGGGCTTGGCGCCAGCAGGGCCCCCAGGCCCAGCTAGTCGGTAACACCACCCAGGTAGCCGTCAACCCATTAGCCCTGACACCAGCTTCTCCACCAGCCTCACCAGAACAGTGCACAGATAGAAATCAAACTAACCGTAACCTTTTGAGACTAGAAGCATGTCTAGAATGAGAAACAGCATATCTGCCTTTGTTTTTTTGGTTTTTTTGTTGTTGTTTTGGTTTTTTTTTTACATAGAGGAGGCTTTTACAGCCATTTCTTTCTTCCCTGCTGTTAAGACACCGAAATGTGTTGCATGATATATTCAGCAGTCTTGATCGATGATCATACAAGAACTGCTACAACTACTGCTGCTTGTTAAGCAGTTGGTGGATTAAATTCATCGTCCTTGTCTAATATGTTTCGTGAAATGTCCTGAAATTCAGTTCAAGTTGGGAGTAAGAAAAGATTAATAACAATAATAAAAAAGAACCTTTATTGATGCTGTTCTACCACCCACCCACACGCGAAAACACACACCTCTAGAGGTGCAATAAAAAGTACCCATCATTGCTTGTTTCTGTGAGTTCCTGTCTGCAGGTACTCCAACTTGGCTCCAGCACCTCCTTTGCCACTCTAATCTTGACGTTTTACAGTCACCAGTGAATGATGTCCTCATATTTCTTTATGCGTACGAAAAAGGAGCTTGAAAGTGGGGATAGGGGATGGGGGCGTTTGTTCTTTGCTTCCTGTCTGTTATGTGCTTTCCACATCCATCAAAGGCCTTCCATGGTTGTGGGTGTGCATGTGTGGGCTTGCCTTCCCTGCTGGGGGGTTACATGAGCCGACCCTCCTCGTGAGCAGAATTCCATCGACGTGAGTGGACCCACGGTGGATTTTCTTTGTACGAAAACTCATTTGTCAAATTCTTCAGCCCACGATGGAGGGCAGATGTCGGCTCCTGTCTGCCGCCTTCTCCGTATGCCCATGTGACATGTCAATATGTCATCAAGGATAAAGTGCTGCAGATGGATTTTTCATTTTCTACAATGTCTCCATGTGTTTCTATGTGTGTATATCGGGGGGAGGATCAGATCAGTTTTAGGAAGAGAAAGAACACAGAAGCATTATTGTCCTTTATAACAAATGCTCGAAATATAATGACAAACAAATGTCTCAGAAACGATGGAATTCATTTGGATATTACTCATTGTTAACCTGATAATCTCAATTTAATTGCGAAGGTAAAATAATAATAATTTGCTGTGCAGAAAATGGTTGCTTTCACTCCCTGTATTTGACCTTGACTTTGCCAATGTGTGCCATTTCCCTTCACTGTTTCCGGATTCACTGTTCTCTTTCACTGTGTTGTTTTTCTCTCCACTTTGTATCATTCCATTGCTCACCTCCATCAAATCACTTCATCCTCAAACAGATCAGCGAGGAGGTTTGTCAGTTTCACTTTTAATCCCTTCCCTTCTAGACGAGATCGACCATCTTTTTCATCACCACAATAATGTCTTTTTTTCTTTTGCAAAATAATATAATGTGTTATAGCTCTCCCTACTCCTCTTTTTTGTGTAAATGTGTTATTTTTTATGTGCCGGTATGCATGATTCCTTAAACAGTATTTGCATGAATTCTAATGCCAATCCTCCAAAATGTGTATCACCTAGCATTCCCAGAACCTACAGGTCACATATAGAGACACCGCATACCTCTGTTGTGTGTGTAGTTATAGATTCTTCCCAATCCCAGGTGTCCTTTTATTCAGAAACATTATATTTGCCTCGAAAATGTAATCACCGATGGCTGTTGGACTCTATCACCAGTGGCATATAACAGTTTAAAGTGCATGCAGAGTTTATAAGATGATCATTAATAAGCTGAAGCAAGAGCAATGATTAAATATATGGTGTAAAAGTTTTTTTTTTTGTTTTGTTTTTTTTTTTCCTTTTTCAACACCAGCATCTACAACACACATCTGTGCAAAAAGCTGACCTATAGAATATTTAAGAACTGAGCTGACAGTCTGCTGACATAGGGATGATCAGCCATCACGGTTGGCCAGAGGCAGTGCCAGGAAGCTGAGGAGCCCACTGATTCCGTGCCAGTTTTCTCAGATATTGATTGACTGAACGGGTTCTGCTATCCTTGGTACTTTGTCAAGGCAGTTAAATTTATAGGTATCCAGCTAGCAGGCAGGCAGCATGGAGATGGGGCTTATTTTGTGGTTTTGATAGAGTCCCGGAGCCCGTCTCTCCACGCCGCTCTCAACAGGAGAGAGGCTTTGGGGGAATCGATAACAATTACCTGCCCTCTAGTCATTCTGTTCCACAGCACCTCTCCAAACTTAACCGCATGGCATGAATTATTCACAACATTAAGTGTTCAGTATAGACGGGCCCTGTTGACTGGGTGCTCTTAGCACTATTTGGTCTTTGGAATCATGAAAGAATAACTTTGAACTTAATGGTTTCACATTAGCGCCACTTCTCTCAGGTTTTCTCCTTTTCAGAAGCATATGTTTTGACTTACACCCAGCTCTTTGTAAATGTATTTAAAATAGATGCATTAGCCACTGTGTGAGGAGATAGGTGGTCCCAAAATGTGTGAGGTTTTTTTTTTTTTCTTTTTTTCTGGAAGTACTCAAAGAGTGCCCGTCATGCATTAGTCATCCTGGAAATCAGATGTTCAGTCATTCAAATGAGAAAATCGGGCTTAGCTCATCCTTTATCTTTCTTCTCTCGGCATACTCAGACTCAGGTCCCATTCGATATCTTTCCTCAGCCTGCGCATGTTTTGCTTGAGAATGTCATCTCTGTCCTGTTCCCAGGCTTATAACAGCACCCAGCCTGACCAGTCTTTTTATTTAAAGATCTTTTACCCGCGAACCGCAGAGAGTGGATGTTACTGCCGATAATAATCTTTACAGACTATTAGTGTTCGTCACTCTGTCGTCCTGCATGACAGCACCCTTGCAATGTAACACCGTCTTTATGTTATACCCACCTAAAGATTTTTATTTTGAAATTCTTACATTGTTATTAAAACCAGTAACATTACTGTCTTTAAATCACCACATTAAATGTTTAAAAGAATCATTTTGTTGAAAAGATCCACAGTCATGGTGTGAGATGGGGTTAGGGTCTTTGTCAGTGAAAAACTAAAAAGCAACAGGTTGTACAGAATGTATAGCAGCTTAACCAGGTCCATCTTTCTACTGCAGGTACTCCAGAGAAACCCTATTTTATCTCAAAAGAGATTTTTCTTTTTTTTTCCTATTTCACTATTTAATGATGGGCATAACAAGCATGGCAGTATAGTAGCAATGTTCTGCTTCAAATTAAATTGGGGAGGGCGTGGGGGTGTAAGGAGACTCACATTAGAAAATCCATTTTCATGGAGAAAGGTGCAAACGAGCAATTACAGGCTTTTTTTTTTTCCCTTTTCAGAATGACACAGACGCTGTAATGGGAAAAGAAACAGTATTAATTCTGCATGGAGAGTTCTGTGATATATTATTTTGAACAAAAAGAAAAAAACTCAATGGTGGATTCCCATTAAGGTGCCAAACATTTGGCTTGGCCTCACTTTCTTCAGAGTAAAGGTCAAATCAGTCAGACGTTCCCCTTCACATTTTTAACACAGACTATGATAATATACCTACAAAGTTTTTCCTTTCCAAGATGGCAGAGTGAGGAGTTTGTTGTGGTTGCCAGAAATGAATGAAGACCCATAAGTGTGTAAATATGGCCGGCATTTCTTATATAACTTCATTTAGAGGGATAACAAGTCATATGTAAATGTTGGCTGCCTGTTTATTCTGGGATAGTTTTTCAGTGTTGCACGGAGCGAGCCACATTGGTGTTTGTCTTGTCCCCGGCGACGTCAACAGGCCCTTCTCGTCTCCATGGGAACCCCTTTTTTAATGTCAGCCTATCTGCATATCAGAACTGCACAAAGCCAGGGTGAGGGAGAGAGAAAGTGAGAAAGGCTGAGCAGAAGGAGCCAGGGAGAGGGAGGAGAAATCAAACAATACTGTCTCCACAGGGTCCCTCAATGATGCAACTCTCACTAGCATTTGACACTTTGACAAAAGAGGGCCAGACATAGTCTCCAGCAAAACTGGTCTATTTTTTTTTATTATATCCTCTTTTGTAGATGAGAGAATAAAACACCCCCTCCAAGTTTTCTTGTGAATTTCCAGAGCCATTTTGTGACAGTCCTATTATTTCTATTGTGTTTGCCAGCATATTTGGACAAAAGCGATCAACCATCTATTCTGTTAAGATTCTAGAGTTATCTTCAGTAAAGCACATAAGCAAAATCATTATTTTCCCTTCCCTTTGCTGACTCTGTTTTGCTCCTTCTTTTCATTGCCTCATAGTGCGGAGAGTCCCACCGCGATTCTCGATTCCGCCCACCAATCAGGAGGTGATGCCAGGCGGGAGTGTCAACCTCACCTGTGTGGCGGTGGGCTCACCAATGCCATACGTCAAGTGGATGATGGGCTCTGTAGAGCTGACCAAGGACGAAGAAATGCCAATGGGCCGAAATGTGCTGGAAGTGACCAACATACGGGAATCGGCCAACTATACGTGCATGGCCATGTCATCTCTGGGCGTGATAGAATCAACCGCTCAGGTCACTGTAAAAGGTGAGTGTTCTTGTGGACCAGTTTTGACTCTAAAGGTAATTAACTTAAAAGTTGTTGCTGAAAAGACTTTTATTTCTGCCCTCAGTCGCCCACATCTTCAGTTTATGAGTTATCATTCTAAAAAAGCAACATTTCTGTAATTCATGCACATTTATTGCTACTAAGCAGAGAAAAATGTTGAAAACTCATAACTAAGGTAGGTTTTTTTAGGCTAAATTCTTTCTTTTGATAAAATATAGTGAGTAAAAAATTACAACAACTTGTATGTGAATGTGTAAACGTGTCCTCAACCTAATTCTGCCTCTCTTATCACTCGCCCTTTGTATCAATCCCTTTCGCTGCTCAGCTGATCGATAGAAAGAATGTCACAGTCATTATGAGGGACCACAGCAGGACCGAGCTCCCTTTTCAAAGAAGCCTATAACGAAGACCCTTGGTTTTGTTTGCATTTGTTGTGCTCTCACAACAGGAGCCACTCTCTCAGTTTTCTTCTATTGTCAGTAATGGCCAGGCCTCTTATAAAACACAAAATGGGAATTTCAGCCTAGCTTTCGTATTTAGTCGGGGATATTGACTGCTGAAAGGTCTACAAGGATTAGCAACGTGATGAGACGTGAGCAGTTACAGCTTCATTTCACAAGAGCTGATTGTAGCTCTTTTGTGTCTAATTATTTTTTTTTTAATTACCTAATAGTTATTTTCCTGTATATAAGCTAATGTTCTCCTTCTCTGTCCTCAGCCTTGCCAAAACCCCCCACCTCCTTAATGGTGACTGAGACCACAGCCACCAGTGTGACTCTCACGTGGGACTCAGGAAACCCAGAACCTGTCTCCTATTACATGATTCAGTATCGCGCTAAGTCATCAGACAATGGTTTCCAGGAAGTAGAAGGTGTGGCAACAACCCGTTACAGCATTGGAGGACTTAGCCCCTTCTCTGAGTATGAGTTCCGCGTCATGGCTGTCAACAACATCGGCCGAGGTCCTCCCAGTGACTCAGTGGAAACACGCACTGGTGAACAGGCCCCCTCTTCACCGCCTTTACACGTCCAAGCACGCATGCTGAGTGCCAGCACAATGTTGGTCCAATGGGACCCGCCTGAGGAACCCAACGGGCAAATCAGGGGCTTCCGAGTGTACTACAGCTCGGACATGACGGCCCCACTTAGCGCCTGGCAGAAGCATAACACGGACGCCAGCAGCCTGACTACCATCTCCAGCCTGACTCCTGATATCACCTACAGCCTCAGGGTGCTGGCCTTCACGTCTGTAGGTGACGGGCCACCATCTGACATCCTGCAGGTCAAAACCCAGCAGGGAGGTGAGTAGCCAACCGCTACGAACGGCTCAGGGTTTCTCTTCAGTAGAAGTGATATATTTCTCTGTATCAGAAGAGATATATTTATATGACAAAAACATCCAAGAGAGACCGAAACACTAGTGCATCCTGATGGTGAACTAGTCTCAGCAGCCCTGTGAATGTTGAGACATCTGGTCAAGGACGAACTCCTAAAACGCATTCGCCTCGCTTACATTTGTCTCTCACTCAGGCATAAATGATGCGGTTTCAGTTATGAATAGCAGACGTGGATACAAATCTTAGCTGGTCCTCTTGAGATCCTCTAATGTGTTTCTGTGAAAGGACGTTAAGAGATTAATGACTATTTTGAGGTGTACTATAAGTGTAAGTTCTGTTTTGTGTATGTCTATATCTCTGAATTGTGTGTGTGTTTATCTGTTAGGTTTCAGTGAAATGAATTAACATGCTCTTTTTGTTCCTTTTACATTCGCGCTCATACCACTCGTCTTTAAGTCCCCGCCCAGCCATCCAAGTTTGAGGCTGAAGCTGAGTTGGACAGTCGAATCGTGCTAACATGGCTTTGGCCTGTCCAAGACCCCATCATCAAGTATGAGCTGCGCTACTGGGAGGCCGGCACAGATAACAAGGTCAGAATATCAGCATGAAGTAATAACTGTTTTATAACTGGCTTGAAAAAAAACCCCCAAAAAAACGCTGTGTCTGTTGTCTGTGTTTTACACGCTTTCATACTCCGCTATGAGATTAGAGATTCGTGTTCTTCATGATGTGGAGTGAGACGCCTTCGCTGAAGCATTGTCTTTCTATTGATGCTGCGGAGGCAAAAGATTTACTGGAGTTAGAGACAACAGATTTGTTATGTTCTGGTCCTTGCTATTGTTCGTCTTCATTTAACTCTTCTGAAATGTTGCAATTTTCAACTGGGCAATTAGTTTTATTAGAGGTTGTCTAGGATTGAGTGATGATCCACCTACAAGGGATAGCAATCTGGAGTTTTCACCCTTAGAAATCAACTCGTGTTTACTATTTGGATGTCTGGACGTCGTTGATTTTAACCCAGCTATATTTTCATCTCCCCCTATAGATATATGTGACCTTCAACCCAGCGGGCTCATATGCTGTGGATGGTCTAAAGCCTGACACTTTGTACTTTTTTTCCCTGGCTGCCCGTTCTGAGATGGGCTTAGGTGTCTACACACAACCCATCGAGGCTCGCACCGCCCAGTCCAGTAAGTCTTTCTTGCTCTGCCTCTCTCGTGTCTACTTATCTCCTCAACGTCCACTAACCAGCAAATGTGTAAAGCGAATGTCCCTCACAGCTGGCTCGAGCAGGTTTAAGTTTATGAAGTTTAGCGTGGCTTCTGGTAGAGCTTACATTCGACTGCACAGGTGACTGGATAGTCAGGTACATTTTTACCAAGCTAGAAAATGCCGACAGCGCAGTCGGCCCTGGTCAACTTCCCCCACTTCTACCACCTCCCCGCTGTCACCAACACTAACCTTCCTGTCCATCTGTCTGAGGGTAAGCTCCATTTCTTATCAAAGGCCCCTGTTGTGTGTGGTTTCCCTCCACATTACTGAGCTTTTATTTTACCACGTCATTGTGTACTTTATGATGCCAGCACATAAAATGTCACTAAACAAACTGCTTTGTCTATAAACTGATTAATTGATCAGGGGGAAAGAAATCAAAAATGTATACAACTGAAAAAACTAAAAGCAAAAAACAAATAAATAAGATGTTGGGTAATTATTAAAAGGCTATAACTACCTGAACAGAAATGATTAGTGTTGATTCTTAGAACACAGAGGAGAGTTTAGACTACAGAAGCACAAATGATGAGGACTCTGGTGTCTCCTGCCAGCAGCAGATACAGGGACGCAGAATTTGGTGAACAGAATTTGGATTTCATGCAGTGGATGGTGTGCATGAAATCAGCCCCAGCCTTGGGAAGGTTCTGAGGGGAATAGGCAGTGGAAAAGTGTGACATTTTATAGTGCTGCATTTAAATGTTAAGTTCCTCTTTTTTTATGATTCAGAGCAATGAATATAAGCCGGATAAGATTTGCTACATCCTTCAGTAGACCTCAATACACGATAATAGTTTATTTATTCTAGTCATCGTGTGGCGATGCTGCTCTATTAACACCAAGTAAGTTAGAACAGAAAGTCTCCCATCTCCTTCATCTAAAGTGTGGCTTCATGTTAAATGTCCACATTCGGTCATTTTTGCCCTCGAGGCAGTCGTGTCCTGCTGGATTGCCCTCTCATCCAATTAAACTTTGATTTGACAGAGTTTTCAATAAGGCGATCCTTCCTGCTTCTCTCTTTTGCCTCTCTGGATTTTGTCAGCTCTTTTTAGTTAAATGTCATTGTGGGGAAGAAACACTGAACTTGCCGTCTGCTTCTTCTGAGGTCCGCTGAATCTTCATCGCTCTGCTTACATGACTCTTCTCATATTTCATTTTGTTCTTTTGCAAAAACCCCAATTGTGTAGTTGAATGACTTTTTCATGGGGTTAGATGCATGTAGTGTACGATCATTCCTGATTTGAGTGATGTTCCATATTTTTATAGTTTATTGGCTTTCTGTTTCCCTCTGGACTTGAGAGTTTTCAATTTATGCCACAGTTGTTCTTGGTATTGTAACTTTTCCCTCTTACCACTCTCTACACTGCAGGTGTATCCAAAGATTACCATCTTATTATAAAGTGAAGTATTTGAGTTGTCAGAAAATTTTGGTAACATAGGATTAAATGCATTATGACATTCATTAAATAACACATTGTAGTTTTACATTACCAGTAATTTTGTTATCAAAACCCCACATTTATTAGCAGTTTAAAATTCAAACACAAAAGGTTCGTGACACAGCTGTTTGCCCATTCCTGTAATTACAACTTTTTCCACTACAAAGCAGATATTGACAATAGAATATGAATCATGTGTAATTTCCAGGCAGCTCAGTGACTCCAGCTGCAGCGCTGAGCACCTTCTGGCAGGCACCTTTATGAAAAACTCTTTGCGTCAGTGTGTGGCCAACAGTCAGCACTGTTGACTACATGATCACACTCTTGCGCGCCTATGCCCACTTCAGCACTCCCTCTGCATGCTGCGAGGGGGCAACTGAAAGGACAGTTGCAGGCTGAGTTCTTCCTCATTGAAACATCTACTTGAAGAGTTTAGGCCCATTTTACATTCCATAGCCACCAGCGTCAGTGTAGTGCCAAAAAGAGCTAAAGCTGTTCCCAGGTAATGTGCAACCAATCTCTCAGTCCAGATGTTTCATCCTTTTCACTGTGGAAGCTTTTTGTGTTCAGTATATGTATTTAGGGTATTTTGTTCAAATGTGCAGTTGTAAAAATAGCAGCTTCTTATTTGTCTTAAATCATTAACTTTTAGTTATTTGCAGGGTCCATCACAGTTCCACCAAATGTTTCATTTTAGAATCTGACTTTTCAAATAGTGTATTCTAATTATCAGCCGTACTGTGGTGCAAAAAGCTTCCACTATAGTTTTATTTTAGCTTGTGTTTTGCTTGAGCCGTTCTTTCGTTTTTGTGTTTGCTTGATCTGTGCTCCCCCTTGTGTGGTTGTGCCCTCCCCTCCTTCCCTACAGCCCCATCAGCCCCCCCTCAGGAAGTCCACCTGGTCAGCCTGAGCTCCACCAGCCTCAAGGTGAGTTGGGTTCCTCCGCCTGCAGCTAGCCGCCACGGCGCCATCGTGCGTTACACTGTCAGCTACCAGGCACTAGCTGGGGAGGACACAGACCGCCATGAGAAAAAGGACATCGGTGCAGATGCCACCAGCTGGGTGCTGGAAGGTCTGGAGAAATGGACTGAGTATCAGGTGTGGGTGAGGGCACACACTGATGTGGGCCCAGGCCCTGAGAGTGCCCCAGTGAGGATGAGAACCAAAGAGGATGGTAGGTTGACACCTCTGCAGACCTCTTAGGCTCTTTGATTCTGTGCTGCTCAATTCCACTGTTTCTCCTCACTGTATTCAGCTTCTGTCTCTGTTTTATTCTGACAAATTGCTGTTAATGGGTACTTTTGGTGGAAGTCATCAAGACATCAATGTCTTTTTTTCCCGCAGCTTGCTTCTTTATAGATTCTATCATTCACATTAATGGTGGGTTCAGACTAATCACCCCAGGACCTCTGCACTGCTTTCCTCTTCTTTCACTTTTTAAATGCCTTCTTGTTTGATTTCCAAGGAATAGAGGGAGAGCTGAACCACCCCCATCCTCTCTTTCATTGCTCATGCTTCTTTTTACTCACTTGTTCCTCATTTTGTTTGCACACTGATAAAGAACGGCTGCCCCTAAGAGAGAGCCGTCTATAATTAATGTGTTTGAAGTTTGCTGCATCACAGCTAATTTCATACTGGAATTAAGGGCATTACAGACATTGCCAGACCACATGCTGGCCCACATGGGGTGTTTTGGGGGCACATCACAACCGTATTCTGAACTGACTAGACATGATTTCGGTTCACGGCTAAATTGAACATCACATCACATGTCTCCCAAGAGCACATTGGTTATTGGTTTGGTCACATTAATTACAGATGGCTCTCTCTTAGGGGCAGCCTAAGATATATATATATATATGTACACAGTATACACACACACACACACACATATATATATATATATATTATATTTATATATATATATATCTTAAAAAGGAAAATCATCAGCTCCCCTCATGTCTCTGTGGCTGTCTGTGTTTTCTAATCTTATTGCTTCTCCATGCTCTTGCCTCCCTCCACCTCTTTTCCTTCTCAGTGCCTGGAGCACCCCCTAGGAAGCTTGAAGTTGAGGCCATAAACTCCACAGCAATCAGGGTTACCTGGAAGCCGCCACTACAGGGCAAGCAGCACGGCCAAATCCGAGGCTACCAGGTCATCTTCTCTCGGCTTGAAAATGGCGAACCCCGGAGCCAGCCTAACATCATGGACGTTGCTTTGCCAGAGGCGCAGGTAGTGGATGGTGTTTTGTCAGGCCTTCCCCTGTCTTTTCTTCCACAGTCTGCTGTGCTCTTCCTATTGTTGTCATTCTACACTGCACCTTTCTTTCATTCCATTCTCTGAGCTCACACTTCATTTCCCCCATACTAAGAGACACACATGGAATTTTTCTGTCCTCTGCAACACTCCTTTTCTTCTTTCCCCCAACATCTTCTAAATGCAACATTTGACTTCCCTATTCAAATATCCATTCTAATTCCACAGTAAAGATAGGCCTTTAATATTTTATGTTCTACATGAAGATGGGGCTAAAATAAACACTCTTGTTATTATAGTTCAGCTTTAATACATACGCACTGCCTTGTTAATGTGTTTATACGTTGAATTAGAGAAGCTGTTTTTTATGCTGCCCTTTATGCATTAATGCAGCCTAAAGCTTTGTGCCACTGTGAGATGGATGAAAGAATATAATCCTTCAAGGGGACTGAGATATTCGTGAATGTCTTAAAACCAACAACCTCGCTGGCTCTTTTTTTCTCTCTGTGGAATCTGTTTGAGGGGAGAGGCGGTGAATTAGTTACCTCAGGAACATGGCAAAAAAAAGTCTCATTAACCCTGGATGTGTATTCGAGCAACAGGTCTTCGGTTCTCAGGCAGGACACACAGCTGCACCCAGGAGCTGAGCTATTAACCCTGCGATCTTGAGTCTCACCATTTAGGAGGCGGCGGCATGGCAAGTTACCTTGAAATGGGCTGTCAGATGTGCTATCCCAGGAGACACTCAGAAGGAGCGTCATAATCCCAGATCATCATTAACAGCATTGATAAACACATAACGAGCCATTTAGTGGCTTATCTCCCATGGGACTCTGGAGTTGTTCTTAACATAATTGATCTGTCTTGAATTGGGCCAGAAACTGAAAAGAAAGATGGAAAGAGTGAAAGAACGAACACGGAGGCTAATATTTCCTGATCCAAATGTACGCCGAGTTCACAAACAGGCCCCACATCTTTGTTTTTCAGCAGCATTTTCTGCCAGCTGTTGTTGACAATATATTGTTATCGCACGGTGTACTTGAGTGCTTGACAGCCAGGACAGCATCGTTTGGTCTGGAAGAAGAAAAACAAACACGCTGGCTGCATGTCTTTCTGGGAGGATTTTCGCCATGTCGACATCTTCCGTGTGACTCGGCTTTGTTTTACGAGGAAGCCGTTCCAGTGAACAGGACCCGACTTGCTGAACAAACAACGGTTCACACCGTGTCTCATTTATTTCAGGTTCGCTTCGTAAAAAAAAAAAACGAAGCTGATTCTCATGATCTAGTGTGGCGTCCAAAACACACCCTCTCTTGCACAACCCAGAATTCCTCCACCTTTCTGTTGTTTTTTTCTTCTTCCAGTCCTTTTTCCCCCTTTCTTGTCCCCGTTTTGAACTCTCCTGCCTGAAAAGCAGGTTGAGTAATTACCAGAGGCTTGCGTGCGGGGCGGTTACCCTTGATTGAGTCATCTCAACAGATTGTTTTCCATGAGAGAGCGCAGAGTAGTCAACCTGCAAGAACCTGCCCGCACGTCACCCAAGACCACACAGTCAGCTGGCGCTCCCTTGTCTGCATTCACCCAACTGGTTTTTGAACAATCGCTCCTTTTCTAACCCATCTTTCCGCACCCGTACCCCGACAACAAGTGGAAAAACAAACATCTGTAATAACACGAGCAAACATGCACCGTGCACCGGTCACCCTTGAAGAGGCTGTTCCAGCTTGCAGACAGGAGTTCATGACTCATCCCAGACTCACGCAAATCCCCCAAACAGACACACACACCTATAACTGATGATAAGTACGAGAGACAGAAAACAATTTCCCCTCTTTTTTGGCATCTCTTGGATCGTTTCTCACAAGAATTTGCCAGATGTGTTTTGCCTATAACCTGGGCCGCACAGTAGGGAAAAATAAAAATTGCCAAGCTGTTTTTTGCAGATTCACCTTGTACTTCCATCACAGTCTAAGCGAACCGATTGGCTGGCAGGTGCTGTCAGAATTGCGATCGCCTCTACTCTTTTCTTTATCTCTGTTTTTGTTTCCTCGTCACCTTCTCTCCGAGTTCGCTGAAACACTGGGAGGAAAGCTAGGAATGCTCGCTTGTGCGTGGGCGGGTTAAGCGCCTCTCTTTCTTTTCAAGCAGGAGCCCACACAGCAGCCTCATTTCCCTGCTAAATTTAAACTAGAAGCCATGCGAACTGTGATGTTATTGACCCTTTTCCAACCACATTTTTACCGGGAAAGTGGCTTGAACTTGAGTGGGCAAGTCCACAACACAAAGCCGGCCTCGTGCACTCACATCAACCTCTAGGTCCATGTTTAATATACGCAGTTATAGAATTTAGCATAGCTATGGCATCATAGTGTTTATATTTAGCCACTGTTTGTGCTTCGATATGTTCTCTGTGCTTTGTTGGATTCACTCCTGTGCCCAGGTCATATTGTTTGACCATTTCCTGCATTTTGCGCAGTATCAAACAAGGTGATGCTTCACTGCCTCTGCGGCCTCCGCTGCCTCAGATTGCTGTTGAATGTCAGTCGAGTGGGGAAAGGTGAAAAGAAGCACGCCAGCCATTTCACTCCATCAATCACGACAGCTTCTCTTCCACATCACTCGTTCCCATTTTTATAGCCACACATCCCAGCCCATGTCATCACATTTGTGTTCACCCGCCTGCAAATTACACTGCTCAGTTTCTCCAAATGACGCTTATCAGCAATGATGTGTTTTCAGCTCAAATTGACATTCAAAGTATAAATGAGGGATAATTTATAACGGATTCAAGCCAAAAGCGAACGCATTTGTGGTAGAAAGGGATTAATTCCAAGATGAGATGGAACTCCAGCAAACCTTAATGTGCTTGCTGCCTGTTGACATAGTGAGCGGAGTCAACGGTAAACAAATTAAGCAATTAGCCAAGTCACAAACTGTTATTCATGGAGTTAAGCAGCAGCTGTTCTTAAATTGTACTATTTAGCATTCACTGTGTCAGGGGAACTTGAAGCAGCATTTCTCAATGCACACTCTGTGTCAACAAGTATCAGCGGCGCAAATGCAAGGGCCTCACTCACGTTACAGCTACCTCAAGATAAAGGTTCAACTTGTGTTTTTTTTTTTTTTTTTTGTCATAAAAATAAGCACAGCAGTGATAAGTAGGATTTTTATGGGAAGGTGGTGGCTGCAGTCCCACCTGGCGATCTCTGAACTACATTTAACCCTACCGACTGATGCTATTTGTTACTGTGATATTTCATTATTTTTCACAAATTTACATAGAATACAGAGATCCTGCACTACAGGCAATCTATAAAATGGGCCACACAATACTCAACAGACATAAAGGCACCTTAGTATAACACTGAGGTATGACAAAACTAAAGGATGAATGTTAAAGGACATAAAACCAGACATTAAAATCTGCAGTTTCTTACTATAACAGCTAATGAAAATGCTAATATTTAGATGGGCTCATACAATTTCTGTCATGGTGAAACCAAATCATAACTAGATTTTTTCACGTTTTTGCTCGGTACCTCCTTCCCTTGTTTCCAACATGACCTACCAGCCTCTTTCCCTCCAGATGTTCCAATGAAATCACTTGCGGCAGTCCTCCCCCCCCACCCCCACGCCCGTCTCTTCTCCACATCACACTGTTTCTCATTTTGTCCTACATCAGCGACACTGGTGTCATCTCTCCCACCCCTTGTCAGCCAGGTCACCCATCAGTGAATTCCTCTGCAGAGACTCAGCTGTGGAGTGAGTTGGTGGTAAACACCAGCGTTGCGTTCTGCATCGGCAAGGTTTGATGTCACAGGGCTGGCATAGCAGCCCCAGTAATAGGATTTCACGCTCAGCATCGACGGAGCCTCACAGCTAGAAATGGGCTTTCAGTTCCTTTGGGAATCACTTGGCCAAGCACAGCAAGCAAGGAGAACATTTTGAAAACATATTGAAATATAATGAATAAACAGCCCTTCCTCAATTTCTTAAAGAGAAGATGAAATGCTCCTAATATCCTGTGTAGTTGTTGTTTTTTTTTTTTTTTTTTTTTTTTAATATCCATGTTGGGATGGTTATCATACTGATTATAGGTGCTCGGGAAAAACAAGGCAGTGCATCTCCCACAATAATTAATTTCACAAACGTTGCTTAGTTTGACTACATTTTTTTGTACTCTGCTTTTCAACCTGTCTTTATTCTTCCTCCTCCTGCCATCACACTCCCTCCCTGTTCTTTTCTTTTGCACGACTGTTGACACCTACATTCATCTGTCTCTATGTGGGAAAAAAAGACGAGCTCTTTTTTTCCTCACGTGTTGTGTTGTCTCTGACTCATCTATCCCCGCCCTGTGTCCTGTGTCTTCTCTCCCATCAGTGGAATATTGACGAGTCCACCGAGCATGTGAGTAACCCACATGTGTGATACTGGGGCGTCTTTCAGGGCAGGTTCCTGTTCCCTCTGCGAGTTGGGGTTGCTGTGTGTTTGTGTGCTTGTGAACTTTGAGTTATACGTGTGTGTTTATTTCTAATCCACGTATGAATCTCCACGAGAGATCATAACCCCATCAAATCCACAGTAAGAAACATGTTACCTTGTGGCTAGTTCACTGCAAACTGCGTGTCTCACAGCCAAGCAGCATCTGTAGAAGAAGGAGGAAGAACAATTTCGTGACTGCACATAGGTCTGATATTTCAACATTTTATCATAAAACAACCTCAGAGTCACGGCTGGGACGCTCAGTCACATCTCAGGCACTTACGGCAGCGCCCATTCAGCGCTTTCTTCCATCGCTGAGCACATAGTGCAGTCAAAGGCCGCGTGTCACAATCCCAGCGTGATGCTGACATTAATCAGGCTCACCTAACCTGCTGTCTCACCTACTGTTCCACATGACACGTCTGTCTGAAGGGAGGAGCTCAGCGTTTTATCAGCTTCACACATCTTCAAGATTGCCACCGGCCTTTCATGTTCTTTTCATTTGCCTTGATGGCAGCTTACTGTTCCACGGCTGTCACGCAGCCCTTTGTTATGGCTTATTACCTCCTGGATGTCATATTGCAGAGCCACTTACTGTTGCTAGTGAGAAATTCAGTCGAAACCTGCCTCGGTAACAAACATTGTTTTTAATGTCTCGGCATAGGTAAAGTATTTGGTTGGTTAGAAATGCTTTGAGTCATGAAAAAGGACCTTTTTGGCACCTTTGTTTTACAAAAATGTAATATAATTAAATGACAAAGATTGATGCATAGTTTAGAGGGCAATGCTGGATTATATTCTCTGCCATTACATCGTGGACGCCTGGATCTGCGCAGGTCATTTGATTTAGTTGGCTAGTCAGAGGAAAATCTGTTTGCACATCACATATGGCTGGATTTCTTCCACAACACCCACATGGCATGAGTCAGACTTGCCTCTTCTCAATCTCCTCTTAATATGTTGATTAACACCTGACAGACAGCAAGCTAGACACTGTTAGAGGAAAACATCTGTTCCTACGTCTTTATTATTTCTTTAGCAGCTATGTTGGCAATTGCAGTCTGCGTGCCTGCTAACTAATACAGTCTAACTAGTCACGGACAAATGTCGGCAGCTAAATGCGCTATGAGGTCACATGACATTCAGCTCTTACAGTGTAAATAGTCTTTTTATTATAATAATCATGGCATTTAAAATGCAAATCAACATTAATAAAACTCAGCAGAACATTGCAGTTTTGGGAAAAATGAAATATCCAAAGCATATTCGTAGTCTCCCCCCTGGTATTTTCCACCCAAGTAAGGATTTAGCCTTGTAGAGAGGAATCTATTTCTCTAACTAGTCAACTTGATAATCTCTGTAATGCCCTATGGTGCTGCTCTAAGCATTTACTCTGAAGGAAACTTTGAAGCCTTGCCTTTTCTATTTTCTGCTGAGTTTCAAAACTGTTTCTAGGTCCAAATTGACCTCGCCAGTGTAGGGGAGAGTTCTCTGTGGTCTCGACGGCAGAGAAAGTTACCGCTCTCTATGATTAAAGAAAACCTCCCTTATAAAGTTAAAATGGCTTTGTGAAATATTTATTTTCAAACTTTAGCATGCCGACCTCCAGATATTTCTGTTCTTTGTGGTTAGGGAATTTAATATTGGTCAGAGAAGTGCCAGGGGAAAGTCTGACAGAATTCCTCGAGTATAAGGATGTTTTGAGGAGTTGAGGCATGGCTTGAAGGTACTGAGGTATTTGTCCTCTCAGTGGCCCTGCTCAGAATGAGCTCCAGCGTGTGTGCTGAAGCCACAGGCGTTTGTTCTCTGCATCACGTCTACATGCATTATTGTGTGTTCTGTGCATGCAAGCATATATATGTGCTTATATGGGCTTATGGACTATAATGTCTATACATATGGGTGAGTATATGTATTCATGTATGTTTGTTTACACATGGGTTTTGTTCAGACCTAGAGTGTGTAATTCCAGCGAGTGTGGGTGTGTTTTTTACTCATACTGGTGCAGTCTGGTGAAGTGAGTGCCAGTACTGCAGCAGCTTACATGTAATGTTCTGTTTCGCTGCTGTTTGTGTTAAATTATTACCACCGTCATTCACTTTTGTGTGTCTGTGTTTTTGCTTTTTAAATCAAGCATATACAGAAATCTGGCAGAACATATTTAAAAAAAGGAAGAACAAAAAATAATATATATATATATATATATTTATAATATATTTCAAACAGAAAATAAATATGTCTTTTAGTGGGAAGCGGAACATTTTTTGCAGCGTGCAGCTGGCATGAACACTGACACACGTGTGATATTCTGACTGATTTGGTTGGTTTTCTGGTTAATGGGTTCACAGTGTGTGTTTTCAGATTAGGCACAGGAGCATTTCTTGATGCAAGAAAAGCTCCTGGTCCTATTTGTGTGCAATAAGACTTCTGCCTTTTACATGCCTTTAAACATTTGTATTGTTACAGGTGACTCTAAATGAATAAAGAGCGGTTTTTATTGAGGGGTTGTCTGCTTTGAAGGGGTCTAAAAGCTTGTTTGGTACAGAGGGTTTTATTTTACTCTGGTTTATTTATATATTTTTTTCCATGCAGGTAATCAGGCTCAGTGTTACCAATTCCTGCACCCGCTGAGACTGTGATTTTATTTCCATTTTGCAGGAAGCCATCATTGGTGGCCTGCAGTCTGAAACTACTTACTCTGTCACCGTGGCAGCTTACACCACGAAGGGGGATGGAGCTCGAAGCAAGGCCAAAGTCATCACCACAACTGGTGCAGGTCAGAGGCAGTTTTCTCTGGGTTATCCTGAAGAAAACATGGTGCACTCTATGAGTATCTGTTTACTGGGAATACGGGTATCATCTCTATGGCTTTGAACTGATGCCTCTATATTCCTTTTCTTACGAAAACTGTGAGGAGAAAGCAGTTTGTCACTTCGATCTATATGTTTTCTCCAGTGCTGTGATTATTTTTTTTTTTACCATTAAAAATGTCAAAAGCATGTTATAGTCCTGCATTGCTTTTTGTGATTGATGGTACAAGGGAAGCTTATATTGGATCAAACCTCCAGAACATATTTTTATGTAAACCAGTGTGACCGTTTCCCCTTCTGTTCAGCGTGAACACTAAATTAATTTACCTGGCTACATTTTTTTTTTCTCTTATTACATTTATTAGAACACAAAGTGTTTATTATAGTGTGCCTCGTGATTTCCTCCATTATTTTTATTGGTACAACTTAACTCGTATTTCTGCCTCCCATTTATGTTCAGTGCCGGGCAAACCCACAATGCTGATCAGCACCACCATGGGCAACACAGCACTGATTCAGTGGCAGCCACCTAAGGAGATGGTGGGTGAGCTGATGGGCTATGTGTTGCAGTACAAACGAGTCGAGGAGGGAGCCTACACCTCACGTGACCTAAGAAAGACAGATGACCATTATACTGCTACCGGCCTGCACAAAGGCGCCACCTACGTTTTTCGCCTCAGCGCTCGCAACCGCGCCGGCGTGGGCGAAGCCTACATAAAGGAAATAAGCACGCCGGAGGATGTGCCGTCAGGGTTCCCGCTGAACCTGAAAGTCACTGGATTGACCCAGTCTAGCACCCAGCTGACCTGGGAACCTCCCCTGTTGGCTGAAAGAAATGGCAAAATCATTTACTACGTGGTTGTGTACAGGGACATCAACAGTCAGCAAAATAGAACCAACCGCACAGCCGACACCCACTTTACGATTCTGGGCCTTAATCCTGACACCACCTATGACATCCGCTTGCAGGCATTCACCAGTAAAGGCGGAGGACCCCTCAGTCCCAGCATTCAGAGCAGGACCATGTCCAATGGTAGGCTGACATTTATACATAAACATGGCAGAAGTGTTTGGTTTAATAACACTGAATGAGGGCTTAGTCTTCACACATGGAAGCTCTTCTACACATTGAAACACAGTCTTGTTCACAATATGTCTGCAAATGCATGAAGACTATATCACCCTGCTTAAATTTTGAACACTTTTTTCTAGCTTTATCAGCACTAAGTCTTTGGCATCCACCTCTCAATACTGTACAACATGATGTTTATTGATTCATAGAGTACTAATCTCATTACGCGCTAGAGTCACATTGACACATCAACTCATCCCTCCTGTCATTAGATGCAAATCTGCACACAGCACACTTTTTTAGAATCGTATTAATATGAGCTTTCTTGTGCGTAACCAGCTGAGTGGAGTTTTTTTTTTTTTTTTTTTTTTTTAAGACATCTGAGGGCAGTCCTCTGCCATGTCCATTTATTGGTTATCTCAGTGATCCTTGTTGCACATACTCTAACAGGCATGTGTTTTGTACCCAAGCATGAATGTGATCGTTGATGTCTTTTTTTTTCCCCCTCCGTAGCTTGCCAGTGTTTCTTTTATGGTACCACGATGGAATATGCTCTCGTTGTTACAGCGGTGTGAAATTAAATTACACACAGCATGTGTGCACAAGATGTCATACTTGAGAAATTAATCAATTGGGTTTCTCACCCCAGATTTTCCCATTCTGAACTTTGGTGTCAAAGCTGTCATGAAAACATCTGTCCTCCTCACCTGGGATTTACCGCAAAACTACAAAGCACAAGTGCCTTTCAAGGTGAGTGGCAAAAGATAAAAACACATCATTTACTTCAGGGCAAGAAGGAAATATTCCATCTTAATTTTCTTTGTTATAGTTGGTGTAATATAACTGTCATATAAATGACATTAGATCAATTTTGACTCTGATAATTAAACGAAGTCACTGGTGTCGAAGTGTAAAAACACATCACTCCTCCAGTTTGGGTGATGGGAGTCTGAGACAACCTCCCTGCCAGCATGCAGCTGAGAAAAGAGTTTGATGTATTTTTAATGCTTTACTGTATATATTGGTGATTTTACTGTGCTGTGTTTTTTTTAAACCATGCCATACAGATCTTGTACAACCAGCACAGTGTGGAAGTGCAGGGGCACCTAAAAAAGAAGCTGATCACACAGCTGCAGCCAGATACAGAATATTCAATTGCACCGACAAGCAGAGGCAACATAGCTGGCGGCCTGCAGCAACAGGTGTCCATCCGCACCGCCCCTGACCTAATCAACACCAAGCCCATCACCTCTCAGCCCCAAGGTGGCAAGATGACAATCAACCTGACCAGGTTCCAGAATACAGCACTTGCAAGGTCAGTACCAATAAACATGCAGTAGATCACACAGGCACGTTTTGACCCTGGGTAGGAGTGTATCGATGATAAGTCTTGTTAAATTAGCACTAAACAAAAACACTTGTTTTTTTAATGCTCATTAACTTTAGAGTCAGGTCACTTTTGATCACTGTCCAACAACCTTGAAACTCCTTTTAATGTCAGGGAATTAACTGTGGTTTGTGAAATTATAAACATCATGACATTTAGATGAGATAAAACTACATACAGTATATACAAAGTACAAAGAAATTTGAAATATATGGACCATTTAATATTTGATTTTAAAAAGTAGATTAACATTGGAAAACATAGACAAGAAACTAAGAAATGGATGTTAGTCATTATTTAACTTTTATAAACCTAACTGGAAAAGTGAAACTCAAATAGGATTTGAGAGCAAAACCCACCTTGAGAAGTAATGTCTTTTCTTCAGGTGAACACACATCCAAAGTGGAGGGCACAGGGTTGATTGGTAGGAAGATTACTGGGCTGTCGAGGCTGGCCACACCGAGTTGGGAGTCAGAGTTCATCTGTCTAGGGACAGAAAGTGGTGTCTGTATAACAAACCATTTCTAAACGTGCACACGATCATTAGCCTCCTCCTCAGCTTGAATCTAAAGTTCTAAATGTCTTTGTAATGTCTTTTTCCTTCTGTGTATTTATTAATAGAAGTAACTGTGAACGTCCACACGCTAGCGATCACACAGTCAGTCCTATTAACCTCAGCTTTCCTGTGGGGATATTTATTATCCGAAGACTCCCCTCACTGTGACAGTATTTGTTTCAGTCTACATAGCAGATGTTGTTAGTGATTAGCCATTAATTTGAGACTCCAGTCCCAATCTGTTCTTCTTTGACCTTCATTGGACCCACTTGTATGCGCCACACAAGTTTTGAATTTAGCCCAGCAGGCATTGCAGTGAAAGCATGTTTTTTTTAAAGTTTTCACCACGGTGTTAATGGACCTGATCACAGCATGCTATCTGTTTTAGTGTGTCTGTCCTAACACAGATTTTACTCGTGCTGGCAGGTGTTATTATATTGTAGTGGTGCCAGTGTCTGAGTCAACACGGCAATTGAAGAATCCAGAGGAGATCGGCCTGGAAGAGGTGAGTGCCAGCTGGTGGCTGATTGGGTAATGAGCAGAGTCAGGGGTCACCAAAAGCCTTTCCTGTTCCAACTGGGATACGGAAGTTCCTGGTTGTGGCTAATTAGATCTTTTGTTGGGCACAGAGAGGGGGCTGAAGGCATAGAGCTTTAAAATACCGAGTCCCCTACGCAGGTGTAGAAAAGAATATTTAGATGTTTTTTGGGGATTTTTTCTGTTAAAGAGGGGCGCCAACAAGGAAATTTTAACTAAATGCCACGGTGAAATGTTAATACACGGTTTCTAAGTGAACTGTGAGACTCGCTGGTCTGTAATGCTATTGTTCAATCTCACTGAAGAAACAACAGACGAGACCAAGAGGGAGAGAGATGGGACTCGCTGGGTCATTAAACACAGAGCAGGCCATTGTCTCCTCCCTCAGACATAATGATTTAATAGAGCTGCATTTGGAGACATCACAGGCAAAAAAACTGCTGAAAACACAGTGCTGCAGTGCTGTGTTCTTCCTGCTCATTTATTAACCAGGCTGGACGTCATGCTAAGATTGTGTGCTAAAGCATGCACTAATTGCTGAGTACATAGCTTGTCGAAATTGTTTGCAGTTATCTCTGAGCAAAGGGCATTTTAGCTGCGTGGGTTCATTTTAGCTGCGTGGGTTCGTTATCTCTTATTTACTGTAGGTGCGTGTTAAGTATTAGACTTAATCATGTGTGGTGAAAGCAAAGTGGACTCATTTTAGATTTTAGAAAGTGATGGAGGAACAGATAGACATTCTATGATGTTTTTCTGTCTTGTGCAAATACACATTTTTGCTTAAAATCTAATTTATTTTATTATCATGTTTTTTGCTACATTAATGAAAGCATATTAAATTCCTTTTGCTCTTTGCTGCAAAGCTGACCTCTGACATGCTATTTTTCACAGCTTCTTAAGTCAAGTGAAGGTCCTCTTCTGAGGCGCCGACGTCACCTAGATTCCTCAAAGCCCTATATAACAGCCAAGTTGCTTTCACTGCCCACCACCTTCACCCTGGGTGACAAGAAGAATTACAATGGCTTCTACAACAAGCCCCTCAACACTGATCAGGAGTATCTATCCTTCGTCATGGCTGTTCTTCAAAACAACGAGACAGACAGCACTGCAAACTACGTAAGATTAACATACACTCAGCAACACACATATCGATTACATTTCAAAGAAAGACAACAACTACAATATCTACGAATCTATAGACTAAATAAATTTGTAAATTTAAACATCCTCCTGGATTTGTTGATCAAAAACTGAATATATGGCACATCCCCAGGGTTTCTGGGAGCTGTCGTACTTAGTGACAGTGTCTCTGCGCTCCCTCTACAATGAAGTAATTTCTCCATGTTATGATGTCATGCTCACGCTCCGCAACGACATCAGAGATCAGCCAGCATGTCACCGTGCAGCTTTTTTTTTTTTTTTTTATGATGCTTTAGCTTTCTAAGTGGAGGCCTTGTGCACTCATCAAAGAACACAAACATCGCAGCTCAGCTCTCCATGGGACTGTCTGGAGTAAACTTCACCGCAGAAAGAACAGAAGCGTATAATTGCTCTGGGATCGTGTGCTATCCGGGACATGCATATTCAGTAGCTGGACCCTGGGCATGTGCTCCATGTCCAAAGCCAAATCCCCAACTTTTCACCTGTTTCTTTCTTTACTCTCACTCGATTCTCATCCTTTTCATTCCCGCTTGCTGCTTCCCTTCGTCTCATTTCCTTCCCACATCTTTCTCAAGCGTGGAGAGAGCAGAGGAGATTGATTAGTGCGGCTGAAGTTAAGAGGGAGATGAGGGCTTGGTCATGAGGCCCACGGAGCCCCCAAAGCGGGCCGGATTGGCTTGAATTGCTGCTTTAAATGTCCCTAAACCCCCCCTCAGTAATCCTCCACTCCTTTGCTCCGACAAGGAGAGGATGGGTCGAAAAGTCTGCAGTCTGCAGTCCATGTTACACTGGACTTCAAAGGAAAACCCTGCACCTGCCAGACACACTAGGTCGGCTCAGCGGTGCTCAAAACTTGTCTTCTTCCATGTATTCCTCCTCCTTAAACTGTGGAACACCCTCCTCCACATTCAGGTTTAATCACATAGATTAATCGGCTTCACTCATAGACAATCAATCAATGTGTTCTTGTTTCGTGCTTGTGCTGTACCGTATAACCTGATTTCTTACAAAGCAAACACTTAATGCTTCAAATCTAGCTGTGATGCCAAAACTTATAATAATATATTCTTAAAAAACATACATGTAAATATTGCTATAATACACCAAGGCATTACATCAAAAAAGTAGTAATAGTTTTGAGGATATCAATGTCATAGAGCAGAATATATATTCATCTACTATAGGAGCTATGAAGCAATTATATTACATTGTTGTCACTGAATAGTTCCCCACTGTAATTCCTTGAAACAAAATCACAAATGTGCTACTGGAAAGGAAAAATAATCAATTTTTTTTTTTTGTTTTTTTACAGTGCATGCTCTCTTATTGAACTGTCAGTCCAAAAACCAAAAACTGTCTCCAGGCTACGACAGCTACAATGTTCTGAATTCACTCACTTAAATATGCAGCCCTCTGAGAAAATACAGGATAGAAATGAATCCTGTAACTGCCCTGCTGCTATTTTAGACTCTGACTTTCCAGCAACCCGATTCCCACAATGCCCATGTTAACTCCAGCTTTAAAATTTTATACTCCCCTTCGTCCTTGTTTCTGGTTTACGCGAAGACGCGCTGAATTCGGAGGCAGCGCAGGTAGGCTTGTCATTGATCGCCATATAAATCCTCTAACCGCACTCTCTGGGAAGCGCCGATACCACGGCAGCATTTGTTTTTCTTACCCCAACACGGCAAACATTTATTACTAAACACAAACCCTAACAAAAGCTTGGAGCCAAATGGAGCAGTTGGCAGATGGTGCCTCCAGCAGCATCCTCACCAGTCCCAGGAGAATAAGACAAGTGCTGGAGTAAATGACTTCAGTCTTTACTACACTTCCTCACCTCACACCCATATTCCCCAGCGTAGATCATACAGAACCACAAGGGTTTAATAAGCTCTCATATATCAGTGGCCATGAGCTGCCAGTAGTGGAAAGAAAGGAAGGCAAAAGGGGAAATGAGAGACTGGAAGAAGAAGTGTGTGCCTTCATGTCTCCCCATAACCTAAGGCAGATAAACAAGCTGGGGGAAGTGTGAAATGGGATGATAGATGCTGGGTGTGTATAAACAGTATCATTTAATGTGAGTATTGATGGGAGAGGGAGGTGGTATGAAATATTGCATGTGAAACAGAGAGGGGAATTGGTGTCAGTGCGAGCAAAAGAGGGAAGAAAACGTTTTCGTGCGTTGTCCCGTCCAACCTGCAGAGCTCACACGAGAGGAAGTGACCTTGCAGATGGTTGTTGTGAGACTCTCCTACACTCCTCAGAAAATGAAATGTGTTTACTTCTCTTCTCTGTTTAATATTGTGCTAAATTCCCTCAGTTCTCTGGGTTCCAGTTTGGCCTGGTTTTGCTCAATAGTAGATTGAGTAGATAGATAGTAGATAGTCCTTGAAAACGCATTAAGATTCGATTATAAATACACTATATTTTTCGCTGAGCGTAACGAATATTCAAGCCCACCTTTCCACCGAAGGTGGAGGCAACACACTCAATGGTTTGTCTCTCGTGCTTAAAGTGGCGTCGCCCGCTAGTGTCGCCTCCAGATGCTCAGATACTCAGACAGCTAAAGACGGTAATGCACAGTTGTGATGTGAAATGGGAAAGAGGGCAAGTGAATCATAGAGTGAAGGAAATAAAGGATGATGGGCGAACCGCAGTTTGAAAAAGATGGGTCGCTGTACGGGGAAGGCTAGACCCCACAGCTACATTTCTGTTCCTTGCAGATAAAGGCGTTCTCATATATGCTCTCATCTTTCCCCCCTCACTTTTTTGTGCTTTGTATCTCTTTCTTTATTCTGTCTTCCACCTCTTTCTTCTTGTCTTTGCCTGTGCCATGCAACAATGGGGAGAGTGTGGGCTCCTCAGCCTCCCCGAGGTGCCATGCAAGAGTGTCAGATTCATATTATACATCTACGCAAATTTGTTTGTTTGTGTGGCATTCGCCCCTGTGGCTCATTTAAGCCACTTTTGGAGAAACATGGTTGCAGTGAGGTCAATGGCAAGTTGAAGCAAAATGTGCCTGCATGCTGTGCTGCGTATTCACTCTAGGGATGTCAGAGCCGAGGCTGCTGGGAGGTTTTGTAGCCCATGGGCCAGATAGCAGACTTGATATTCTGTTAGACCTTGTTCACCCTTTTAAGTGTGGCCCCACATGCTCTGCCATCTCTTTCTCTTTTTCTGTCTCAGATAATTACAGTTGCACAATAATGTGCGGCAAACATGTTGGGGTGTTTGGAGGCTTTTGAGATTAAGTACACTGGAGGTATACATACATATTTGTTTATATGCACAGCCCAGTAATGTATTTTTATCTCTCTACTAGCAAAGAAGCACATGTCGATTTGTAATTTAGGACGCTGAGATCAGCTTAGAATGTAAAAAAAGAATAAGATTTATTCGATCCAAAGTAGATCTCTCTGTGTCAACTGGACTGAAAGGTTTCCTTTAAAACGTTTCGCCCTCTCTCCAGAGAGCTTCTTCAGTTCTAAGTTTGCTGGGGCAGAGCTTGAAAATATACAGTAGCCCTGTGGACCATTGGCATGTTAATGGCCCGGGTGGTCACCTGAGAGTCCTTGGCAGGGTGGTTGGCAGGGTCGTTCACCTAGTTTTGGTTGGGGTGCTTCCCCTTTGTCTGTGGGGTCACATGTTAATGAGTCACCAGGTCTGGTCAAACAGCGTGAATGTTTGGAATGCTGACGAAAAGAGTGGAGGACTGCATTGTACGTGGGTGACAGAAAGTGCCTCAGTCCACCACCTCTGTTTAAAGATGGTTTTTCCAACTTGACGTGGATGGCTTCCTTGACACCCCTCTCAAACCAGCGATCTTCTCTGGCCAGCACACGTACTTGACTGTCCTCAAAGGAGTGTCCGCTTTCTTTTAGGTGTAGGTGTAGAAATGCTGTGACGTTTAGAGGAAAGAAATAAACGTCACAGCATTTGCTCAAGGACACTTGTAGACAAGTCAGGGATCAAACAAATGACGTTTTGCATCACTGAAGCGTCTATGCCACCACCTGAGCTACAAACTCAAAATAATGTAAACACACTAAGCTGTGCTTCAGGTCCTTTTTTTATGTTTCTGTCTTCAGCTGTGTATTCCCATTTCATAAAGGCAAAGTCAAAGCTTTTTAATTTGTCTTTAACAAACTAAATCTGGATTCTAATTGTTCGGAGAGCCGAGTCACTCAAGTGTTTTATGTTCGCCATTGTCTCATTCACGGTGAATGACGCATTCCTGCAGTGCAGTGTTGTTCTTTTGTGGTAGCGCTCTGAGTGCGGCAGCATGAGGGGCTGCGTGACTGAGCTTTCATCAGATATTAATCACGTTCAAATGGACGCTCCCCATATTTTTTTGCGTGACTAACAAACAAGCAGCCCTCTCCTCTGGTACATCCCACCTTGTCCATCTCTGGAAATGCACCTGTGTTCATTTGCTACACCACTGAAAACGGGCTTTATTTGTCCCCTCAAAGATTGACTCCATCACCACATCCTGCAGTCTTTTAAAGCCCTCCCGGTGGAGCAGGCAGCATTCTGGCGCTGTCAGATCGACTGTGCTCTCATCACTGTTGTTCTGTTGCTGTTTTTTTTTTTTTTTTTAATATTCTTTGCAAAACCACACAGAATGGGACAAACCAGTGTCACAAGTAGTCTGTAATACAAATTACAGCTGCAAACTGTCTTCTAAATTAATATCTAGTTTGCAAATATGACAATTTTACTTTTCGGCTTGATTTGCCTCATATCTCTCTGCACAAGATACTTCTGTACACAACTGAGACATGCTGTAGGATTCACACATGCCGTATTTTTATTATTTTACTTTTTTTCCCAGCGGTTGCCCAACAGTTTGAGAGATAACAGACCCATCTGACAGTATGCAGGACTCTTGCAGCTTGTCTCAGCTTATCTTTCCAATTAATATCAGCCTGTGTGCTGAAGAGCAGGCTGCTGTGCAACTAATGATCTGGATTACTGCTGCTTGCCGCCCCGCCGTTCCCGCTGCATGCTGGGAGCCCAATTCCCTTCGAGTGCTGCGATCTGTCACCCATGCCCCTGCGCCACCCCCCCCCCCCCCCATCTTGTCATTCAATAGAAGACGCACTGCGCTCTAATGGCAGATGCCTGGCACCTCCCTCTTTCTGCTTCTCATTTGTCACCTTGTTCTTCTGCCGTCTGACTCCCTCTTCTCTCAGACTTCTTTAACACCCCACTGCGCCTCCTTGCACACCCGCTCCTCAGACACGCGCTCCCAGACCCCCTCCCTTAACGAAGGACCGAAGACGTCTCATTTACAACCAAGGTGGAAATGCACCCTTACCATTACCCCATCACCCTCCTACCCCACCTCTTCTCTCGTCATGGTGTGAACACTAATGAAGAAGAGATGAGTCCTCTCCTGTGCCCCCATTTATCTCAGTGGCCAAGGGACATGCACACTCATGCCTACCTCTCTGTGCATCTCTCACTGTCTCACATCTACTCTGTCATCATAGAATTCTGTTTAAGGACAAATAATAATAACTTGGGCACTCTAGTTGTACTCTTTTAAGATGGAACTTTTTGGGTTCTTTTAGTACCCCTGTTAAAAGCACATCTGATCCTATGTGGTTGTTTTGAAGACTTTAGTATTAGAAAACGGTCCCCTCGATCATTATGGCCTGATATCCCTTTGAAGGTCAGTGGTTGTAATGGTTTAAATTAAGGTCACAGCTTTTTCCCTTCAATCCGAACCAGCAGCATAAATGAATGTGTAGTTCCCCATTTTGATGGACATTTAAATGTCCAACAAAGCAGACATGCCAGACTTTTGTCTTCACAACTACAAAAGACAATCAATGCATCATTTGCAAATGACACAAATTATAGTTTAATGGCTGAAAAGCCATGCAATACGTCTACGCCATGCAGAAGAAAAACGCCTTCAAGGAAACCTTACAGTTCAGTTGCACACAGAGACTGATTGTAGATTGTGATTGTTAACAAGATTTTTTGTAGTGACACAAATTTCTTTCTTCTCTTGCAGATCACCGTGTTGGCCAGTCCCTACTCAGACCCAATCCAGGTCACTGCAAGTCTGGCTCAGGGCATGGAGCAACCCGAGATGCTGTGGGTTATGGGCCCAGTGTTGGCTGTGGTCCTCATTGTCATCTTTGTCATCGCCATCCTGCTGTTTAAGAAGTAAGACTGCTCAGTCGGGCTCTTTGTGTGCATTTGAACTGTTGTGGAAGGTCTGATTATAGGTTTCTTTTGAAACGAGTCTCCACTTAGTGATCCGGAGAACAAACTGTAGCGTTCAGTTTTCTTACTCTAGCTTACAATGATTGAAGACTGATCTGTCTTTCCAAAAGTCCTCCAGCCTCCCAAATGATTCGTCCCAGTTGGCTGTTTTTAACCGCAGCATGTGAAGTGTCAGTGAAAATGGCAGCTGACAACTGCCTTGCTGGCAAAAAGCACAGCTCGGCTGTCAGAAACCCTTTGCTTCGTGTGAGAATGTTTGTTTCTGACTCCATTGGTCATTTCAAAAAAGAAACAGACAATTCCAACAGAGGGCTTCACTAAGGGCTCAGTCAATATCACTTAAACCGGTCCACTGCCCACATTATATGCTGCACTTAGCATAAATATAGACATAATGTGCTGGAGTAATGGCACAATTTGTACAAAGACATGCCATTTATTTAGGTAACGACAACAATTTGGGATTTTTAGGGGGGTGTTTGTTGAATTACAAAAAATGAAAAATGAAGGCATTTAAACTTTTTGCAGTCAGTTACGGTGCAAATAAAACAAAGTGTGGTATATGACATGCAGAATACGGCACACACAAAATCATTAGATAATCTAATGATTGAATCAAACAGTTGCTTATAATTCTGTTTTAACTAATGAATGCTTAAAAATGATGTTCACCAGAATAGTGACGTCGTCAATGTTTTGTGGTTCAGTAGCGAGGGGCAGTGATAACAGGAATGTGGGGTGGTCACTATATAGTCTATTTAGGCGGAAATCTATTATAATGAGACGTTATTTACTACACCCCCCACCACCATTCTTCATCTTATGGCTCCATTACGAACTCGCTATAACATATCATACCTGTTCTCCAACCTGTCATCTTCAGCCTCATACACCGCCATGCAGCAGAACTGCCACAGCAAAGGGGCAGTTAATAATAGGCTCTGAGGCGGCTCACTGCTGACTGACGCATCCTGTGTCTGAAAAGCCTTTCTCCATGTAGACACAGAGTGACAGGAGGTATTGTAGGGAGGTGGCAGAGTGCCCTTTTCACTGTGGACTGGTAATAAATGTGCAAAGGAATAATCACACCATCTCAGCTTGTTATTGGTGCCTGCATATTTGCCAAGACTAACTCCAGCAGTGAACAATGATGAGGTTATTCCCAAATCTCTCCTGTGGGGACTGATATAACTTTTTATGGTGTTTTTTCCTAGATGTGGTTTATTTATTTGGAGGAGGAGGATTTGCCTATTAAAACAGAACAAGCATAAGAAAATGACTCGTGTATCCGTATGCATACTGTGCTAGTGATATTAATGTCCCTTCTTGTTCCCCTCTGAATGCAGCAAACAGGAAAGGTGGGTACTGCCACTATTTCATCATTAATGTCATCTCAACTCACAGAACCCCCATTATTTATCGTCTCTCGTGTGTAAATGATGGTTTTCGTCACCTTTTTGGGCTTGCAGAGTCTGCGTCCTCTCTTCTGTAATTGAACTTGTCCAAATTATCAACTCAAACACGTGAAGAAAGAAGTGAGAAACATTTTGAAATCGACACAATCTGATTTGTTCAGATTAACGTGGCAGCAGAAGCAGCACACTCAGCAACCCCTGATAACTGGGGTCAGGTGAACCCCACAAGGTCACCTCTGCGCACCAGTGCATGTTCCACATCCAGTGCCAGTGCCTCCTCTCAGTTCATCCTGTCCACCATGGTTTGTCTCCGAGCTGTGTTTCATTATAACGCGAGTGTCAGCACAGCCTTTCAAACTGGCCCCATCTGAATATGCCATGGCATCACCTGCTGTTAAATGGGCCATTGTGAAGTAAATGCCAGACAGGAAAAGTGCTGAAAAAGAAATGTCCCAATCTTTTAAGCTGACATTTTCCACAGAGACTCATTCCTTCACTCACCCAATACTCCCTGCTTGCTCGTAGTTTTGTTTCAACAAAGGGCCCAATTCTTCCCTCACTGCGCACAAGCCCAGTCTGTCTATGCCTGTGTGCGTGTGTGTCTGCGTGTGTATTCCCACACATCTTTACACTGGGTTTGAGTCTGAGATGAATAACCCCATTGATATTGCTGCCATGTTTACTTAAGCCCAGCATTACAGTGTCATGTAGATGGGTATCCGATCGGGTCAAAGGGGGAGAAGATGGGTGTGGAGAATAGATCACAGATGCCCAGCTCTTTTAACCTCCGGACCAGCACCAGCACTAGCAGGGATCTCTGGGAAAACTAGATAGTGTGGCTCAACTCTCAGCTGGAGAGGAAAAGATGCTTGTCATAGATTAGCCGTCACGCTGTTAGCATTAGCTTAAGCCCTGCAGCATGAGATAACAGGTGGCTGTGAGGCCCGAGCTTCAGCGGCTGCAGTGGCCCCATCGAAGACTGTGTGTGTGCATCACCAGCTTTATGTATTCTCACCACGCAGTGTTTCAACAGAAGGCTCTGCTCCTGCCTAAAACCCACGCTTGCCACTTGCAAATGGAGTGCAATGAGATGTGAAATTTCCACAGGGTGCCCTGATGCTTCTCTCCACACATTTATATTTGCCTTGAGAGGCTGCAGCTGTATCCGAGTGAGTGTGTGTGCTTGTTAAAAATAAAAAAAGGAGGGAGGTGAGGAAATGTACATCTGCGCTCCTGTTTATGTGAATATGTCAACAGATGCTGCCTGTCTGAACATTAAAAATACAGATTTTCTGTTCCACTGTCTGCCTGATGGGCAGAGCTTGTGGCGACTGAGCTGAGCCAGACAGGCCCAT
Source organism: Pao palembangensis (assembly GCA_015343265.1). Classification (NCBI taxonomy): domain Eukaryota; kingdom Metazoa; phylum Chordata; class Actinopteri; order Tetraodontiformes; family Tetraodontidae; genus Pao; species Pao palembangensis. The sequence goes on from CM027093.1 coordinate 9,520,059, forward strand.
ACTGTTCTGATTCATTCTATGCTAAGCTAGCCACAGCTAAGCTGGGCCTGGCAGCGCAGGTGCTGCTAAACTGGTCTAATTACCCTGTGTTATGCCACACAGCTGATGAGCTAATTACATCACCCACCTGTTTTCCTCTCAGTCTGGAAAGCCCGAAAACATAACGTGTTGTTAACACACACACACATACACACACACACACACACAGCAGCAGCAAAATCACGTTTAAATGCTCGCTACACAAAAACACACATGTTCAAATGCACATACTGTATCCACAAGGCAGGTGTCACATATTCAGTGACAAACAGGATGATCCTGACAGTCTAATTGAATGCCTACTTTTTTAAAACCAGTGGCCCTCAGAATGTGTTTTACCATTAAAATAGTATCCGTTCCATCAAGTTCCTGCTATGCATGTGTGCTTTTTTTTTGCGGTCTGTACAACAAACCCTAACCAAGTAAAGTTGACATCATCTCTAATCAGCTTGTTATTTCCACATTTATTTGCACAGCTGCTGCATTAAGTGTCCAGGTACTCTCATTATAATGTGGTTAACGCTGCACTGTTTGTCTCCGCAACTCTAGGAAACGGGCATCGCCCTTACCCAAAGATGATCACTCGGGTGGAGTCAAAGACTCGCTGCTGGCCCACTCTTCTGACCCCGTCGAGATGAGAAGACTCAACTATCAGACTCCAGGTATTAAACCACACCCCTCCAAAGATGTATGAAACTCACCACATCATTTAGAAATGCAGCTGAAGAACTGCCCCTTTTGTTTCTGTCACAAACGCAGGTGGACGGGTAAGAGTAGGTTGCGTTACGATAAAAAAGTGGTGTGAAATAACAATAAACCACCAATGTAGCTAGTTACACAGATTGGTTTTCCCGTCATAATGATACATTTTTACAAGCCATAAACTCTTTCTAATTGATGCCCATTGCTCTCTAAGAGTCCTGTGGCTAAGTGGTAAACTGGAAAGTTGCTGCAGAGGGAGTGATTCTGAATCATTACGTGGATGTCAATAAAGTCTGGAATCCCTAATCAGGGCAGGAGCAGACTTCAGCCTTCATTCATTCTGCTGCATTGGCGTCTTCATTCTTCAAACAGAAATCCCTTTTTTTTCTCTCTCTCTTCTAGCTGGAAGATTATTAAATAGTAATACTTAAACATGTCGTATTTATATTTGGGCTCAATCGGTAAACGTTGCATTGTGGAATGTTAAGCAGCATTTCCTGCTACAGTCTTCTTCTGTTTTATGTTCCTATCCTTCAATGGATCTCTGTGATTAGTGTCACTGCAAAATGATCTATACTCGAGCCGTAAATCTGACCAGTAAAAAAAAAAACAAAAAAAAGTTTTCTAAAGAGAATAAATACATTATACGCAGCTTAGGATGGCGTATGTGCAGGGAGGCCGGGTGAATTCAGATTCCATCCACGCATTGTGGTGGTTATGGGGGGGGGGTTGTGTCAGGCTGCCCGCCTCAGCATCAGCCTTCTTCCTTTTTCCCTTTTTCCTCCTGATCTCCTCCCTCCTCCCCAGTCCTCCTCCCTCCACCAGCTCCTTTCATTTCCCCAAGCTGGTAATGAGTCCTGCTGCCTCTGATGTGAAGGTGAGCTAGGCGGAGGGAACAATGGAGCTGAGAGAAAATGTCAGAGCCAGCGCACGCGTGTCCGTGCATGTTTCTGCGTGTTTTCTGTGTACGTGTGCGTATGTCTCCCTTCTCACGGGTTATTAAAGATCGACGTACACGCCGAACCCCTTTGAACCCCTGCAGAGGAATTAAGCAGCGTTGCCCTGTTCTCTTGTCCTCCCACTCCACCTCTTTCCGCTTTTGTCTTCCATTTCTGCCTGTAGGGTAATCTCTCGCTCCTTCTCTCTTTCTATCGATCTCTCTCTTTCAACATTTATCTTTTTCGCCTTTACCTTTACACCCCGCTGTTTGGCTTCAGCGAGAGCGACGGTCGGAAACCAACAGCGCGTCTGGAAAGAGAATATTAGGCAGCACGTGACGCTGTCTTCTCTCTCTCTTCCTCCTCTTTTTCATTAGCTCACAGAAGGTGACCGTGCGTGCTCCGGCTCTGATTGTTGTTAAGTGGTCCAGCCGACTGCAGCTCATGTCTCCAGCATGTTTGTTTATTTAGGAGACCATAACTCTGCGTTCGGCGTTCCAGCAGGAGCTACCTTGTATTAGTAAATGAAATGTTTATGCAGAGGAAGCCCGTTCTATTTAGTATTTTAAAATGTCATTCGTTTTTTTTTTCCTCACCGGCGTTTGGCACTCCAGGTAAAACACATGTGTAAAAGTGCACTAAATTCTGCTTTTCATACACGATTGTTTGAATTTTTCACACACAGTTAGTATGAGCTATTTTTCAGTAGTCAGATATGCTGCATAAATTGTTGCCAACATCCACCCAATCACACAGACTGACTTCCTGTTGGTGCGGGTACGCAGGGGCAGTGTTCCTCGTGACTGATAAACAATATGCTTTCGTACTAGTCTTAATTTATGCTTTTTCCAGCGTGTGCGCTGCAGCACGCCCACACACTCATCTTTCTTTCTTTGACAGTGGGTTTTGAGGCCATAACATTGCTCCACTGCAAATATTAACGACACCGTTTGACCTCAACATTACCAGTAAATACCTTACAGAATATCACCGCATTGGCTTTAATTAATGCTAATCAACACTGCCAAAAATTTATTATGTTGCTTCAGCAGTCATTTAAATACGAAAGCTACTAACCTTCACTTTAAAATACTGTTTTTTGTGGATTTCTGGCATGCACGCAAGCGAAGAATACATCTAGAAAGTCAAAGATCCACGCGACATATTTTGCTGAAGTCTTTATCAGTTTTTATATTTACTTAAGCTATGAAAACAGCCCTCCAAATGTGGGTTCCCCTGTATTATACAGTTTATATTGTACATTATGTACTTGTTTGGTTGTTTTCAAAAAAGCCAAATCACGCAGTAAAGTAAAAACACCATTCACTCCTTGTCCTGCAAGTGTAAACCCCAGCTACCGTGCACCCCAACTGGTTTGAACAATTATTTACAGATATTGTTTGGCCCCAGTCTGGCGATGAGCCATCTTCATTGATTCAGTGTTCTTCTTTTTCCTCCTTCCTTGGCTCTTCTTTCTCCACAGGTCCCAGCTTTCATCGCTGCCCCAACACACCAAGTTAGTCTGCACTGTCGCTAAATGTGTATATCACACACATGCAGCCTTTTGCTCCTCTCTCTCTTACTCACTCACTCACTGCCTCCCGATCCCATTCTTCCCTCGTCTGACAGACATCACAAGCCCGCAAGCTTGTAGCAGCTCCAGGGATGCTTCAGTGTCTCTCCTTGAGCTGTGAACTTCCCACAACACCCTTGTGGTGTGAAAGCAAAGGGATTCAATTGTTTGACAGATAGATGAGCAAGTGTGGCCAGTTGCACTTGCTGTACATACGCACACACACACAAACAGATAAACACACATGCAGATAACGTTGTGTCTTAAATAAACATAACTAGTCGCGTCTTGTTTTGTGCAACAGCCAGAGTAAACAGCTATTAGCCTGAACATAAAATAATGAGCTTGCTACAGTCTCTTAAACGCATGACCCCAGAACCTTTTCAAACGACGGCGCTAACATAACTTTGTCGTACTTCATTCAGATGCCTTTCTGATCCACAGCATATCTGATTTCAAAAGTCATTATTGAAATAGAATTTTGGAGAGTCTTCATGTGTTGTAAACAGTTAACTTTTAACACGTAAGGCAAGTTCTCTGCAATCCGTTTAAGCCATGCCAAGTTCAGAGGCACAGGGGAAATTTGTGTCGGTAGATTAGCAATAAATCATCCAATAACTTGGCGATGAGAAATCTTGAGAACGGTTTGGAGGGGTTGTTTGGAATTAATCCAGCCCAAGTGCTCCAGGCTAGGCCATAAGCTAGGCTATTGTTAGGAAAGATTTTCAAAGAAATGAGTTTTAGCTGGTGACCAGTCAGGGTTTTTTTTTTCTTCTCCTCTCTGGGAATTGACAGTGTGACTGATTTGCAGTGACTAGAGTGGGTTCTTGCGCTGATCCCACCTCTGTCACCAGTTGAGCATTGTGAAGTCAGAGAGATGTCTGCTTCCTGTTTCCTTCCAGGAGCATGCTCACCCTGTCTCTCATGTGCATTTCTGTGCCAGTCCCACCTCTGTCGTTCTCATTTAGCATGACAATATTACCAGATATCACCAGCTCGATCTTCCTGTCTCTCTCCCTCTCTCTCTAAGTCCCCTCTCCTTCTGGTCTTGCATTGTTGAACAAATTGCACTTTTCTCACCGTTCACAGCCACATCATGGTCCCACCAGCAGCTTCACTCACTTCGTGGTTTGTGTCAGTCCATGTGCAGTTTCAGTGTAGACATTGCCACAGCTCATTGTTTGTTTTCTCTCCTCCTCCTCCCCCTCTTCCTCTCCCAGGAATGAGGGAGCACCCACCTATTCCTGTTATTGACCTGGCTGACCACATAGAGCGACTGAAGGCCAATGACGGCCTACGGTTTTCCCAGGAATATGAGGTAAGCACCACACATTAAAGCAGCGTCCGTCTACTCCTATATTTGGATAATGTAGATGCGATATCACATGTTTGGGTGTAATTTCTGTGTTTATGCCTTTGATCCAGTCTAATGGATTATGAAAGCCTGTTTTCACACAAATTTCTTTAGTCATTTTTATACTACTATTACCATTCCCCCAGGAAACCAACAGTTACATTCAATTCTGCATTTTTTTTATAAGCAAGCAGGTGGCAAGTTCCTTAAGCAATCTGTGTGTCTTGATGTTTCCCCCAAGAATGTTATTTGCAGGCGTTCTCTCCAATGCAACTCAGTGAGGGATTATCTCTTGTCAGTGTTCTTCCACCAAAAGGGGAGCAAATTTGCATTTAAAGTGGCACATGGTAGTTGGTTTGGGGACAAATCGAGGCCAGAAGAAGAGGGGAGGCTTCTGTGAATACAGAAACACAAGGGCTGTCTTTTATTTATTTGTTCTGATTCTTCGATCTGTTTTGTCTAATCAGCTCTATTACTCACATTGATGGGCCCAACAAGGCTGTTGGAATGTTTTAGGTTTTTTTTTTTTTTTTGTTTGTTTGTTTGTTTCTATTTTTTTGCCCTAACTTTGCCTAAAAGCTTGTGCGATTGCCTCTGACAAGCAAATGTTGCAACAGCATGAAATTTTCTATGCAGTTTCTCATCAGAGAGAAACAGTAATTATTCTGGCCATTCACTGAGCATCACCACAGGCTCAGAAATCTTTTTCATTTTAATTGAACCCTGTCCAAAGTGTATTATGCTACCTTGCCATATCGTCTTAAATACGGATCTTGGACTGACACAAAGGGGTCAGTACAGCTACTGCTCTGTTTCGCATTATTCTCTTTATTTTCCTGTCCATTTAATGTCTGGGTTGTTTTAAACTACAATTTAAATTTTTAAACAGTGTTGTAAGAACACTGGCACACATAAATATATAAAGTAAACATGTTTATTGACTACTCGTGCACAACTTGATTTATTTCACAACTAAAAACTATTCAAATGAAAACTAGACTCTTCAAAGTGATTGTTTTGGCCATCCTTTTGAGCATTCTGCACATCTGCAAATATAAAAGCATGGTAAATCCTCTAATAACAAAACATATGCAGTAATGGTTTAGTATAAAATAGCTCACTCTGTAGTGTAAGTGAATCAAGTCAATTACTACTTTAGGCAACGAGCCTGTTTCTAATCCCCCAATTGCATCACTGTATGCCAAGGATGACGCCCCCCCCTGCCCCATGGCCCAGCAGATGGCCACCATACTCTGTGCCTGCGAAGGCACTGTGGTGCAGGCCTGTTGCAGTCACGTGCTGTACCCGTCATAGCACAGAATCACCAGGAACAGGGCAGCTTTTTTGTCCACAACGCCGCCGACACTTTAGCACCAGCACCAGTCCAAAGCAGACAGCGGAGCGCATGCCGCAACGAGAAGCCTTTGTGTGTTAGCGCTGATGCCGGTTAGGTCCCTTTACCTTCCTGACACCTGTCTTTATCGCAGGAAGCCGTGTCACGCTGCAGCGCTCGTGGCATGGTTCTGGCCATTCAAGGAGATTTCTGTTTGTCTAACAGACTGTCGTCGGCGTTTGCTCCCATCTACCTCTTTCTGCCTCATTTGCATTTTAGTTGCCATTATTCTAGCAAACACACTTTACTCAAATCTCAAACATGTTGCACGAAGTGCCTGCAAATGAAATCCGCCCCTTTGTGCTCGCTGGTGCAAAAACATTGCTGACCTCGTCAGCTCATCGGTACGGTGCACTACACCTACATGCTGCATACTCAAAAGGACCCACCACTGTGCATTTTCTGAGAAGAGTGGGCATAAACATGTATACTGTAAATGCTAAAAAGAACACTACATACATTAGGCTCTGATTGGAATCTTGATGCATGAGGCTTTAATCCATAGGTCAACATTTAATATACTGTATAGTCTTTTCTCTCTTTGGTTTAGCATCAACAACAGTTTAGAGTTATGTATTATATTTATGATTTGAGTCCTCCGGTTCACGCTCCTCATTTTATGTTCTACTATTTAATGATTATTATTGTATTTTATGCATGGGGTTATGACCCAAAATAAATATAATTATTTAGTCACGTTAAGTAAGTGATGGACTTTTAAACTTGTTGTTCTGAGTCTCGCTGGATTTGCAAGGCAAAAGGTCTAAGGAATTAGCGGACATTGTTCCGGTGTGAGCCGAGAGGGATCGATGGAGAATAACAAGAGACACTGTGACATTATTGAACCCGGGGATGGGAGGCCGTCACACGTCTTCCTCGATCAATATGTATGCAGTCTGCTGTTGCCAGAGCCCGAGACAAAGAACGTTAAAAAAAAAAAGAAAGAAACGATTTAAAGCCGAGAGTTGCTAAATCGGAGCAGGTGAAACAAAAGTACAACACAGGAAAAGGCAAAAGTAACACACGTGGAATAAAAGATGGAGAGTGACAGTTACAGCAAAAAGTCGTGCATGTGACTTCTCTGAATGAGGTAACTCAATAGGCCTATCTTCAGTGGGCGGGCAAGGCTTTGTGGTTGCCTGAAAGATCCTGGAAAAAAAAAAAATCTTTAGTAATTTCTCAGCTGAAGGGAACCAGCCACTTCGTTTAGACATCAGACAAATGTGTTGACGTAGTGGGAGATGGTCTTCTTTGGAGTTATTTAAGTCTACATAAAACACATGCCTTGAGAGTTTTCCGTTATTAAAATAGGCATCAAATGCCACGTAAGAAATCAACTTTAACATGCACCACATATTGTGTGGTGAGGCAAACTCACCACACAACATGTAACCACCTACCTGCAGCACTCTTGTAGCTGTTCGAAAACATGATGTTTTTTTCCCCAGAAGTATCAAGTCATTTTCTTTATTTGCTTAACAGCCCGAGTCATTCCGTTTCACTGTTACATTCAAGACTCTTTGTAGCAGCGGCTTCACCCTCTTATATTTGCTTTTTCTCCATTTCTTTTCTTTCCTGCTGTCCTCACAGTCAATTGACCCAGGCCAGCAGTTTACCTGGGAGAACTCCAATATGGAAGTCAACAAGCCAAAGAATCGCTATGCAAATGTCATTGCCTATGATCACTCCAGAGTGGTGCTCACCTCTGTTGACGGTAAGAGCTCACGTAACCACTTATCCCTTCAGCTAGCCGTCGAATTGTTCTGTCATTAGTTGAGTCCTCCTACACTGGATAGACATGATTTTTTTTTTTTTACACCAGCAGGTGTTTATGACGGTCGTGCTACCATCCACGTATCTTTTCTCATCTAGGTGAAGCTTTTATGACCTGCGCATATACAAAAAACCCATTTGTGTTTCTTCCAGGAGTACCTGGCAGCGACTACATCAACGCCAACTACATTGATGGCTACAGAAAGCAGAATGCCTACATCGCCACACAGGGGCCACTGCCGGAGACGCTAAGTGATTTCTGGAGGATGGTGTGGGAGCAGAGATCCAATACTATTGTCATGATGACCCGACTGGAGGAAAAGTCACGGGTAAAGGCAATGATTTGCAGCATATGGTGCATGTCACAACCTTTTCTTTGTCTTGAGCATAAATTGAAGCGACAAAGGTCAGTTGCACTGCACTCATACCGCTGCTATTTAAACAGCAGCGCTCGTCTTTTCTGGGAATTATTCATGCGCCCCTCCTCATTCGTCTGCATATAACCAGATGCACCAGTCTTTAAATGTGGAGGAGGCATCACAGTAATGTGTGGATCACAGTCTGCAGAGCAGGCACGCCATTATCAGTCTGATTAATAGGGGCTGGGATGTGGGTGGGTAAAAGAATACATCTTTAATGAGGAAAGTATTAATTATATTACCTGCAGCAGCCCACAAGCAGAAAAGATGATGTGCAGTGAGTAAGACACACTCTTTCATCGTAAAAGTAAAAAAAAAAAAAGAGGTAGTTGGGCACAGGCTTTTAGGTATTTCGATAAAAAATATGTTTTAATGGACCCAGCATATTTAATATATAAATGTATATTTATATTTGTATATACACTATATTTGTATATATTTGTAATTGAAAAAACCCATCATAATAATTGCAAATACATGTGATTTAGCCACCGTTGACCCCAACAAATGAACTCAAAGTTGTTTCTATTCCAACAGGAGAAGGGAAACCTAATATACATGGCAGTGCATAAAACGTTAATATGTGGCCAACAGTGGAGTTTCATGACGTAAATTTTTATGAGGTCAGACAACAGCGAGTAACATTACACCAAACAAAGCCCAAAGGCATGCAGAAGCACCATTCCTACATTAAAGCAGGATTTGTCCAACTGATCAAAGTCACAAGCGTGTCAGAGGATATTTGGGTTGTCTGTGGACGGTATCGCTTCACGCTACGTCTCTCCTCGTCAGTCTCTAAAAAGTTCTGTGAGAATTCTTTCTCAGTCTGTTAGTGAAGTAAAATTACAACGCAGCATTTTAGCATTTCCAGTTTTCCCTGCTGGTGTCCCTGCTAAAGTTACTGTAGCAAAATGTGCAGAAACTCTGCAGAAACTCTGATATTTCCCATTACGTTTGGAACCTATTTTCTGTAGTTGGCACCTCTTTGTAATAACAGTGCCAATTTTGTTCCATTCATTATTTTTAATGCCGAAATAAAGCTGAAACCGTGATTGCAACATATTTATTTTGTAGCACTCTGCCAAGGTTTCATCGACATCAAGTGTCTCATTCATGTTTGCCGGCTCAGAATTCAGTTCTAAAGGAACGCTGAAGATGGTGTTAAATAGGATTGTCACCAATACCCAGTGGCTCTGGAAATTCATTCTTACTATTAAAAAGAGCACGTTGTCATCTTTAGGTTTTAAACTCAGTTTTTTTTTTTTTTTTTTGTAATTGCTAAGACATTCCTTGGGGAAAATAATATCTGGATGGAATCCTGTGCCCAAACTTTTTATTAGTGTGTTCATTGGTGCTGATGAAAGACCCACAGGTTCCCACACTAAAAGCAGCCAGTATCAGCTCATTTCCTAAAATCCAAGACTTTGATTTTTAGGGATTTCAAGTAAATACCAAAGTAGAGCGTTATCTGTATTTGGACATTTACGTATTTGTGTGATCATGGACTCGGTCTTGAAACAGAGTTCATTTGTTTTTGACCAGAGACTTGCAAGCCAACAGCAGGATATTTATGTTGATCTACATTCCTGCTTTTGAAAACTCATCTTTTTCATTGTGCAGAAGAGTAAATGTTTAAATGACGGGCAAGTACTGTAGCAGTTTGAGTTTGATTTAATAGTCTTCATTGCTAAAGAACTCAAATTGCGATGATATGAATGTATAAAATGTTTGACTTCACGGAACAAAGCAGGGGGTTGTTTACATCCCTCTCCTCCATGCCTACCCCCCCCCTGACGACCCTGAGCGGCAGACAAAATTCAGTTTCGTCTAATTACTAGTTAGAGGAAACCCGAAAGGTCAAGGCTGGAAATGAGACCACAGCTATTAATCACTCTGTGTGCGTGCACGTGTGTGTGTGTGTGTGCATATTAGACACTTGTGTACTCTGCAAAAGGTGGCCAGATGACATGAAAAACAAGGTTCAAAGGAGAAGCAGGTGATAGTGGTGTGTGTGTGTGTGTGTGTGTGTGTGTGTGTGTGTGTGTGTGTGTGTGTGTGTGTGTGTGTACTACATTTGTCTATGTGTCTTTGCCATTGGGAAATACACGACCCAAGCTCTGACCGCGCGGAGACATTCATTCTAGCACTGACTGCTAATCCATATGTTTGTAAGGAAGGTGGTTACCCATCACTCAGTTGAGTTTCTTCCGTGGCTTCTACCTTTTCCTCGGAACGCGCGCTGTCACCAGGAAGATGAAATGCGAAGAGGTGAATTTTAGCTCTTTCTCGGTGTCGATTTTGTACCAGCTCGCTGAGACAGCAAAGGCGCTTCCAAATGTCAGCTCAGTGCTGCGGTGTCCATATGATCAGCCCACCCTCGCCACATCTATTCCTCTCAAGTTATCCAGATCAATAGCAGCGAGTCTTCTTCCCAGCAATCCTTTGCAAATAGGTTTAGCTACCATTTAGTGATTCTTAATGAACTGCACATGCTTGCTTTTCCTCAAGCAACTTTCTGTTCTTGATAACTGGAGCCAGTCTCTGCTGACAGCCAGCTGTGATCAAACTGATGAGGATGGATTCATGTCTGAAGTGCCGCTTTGTTTGTCTTGGTTTCATTCTCATGCCAATTGGGCCTTTTCTAAAAAGAGGAATGAAAATTTAAAAAAGCAGTGTTGGCCTGCTTTCTATTTTAATTGGTGCACAATCAAAGCAAAGGCACTCAGCACCAGTGTTTGTAGAATCTTTTCCTTGTCTGTGATGACGTTTGTTCTTTGCCAGGAGGCTGAACCTTTTGTCCCTTCAGTGGGTTTTTTTGTGGGTTTTTTTTTCCCCGACACAATGTAAAGTAGTGCCAACAAATGTGCCAAAAGCATACATTACAAAGAGCTGCGAACCACTCAGCAATTAGCTAATTGAAAATGATCACAGGCTGCTAAGAGACAAAGTGGACTTTTCAAGGCCCGTTTGAAGCCTGCTTCAAATAGAGATACACACGGCGGCGCATGCTCACTTGACTGGAATTCATTTTTCAGTAGGTAGAGAGGCTGACTCCCAGACTTCAGTGTTTTAATTAGACAGGGGATGGAGCCTTTGATCTGACCCCTCTAATGTTTGCTCCTTGTTAATCAGCGTGATTCTACAAGCCTCGCAGTGGATGTTCACTCTTGACAGCGCTTTCTCTCTCTTCCTCTGCCAGGTGAAGTGTGACCAGTACTGGCCATCACGAGGAACAGAGACCTACGGGATGATCCAGGTCACCATGCTGGACACAGTCGAGTTAGCAACCTACAGTGTTCGCACTTTTGCCCTCTACAAGGTACAGTGCTGCCTTTTCCTTTGCAATTAACCACACGCGCACGCTCACAAAGGACATGCTCACAACAGGTGGCCGCACTTTGTCATTATCGGGGTCAGATTTCAAAAGGGGAAGCTGTATTTTCCTGCTGACAGACAAACGCTGTTGTGTGTTTTCTCAGTGGGATTTCTCTCCTCTCAGAATGGCAAAAAAAAAAAAAAATCTGTACTTTACTTGGATTTTATGCACTTTGGTTTCTCTTTCAGACATTACTTGCTTATAATTTAATATAATTAGAATGAACTAATTAAATGCAAGTCTGGAGCAGTAATTTGGTTTTAAATCAAAAGTATTGATGAAACTGTTGTAAAATTATAGGCACTGGCTTCTTTTGCATAATGACTCCACTCACGGGTGTAGAATCTCAAATCAATGTGACAACTGAATCTTTTTTTATGCTGATATTCGGGTTCCATAAGTGAGCCAGCGAGTCCAGAAACTTACACATTTGCACTTTTCCGAACTTTGTGTCTGCAGAATGGCTCTAATGAGAAGCGAGAAGTGAGACAGTTCCAGTTCATGGCCTGGCCGGATCACGGGGTGCCAGAGTACCCCACTCCCATTTTGGCCTTCCTGCGGCGTGTGAAGACATGCAACCCTCCAGATGCCGGGCCCATGGTGGTCCACTGCAGGTCAGCGCGCATGCAAAAAAATAACAAACTGTTTCATTATCGGAAGGATTTTAAAATCCTTTCCACTTCTCATTTAATAAGTAGCTCAGCTGGTTTCAGGTATTTGTGACACCACATGCAGCAGATTCTGTATGTTTTAATTCTGTAGCTTTAATCAGAAACTTTTAAAGGATTAACTCAGTATTTATAATCGTATAAAAGAGACTCCAGTTTCAGTCCATGGAGTACATATTAACAGTTTCCTCCTTCCCTTCCCTCCGTCTGCTTCCATTAGTGCGGGCGTGGGCAGAACTGGCTGCTTCATCGTGATTGATGCCATGCTGGAACGAATGAAGCACGAGAAGACCGTAGACATCTATGGCCACGTGACGTGTATGCGGGCCCAGAGGAACTACATGGTCCAGACCGAAGACCAGTACATCTTCATCCACGAAGCTCTGCTGGAGGCCGCCACCTGCGGCAACACTGAAGTGCCAGCACGGAATCTGTACGCCCACATCCAGAAACTCACCCAGCCCCCATCCGGCGAGACGGTTACTGCCATGGAGCTGGAGTTCAAGGTGACTGATAAGCGCTCACGAGGAAATTAATTTTATTTTGTTGTTTATTTTTCACAGCATGGTAGACTGCTGCAGGATGTCGTCTCTCATTTACTCAGCACCTTTCAGAATATTCTTTTGTGTATCAGCTCAAAGACAGCAGAAAATCAGAAAAAAAGAGGATAATTATTGTGCAAATTTATTGTCTTATTATCAGAGTCAAAACTCTTTAATTGCAATAAAAGTTAAAGTGTTCCCAGGTCCCCTTTAATCAGTTTTTTTTAACTTATTAGTTCATGCTGATTAGCAGAGATAAGGTAGATGCTGTTGCTTCTTTTTTAATAAATAGAGGCGGGGGCCTGTTTAAACGTAAACTGTGTTTCACATTGGTGCAGCATGAGTAGCTTCTTGTGGGTCAGGGTCAGCTAGGCCAGAACCCTCACACATGCACACCAACAAGCACACAGTAAATAAACACACAGCTGGTGTTCAAGGTGACTCGCAATCACACGCACACCTTCTGTCAATAGCCATCGACTGTGATGTCATTACACACTTTCCTCCCAGTGTGGCTCAGCCATTAGCCCCCTTATGACCATGATCCATTCTGTTTGAAGTGATAATAGCGTCTACGCTGCTGCCAACAACAGAGAATGAAAGAGTGAGAGAGTGATTGCAGTGTATGTGCAGGCCACAGCCTGTAAGGCCACACCACACACAGTCTGGCTGCGGCACACACACACACACACACACAAATTCAAGCACGGCAACGTCCATACACACTTTTGCGCCGTCCATCTGTGCTCTGTTCACTGCCAGTACCAAGCTCATCACTCCTACTGTGCTCTGGGTTCTAGCCCGGTGGAGACAGTTAACACACTTTTTAGTGACCATCATCAGAAACCTAAGGTGGAGCATTTTTTGAGTATTCAGACTTGTTTGTTTATGCAAAGTCAAGGATCACTTATTCATTCTGTCTGTGGTTCTCCCCACCTGCCCTTCCTCTCACCTTTTACGAAACAGAGACTGGCCAACTCCAAAGCGCACACATCGCGCTTCATCAGCGCCAACTTACCCTGCAACAAGTTCAAGAACCGCCTGGTCAACATCATGCCTTTTGAGTCCACCCGCGTCTGCCTGCAGCCCATCCGCGGCGTCGAAGGCTCCGACTATATCAATGCCAGCTGCATTGACGGCTACAGGTCAGCAAAGGACTTTCTGAGCTGAATTACAATGACTGTTTGGAAAGTGCTGACTTCACGCCTTTCGAGGTGAAGGCTACTTTATTTATTACTTTATCTTGAATGTCAACAAACCACAAAAAAGGCCAAGAAACAGCCGTCCATTAGTACCTTTCTCAATGCTGCCACACATACCATTCTTTATTGATAGTCATCCTCAAGACCACTCATTTCTAGAAAAGAAAATAGAATTATTATCCGTCCAACCACTTTGTGTTTACTTTACAGTTTCCTTGTATGTGATTTGGAGCTGCTGTATATTCCCACAACTCCCATAATGGTTGTTAAAATGGTAAAATAACAATCAGTGAGTTTAACAACCTTGCACCTGTTGTTCCTACAGCCATTGCTACAGGTGTTCAGAGAAAGGTGCACAGGACCAAACCAAAGCTGCAGTCTTTGGTATCCAGTTTTGGAAACACTCCCGATTTGTTTCATACTGAAGTCCCTGCTTGTCCTCGTGTGCTTGGCATGTCCAATAATAACGCCTCCAAGGAGAGAGAAGATGAAAACGCTGCTGTCTGTTTTATATTGTATCTATTAAAGGAATGGGAGGAGACGAAGAGCGGTTAAAATGTTCTGGGAGGGGATTGATTTAGGCAGCCTGAAATGCCAGTCAGTCCGTTGGGGTTCTGCTCCGTGCCAGGCTGTCACAGAGATAGCACCTCCGCCCCCAACTTTCCTAACTCTCCTCATTCTCCAGTCCTGTTACGGATAAAATATTGCCCTGCAGAGCCCAACCCTCTGTTGTTGCTCTGTAAATAGCATAATTGCAGCAAGAGTGTTGTAATGAAGTGTTTCCCAAACATCTCTCTCCAGAGATGCCTTTTCCCCTCCCTCTGCCTCTGTATCGCCATTCTATCTTGGTCTTTTTTTGTTTTCCTCCTTAATTTGTCTCCTCTCTCACATCTCTCCCACTCTCATTACACTGCCTCGCCCCTCCATCTTAAATTTCCATGCAGACGTCATGGCAGAGATAGACATATCTGGTTGGGGACCTGTTTTGTGTACCCAAGGCTCTGTGTGATTAAGCCGCTTTTAAAGCCTGGGCATAAATAAAATCTAAACAGAGGCCTCCAGTGCCCTTCATCCCAGCTCCTTCAAGAAAAGCCAATAATATGCTAAGTTAATGAGAGGCGATTCATTGATTCCAGCTATGCTATCAGGGGCGTGGGCTGTGGATATGCTCCGATGCAGGCTGGAGTTTAGGCATTGTAATGAGGTTGAAATGAAACACTGTGTCCTCAAGCACTGCAGTCATGTGGGATGATGCAGAGAGCACTTTGTTGAGTTTGACAGCACACTCATCAAGACACTGTGCAGGAGAATGTGCTTTTTTACAGTTGTTTTTGGTTATGGGATGCTTTATTGGAGCAGTAATGGGTCAACCTTTTCAATTTGAAATGCAGGATTTATTACCTCCATAACATCTCCCCCAAAAGCAAATCCCTTTTTTCTGTTTCTTGGCAGTCAGTCTTGCTCTGCGCCGATAACCAGCGGGAGAGAGCAGCTCTTGCGCTTTTCATCTTCTTGCATTCTTTCTCTTTGTACAACTCCTCTTTTTACTTTTCTTCTTTTCCTCCCATTCCCATCTTTCTGATTTGAAGCCTCTTCCCTCATATGCTATCTTTTCTCCTCCCTCTACCAATCTGTTGTTTCCTTATTTTCGTGCGAGCGAGGCCCGGAGCATATTTTAATCTCCCAGCTCCACATTAGTGCCTTGCCTGCAGCAGCATCATTAGTTGATCATCTGTGGCTCACTGTGTGTTGTTGCTTGTCTGCATCTGCACACCTGGATGCTCATATGTGCAGCAGACATGTGAGCGTGTCCATTTATGTAGGACTCCCCAGCAGCATGTAGCTCTGTTGATTGGTGCTCTGCTGCCACCTGCTGGTTGACAAAGTAACTGTTAAGCAAAGTCACGTAGGACATCACCAGTGTTGGCACCACTGAGGATGAGCTCATCTCTTGTTTAGTGAGCATATTAACTGCTCTCTCTCCCTCTCCTTCCCTCTCTCTCTCTCTCTCTCTCTCTCTCTCCCTCTCTCTCTAAATGATGATGGTAGTTGCCATGTATTGTTTGCCATGTTCATTAAACGTGTAAGGAATTATCTTGTCAGAATTAAGGCAGTGATACAGAAGAAAACTGCGTTGGAGAACAGTAGAAGGATAACAAGACACATTGGAATTTGGAGCTGAGGGCTTTTCAAAGGCTTGGTCTCACTCCATTGGTCATGCTCCAGCACTGGTGCCGCTTCTAGAAATGCTGTGCAAGTGGGGTGACCCAGAAGTCTTTTTTATTTTAAATAAAATTGTGTATGAATGTATTTGAGTTCTCCGTAAGACCTCACTTCTGGTGCAGTTGTCTATTGAATTGTGTGGTTAGTGGATTATCGTTAAAACACATCATGTTTAGGGATTTATTTGTCTTTCTAATAGCAGTCGCAAATGTATGTAATTCTTGTGTTAATTTTTTTATTTATGTTGGTTTTCAGACAGCAGAAAGCCTACATCGCCACGCAGGGCCCCCTGGCAGAGACCACCGAGGACTTCTGGAGGATGCTGTGGGAACACAACTCCACCATCGTGGTCATGCTCACCAAACTACGGGAGATGGGCCGGGTAAAGCTAACGACACAGGCCGCACATGAATGCATGCTGTGAGCTTATTTCAGGAACAATTGAGGGAATCTCAGAAAGTCTGGGATCACTTCAGCCGGAGCGCTGCGTCACACTGCTCAAATATTAATTCATTCCAACCCTGAATGCTGCCTTTTGTTGAAGGAGAACCTTCTTATCACAGACAGTGGAACACTGGAATGGGTCGAAACCAGAGCGCCACCACGTCTTATTTGTCAATAACTGATTACATTATATGATATTTGTGTACTGTTTTCTCATTACAAACACATTTGGTATTTCAAGATAAACTCAGCAAGTTTAAACATAAGTTTCCAACTCGAACCAGTGACCCTGAAGAAGTTCTGTGATTCTGTGATCTTTTCAGAGGCCAGAAATGTAACACAAACAAGTCAGTGAGTGAATCTTAAAAACTTTGGTTAGTTATGTCTGGAATTGGCCCTCTTTGCTTTCTTCCCTTGACTCAGATAAGAAAATCAATACCTGCCTCCCATCTGTCCTTCTAATATCAGACTGCAGCCGCCAGAATGTTCAACCAAGAGTTCATCAGAGGCTCTTTGTCGGAAATCTTTCCCTTTTTTTCCGCCCCAGTTTTAGTTTTTTTAGTTTTTAGGACAACGGGACTAGCGGCAGTCGCAGTTCTCTCTTCACATCAGCTGAAATCACAGCCTGTTTTCTAAAGCTGCCACATTGGTCTGTGCAGGTTACTGACGACTCTCAACTGCACTTTGCAGCTTTTATCCCCCTCTCATCCATAATCAGTTTTTGAAAAAAGCCCTCGTTCTCACCAAGGCCGAAGATGAACCAGGCCGTAGTTCTGAAGCACAGCTTGTTTGTACCCGGCTGTTCTTTTGCAAGCAGAAAGCTCGTCATGAGTGAAATAACTAATACCTTCCAGAGAGCCGTGTTGCGCTTCGGGTACATTATTCTCTCAGTCTTTGCTGGTCTGTGTTTTTTTTTTTTTTTTTCCCTGAATGTGTTCTGCTGTCCTCTTCTGCAGGAGAAGTGCCATCAGTACTGGCCAGCGGAGCGCTCGGCTAGGTACCAGTACTTCGTGGTGGATCCTATGGCAGAGTACAACATGCCCCAGTACATTCTCAGAGAGTTCAAAGTCACAGATGCCAGGGTGCGTTGGATCTTCTCCACACTTGCCGCCCCCCCGCCCCCCACGTGTCTGTGTTTGTTTGTGTCGGCGAGGATTGACTGGCACTTTAGGCAAACACAGCCAGCCAAACCAAATCCATCTAAATTTTCAGTTTTTATTCAAATGCTGACAGTCGTGCTAAACGTTAAGAATTATAACCACTGTGATTTCAAGGTAGCCTTGATCAGAATGAGTCCCGTGTTATTTTTACTGACAGGCTGACATCAAGCGAATGCACCATCAGACATTTTTACCCAGCTTTACTGGCAGTGTGCTTGCTCTGTGGAATCTGTGTGCGTGTGTGTGTGTTGCTGTGTATATGGATGTTGTTTTTGACATCACTGTGGAAAAAAAAAGAAAAAACATGCTGCAATCCCCGGGGGCCCGTACTCATAGTCCCTGTGATGCACTTGTTTCACTGGGCTATAAATATACTGTCATCAGGGGCCTACAGCACAGCAACGCTCTAATCCTATGTCCTCGGCCCACATCACTCCTATAGATATACAGGAGCAGAGAGTAGTTTGTGTGTTAAAAGTCAAATTGAATTTGAAAAAAAGCCCAAATAAGTGAGAGGCGCCGACCGTGGAGCTGCCAGATGTGCGATGTTGCGTTGTCAGTCCTGGAGCCACAGACGTGCCTGTTTCCTCAGCTCCCTGTATTCATGTCACATCCCCATCGGAATCACATGATTAGATGGCTGCAGCGAAAACCAGCAGTGGCGCCGTACCCGTGCACCTCGACTGAGAATATGTGTATTGAGTGCATATTAGAGAGGAGGCCGCAGAGAGATGACGGGTCAAAGAGGGTTCATCTGGATTAAACACGCGTGAACACATCACGCGTGTGGTCGACTCAAATGTGTTTCGGTGCTGTTCTTTTTTTTTTTGATTGCTTTATTTTCTTGTTTCCAGGACGGCCAGTCCAGAACCATCCGCCAATTCCAGTTCACTGACTGGCCCGAGCAGGGGGTGCCAAAAACGGGAGAAGGCTTCATCGATTTCATAGGACAAGTGCACAAAACCAAGGAACAGTTCGGACAGGACGGACCAATCACTGTACACTGCAGGTACCCAGAGACACCCCACCCAACAAACCCATCCCAGAACGAAGCCGCAGGCCGGCAGACCAGCTTTCCTCGAATTTCATTCTGCAAGTTTCAGATTGCGTATAATGTGTAAAATATGGACAAAGGAGTACAATTTGAGAAAATGATGCGGTGTGAGTCCCTGGGACATTCGACCCTCTCCAGACCGTAATGCGTGGAAAGCCACATGTGGATGAATTTGTTGCATTTAGCACTCTATTTTTGTGCCGTGAGGGTGTCGTGAAAGATTCAGGGGTGAGTTAAAGTTTGTTTCTGCTCACTGCAGGAAGTGTAGATCCACATTATGTACTGCAGCAGCGAGACTGTCGCCTTCGTTCCTCAGTTCAGAGCCTCGTCTGTTTGGTGTGGATTCCTTCTCTGTTTTATGCGCAGCTGAAAGCCCTGCTGAGTACAAATACCCGGATAAAGCATCACACATGGCTGATGCAGTTTCAGGAAGGAGTCACAGTCAGCTGTGGCCCCTTTGGAAGTCGGGCATGTTGCTCGGTTGGTTGGTAGACTTTAGCAGTACGAAGAGGGCAAAAAGATTATTTAAACATGCTGGAGACGTGGAGGCAGAGTGGAGAACCACACCAAACCTGCCTTTGGGATTTTAAAGAGGTTCATGCTGCACTTTTGCTCCAAAAAAAAAAAAAACCTGCGCGGCACTCCAGGAACACTCGTAGAACACACTGCTGCTGCACATCAGGCCTGATTAATGGGCAGGACACTGTAATTCAGCCTGATATTAAAATTGATGTGAATATTCTTTTTCATTTTCGTGCAAGTGCTGTTATTTAGTCTGATAAGGACAAAAAGTAACAAAACCCAGTGTGTGTTCTAATTCAGCGTGTGCGTGTGTGTGTGTGTCCACAGTGCCGGCGTTGGCAGGACCGGAGTCTTCATCACCCTCAGCATCGTGCTGGAGAGGATGAGGTACGAGGGAGTGGTCGATCTTTTCCAGACAGTGAAGACGCTCCGGACCCAGCGGCCTGCTATGGTGCAGACTGAGGTGAGAACCTGCGCCGGTGCTGCTCGGCACCGACCCCCCACCCCCGCTGGGGCAGAGAACACAGAACATTAGTGCTGCATAAATCAGCGGCTGGGACATCATCCTGCAGAGCTGGCCTCATCTTCGAAATGTTTGTCAAGGCGGCCATGGTGTGAATCTAAATGAGTGAGTCTAAACACCTAAAAGAGAAGAGGGGGAGGCTGGATGACTGGGACACAGAGAAGTGGGCTTTCATTAGTGCCTTGGGGCTAAACCATCTGAAACGGCTCCGTTTTCTAAAAAGATGAGTCAGTTTATGACTTTGGTTTGACGTGACCAATGCGATAGATCATGGAAGCGCAGTCAGAGACGCAGCTTGGTGCTGCAGACGCACACGCTGACCTTTCCTCCTCTCCTCCTCCTCAGGACCAGTACCAGCTGTGCTACAGGGCAGCGCTGGAGTACCTGGGAAGCTTCGACCACTATGCAACATAACCACTCACGCCGAGCAGGCTCCCCGGTCTAACCTCTCAGGAGTGTGTCAAGTGTCCCATTCAGCCGCCATCCACTCCACAGAATCCCCACCCCCACCCGCACCCTCCTTCTCAAAAACCCTTTCCCAAGCCTCGCCCCGGGTGCGATGTGGGAGGCGAAAGGAACACGCTTTCGAACGTCCCAACGAGGGGCCTCAGCCAATCACAGAGACCCACAATGACCTAACTGGCCACACCAGATTTTGCTTTAAGAATAACAAGAGAAGCCGTTCGCTGACAGCTGTACAGATGTGATGGCGCACAGCGGCAGCACACCACCCCTGCTCCGCCCATGCCAAACCTCCCAAATCGTCAAAGGCTACTGGTAGCACTCAGAGAGCATTCTCTCTGTCTCTCTGTTGATTTTATCGTCAATGTGTTGATTCATTCTGTAAGAAAAAGGTGATTCTTTAGTGTATTTGTTTGTTTTTAATGATCATTTTAACATCAGACATTTCTTCTGTCTTAAACTGCCCACCATGGGGAGTGCATTATTTTCATAATCAGTCCTTTTTTTTTAATTATTTTAATTTTAGGGTACTTTAGCACAAGGGACATGTATTTTTAACACGTTCCTAGGTACTAATACAGGAGGACCACTGTTCTCTGAGCTGCTGTCTGATTTATTTTCTCCTGACGTTATGATTTTATTCACATTATGTGTTATAAATGTTTTCAATCCCATACGGTTCGGTAAAGAATTGCCTTTTTGCTTGTTTTCTGTAAAGAAAATTGACATTGAGACAACTGATGTCCAGAGCACACTCACTTCAAGTTTCTGTAAACATGGTAGCTAGTAAAAAAAAAAAAAAAAACACAAAAAAAGTGCACCAGATTAAATCAGAGGTGTCAGGGTGTGGAAAGCACATGATTTCTATCTTTTTCTTTTTTTGCTTCGCTTTTGTTTTTCATCAGAAGCCTGTGGTACTGAGGCCTTCATACTCCACAACGGAGAACCTACCTGAGGTAAACAGACTTTTATACCCAAAGGGTAGTCGGCAGAAAACAAACTCCTCGATCTCGAAATAACGTTGCTCCTTGAGGCCCATCTCCTCGCTGCCTGTTGGCTTGGTCACTTTTCTGGAGTCAGACCACCCAAAAGGCAGCAGAAGGGGCTTCGTACGGGCGGAAGTGTAGATCCATGAACACTGGCACCTGTACAGAATCACCATTCCTTCCAGAGGGAACGACTCAGCCCTCAGGACTGAAACCAGATATTATTTTATACCAAAATAGAACTATAAATATATATATATATATATAATTATGAGTGATTATATATATGTACATTACACATAGACATATACACAAGTTCAGAGGTATATTGTTAAAAAGGGTTCATTCTGCTGATCTGCCATCACCCCAGACTGCAGACCGCCTGCTGTCCCAGCGTGTGTATTCATGGAAACACCATTGTAACTACTGTACTACCATAGTAACATCGACAGCTGGTCGTCCGTCTGAACGAGGAGAAACAGCACAAATTCTCTCCCCACCCATCAGAGAAGGACCACCCCTTGCTCCGCGGCCCAGGAGCAGCCGTGGCACTGGAGGCGGCGGTGGGGAGAGGAGGAGGGACTTGAAAACCTAAAATGTTCATTTTTACCTTGTGAATGCTTAGTGCTGTAGGGGTTCGATCTGTTGTACACAGTCTGTTTTCTATTTGTTGATAAAGAACTGGAATTTAAAAAGAAAAACTGTTGATGAAAAAGAAAAAAATCGATGTTAATAAAGTTAAATAATTGGGTTTTTGTACAAATCCCGGTGTGTTGTTTGACTCTGTGTGTGTGTGCGTGCATGTAATTTTTCCCGATGGTGTTTGGTCAATTGTCACAGAAACGACTTCCATCCCTAATTTTTTAAAAATAAGGCGACGTCATTGTGCTAAATTACTTTAAAGTTCCAAAACCAGCACAGTAACGTGCTGTAAAAGATTATTCTCCTCTTTTACAAGTCAGTCTTTTTGTAACTTGA
This sequence comes from Pao palembangensis, assembly GCA_015343265.1. NCBI lineage: Eukaryota > Metazoa > Chordata > Actinopteri > Tetraodontiformes > Tetraodontidae > Pao > Pao palembangensis. Next base: position 9,542,390 of record CM027093.1, read on the forward strand.
CATACTGTCCTCATTTAAAAACACAGTTCATCATGAAGCAAAGGTTCTGATGAATGCTGGTCCATTATGAATAGAAGTAATCAGATGATTTATGATTCAGCTCAGCTGGTGGTTCACCTCCACCATCAGGCCTCAGTGACACTAAAAAAATGCTGCTGACACCGTTTGAACGTCTAAAGTGTTTTCAAATTGCAGAACAATCGCGAGGTCGGTTGCGTTGCCATAGTGATGCTGCAGTTTATTTAAATGTGATATGTGAGCAGATTTGTTGAGATGTGAGAATCCTGAAGGTGGAGACCAAAAATGAGTTTGAGGTTATCAGTGCATAACTGAAGCAATGAAAGTTCGCCGTGGCTACAGAAAATCGTTTTGGTACGAGCCCCCGAAGGGACATGGGGGGAAATTGATGAGGAAGAGAGGCACTTCTGTGAGATCTCGCAAAAAATTACTGCGAGCTCTCACAAAACTCTTTATCTAGAAATTACTGTTTTATTTTTAAAGCAGAATGCTTCCGGGACAGTAACCGGAAGCAAAATACACACAAAAATGGAGTATACGCATTAGCCGTGGGACTTTATTGAGTTATATTTTTGTATGGGCCTTACGTATAAGGATATTAAATCAGTTCTTGGATCTAGACACAGCTTCAACATAAGTGAGAGACATCTGAAAAGATTACGCGAGGAGACTTTCTCGTTGTAAAGGAACAAAAAAGTGCATCCCTTTTTTTTTCTCTTTGTCGATGTCACTTTGGGGGCTCCATTCGTTCACCGACAGCGGAGGTCACCTCCTGCAGCACAGCTCCACAAACCAGAACAGCAATGTTTCAAGATGCAATTTTCCACACTTGCCACCTTTATAAAAAAAAAATTAATATGCAGATTATTTTATTGTTTGTGAACATATAATCAAATTTTCTTAGTTAAAGACCAAGGTACATCAGTCCGTTTCCTGGGTATAAAAGCAGAAACAAAAACATCTCTCTCACTCAATAGCCTGCTTCCGTGTAAACCCTGTTCTTGTGTACACAACTTGATTTACATTAGACTAGATGCACATGAAGCCATGACAATGAAAGTCAGTTTCTCCAAGCATGCCCAAACAGAGCTTTATTTTGAAGGGTAGGACCTTTAGTTTGAAATGCACTGCACCTGCGGGTCTCGAAGCCCCGCCCACTAATGAAATGAATAATGGAGTTGTATAAGGGCAGTTTGCCTGACATCATTTCCTCTTCCAGGTTTAGTGAAGATTAATATTATTTAAGACTAGGCTATAAGTTGTCTTGCTAATGTTATATGTGTTTTGGATTTTAATATGAAAATGCCTCGATTATTTGGGAATGGAAGTCAGCAATGCTAATAATGTTAGTGACCTCCCTGTGTGTAGCTACCCTCACCTTTCCTTTTTATACCAATGCATAATCACTCACCATACCTCTGTCTCTTGGTCAAAGCACATCTAATCTAATGAAAGCTAAAATCTAAACTACTAGACCTACTGGGTTTTATACTGTTGTGGATGTGCAAGTGAGCAATAACCAAGCCAGGCACATCTGTTGGTACGTTAACATGGTTAACTACTTTGACACTGCCATGCCAGTGGTCTTTATCAGCAGATGAATAAATAAATTCTTTGGCAACGTCTTTAGATTGATTTGAGAATGCTAGTAATGCTATTTATCGGCTAATATCTAGCTGTGTATGTCAATACCACATGTAGACTTCTTTTTGCATTTCCTTTTTATACCAATATAGACTCACAGTTTTACATCAAAGTTAATATTACAACGGAGATAAAACATTGTTGCTCTTTTTCTTTGTCACAACAGTATATCACAAGCCTGGTGCAGAAGCCTGGTGCAGTGTCCCTTGTTGCCCACCCACCCCATTTAAGCTTCAATAAATTCCCAGTGGATAAAAGTATACATGCCAACTGGGTGAGGACAGTCAGGAGAAATGAGGGACCAAGTCCAGGACGTCTTATTTTTTTTGTGGTCCTAAATATACAATAATGATTAGTTTGGATGATTCTATCATCATTCTATGACACAGAAATTAACAAAAATAAGCCTCTGTCAGTCAGTCAGACAGCATCGTCAAGCACTGGTTTCTAGCATACATTTCCAGCCAAAATGTAAGAAATTTCCAAATGGTAGGGTATATGACGGATAACGAGTGTATTGCTTTTCCAAAAAGATTATTTATGCTATAATGTTTTTCAATGTTTGATGGCAACATATCTTAATAAATTGGAATTAATAGATGTTGAATTTTAAATTTGGCAGCATTACTATAGAATGTTGGCCACTGAAAAGCTAGATATTAGGACATCCATATGATCCGCAGCAGCTGGCTAATGTCCTTTGGTGGTTTGGCTGCATGGATGGAGCAACAGGGACAAAGGGCAGGAGACATGAAGAAATCAATGCTGTCGTGCTCGTTCAGCTCCGGGTGACGAGGGGGGAAAAGCAATCAACTTCTGCTGCGTGTGGTTTCACAGACTGGTTCGCGTCTCATAAAACGCATCTGTAAGACTTTTACTTTGACAGAAAAACTCTGCTACAGCTGTGATCCAGAAGATGGCCTCTGATGGGGATGAAGCACCCTGTCATGGTTTTTTTGTTGTTGTTATTGTTTGTTTGTTTGTTTGTTTACAAAGGTAGCAAGTGTGGCAAAGTGGAGCTTTGCAGCAGGAGGTGACCTCCGCTGCCAGTGATCATACGGAGCCCCCAAGGGGACATGGACAAAAAAAAAAGGGACAAGCTTTTTTTGTCACTTCACGTTGAGAAAGTCCTCTCGCGCTAAGTAATGTCTCTCACTTATGTTGAAGCCGTGTCTAGAGCCAAGAACTGATTTAATATCTTTAAATGTGAGGCCTATATGAAAATACAACTCAATCAAGTCCCCTGGCTAATGGGTATACTCCATCTTTGTGTCTATTTTGCTTCCAGTTACTGATCCGGAAGCACACTACTTTAAAAGTAAAAAAGAGTTTTCCATACTTTGGGTAATTAAAAAGCGCAAATTGTTGCAAATTTCAACAGCACCCAACAGGACAAACTCACAATTAAGTGAAGAAAAAAATGAATATTGCAGATGAGTGTGTGCTTTGGTAACTATTCAATTTCTCGCAGTGATGTGATGAATCATTTCTAATATTTCAGCTGGTTTATCTCTCGTGTTAGCTGTCAAGTGCTGGAGTTCAGAAGTTTATGTTGGTCTTTCATCACAAACACTGTGAAGGCTGTCATGTAGACGTCCCAGCCTAAACAAACCACCATCTCTTCATCCTTGTGTTGAGAAATTTGATCAAGGTGACAACTGACAATAAATAGATTTTTGCATTTTTATTTATTTATTTTTTTTCTCTTGAATTTTGGTGTGCAGGATTAATATCCCTCATCCAGCTGGTTTTTCATGACACCACCTTTGAAATGGACAGTGTTTTTTAATTCATATCATTCCCGGTGACGGTGTTATGTCACACAGAATCTGGCATGTAGCATTTTAGAAATTGTTATTTTGGCTCCAGCGGAACCAACTGACATCATTGTTTTCGTCTGAACTGCATCTAAGCTGCTTGTTTTCTGTGGTGGTTCCTCTATCCTGATGCCTTCCCTCAAAACATCCCAAACAACAGCTCATTTCAGCTGCCTGTGACCATTGTCACAGGGAGAATCCACACCTAGTGTGTGTGTGTGTGTGTGTGAGACGATTCTGATGAGTCACATTTTGCTGCAGAGATGATGCTCAGTGTGTCTGAGATATGGAGGCAGGTGAGCTGTTCTGGGGGCCGAACCGACGTCAGCCTCAGGTCCGACAAAATTCATATGCTTTCTGTGGTGTTGACATTCCATCCATGTGGACAAAAGCCATCTAGTGAAATGCAAACAAAGCTGATGTTTCTTCTGTTTGCTGAAGATAAAGATCCCGACCACAGACCGCTGCAGGATTCCAGCAAGGAGCTCAGAGCTCACATGTTCTGGAGGAAAGAGCAGCTACACGAATGGGCCTGACCACAGGGCTCCTCCTGGTACAGCTTCTGCAGAGATCACTGACCAGGACGGAGCCTTCTGAACCCTGGAGCGCTGCTCCCCCACTTAGACGATCATCCAGAGGTTCGACGCTTATGGCAGCATCACTCTTGTCTGGATTTGACATCTTGGAAAAGTCCTCTCCAAGGTGCCGCAAAACTATGCCAAGGATCACAAAGATTTGGCAGACGTGCGGGTTTGGCAGCTTTGAGACGCTTCACAAGGTCTTCAACACCCTGGAAGCAGAGGAGGAGGTCTGCCTTTGAGGACCAGGTAGGTAACTCTGCTGAGATTCTAGTCAATGCACCACAAACTGAAAAAATATAAAAATAAATAAAACAGACCCAACTAGGAGTGCTCCCCTGGTAACCTCTAAGGATTGAGTCCACATGGATCCTTCTCCACCCTGCGAATCCTCTGATGAGGCTCCAGTCCTGAAAGCATCCTGAAGCAGCTTTCACAGTCGGTACCTTTTTGGTTGAAATACACCGGGATGAGCTGGTGTGTTGGGACTTATCCAACTGGCAATGCATCCAACAAGGTTGGATGAGCTCCGGAACACCCACGGGTTGTCAGGCCCTCCAGTCTGGGAAACAAAAGGAACCTGCTGGCAGATGTTTGGACCAACACCATGTCAGAGAAATATTGAGTCGATCCCAAGAATTTTGTTTAATCAAATACAAGTTATTTGTGGTGTTTGGGTTTGGAAAACTGGTCTCGCCAGGAGTACATGTAGTAGCGGAACATTGCCAGGTGGGGGCAGCATTTGCTTACGTGCATCGTGTACTCTGACTCCTCGTTCACGCTGGAGCTGCATGAACAGGATATATGCCTGCACTCTGTAAATTGAGAATAACGTCTATTAGTTGTAGATACAAATTGTTACAAAGTGGGATTCGAGTGCTGGAGCGTTTCACAGCGGCTCACGTGCACACGTGAGTGAAACACCAGATCCATCCAGGAGGCCCCAGCTGCTCTGCAAATTGCTGTGTGTGTATACATATATTTCTTTTAGCCAGAGAGAATTTCCCTCGTTGCCATCGTCTCTGGAGAGGTTGATGCTCCCTTTCAATAACTGTTAGCAAACACACCAAGAGCCCTCGTTGTCTCATGACAGCTCACTCTTGCAGTGCCTGTTTAGATTTCAGGATCCCTAAAAAGTAGTTTTCCAGTCACAGCGATGACATTTGGCTGAAGGTTACTTGTCCAATTATCGAACCACAGCTTGTGCAAGATGAGCGTTGTAGCCTGGTGCCTTATTTCCAGCCGTTCTAATGACACCTCAACTGGAATGGTGTGTTTATAGTGTTACTGATTGAGGGCTCCCTTAAAATCTTGGCCAAACCTAAACAGAATGTGTTTCTTCACTCATCCACGCCCAGTGGAAAAAGATTTAATCTAATGTTTATGGGATTCTATCATATTTAAATTGGGAACATACTTTGTTGGCTGTTTTTTTCACTTGTGCGCTGGATGTCAGACAGATTATCGTGACTAACCTGATCCAAGCTGTTGAGTGAGTGGACGCAGCGTTCATATACACATCAAAGGTTCTGCTCCTTTTGAATCAGATTTGATTCAGCAATTAGCAGCTGTCGGCTTTCATCGCAGCGGAGGCTGGACAGTGAGAAGTTTACACATCTGTGAACAATATGCACGGAGGAGAAACATTACAGGAAATGTTCCTGAGCAGATTGCTGCTTTTCAAGGCTGGAAGAACTTGATACCTCTCTCCGCTAACCGAAGGCCATTATGGATTTACAGAAGGCTTGTCTGGCCAATAATTGAGGTTTATGTCAAACAAATTTGGTGTAATGATTCCATTTTTTTTCTCCTACACTGCAGATCTGGATAATTTTGCACCTGCCCCATGAACACAAGCGTGAATCCTCTCTTGATTTTTGGCGGCGTCCTCCATCAGGTCGGCGCCAAGAGGTTGAAGCCACGGTGGGGAAGAAGAGTTTGAGTTGGCCACACTTACATAAAAGCCACACTTGAGGTTATTGAGATAACAGCGTGAGAAAATCCAACAGTGCACATTTATTCCTTGGGGACAAAGCTCGTGTAGAAATTCCGTTGGTTTTTCTCGTTTTCTCTTAGTCAAGAGTGAAAGAATTTTAAGCCCTGGAGACTTTGGCCACATCTCACCTCAGGAGTGGAACTCAGAAAGCCGTGATTTGTGTATAATTTGGCGCGAGGACGCGAGAGTGACTCATAATGTAAGAACGAGATATTTTGTTAGCAAATACTTTGTTTCCTGTTGTTCGGTTAGGCGCGGAGATAGCTGTTTTTGTTCAACACCAGGGTTCCGACAAGCTCTGTTTGGGCCAAAATAGCACCTGTAGATGTATTCCAAACATCACTTGTTTGTCTTTGCGTGTCTCCCCTCATCCCTTTCTCATGCCTCACCTCATCTCGACACTATCTCGCCTTTGTTTATATCTGGCTGACCCCCACACACCTGACGCATTTCCTACATGGATGGCGTATTTATTTAGATTGCAGTCTGGAGGGTCTGATCGCTTCCAAAAGCAAAACCATCTGCTGCTCATTTGCCGCTGAAGGGCTGAAACGCTGGTTTGTATTGGGGGAGACACGAATGTGAGATTCCCCGACAACAACAAAATGCAGGCTGAATTACCATGAAATGCCTCTGCTGTGATAATTCCATGTAACAGGCTTTTGGGGTTGTCTTAGCACCGTTTAAACCAATTGAGAACTTTCTTAATTCCCCCTAAAAGATTGAAAGACCCAGACCCCACTGGCTGCACTGATCTGCTCAATTGAAGGTTATTACCAGTCGCCCACTTAAGTCGGAGGTCTCTCGCGCGGCAGAAGGTGAACGTAAGCTCTTGTTCAGGCCAAAGCATCCTTTAGCACTCCTGCAGCCGGGGAGATTATCATGTCAGGAGTAATCCGACTCGGCCCAGAAGCGCAACTACGGTGGTGGAGGAGGAGGAGCAACAGTTTAGGGGGGGGAGAAAGAAGGCTGAGGCATCAGAGAAGCGCTCTGCTCCGCTTACGGTAACCACACTCTCCCTCCTAAACCCTAACACATCTCCTCAACCCACAGAGTTCCCTTGTTTGGAGCTGAGGAGAAGACCTGCCGCCGAAGCGAGGAGGTGTGGATTGTTTGTGCTGCAGTGGTTGTCATGTAGAAGGTTTTTTTTTTTCCCCTTCTTTTTTTTTTAAATCTCAACTTTCCTATCTGATGGGATAGAAGAGAAGGCATCTGCTCTGACGGCTCCATGACCCTGTACCTGTTTTTGCTCCGTTCCTCAGCTTTACATTCAGGTTAGGGCAGGAAAAGAAATGAGAAGCAGACACCCTGGATGATGACAGACATTTTCTGAAGCCAACTGGATGCCAAGTCAGTGACTTCTCTCTGACACACACACACACACACCCCCTGGGTTTGAATGGATCGACCTGAGGGCCGTGAGGAGCGCACATACGCTCAGAGGAATGTGGATTTTGATTTTTGCAACGTAATCCACTTCCACACAAGTGCCACTATGATAGAAGATTAAAAGAGCGCGCAACTCAATCAAGTCAGGACTCCTCTCCTACTTGCAGGCGCAGGGGGTTGTGATGATTTTCAGGGCAGTAACCCGGAGACCTGCCCTCACATAGAGCGATGATGATGATGATGATTATGATGATGATGGACTTACTCAGCCCGCACTTGCCTGTGGAGGTCAGCTGAAGACGACACCACGCAGCTAAGTCTGGATTAGCCGTCCGAACGGTAAGGACACCACATCTCCTTTTGTTAGTTTAAGCCGGCAGCTTACAGGGAAGGTGTTAGGGGGCCGCTCGACAGAGATGCCTTGCCGAGCGCCCGAGCAGCAAAAAACATGCGTCGGCTTATCTGTATCAACAAGCAGCTCTTGCCGGACCTGCCTGCCGGTAACGCACGTTGGCCTGTCACGAAATGTTTGCAGGGCGGTTGCCATGGTGGCAAGGTCTTTAGAGAAAGAGAGTTATTATATTTTAGCAGAATTTATACAACCTGCAGGCAACCTGCAGGTTTGTTTTGACAGCAAGGAGCATTTTCTCTGGTTGCCAATTATCCAACATGGTGGTTTACCTCATAATCATGCATGATTGCTCTTCAAAAACTTTCTGGCTTTGTTTTCTCAGAACTTCGAGCGTGCTTCATCATACAAAGTATTCATTTCAGATCATTATTTTAAGTGTTAATCATTTTAGGGACTTTCTTTGCAGAGCTTCACCTTAAGCAGAGCTGAATAAGATGGATAAAATGATCATGTGAGACGATAACAGAGGTTTTTGATAATTCTGCCTATGGGATTTTTTTTTTTCCCCGAAGTGATGATCCTTTCTCACTAAGCCTATATCATACAGAGAGATTATACTTTATCTAGTAGACCACCAACAGGCCAGAGAGAGAGGTTAAGCCTAAAGTCAACTGAGCTGTTCAACTTTCATAATCTTCCAAAGCCGGTCTGACCTGCAGGAAAATGAAGAGAGGCTTGAAGCCAATGCAGCAAAGTGATGATTCCACACAAATATCAAAAACATGAGTTCCGCTGTGAAATATTAGCATGTAAAGATCTAAAAAGGCCATATTTCAGATGTTGCTGTTTGTGCTTGCACGCATGGGTCATGTTTGCTGCCACAACAATGGCGCCAATGTGTTGAAAATGGGTTTATTGGCGATTGGTTGTGTTCAAAGAGGATCTGGCATGGACAGATTAGCGGCTAGCGTAGCGGCTTGCCGACTGGTCGTCGGAAAGTAGCTGAGACCCCGTCCAACTTCGGCAAGGCGACAGAGTTTTCCTGCCAAACCTCTCGTAACCTCTTTGTCCAAGGGAGAGGCTATTTAAAGGAGTCTGTGCAGTGACACAACAGTAGTCAAGTGTGCATCGTCCCCTCACACCTCATTAACGACACTCACACTGCCACAGGTCCAGCAGGCGAGATTTCGTGCCTGGCTGTCAGGTCACTGGATTAATCCACAGAAATCCGGAGAATGCGATAGTAGGTCTTCCAAAATGAAATCTTTTTAACTTCTCACCGACCTCCGGTGGATTAGAGGGATTTCGTATTTATAGAATGAGTGAGAAAAGTCAGTATCTTCTGCTGTCGCCTGCCCGTGCTTTCCTCAGTATCAAAAATGGCAGCCTCCCGCTAACAGCACACGGGCTTGTTTTAATTATCCTTTCGTTACCGAGTGGTGCAACGTGTGAGCCAGGCCAAGCGGTTGCCCAGCAAAAATTATAGCACAGTCTAACCTAAGCCTTTTTTATTTTTAGTTACATTAGAAGCGAGGCTTGATTTAGAACAGCCAATCAGGGCTCAGAACATCCACTTTATTTTGCAGTTTTGAGGGTTCACCCTGGTGCCAACACAACACATGTCACCAGCTCAGTTTGCCACTTGTTTCTTCAGCTTTCTGACCCAAACGCAGGCTCAGGGGGACGGGAAAAGAAGAATATGTGCCCACGTTAGGCCATGCATGCTGGCCTAACGCCTGAGTCGAGGTGTCTGATGGATTAACACATACGCACGTACAGTGAGACCTGGGCTTCGCCATCAACACTGCAGCCAGGTGTTAACCCACGTGACTACAGATAAATCCGGCAGGCATTAGTGCTAATCCCACCCTGATCTTTGGAATATGTCCCCATTACCTCCCCAAGCACTCTCTAGCTGTCCTCAGGCCTCCTGGTGCTGTCTTAAGAGGGAAAAGACAAGACAATGCCCTCTAGGACTTCCTAAAGTACCTTGTTTCATTGCAACAACACAGTAGGTGCTTTTCCTACTCTTTCTTCACTCCCGTGTTATCTTTCTGGCACAGGTATTTATGGGGTGTGTTCACAGTAGCACAGAGACAGCCAGTCACAGGGGTGGAACACACAGTGTGGTAAATACAGGACGGGGACACCTCAGGCTGTTCAGTGGCAAATACACAGTAGTTAATATAGGTATTTGTAGCTATCCAGAACAAGATATTGATTATCTTATTATGTGATGGTGTATGTGTGTTTGTGTGTGTGTGTCTATGTGTGGGTGAGTGTCTGGGTGCCTGTGTGTTTGTGTTCTTGTACATGCCACATATTGAGTACGAAAATAAACATTCTTTGGACATGAGGTTAGAATTAGGTTTAGGTTTAGGTTAGGGTTAGGGTTACATTATGCTTATGAAAGTCCTCACAAAGATACAAATAAAGGGTGTGTGTGTGTCCGTGTTGGTGTGTGCGTGTGCGCGTGCGTGTGTGACTAGACAGCAATGGAAGGATAGACCTTTTCCTAACTTTTTACGCAAGCTGACAGTCATGTGATTTGGGAAAAGTGAAACCACGCAATTGCTGCGTGCGTGCGTGCGTGTGTGTGTGTGTGTGTGTGTGTGTGTTTATGGTATGTGAGTCACAGCGAGGCAGGGTAAAAACGAGACAGAGCTGGGCTGTATTTAGGGAACCCATAGGAAAAGAATCTACGGACATAAAAATTGGTGTCTGCCGTTGTCTTTCCGGCCCAGAGAAAGCTCCTCATTCATTCCTGTCTCTGAACTTGGATCATGTCATACTGGTCAAGATCCAAGCAAGCAGAGGATGAAGGCATTCCCTGTCTTCTGTCATTCTAAAGTGTTAACCACAGATGCCCCTTATCCCCATTTAGACAGATCTGTAGTTCATCTTCTATAGGCTGTGGCATTCTGTGAAGCGCTTCCCTCTGGCACTGGGAAGGGTGAGTGGGGAAACCAGTGCCGCGCCGCTGCAATTACATTACCACCAGTTTTGCAGCACCACGACCACTGACCCAATTATTTTGTGAGGACATCGATTTTATTGTGTCCTGTTGAAAGAATGTGATCTTTGAGTCAAAACAAGAGCTCGGTTGAGGAGCTGAGGGCGGCCCTCCAGCGTGCGACGTATGCATGTGTCAAGGAATGCACAACGTCTTGGGAATGGCTTCGACAGACTGAGGAATTCTGGGCCAAGTGCTTCGCTTTCTTGGTTTGCCTCAAACATGTTAATGAGGCAGAGGGGGCCATTTCTCGCTCTGATGGTAGCTACTCAGGTGACTTATGGCTGACAGCAAACACGCGGCGTTCTTTTTCGCCACATTCTTCATTTTCATCCGCGGCATCAAGATGGAAAACTACATGAGAACAACCACGGCTTTTTTCACCTGGTGAATGGTTGATTTTTGTTGGGTTTGCTTTGGGCCTCACATCTTGTCCGCCCATATCTTTGGAGCATGCATGGGCATATTGCGGCATGCTGAGTCTGTGTGAGGGCTGCCGGAGTTGTCTCTCCAACTCATCTGCACTTTAATGTCTCAAGATGGTTTTTCCTTCTGCTGCCAAATCCTCTGGGGTTCCAGCACATCCTCTGCAATGTTGCACTTCCCTGTTTGCTGAAGAACAGCAACGTTTGCCCTCCCAGGAAGTGGAGCCCTCATCCCTTTCCGTCTGTCTTTTCTACAAAAACACCGGCGCCCCTTCCCGCTATCAACAACCATCCAGGAGAGTGCAGGTCAGCGGTAAATTAAAAATAATCGCTCCAATTAATCATCCCCGGGCGTTAAGACGAGCTGTGGAACGCCGCCTGGCACTTTCATGGCCGTGGAGTGACAGCAATTGAGGATTAAGCATTTCAGAGTGGAGCAGTTAAGACCATCAGACATGAGATCAATGTTGGACTGCAAGGACTGTTCCAGTCTCAGCGACTGAGACATCTGAGGCATCATCTCTTGTTTAACTTTCTCCAATGAGTTAATTATTTTATCAAGATGAGCCCCAGGGTGGACAAGCTATAGACGATGATGCATTACAGCCGTGTGAAACAAGAACCTCCCAGGCTGAATAACTGCCCCAAACTGGCTTATTAATAGCTTCTAAAAACAACGATCTCATCCTCATACATCACAAATATCTGCCTCCTTTTAAGTTAAAAATGTGTCCTATTGAGAGCAGGAGTGGTCAGATTTCTGGTGTGAGCCATTGGTGTTGAACCAACAGAAACAAAACGAGACTTTCCGCCGTGGCTCCCATCCCTCACGTCTGGTAATTAAATATAACAGGCGTTAGTCAGATGTACGTCCAGGCACTGCGGTGCGTTTCTGCGGTGCAGCTCCACGTGGAATTTACGCAGACTCTGTCAAATGAGGCCTTTAGCCGAAACTTCCAAATGAAAACATTTTCACCGCTCCGCTGCGCCGACGCTCCTTACCACGTCAAAACCCATATGGAATTATGAGTTGTGAGTCAAGCTCTGACTGATAGGATTCGTTATACCTGTTTATACACTGTTTATTCCATGACAGCGTTCCATGTGCAGCTCCCTAGTATTTTCCTTCTGCGTCACAGAAATCTCACCACTGACTGGGTCTGCCTATAGTCCCCCACAAAAGTCACCAGAAGGTCAAAATGTTTCTGCCTCTTTTCTTTTACATCTTCACCCAGCATTGTTTCTCCTACTTTTTTTTGTGTTTATTGTTAGTAAGCCACATGCTGAACGTGCAAATTCCAGGAGTTATTCTCTTCAGATGTTTGTTTCTCTACAACACAAGACAAAGATTTGTGACATTTTGTTTCGTAGTAAACCCTCCAGCATGTGCACTAAAGAATCCAGTCTGGTAAATCGCTCTGTACGTTCAGTCTGGGTTTGCCGTTAGTCTCTGTCAACGTGCCATTTCCAGCACCGAGATGTTTTTTTGGTGGACTTGTGATATGAAACCCTGTAAAACTTCTCAGATACTTGTGGCATGACTGAAAGAGCAGATAAAACACAACACGTCTGAAAACAGACTTTTGTGGCTGCTGTGGTGCCACGTCTTTGGAACAGGAGGACGGATGTAGCATAAAAGGATGTTCATTTAGACTTCATCACCCATGGCAGTGCAAATAGGCGCGGTTAACAAATGCTTGTAAATGAAAGAATGGATTCCACCTTTTTAAAAGGATGGTCTGAGAACATTTACTTCTGCATATAGAGCGTTTTTTTTTTTTTTCCAAAATAAAGGGCCAACGTTTAGATTTTCTGCCTATCTTGAGGGCTCTTAAAAGGTTTGAAAGCAATTCTGCTTGTCTTCGGCTGAAATACAGAATTGCGATGTTGTCCTTGGATGAAACACACACACACACACACACAAACCACATTCTCAGATGTCAGTGAGTGATGTGAAGCCACTCAAAAGGTGGAAATGAGTTGATGGCAGAATCAGCAAAGTAAACTGAGTGTAAAATAAAGACCTGGTTCTGACAGGGTCAATGAAATGTGATGACACATAATATAACAACTTTTGCAATGTTGTGTGTTTTTATATGACAGGATGAGAAGTCTGTTGACCGAGGCTGTGATTTCTTTGAATTTCCTGACACTTGTTCTCTCAACAGAGTTTCAATGCTCCTCCTTGTTCTAAGATGAAGTTATGGAAAAGTGCTACTTTTGCCTTCATGCTCTGCGGCGCAGCCCTGTCCATCCTCCTCGTTAAAAACATCGGGCAGACCAAACCCAGGACCAAACAGTACACGTCCTCATCCTCATCCAGACAGCCTTCATCGTCAGAATCCGCGTCGGGGTACCTGCCCCCCTCGTTCCCAACAGAGTCGCCAGTGGTGCCGCTGCAGATGGGTGGTCTTCAGCGGAGAAAGCGCTCAGCAGACGGGATGAACTCACTCCTCTCCGAATGTAAGATAAACTGTTATTGACATTCTTCCTTGTCTGGTCTTATAGGTAAAGTGTCATGTGAAAGGGCTGCAGGGGTTCAGACAGAACACTCAGTACCTGACTGGGTTGTTTATAGAGCAGTTTTTAATGTCGAACGCAAACCTGCAGTCAATTAACACCTCATAGTTCACTGGCTCTCCAAAGGAGTCCTGTAACCTTGAGGAGAAGATGATATACCAGCTTCTCTTTGGTTCCACATGGTCTCCTCGGCTAAAATGGGCCTCAGGGAACTTTAACCTGTTGTTGTGTTAGATTATAAAACACTCTTGGGTGTTATCTCCGAGAACCTCCAATCCCGTTTCCATATCTCCTTCTACTTCCCAAAATCAGATGATCTGCGTATCCGCGTTAATTAATCTCTCCCTCGTTTCTCAGTTTCCGTGATGTTCCAGAGCTTTACGGAGGGCGAGCTTCAGCATGTGATTGGGACCTTGCTCGACAGGAAAGGAAGGAAGAGCCACCGTTCGGGTGAGACGCAGACCCGGAGGACTAAAAGGGCCCGGAGGCCCAAGCCCTGCTCTCTGAGGGAGCTGGAGCTGACAGTGAGCGAACTGGGCCTCGGCTACGACAGCGACGAGACTGTTCTGCTGCGCTACTGCAGCGGCAAATGCACGGCTCATCGGCAGAACTATGACATCACCATGGAGCACATGACGCGGACGGGGTTCAGGAAGAAGGGCCGCAAGGATAAGGTCAGCAACGGGCCCTGCTGCCGGCCGACGGCGTACGAAAAGGAATTTTCCTTCCTGGACAACAAGAGCCGTTATCACACAGTACAGAACGTGTCTGCAAAGAACTGCGGCTGCGTATGACCCCAAGATGGGAACTTCTCACCCCCGTTTGCTGCTCTAAGCCTCTGTCAGAAATGTCAGTGCTGTTAAACGATAACCCTGGATTACTGTATTAACTGAAGAAATGGAGGAACTATTGGGATATATTTCTCAGGCTGCATCACAACCTTTTTTTGTGACAGGCAAACTTTTCCAAACCTGTTGAAACAAACTCAGAGCAACTTGCACGGACAGCTGGCGCTGCGTTTCTGTTCATTCCAAGGAAGCAGAAAAATGACTGTTTATAACTATAAAGGTTATATTTTATTTTTTATCTGTGTGGTAACACTGTAAACTGTGGTGTAACTACGATGTAGGTTGTTGGTCATGTCATATGTGAGTAGTATAATGGGATAGATGAGCCATGGTTGACTAGATTATTACTGTTACACCCAGCAATCCAATCTCCATGATCCAGTTTTTAGTTTGCCTGATCACTTTGGTCAAAAACAAATCAATTTCCTGGTCATAATCAATGTTAGTAATAACGGTAGATGTAATGCAATCATGCTGACCATCTCCAGAGGACAGTTAATCTTTTACAGATGGGTGCTTGCATGCAGTAGTTGCTGACCTTAGAGTTATTACACAGGTTTTTTAAAAAAAAAGGCATTATTAGAAAAGAAGATTCCCCACATTTATTTCCAGGTTTGAACCAACCTTTAATTATGGTATTTTGTATACTGTGTTAAACAGGTGAGCAACAACGACCTGTTTCAAACACAACTGATTTTAAATGTGCTCCGCTCATGCTTTTCCTTTTTAATTTAAGATATATTTGTTTTATTATTCTATGATATCACAGTTTTTAAATTACCTCTCATCCTCTGCAACAATTTTCCTCAAAGAATTGCCAAAACCCAGCAAATCCATTTAACACACAATGACTTAATCAAGTTAGCCCCACAAAGGCCTCACGTCTCCAGTTCCAGGTGATACAGGCCCTCTGACACGCTCTCTGGATGTAATTTGTGAATGTTGACTGTTGTAGTGGAAGAGAAGAATCCTTTTTAGTGATTTTGTTTTTTCTTACTCACTGGCAGAATTATGATTTGGAAATACAATTTGCACCCATCCGCAAAACCCTCATGTGCTCTGATCCAAAGCCGGCGGTCCAGCCTTTTATTGGCCCATTAAATGGCTCCTCGTTGCTTTGCCTAGTAATTTTAGGGGAAGGGGGAAAAATAAGCTGCTGAAATGAGTTATGAAGCATGTTTCTCACCTTCCGTAATCTTTATTTGGTCTGAACTGATTGCAACTGCAAGTTGCCAGAAGTACAATAAATTATGTTTATGTTTGTATTTCCTGAAGAGGTACAGTGTGGTGCACTGATGCGGTGCATCTTTTATTGTAGTTTATATTGTATTTATTTGGGAAGTAAATTATGTTTTTTTTTTTTTGCATATTTATTTAGATTACTACACAAAACTGGGACAGCTTATTATCATTAAGCAACTGTGCCAAAAAATGTTTTATCCAACGTTCTATAAAGACTGCTGAATAAACATAAGTTCAGAAGTATAAATGCCGATCGTTTCTGCTTATCTATAAATAACTGAGCCTAAAATGTCAATATAGGATGCTACTTATTATGAACTAATTAATGAGCTGTGACTATTCACAATATCTGTTTCTTTATCAAGTCAGTAACAAAAAAGGGAGGGGACACAATTTATTTCACAAAAAATAGCGTCAAACTACACATTTATGTAAGAAAAATCAAAAACAAATCTTATTTATTATGTATATTATATATCTTATTTATATGTATATATTAACTTTCAATTTTGAGAAATGGATAATAATAATTTTGATTGAATTACTAATAATAATAATAATAATAACCAACACTACCAACACTACAATATTTGCATATGTCTTTAAAGACGCAATAATACTGCAGATTAGAAATATTTTGTATTTTTCTGTTATTCCTCCATTATTATCATTATTCCTGATCACATTCGTGCACACTTGACTAATTATAACTGCCAACATGACTTCGCCCGTGTGTTTGTGTTTGGCCCATCTTCTTTGGTTGGTTAAACTGGTGCTTTGATTGAATTTAAGAAGAGAAATAAAGTGAGATTTCCTTTTGTTTCTCACTAAGATAAACAGAAAATGTGGACAGGCTTTGTACTGGGAAAGAGGAATGCATGCATACTCGGTGGTGGTGTAGGGGAACGTGTCGCTCTCAGTTAAGGATCAGATTGATTATCGATCTGAACTTAGTAAATATGGATGATTTCAACTTAATCCCTCGTGTGTCTGAGGGTTTTGGCCCTTGACTCTAAGGAAGAGTTTGGAATGGTTTAGTGTTCACAGTGCCAGGTGAGGAATTAGTGCAGCTGTTACCTGTTCACTGATTAATCTCTCTATTTTTATACAGTAAAGCAGCTGAATTAAGGGCCATTCTTTCTGTCACATTGCAAGGAAAGCGTGTTGAACCAAAGGAGCATCAGTCCTTCAAGCATTCAAGCAATATGAACGTAACGTGTCAAAACCACATTTGTTTCTTTTCCTGCTGAGCTCTGAGCAGGATGGCAATAATAAATGGAATCAGGGTGACTGTAAAATGCCGACATGCAAACTGTGGTTACGGATGACATCACACATAAAAAGTGGAAACAAAAGCTGCACATGGCTGAATCAAAGCATTAGCTTGCTTGTCACGGGTGCACCATGTCAGCCAATCCACTTGTCATATTAGCAACCATTAAACAAACAAGCATCCTAATAAAACCCGGCTGGCTCGTATTAGCGTTGCCTAAAAACTACCATGCAAAGTAACCTGTATCTTAACGCTGCCTGCTGCTGCCACTGCATTCTACTGTAATGTGTGGTTTAAAAAGAAAGAAAAACATAGCATGCTAATGCAGTAAATGTACACAAGTCTCTGCAGGTCTGATGTTTGGGTGTGATGCAGCTGAGGAACATACCTGCTCTTACCTTTTGTAAAGATGTTCTTATCAAGCTGCACCTTTTATTCGTTAATGTTCTGGGACTTCATTGAAGAGGCACAAAGGTTACCGATGAGTATCTAAAGGGTAAGTAGTGAAAATACTACACTATATTGCACTGTACAGCAAGCAACAGTAAATCATTATGTAATAATCTCGTATGAAATATAACTGACAGGAATGATTTCTTTGAAAAACAGAAAAAGATTAACTATAAATGCGTCAGACAAGTAAAATGATAACCTTGAATATATCTCTCTCCCAAGATAAAGTGTTGATAACAACATTTTTGAACAATTTTGATAAATGTTCTCTTTCTTGAGGTATTTGAACTGGTGTGGTGAGCTGGCTCGGAACCAAGTCGTTTATGTTTTTGCCTTTTTCAATTCCCAGAACACGTAACTTTGCAAACTGGTGTTTTCTTTATGGTCAACAAATCAATAAAACAAAACCTCCCTTTTTCCTAACACATAAAAATTATGACGAGAAGTAGTTTGTTCGCAATAATAAAAATGAAAATGAAAAGCAATCGTTCTCTGCACAATCAAACTGTCAGGACACAATCAGCTCCTTCATCACCTTCATTACTACAACTCGGTGAAACGTGAAAAATGTATGTATGGCAGACAACAATATGTTTTCATCTGTCACATGGTTGCACCTTAGTGCCTGCAGCAGACTGGTGGAGGGGTTGCTTTTGGACCCTCCTTTCAAAAACACCAAATCTGAAAAATACAATGAGGGATTTTCTCCTTCTCAAAGATGAACTGGCTTTGCAGCTCAAAGGTCAAAGATCAAGGTCACTGCATCCTCATAGTCGCCATGCCTATGAATGCAGAACTGTAGTGAGGAATTTGCTTTGATGAACTGGACAAATTTCATTTTGCAGATTCAGGTTTCACTTCAAAGTGATTTCTCAAAAATGCATCAAAGGAATTTCACACCAACTCAAGGACGACCTTGATCAGTCTTGGACGAGTGCCCTTTGACCCTGTGAAGACTGTGAAGATTAGCATCTATAGACTGACTGCAGATCGCCAGACTGCGCTGGACAATTGTTGGTCAAATTTGGCCCAAATCTCAAGAGCAACACAAACCACCAGCCAACATTCTGTCAGCCAATCACAGCAGTTTTATGCTATTTTAATACAATCTGGTCATCAGTTCTGCACAGGGAGCCTTTTATTCAAATCAAGTGCTTTTATAACTGTCAAATTTGTATCAACTATTTATATATTTTAACTCTCCTTGAATTGTATTGCTCTGATGACAATATTAACAAATGCTAAAGTTCTATGAGTAATAATAACAAATGCTTAAGTCCCCTCCAGGCTACAAGAAGGACTTGAGTACTTAAATAAATATATTGAGTGAAAAGACAGAGTACTGAAGTTATGGAAAGGATGTGTGCATATAGATTAATCTATGAAGCAAGTCTACATTAAACCTACTTATATATATATATATAAAGTATTTGCTCACTTGCCTTGACTCGCATATGAACCTAAGTGACATCCCATTCCTAATCCATAGGGTTCAATATGAAGTCACTCCACACTTTGCAGCTATATCAGCTTCAACTCTTCTGGGATGAGTCCACAAGGTTTAGGAGTGCGTTTATGGGAATTTCTGACCATTCTTCCAGAAGCGCATTTGTGAGGTCACGCACTGATGTTGGACGAGAAGGCCTGGCTCTCAGTCTCTGCTCTAATTCATCCCAAAGGTGTTCTGTGGGGTTGTCAGGACTCTGTGCAGGCCAGTCAGGTTCATCCACACCAGACTCTGTCATCCACGTCTTTATGGACCTTGCTTTGTGCACTGGTGCACAGTCATGTTGGAAGAGGAAGGGGCCAGCTTCCAAACTGTTCCCACAAAGCTGGGAGCATGGAATTGTCCAAAACGTCTTGGTGTGCGGTGGCATTCAGAGTTCCTTTCACTGGAACTAAGGGGCCAAGCCCGGCTCCTGAAAAACAACCCCACACCATAATCCCCCCTCCACCAAACTTTACCCTTGGCACAATGCAGTCCGACAAGTATGGTTCTCCTGGCAACCGCCAAACCCAGACTCGTCCATCAGATTGCCAGATGGAGAAGTGCAATTCGTCACTCCTGAGAACACGTCTCCACTGCTCTAAAGTCCAGCGGCGGCGTACTTTACACCACTGCATCCACCGCTTTGCATTACACTTGGGTATGGCTTGGATGCAGCTGTTCGGCCATGGAAACCCATTCCATGAAGCTCTCTGCGCACTGTTCTTGAGCTAATCTGAAGGCCACATGATGTTTGGAAGTCTGTAGCGATTGACTCTGCAGAAAGGTGGCGACCTCTTCGCACTAGGCGCCTCAGCATCCGCTGACCCCGCTCCTTCAGTTAACGTGACCTACCACTTCGTGGCTGAGTTGCTGTCGTTCCCAAACACTTCCACGTCCTTATAATACAGCTGACAGTTGACTGTGGAATATTTAGGAGCGAGGAAATTTCTTGACTGGATTTGTTGCACAGGTGATCCTGTCACAGTTCCTGCTGGAATTCACTGAGCTCCTGAGGAAGCGTCCCATTCGTTCTAAGGTTTGTGAAACAGTCTGCATGCCCTAGGTGTGATTTACATACACCTGTGGCCATGGAAGTGATTGGAACACCTGATTCTGATTATTTGGATAGGTGAGCGAATACTTTGGCAATATAGTGTGTGTATATATATATATATATATATATATATGCATACTCACACAGAAGACAGTACTGTTTTTCAAAAACAAGCATGTGATCATGATTGATAGCAGCGGTTGGCTCTAGAGAATTTCCTTCGCTGTCATATTTTCTCTGACAGGAATTTGACAGCTGGCCTGTTGGAACTGTGGAGAGGACGAGACAACAGATGGTCCAGATCAGCAGCAGCAGGTTTATGAATCGACGAGTGAGCGGAGACCTATAAGCCCTCACTGGGAAACAAAATCCACGCTCTGCTGAAAAGAAGTCTGTGTGTGTGTGTGTGTGTGTGTGTGTGTGTGTGTGTGTGTGTGTGTGTGTGTGTGTGTGTGTGTGTGTGTGTGTGGCATTACAGTTCAGGTTCAAGACGTTGTTGGTGCAACATGTAGTAAGTTAGTCAAATGGTGAACTTTGTTAAAAGTTTCACTGGAGTCGAAAGCGGAACAGCTGGTCTTGATTCATTGCTTTGCATTTACGTCCAGCAGCTGAAGTTTCATCATCTCCCAAAGATGATAAAGCTGCTAAATTGTTAGAAATTTGCCCGGCTTTGCTGTCGTTTGTCCGCAAATCCTGATTGAAATCGGATGTTTACTGTTCTTAGCCTTTGCCAGCCATCACTTTTCAGATAACTGCTCCAGAAATGAAAGTTGTTGCCGACAAATTACCTTTTCTACATTGTAATGCACTTTAAAATGATTCAATTCACCTCGTGATTGTTGTTATTGGACCTTACTCACCCAAATGAGAGTTTAAACTTATCAAGTTGTTATGAAGCAGAAAGAAAACCTCACACACATAAAGTAAACCTCACACGAGCTGTTCCAGCAGTATGACAGCCAAGGCAACAAATCTCAGTTTCATAGCAAAGGGAATGAAATAGACCATCAGTTAATCAGTTAACTCGTCCAACATAATAAAACAGGCTTTAGTGTGGCGACTGAAAGGATTTTTTTTTTTGGGAGTGGTGTTGATGAGTTTGGCACTGAAGCTGCAGAAGCCATCTTCCTGACAGCTTTAAAACTCTAGTCCAGCAGAAACATAAATGTACAAATTACATAAAACCACCTGTGGAGCGGCTGGCTGATTAAGGCTAACGTGATATGGGGACGGCTTCCAGGGGGCAGGTGCAGAGGTGGTGCTGAATAGATCCCCACATTCAGCCCCCTTTAAAGGTTACATTGGCTGTGTGGGTGTGCATAGAGTAACATGCTTTGTATTAAAAAGCATGTTAAAAACACCTCCTGAATTAACTGGATCATTGTTTCCAGCATTTGTAGGTTGATCACAATGCATCCTACAAATGCTTTTCATAGCCTAAAAACTCTCAGAGCTGTTCTTGTGGTAGACTTTATGGCACATGTCTAAGCAGGTAAGTGCAGGTGTAATTAATATGATTGCCCATGCCACATTTCCATTCACATGTGTGTCTGATCAGGACTCCTTCATTTGACACCTCAGATTATTGAGAAGACTTTAATGGTGGGATCAAAGTTTTTTTGTTGTCAGTTATATTCACTTTCTGTTATATCAAATGGAGGAGGAGCAGTTCAGGAAATGTTTTGTTTTTTCAGGAAAGATGATATCAACAATGCGGATGAATCATCACCTTCAAAATCTAATCTAATTTAAAACCTCCAGTAAGAAAATGCGCCTGAAATGTAAATAAAACACATTTAAACACACAATAACTGTTCTATTGGAGGTTATTCAAGAACAATAAGCCATAACATTAGAGGCACTCAGCACTTCCTGTGAGAGTCCCAGTGGGTCAGTGGTGTTGAGATGTGGCATAACTGTGGGCCCAAGAACTCTGCACCAGTGGTTTATTTTCAATCCATGTATGATTGCAAAGCAAATAACATCTTTCATGTATTTGGGCCACTCTCTGAGATATTCTGGGGAGTTTGTGAGAAATGGGAGGTTCTATTGGATGATTCAATTCAATTCAACTTTACTTATACAATGTCTGTTACAATCGCAGTTGTCTTTAGGGAAACTAGAGACTGGCCCAACAAGCAACAGGAGGAGAGGAGAGGAGAGGAGAGGAGAGGAGAGGAGAGGAGAGGAGAGGAGAGGAGAGGAGAGGAGAGGAGAGGAGAGGAGCATCAGTATGATTAGAATAATGACTGAGATTTCCTGATTATAAATGGGACTTGATCTTACAATCCCTAAAGATTTCAACACTTTCGAGACTCAAATGCCTGAGCCGGCTTTCTCCCAGGTATGCTTGTCATCATTAATGTTTGTTAAAAAATGCAACCGTCTATCCATTTAGTTGTGTGCAAGTCTTTCATGTTGTAGTTTTTCAAAACTTCACCACAGCCTGACCTTTAATATTTCCTAAATTCCAGTCAGAAATAACTGCTTGGTGAATGCCTCCTTAATCTCTTTTTTTAGATGTAGCAACCACTCTAAATATGGAGATAACAGGTTTTAGTTCCAGACTTTAAAATTATTTACACAAATAACTTCAAGAGCAGACTTTAATAACAGGAAATTAATTGACGGAAACAAAGCTTTTGCTACCATCACTGTGGTCTGATGAACTTAGTAACCGCTGCTTTAACGCTTGTTTTTTGGGGGTAATGTCTACTTAGGATGTATTTTTCCTTCTCACCATATTTCATGTGTTAGACTAAGGAGGAGAAGCTCTTTCAGAGTTATGTATATAGTACACGGAGATCTGACACTTATTGTCCCTGAGAGACAAAAATCCCAGAAAAGAGTCGACAGCATAACTTATACAACTTCCTGCATGGTTTCTTCTTAGAGTTTAACATAATCAGTCAGTCAGAGACAGAGAGATGGGCCTGATAGATGGATTGGTGTAACAGTTGTTTGTGAGTGTGGCGGAAAAAAAAAAAAACAAAAAACGTTGTCCTCTGGGTTTTATTTGGCTGAGAGGAGCACATGTTTGAGTTTGAGTGTGTTTTACTGTACGCTACAGCTGTGAGGGAGAAATGACTTCAACAGTTTGTATTGTGAGCAACTTCATATTTGCAATCCAACCACAGGAAGAATGAACAATCCGTGACTCCTCTCACCTCAGAGGTACATCACACTCCAACACAAGCAGACGTAGACCTTGCGAGGGACCGATTTCCAGACGCGTAACAACTTTCGCTCCAGTTACTCAGTCAGATAGTACTGAGTCACTTTCCTGATATTTTTCCTGCTCGAAGCGCACTAGACATGCCTGAGTTGTTTACAGGAGTAATGAAAGTGGGAACGCTCTATCTCTGTTATAAACAGATATTTCCGGTCCTTCCACTGCGGTAAATGGCCTTCGAACCAGCACATCACCTCGCCCAGCGCCGAGAAGTTCGGGATGTGCATGAGGAGCGGCAGCGCAGATCAAACAGCGCGGGAACACATGGCAGCCATTTGATCACATCCTAGGATTAATCAGCCACAATTTGGACTGCTGTTTGACATTTTCAAAGAAATAATCATTACGGCTGTTTGTTTTTCCTGTTCCACCTTTCGTGGCGTGATAACGAGAAGTTGGACCTCAGGCCAGTGCGAGTTAATGAGCTGCGTTACAAAATAGACAGAACCGAACAGTTCAGATGCTACAGTAAGACAAAACAGAACCCACAGCACTCTCCCCTCCGTCACTTGTTCTTCTGGGCATTAATCTCGTATAATCAACCACTTTCTCGTGTTTGCATGCTTGTGTTTGAGGGAAGCACGCCGGCGCCAAAAAAAGTGATTATTTGTGTTTGCAGATTTAAAGGGGAAAGCCCCTTACATATTCATGTCAACAACGTGGCATGTCAGGAGATATTGGTCTTGGCCTGCACGAGACATCTGTTGTTGGTAACGGCCCTGACAAGATCCACAATAAACATGCCAAAGTTTCGTAGCCCCCCCTCCCTCGTCCAGCTGCAGCATGCTGGTGAGCACAGACGACTGTAGAGGAAGATGGCGGGATGGAGGACACAGCAGCAGCAGCAGTGGCGGCTCCGGAGGCCCGAAACAGCCTGAACAGTCACAGTGAGCAGGTGTTTCTGCTCTTGTTGACTAACCCTAAAGTCTCTGAAGAGGAATAACTGCAGTTCATTTTAGCAGTTGTAAGGATGTTGAATCTTCAGATTATGGAGCATAACTTCTGAGGTCATGTGACCTTACAATATACATGCTCATACTCATGATTCTTACAGTTCAAAATCACCTCCATAAATATTTATGCACTGTATTTATTTCAAGATTAAAAGGGATGATGCATTGTTTGGGAATTTTGAACAAAGTTACATCATTGTCATTCCGACAGTGATCTGGAGAGGCCTTCTGATTGGCTGGCCAGACGTGAGGGTGTGGCCCTGGAGGTGCCCAATCTTAACTGCAGCTGTCATGCTGATCTTTTTGTTTAGTTTTTTTTTATTAATTTTACTTCTACATATTGTTAGGATTGTTGGAACAACACAATAGTGATGTGGCGGGTAGCACAATTTGGCTCGATTCCAGCTCTGGGTCGTTCTCGGTGAAGCTGGGATGTTCTCTCACCCTGTTTGTTTTTTCCATGTTCTCCAGTTTCCTCCTTCAGTCCAAAAACGTGCACCGCAGGTTGATTGGAGATTCTAGATTGCCCCTAGGTGTGTGTGTGTGTGTGTGTGTGTGTGTGTGTGTGTGTGTGTGTGTGTGTGTGTGTGAGTGCATGCGTGCACTTTGGAGTGTATTCCTGCCTCACCCAGTGGCTGCCTGGATAGACTCCAGCTGCTTGAAACGAGGTCCAGAGTTGGCTCGCTGGACGTGAATGCGGTTGTATACAGATCCGGTATTAATGGCTGCGTCTGTTGTTAGGACCCCGGAGATGAACACTGAAAGATCGCTGTTAACGTTAGTGATGCTGTTTAGAAATAAGACCCCTGTAAATGCCACCGCCGCCTCTGGACACTTTTCCTGCATGTTCTCGGCTGGCTGCAGTGCTGACGGTGCCCTCAGATGACAGAGTATCGCCCACACCTCCAGAGCTTTGAACTCCTCCCGGTTGCCTTTCTTCAGTCTGGGCAGGGCATGAAACGCTTTTAATTAAAATACTTTTGAGTCAGGTATGGAAATGTCTGTGGGTACAAGCCTGTCTTTTTTCCGCATGTTTATTTTTCTGAAGCGGAGGTTGTGCGAGCGCTTTGTATTTCTGAAGTGAGGCCTCAACTGGGAGTGAAACATGGCATAGAATGTGATCAACCAGGGTTTAAAGCCCCTTTCAAAAAAAAAAAAAAAAAAAATGAATACAAATCCTCCTATGGTGGGATGATTCCTGGATGTGTGTTCAATACTTGGTTGAGAGTGTTACGTTTTTAAGGATTTGCTGTTTTATTTGTGAGCACCTGGTGTTTAAGCTGTGTGACAAACAACACTAATGAGCTATAACAAATCCCTTGCGAGCTTAAGATTTTGCTCAATTCAACAACAAAAGACTCAAAAGGTATCTTATTTAGCGATAGAAGCTAATCCGTGTGGATGGGATTAGAGACAGCGGGACAGAGAACAAATGGAATAAAACAAAGTCATTTAAATCATTTCGTTTCAATGTTGATTGGTACGCAGATGGCGAGACATTAACAGAAACAAATCACCCATGTTTCCAATAAGAATCAGCTGTTTCTTTATCTTGTGATTTTTATACAACCATTTTATGATTTAATCCTTTAGTTTAAGTAACACAAGCTAGTATTTGTGAAATATTTGTTTTTTTAGAATGTTTGTCCTCGCATGACACACCCTCTTGTGGTTTAATAGCAAAATTACAGTTGGTCTCTTTAAAGTTTCTAATTTTATTAAATTCATAATAAATAACAGTAAAAGTGTAAAATTAGTAGTAGTAGTAAAATAATTACATTATATCTGTGATGCATTCTGGAAGTTATTCAGGAAAGAATGATTGAGACTGATTCAGAGTTATGACAGTGATGAAACTCTTGTGCTTTTGGTTGTAAACTAACCAGCTTAGGAAATACCAGTGATGAAAAGGTTGTAGATCTAGATCTAAACAGAAAAGCACCAGGAGAGCTCAGACATCCACCAAGCAGCTCATTTTCCTTACATATCACATGCAGTATCGTACGTATATATCAAAGCTCCTTGGCCCTTGATCTTAGAAGGATCAAAGGTCAAAGTCACCCGGATTCCAGAATATCACCAAAGTTTAAAGAGCTATTCCGTGGCCCATTATCAAAATTTTCTGAAAATTTCAATAAACTGTTGATAAATGTTCAAGTTATTTTTAACAGACAGACAGACATACAGACAAATGGCAACTGTCACATGACCTCCCTGGGGGAGGTCATTATTGAGTGACTTATGTATTTCATTATAAAACCAGGCTTGGCCTCTGAATAAATGATGTTGGGGAAGAGGAGGAGGAATCTTCTCTACAGAAATGAAAAGTAGTCATGTTGCCATAATTCTTGTGTTTCCAGAACTCTTTGGGAGGATTCAAGTCCTTGTAAGGAAGTAAATGACATGAGGAATAATCAGAACTGCTGTGTGGGACATGTGGTTTCTCCCATGCGTTTGGAGATTGATGGGTCTGGAACACCTGCTGTTTGTCCAAGCTGCTCTGCAGAAGGAATATAGTGTGACTTTGATAGATCCATACCTCTGAGCACTGATAGAAAAACACCACTCCTCTTTTCTGTACGACACAGCTCCTTTGAAGTATTTCCATTCGATTCGTTCATCGTCTGAACTTAAACCGCTCCGACGCCGTTCTGCCCCGAAAATGCCAAAACTTGGGAAGTGGACGAGAGCTGCATGACTGATTCTGAGCTCTTCCTTTCCTATACAAGCATTAGCTCGCATGTGATAGCGTCTCTTTCAAATGCACCGTCTGAGGGGGCAATTTGAATGTCGCCCTCCTCTCCCGTGCTGACCAGCCGAAGGGGAGTTCAGTGTAGGCAGGTGCAATTTCTAACCTGGAAGGGCTTGTCAAACAGTGATGACATAAGGGCTTCATTCCTTTGCTTTCACTATTTTTTCAGGCATGCATATTAGCTGCTTTTCATTCTGACATCACGACATGTATAGGCTTGAAATTAGTCCTTGTCTACAGAAATTCAGGCCAGAACGCCTTCCACCTGGTCTGAAGTCATGCTGCTCCATTTGCAATTCATTCAGGGCAGAAGAGAACACACGACAAACACAATTAATGGCTGCGTCTGTTGTTAAAAAAATTATTTTATATGTTAAAAATTGGATCACTATGTTGCACTGCTTCTTTTTAAGATACACCATATGTAAAAGTAAGTTTTTTTCAAGACTTTGGTAGCAAAAAATACAATGTTTGACTTATTTCTGTCCTCCCCCTGCCCAATCTCCTCCCTGAGTCTGGTTCTGCTCAAGGTTTCTTCCTGTTAAAAGGGAGTTTATCCTGCCACTTTTGTTTGTTTGGTGGTCAGAATTCTGGGTTTTTGTAAAGCGCCTGAGGACAATCTTGATTGTTTCAGACGCTACATAAATAAAGTTGAATTGAATCAAATGTTGGTAATCCCGTTCATTGACTCACCTCCTTGTCTGGATGAAAATGACAAGAAAGAGAGAAAAAACAAAATTTAAAGAAAAGCAACATGAAAGCATCCAGGATTTTCTTCCTCTGTCGCTAAAAACCATTTAAATTAAACAAACTGAGGTCTGAGACGGTCGCAACAAAATTGCTAATGGGGCTAATATTTACATACTTGTGAGCCCTTCTGGTTTTCCCAGGCTGGTTTTTCCCCCACTTTTGTCCCTCTGTTTAAACATTTCCTGTAACTCCATTCTGGTTTTATGATTTTCTCTTTAAAAAATACTGTAATACGGAAAAAAAAACGCTGCACAGTCTACTGTAAATCACAGTAAAATGGCTGTGACACTCTTGGAGAGGACCAGAAGACATTTTCAGCTACTGTTCAAATTTGCATAAACCTGCAGATCACTAAAGAAAATAATACTTTTCCCCATGTTTTGTTTGTTTGGTTTTTTTGTCTGTTTTGTCTAATATTTATTGGGAGATACACAGATGTCAGACAGGAGAAAGCTTCAGTGAGATCACATAATAGATCTCATGGGACAAATTAATGGAATGAGTCAGTTTGTTGAGGGGAAAATGACATGAAGCGTTGATGGAAACAAATTCTCTTCTGAGGAGAATTCAGGGAACAACTTTTGGACCTGCAAATGGTTTCATGATTGTTATTTTGAGCTGCTTTTACAGGACCGATAGTGGAGGACTGACAGGTTGGTAACAGAGCAGATCCAGCTCCAGTTCCTCTCCTGGTCCTCCTCACACCAAAGGGCAGACACTGGTGCTTCTGCTGGGGTAGGATACCGGTTGGTACCTCCTCCAGAAACCACACTGGTATACTGACTGCCACGTGTAAGGAGACATCACTCCTGTTGGCTGCAGTGTCAAAAAAACAAAAAACAAAAACAAAACACGAGCTACAAACCATACAGAGAATCAGGAAGGCTGACCAGTGTTTGGCCTCTTCTTCTGCTCACACCCTCCTGGATTTACAAACACCTGAACTTCCTCGATGGTCAGACTGATAACTTCATAAGATAAGTGTGTGAACTATTAAACCTTCTTATGCTTGTGGAAAATGAAAG
Source organism: Pao palembangensis (assembly GCA_015343265.1). Lineage (NCBI taxonomy): Eukaryota > Metazoa > Chordata > Actinopteri > Tetraodontiformes > Tetraodontidae > Pao > Pao palembangensis. Next base: position 9,571,213 of record CM027093.1, read on the forward strand.
TCTGGGGATCTGATGTAAATGTGCAGATGTCAGTGAACTCAACATGTGACTGACAGTCAGGCACATTAGAAAGATGAAATGATCGTTTTATGGAAGAATGCTCTGAGCCATCGGAGCTCCATCTTTGACAAAATTGTCAGGCAGAACCGAGAACCCGACATTAGGATTCTCAGCGAGAACATTAAAGGCAGCCGTGCTCCCTCTGCCAATTTCATTGGCATATTTTACAGGATGCTGAACACCTCGTCTGTTCTTTCTCATTCTGCCCTTTTTCTTCCCTCATTGTAACTTAAGAAGACCTGTATAAATACAGACTTTTTGCTTGTATATGCCTTCAGAAGGCCACTCCAGCGAGGTTAAGTTTATGATCTCACACTGTGGGGTGAAATCTAAGAACCTGCATGCAGGGTTTGAGGGTAAGCCACTGGAAATGGTGCAGTTTCTCATACAGGCAGAGGTCACGGTGTGTTCACCGCTGCAGTCATTTACAGCCAGATGCAGATAAGCCGAAGCAGAGATGGCACATATACACTAGCTGGATAGATTGCATTGCATCAGGTTAATGTGACACAGGCCTGCATCAAAGATGCACGACCTTGCGTGTGAGGTGTTGTGTCCATAGACAAGTTTTGCTTGGACCCCAGCTCGGCGCGGAGGACCGAATGCATCAACCAGGCCACAGCGACACATGAATACCAAACAGAACCGCGGTCCATTCTTGTTTTGATTTACTGGAGAGACAGAGGCGCAGAGCACAGCAACACCACAACCCTACGCACATCTTAATCTGCAATTTTCATTTACCAGCAGGCCATTCAGGTTTGGGAAAGACAGAGAGAAAGAGAAAAAGGAAAGACAGATGTAAATCCAAAATGGTTTATTTTGTAAAGGGGACAGTTGGAGGAGATGAGAAAACATGGTGTGCTACTAAATGATAAATTCAAACGTACATGGCGTTCAAAAGGTATTACAGTTGTCACTCGAATGTTTCCTCACATTAAATCTTCAGCCCAACATGTTTCCAAGTGTAAGTGGATAAAATCCTGGTATATTTGCAAACTTAAAAATAAAGTTGTATTAACACAATAAACCCTGGGATGGTAAAAAGAAACAACAGTTACATGCAAAATGTAGACTGTTAATTAAGAAAAGTGAATGACTAATGTTTTACTGAGAAAATTTTAAAGTGAAACTATTTTCCATTATCAGACAAGCAGAGATAAACCGCTTGGTTTTTAGCAATATAATATAGATCAATAGGAAATATAAGAAAATGCTAATAACAACTTGAGCGGTCTTGGCCACTACAAACAGCACATAAGTGTTGAGACATCTCATGAAAATGACAATCCAAAATAAATTACATTTGTCATAACCCAACACATGAAGTGGATGGAATGGGGAGGTGTACAAAGGGCTCAATTTAGGAGAGAAGAAAAAAATAAAACCTAGTGATGATGTCAAATGCGTCGTGAATGAAGCTTTTCTGGATGTGTGGCGTCCAGAGGGATGAATGTTGAGTGAATAAAAAGGTCCCAAAGTAGAAACTGCAGTCTTAACATGTGCCATATTTTAAAATGTAGAGGAAAACACCCTTACGCTCATCAATATGATGAGCAGAAAAGTCCCAAACAAAAGCTTTGAAGTCTTTATTTTTGCTATCGGGAGAAGAAAACAAAAATAAAACACAAAACGGGAGGGGGAGGAAGAAAGGACTCCAGATATTACGTTGAATGCAGAGAAAATGAACTGCACAAGTTGGGTGAGACACTCCGGCACAAAGGATTAATTCCTGGAGCTAGATTCTAATATCCAAAAGTACTGGTCTTGATGACCCATATTGGTCAAAGGGTGTCCATGGAGATGCCTACAGAGTTAGCAGGCTGTCCAACAGTGGCGCTATGTGCTTCCTGCAGCTTGGTTCTCTCCTCCCTCTGAATTACCTAAACAAGTAAACACATGACAGTGGGTTTTGCTGGAAAGTGAGCTGAGTGTGTAAGTGCTGCTGCTGCTGCCATGCCAAAAGAAACCACAAAACACTACATAATCTGCCAATCATGAGTGAAAAAGGGGCAATTTTAAATGCAAACACACAAAATCACTGACTGTGGCCATATTAATATTGGTCCGGAGTCAAAAGAATCTAAAGTGAAGTTAAGACATTCCATATGTACTCCTTGGCAAAGTGGAAGTTGTTTTACTTCCATGTGAAGTGTTACAACTGTTGTGATTTATGTTCAATTATAAGATAAAGGGGCAAATTCTAAGGCTAAATTTCTCTGTTTAAATAAAGAAATTCCAGCCAGAACATGAGCCTGATGTTGTTTTACATAAAACATCACTGGATAATCATTTAGTTCCTTCAACATACTGGCTGACGGACGCAAAAACTAATGAACAGGTATTGAAATAATAAAACTAAGACATACATCGCTAATAAAATCAATCACTGACTTGTAGCAGGAGTAGCGGCTGAAGCTGCAGCAGAGGCGTTTTCTTCCTCATCGCTGTCATCCTCGTTGGACCGTGGTACCTCAGTCTCTGGGATAGTTGTTGTTTGGGTCTCTGGCTCCTGCTCTGCCCTGCTCTTCAGGGCTAGGATTCGGTGATGTAATGCAGCAGCCAACTGACCTATGTCCTTAGAGCTACCCTGAACACAGACGGAGGGAGACCACTCAAACTCCAGGCTGCTGATGTCAACCCCGCACAGATGTCAACAGAGTGAGGGACAAGATATTATATCTATGTAGCTAGACATTTAAGGACAGCAGAAGATGACAGAACACTGATAAAACAATGCTAGATAAATGAATGTAATTAACTAAACAGCAACAGGGTTAGGGTTAGTAGGCTTAGCTGTACATTTGTGTCTAATGAAGAATCCATTGTTCTGAATATTAAATAATTGATAAAATGCAAACACGATAGACAATGGGTCAATCCAGTTTAATGACTGACCTGCAATCAATATAATGTAGGTAATAATTTCTGCGTAGAATAGTAATGTAACACTGCATTTCTAATATCTGATTGCTATTTAAATAGTAGTATTACCATTTTGCTTACTGCAGATGTACACGAGCTACTTAACTGGAGTATCAGATAAAGATATCTTACAGTATTACAACACTTACAATTTTTATTTTGAGTCGTGCCGATCATTGGTGATACATACTGATATTAAGAAGACCTTCACCCCCTGGTCCTCTGTGTCCATGGCAGTGATTCGTACCCCCTTCTCACTGGCCTTGTCCACCTGCATTTGTGGCCAAAGTTTAGTGTTGAGGATCAACCGGAGGCTTCCCTGGGTCCTCATTACTGGAAGAATTTTGCAAAGAAAGAAACAAACAAAAGCAGTGAACTACAGACCACAACTTTGTTCTATGGCACTAAGGAGGTGAAATGGCTCCCTCATGTGTCCATGTAAAGTATTACAAAAATACTTTATCGCTTTTCAATCAAAGATCAAAACTAGAAAGAATATTCCGATCGTGTTTGTGGGCTTACCTAGACGGGACTGTAGCGTGCCATCATCTGTTGATGCCATGTCATTGAGCCTCAGCAAGCCTCGACCCCTTTCTATCCACGACTGAGTTGTCTTCTCAAACACATATAATTTGCACTGCATCTGAATCAAGTGTGTGACAATAAAAACGTTACTTCTTTTGGCTGTGTTTCTCTACTGTGCGTAGTATAAAGTCAGTTTTGCTTTTACCTGTAAAACATTGCTTTCAGATTCCTCTCCAGTTTTAACGTCAACTTTCTCTAAGATGCACTTCTTGGCTGTTGCTTTGGTGTATGCTGCTGCAGACTCCTCCAAAGACTCGGACACCACGTTTACTGGGGAGGTAATGACAGAGTTTCAATTCAACAACCTCCTTTTCTAATGGAGTATTGTACAACTGACAGACATGGACCAAGTGACAGCACAACCCAGTGCTGTCACATGATCATGAAGCCTGCATCCCGCCAGTCAAAAGAGGCGGCGTTCAGGCAGCTGCAGACCATTTGCATTGAAGCAACACTTCAGTTTTAGGGCTAAAGTTGAAAGCCGAAATACTCGTACACAAAAAAAGCTCTCATTTTTAAAAGGACAACGATCGGTCAAATACCATGTCAAACTACAAATCTGTAGGCATCATCCTTGAAGTCATAAGATTTTATGTTCGGCTCACAAAGGAAGACAATTCACCTTCATTTAAAAACATATCACTCCCAATTTGATATCAAAATATATGCCGAGATCTTATACGCAATCCTAATTTTTTTTTTTTTTTTTATTCAATACCAAGTTCTGGTTCTTTCAACGATAAGCAGCTGCAGCTCGGGTTTTTGAAGTCTTTGACAGTGTGCGTTTGTGTTTGAGAGAGAGCAAGCGAGAGAGAGAGAGCGAGAGCAAGAGAGAGAGTGTTTCTGCACTAACCACAATGTAAAGAAAATGCATATTATGCAAGTATGAAATAATTAAATAAAGGTTCTGCTCCTCAAATGCTCATTGTTTGGATATTTGATAGAATCTGTTTGACCACAGCTGCATCTGGTACAAATCTTGGGTCTTTCCCTGCCTGCAGCTGCAGGTGACGACACACAAGACACCACATTTACTTTTGCTTCCTTGTTAGCAGAATAAATAGTTCCCAATTTATAATATTCTTTTCAATAATGGTCCATATATACATGCTTGTGATTTTCTTTGCTATACAGCAATACACACACTCACTTCAGGAATTAAGAAGTGCTGTATGGTAACTGTGTTTCCCATTTAACAATGTTTGCTGGACCAAGCAGCATGCTGTGTGTGTCATAATAGCAGTCGGTCTTAAAACTGCCTGTTTTTGACCTTCAGCTTTGTCTCATTACCCTTCTCTGGGGTGGCTTCCTGCGACGATGGTTCTGAAGCAGGGGCAGATAAAACTTCTTTATTTTCTTCACTCTGTGACTCGGCCTTTGGCGGACTCTGGGGGGGGGGGGAAAGATCTAATTTTAGAAGCTGCTCATAGCTTCAACAATGTGTGGCGGACCGAAAATGTACTACCAAAGCTGCATTAACTCACCAGAACTCGCTCCGACATGTTCTGCCCAAAAACAAATTTTGCCCCACTGTCTGTACTGTTTGTTGCATTTTTTGAACTAAAAGGACACGTGGAAAAGAAAAAATAAATAAATAAAAACTGTTAATCATGAATGAAAGCAGGCTGCTAAAAAGACAAAAGGATATTTTTTTATCACCTTGGGGTAGAGATGTACTGTAAGAAATAATTAGTGCACTCTGATTGAGAGTCCAGTGGCACATTATCCTTTGACTTGTCTTCTGTATTGTTCTCTTCCAACTAGAGGGGAAAAAAACAGGATCGATAATAACCAATATTTAAATGCGCCACACACTCAAATATTAAAAATCCTGCTTCGTGGCACAGTCACCATTTTAACCACCAAAAAAACAAGATGGCTGTGAGCACAGGCCTTGGTTTATTGCACTGTAATTCCCCTCTGGTTTTGAGTGACCCAAACATTAACATTTCCTTGTTTTAGTCCATTTATGGCACTTAGATAAATGACTAGGTTGTTAAGAATATGAAAACACCCACTAAAGCTTAACCCAATGAAGGCACTGATTCAATACTAATAGTACCGCTATTCAACCACCTGAATTCTTTGGTTAAGATTACCGTAACCACCAACCCTCTACCGTTTTATCTTATTTCCAATGTAAGATGTAAAAAAACTTACACCCTAGAACGTCAAAATTCACATTTCAGCCTCTCTTACTGTAGGAAAGCTGTGTGAAGGATGAAAATTCACAACTAGAACATTACTAGTACACAATTTCAAGGCCGCTTACATGGCTGTGGCTCAATTTTTGTAATGTGAATCATTATTAATGTTTTATATTTGTATACAGTTAATGGAAAACTATTTTATTACATGTCCTTAGGTGATACAATGACCATTATATTTAGTTAGTCCAGCAAAATGCAGAAGTCAGAAAAGTTACTTGTTGAATTTAAAACATCCTGCATTAAGATTCAGATTAGAACCCGAGACTAGCCCCACCCTACATTTAACCACGTCAATCTCGTCATTGGTCAGAAGGTCATATGTAAAAAATAAATGCACTTAGCCCACCTTTGCTCTGTCTTTGATATTCTGGCCAAACACAAACGATATTGCTACATCCGTCTTCTCCCCTCTTTCTTCTGGGTTACCACTTGATTCTTCTTCATTTTTGTGAGTCTGAAATAGAAAGAAAAATAGCACCAAGGTTATTTTGGTCTCCGATTTTACATTGATCCCCCTTTTAAAGCAACAAAAGCACCTAACACAACTCCATACAGACAATAAACATAGCATTTAAATAAGGATAAATTAAAATAACTATAATTTCTAGTAGAGTATTTTTATTGAGACAATCTGCAGTTTCTCCATATTTTTGGATGCTTTAATTTAAAAATAGGCTAATTTCGGTTTTTCTTACAAGTGAGTTGACTGAGAAGGTAGAGTGCTCTGTGTTGTTCATAAACAAGGACTGGGACCCAGCCATTTCAACTGAAGACTTTTTTACACCATTGGTTCCACAAGTGGAGTCTAAATGAACAGAGAGCACGAAAACAGCAGAAACATTAAAATTTAAAATCGGATTAGATCTGATGTCATTAAAAAACTTTGAGGGCCACCAAGTGGTGCTTACTCGTCTCTATATGTAATTTAGAAGGCGGTGCCTGAAGAACTGCTGGGCGGAGGACACTGCGTTGCTGCTCCTTAGGTTTCTGACTGGGAATGCCTGCAACAAAATCAAAAATAGAGTAAATAATATAGAGCTGAAACGATTACTCAAATAATTCGAGTTATTTGATTACTAATAAACTTCGATAAAAATTATTTGTGTCAAAGCCTCGTTTAAAATCGGTTCACTATACTTCAGTGACGTATCAGCAGCGAGCCCGTTGCGCAACAGAAATGACGATCCGTGCCCAACACAGAAGATCCATGTGAGGCGCCGATTGCAATGAATTTAACATTAAAAAGAAACGAAAACGTAGTGCAATGTGTCTACTGTAAGATGCAGTTAGCACAGCATAACAGCACAACGCTGCTGCTGCAGCAGCAGCTCCAAAGGAAACATCCGGTCTACGATAAAAGTCCGCTGAGCGAACCGAAAACAGCAAGCTAAGGCCAACGGTAATTAGCAGGAATTAACAGAAATCAGCGTGATCCATGATTGAGAGAATTCTGGTAACTAACACAATTTCTTTATAGTTCTGTTTAAAGGCTGATTCAGAAGTTAAATCAATGCGGTGGCCACTCTGCTAGCCATCATATTCACCCAACTAGGCTACGTTTTTGCTTAAAATAATAATCCACTGAAAATAAAGTGCTATAGTAAGTTTGAAAAAGCCTGAACTTCAGTTAGTTAAATTGCACAAGTCTTTGATTTTGAAAGAATCATGCGCAGTATATTTCTTATTAGATTACTCAATTAATTGCCAGAATAATCGATAGAATACTCAACTGCTGCAGCCCTAAAATAATATGAACAGGATGTAGTGCAGGGTGTACATGGACAGACAGAAGTTAGATTTAAAGCGGAGTTGAAAGAAAGTCAAATTTAAAAGAGAGACTAAAACAAATACCAACCTGAACTCGGTGCCTGTCCATGTATGAGTGTCGGAGGCTTCAAACGGAATCCAACAGGCTTCTCCTCTGGTGAGAGGAAGCACAACAAGTAGGTAAATATCACAAAAAAGTTCCGCTAGCGCCGTTAAGATCACTGTTTATTCCGTGAATAAACAGTGAAACATGAATACAGCATAGGCCTCGTATTATCCTCATCTCTGTCGAGCCTCGAAAGTTGTTACCCAACTCCCGTTCATGTTGACGTGCTATTCTCTGTGGCTTCTAGTCTATTTCTATCTCTGACTCTCCATGGCTTTATTAGCCTGACATGATCTGACCTTAATCATCGCTAAAACTTAAATCCGAAGCGCTAAAAACTGCATCCGCTTTCATTTCCTTAGGACTCTCCTGTGTGAATATGTATTTAAAAATCCCAGGACCTCTCTTTTTATATAAAATTCAAACCCCTTATTGAAAGACAGGGCTTATTGAACAGACCTATAACTTTAACATTTACAGGACGTCATCCAGATGAAAAGAACTGTGAAAGTGAAAGTTATTTAATATTTAATAGGAACTGTTCACCATGCAATTGTTTCATCCTTAAACAATTCCATGAATTTCTTAATCATTAATTTATTTCCTAACTTGAAAGCAGTAAAGTAAGCAGTCTTGCAGGGTTAGTGATCAAAGGGGGCCTCACCCGGCTCAGAGTCAGAGTTCCCGGTTGGAGACTGGCAGAAACTTGAGGGCATGAACACATTGTTCTTGGGAACTGGAGAGTAGCAAATGAACTCTTATTCAGCATACAAATCAAAGCGTGCAGTGCAAACAAATACAAAATTCTCTGCTTCCTGAAGACTGAAGCTTACCTGAATGTGGGGGTGGAAATGAAGAGGTCCGTTCCCTTTTCACAGGGGGGCAATAGGTTCCCTCATCTTTATCAGAATCTAAAATGAAAGATAATATTTTAAAATAAATCAATTCCAGACAGAACCCCCAGTAACTCAAAAGAGAAATTTGGATACGAGATTTACCTTCTCCATCTTCTGGACTTGAACCCTCTGCGGATCGCTAAAAGAAAGCACAAAGACAAAAGCTAATTAACAGAGTGATAGAAAACGTGTCATAGTTGAATAATGCTGAGATGTTTTCAACACTGACAGCAGCATAATAAAAAATATACACTATAAGTGGTGAAGCTTGTCATCTAAATAACTCTCCTGAATATCAACCATGCAAAGAGGAATACTCTCCAGCCTTATACTTCTTAAGTTTCTAAAAATTCACATTTTTGTTTTAATCAAATGACAAATGTAGAAAGACTTACCTTCTGTGCTTTATCTTTTTGGAAAACAAACACAGGAGGAGCTATGGCAGGCTTGTCTGTTAAGAGAAGATGTGGGCTAGTCATTCAAGCACCAGCCTAAATCAAGTCTAAGCAATCTCTTTTTCATGCATTTTAGAGGACAAAAAGCAAAAACAATGCCCTTCTTCATATATATATATATAGTCACACACAGTGACTTGGTAGCATAGTTCTCTACAAGAATGAATGTTGAGTTTACAGGACAAATGTATGCAGAATAATAACAAAAACAATTAATGTAAAATGTTAATTAATGTAAAGCCAGGCACATCACAATACAAACACTCAGTTATTTGCATGAATATGAACAGTAGCTGGTTATCAATTAAACTGTGTTTGTGTTGTGTCACTAACCTGTCACGATCAATCAAGAAAAGCCGCGCCAGAATCTAACTGGCTTCTCTCACAGATTAAAGCCTCTACCTGGGCTAGCCTCTCGTCTGTGAAATGTGTAATCCTATCATGCAGACAGACAAAGGTTTTCCTCCGTCTGGATTAGGGTCATTACACTGAGCAGGTGTAGCTTCCTCGTCGGTACACAAATACATGCGGTAGCAACCTCCGCACGTAGCCAGGACGACAATCACAATCTTTAAGCCTACCCATCACTGTTAATACCAGCTAGGTGTGCATGAAGAAACTATGATGGTGAAAATATGATGTGACCTATATAACGCCTAACACTTGCATCTTGTAGACGGCTTACTAAGATAATTGGTGCAAGAATTAGCAAGTGATATCATAACATTCACCGAAGAGATCAAAGCGATCCAAGACGTCCTTTAATATCAACCCGCTACCGTATACAGTATATAGACGTCTCCAGCAACTAGCCGGGACCACCGGTTGTTCCTCAAAGTCCTGCATGTAGACACGCTAACTGTGGGGAGTTAGCATGCTAATGCACTGCATCTCTCATGAGTCATTTCACTTAACAAATAATTACACCAGAATTGCCACTTAATTACCCCAACATAAATTGATCACCACTAGGGGGGGAAAAGTACAAGCAGACAAAAAAAAAAAAAGAGGCGGCCGTTAAACCGTTGTCTTTGGGCTAGCATTTGTCTACGCGCCTAAACCAACGTCAAGAAATCATGCAACTGCATGTCCACATTCAGACCACTCAATGTCTTGATGTATCGATTCGAAATACAACACATTGCAAACCGATTCTGCACTTATCCATACGTTAGGTCAACCACACAAACAAGGCATAACGTTTCGATAATGCGTTAATTTTCTTACATTAAACATTTTGGCTCATGAGAAATGGCAAAACACACTGCCTATAAATAGCAGTGTGCTAGTGTTGAGGGGAGAAACCAGCTAACAGGCAGCTTCCAGTTATTACACACAGCCCAGTTGATAGCATTGTTAGCGTGTTTGCTAATGTTGTAGTTATGCGAACGCCGCACAGCTCAGTTTAACCCGAACTCATCGTTTACATGCGGCCACGCATCTTAATTTTAGCCGATAAGGGTACATGCGTTACACGAACATCCTTTGCAACAGTGGAGCAGTAAAACTGTTTGTCTCATACTACCTCTTACTCACCTTCGTTTGCCAAGTCCGCCATTTTACTTCGACGCTCACACACCCACAACCCACCGCGCAGATAACACAAGTTGTGGCAGAATTGTTTTCAGTCACAGGCGGCGCATTAGCGGCGTTTACAACCATGGCGGCCACCCGCTGCTCTTCTCAATTTTACCTTTCAGTAGGTCACAGTCGTCACACAAATTGGTACGTTTCTATTTTACACATTTCATTCGGCCTTAGTGAACAGTTTAGGAAATACTTTGCTAACATTTAACGTTAAGAAGATACTAAAATCTGACAGACTGGTGCAAAGACATGACCATAACATCGAGTTTTATTTACATATTGCATTCATTATGGAACATGTAGTGTGTCATTAGTGATTGTAAATAGACAAAATGGAAAAATCTATATATTTCATCCTTTTTTTGGGCAGAGGGGGGTTGTGTGTTAAAGTGGGTCAATTCTGGAGAGATTGGTCATCATCCACCTGTGCCCACTGGTGAGCTCTTCCAGGGACTCTGCAGTTTGCCCATCAGCCTGGCATCAGGGTGGAGGAGGCCGTCATGTCCCTCCTGGAGGCTGGGAGCACTGAGGATTATGTTGATTAAACTGGACTGGAGTGACAACATAGATGCCTTGTACAAGAAGACTCTTCCTGCTCAGGAGGCTGAGGTCGTTTAGAGTCGAAGGACTCCTTAGGAACTTCTACATCTCTGTGGTGGCATCAGCCATCGTCTTTGGTGTAGTCTGCAGAACAGGCAGCATCTTTGTCCGGGACAAGTATAGGATGGGCAGATTGGGCCAGCTCTGCCCAGGGCTGCTCCCTGGTCAGTAGAGGAGGTAGGAGTCAGGAGTACTGTAGCTGTCATCCATACAGGAGACCCTGTCCGACCCCTTCAAGGACACTCTGGGTAGCACTGGGACTCTACAAGCACATCTGACAGAATGGACATGTGAATCAGACTCATGTCTAATCATATATTCCACTCACTGCTCACTCTTTTCCAAATTAGCTTCTTTATAAGAAGCACTGTCCTCTAAGGTGTAGAGCTGTGGGTACGTATTTTGTGTATTATAAAATGCTGCTTATCTTATTGTATTTTGTAGCTTATCTCACGTTATCAAAATAATGGGTGGGGGGGGGGGTCTGCCGTGAGTATATTAACCATAAAACCATATTTACCATAAACAGGCAGTCAAACACACAAGATATAAACGTTTTTTTCTTGCTCTAATTCAGGTTGTTGCAGTCAGCCATGAATGTTGCGTTTCTGTAGGTGCACAGCAAGAATGCCAATGTAAAAAGCATAGGTCACATATTACCAGTTCACTCTGTGATTTGAATCAACAGCCAAGAAATGCCTCAAGCAACAGCTATAATTAATTATTGTGACCAATTAGCATGTTTGTTTATGATAAAACAACAGAAACAAACTTTAAACAGGTTTTGGCAACATGGTCTCTGAAAATATCAGGAATGAGTAATTTCTCCAGCAGACTCAGAGAACGCTTTCTGGGTTTTATTACAGTGTTCCTACCAAAATATGATTCATGCAGATGAAGAATACTATTGCAGCTTTTTAAATTCTCTAATTCACAACCATCTCAATTAAAAAGAGGTTTTGTCTAGTGTGCATTTTTGGAAAATATTGCCTGACAAATGACTATTTTTTTATTGACTATTATTATTATTATTAGTAGTAGTAGTAGTAGTAATATTTTTCTTCTGGTTGTTAAAAAGTCGTGTTGACAAGTAGAATGAACTTGTGTTCTGACTGCTGCAGTACACCCATCAGACCAACAGAGGGAAATCTTTCATTTAAATATACAATTAAGCTTGAGGGGAAAATATTTTAAAATATAATACAATACAATTTTATTTGTTGAGCACTTTAAAAACAATACAGTTGGCCAAAGTGCTGTACGCAATAGATAAAAGCACAAAATTGCATATAAAAAATAAATAATATAAAAGACATAAAAACATAACAGACATACAACATCTCACTAAGTGTTGAAGGCCAGGGAAAAGAGATGGGTTTTAAGAAGAGACAGAGAAGAGGCCTGTCTAATGTGCAGGGGAAGATCATTCCATAGCTTCAGAGTTACCATAGCGAAAGCATGATCCCCTCTGTGCTTCCGCTTAGTCTTTGGCACACTCAGGAGCAGCCGATCAGCTGACCTGAGAGTGCGGTTGGGTGTATAAATGTGAAGTAGCTCAGAGAGGTAGGGCGGGGCGGGGCAGGGCAATTCAATTCCATTTTATTTATATTATATTTTATTTATATAGCATAAAAAATTGTCTCTAGGTGCTTTACAGAGGCAAAAACCCAAAGCCCAGGTAAGCACGGTGGCAAAGAAAAACTCCCTTTTAACAGGAAGAAACCTTGCCCAGGACCAGGCTTACAAGGAGGAACCATCCTGCAGAAAGTCGGCTGGATAAAGGAGGAGAAGAAGAGGGAGACAGGACAGAGAGAAAAGAGAGAGAGAGAGAGGGAGGAACAGATACAATCATAGAATCATAGAAATACAAACAAAATACAATCATAGAAATACAGAAATGCTTCCTAAGTATTGAGCCAAGTCGGAGCAAATAGAGGGAGAAGAGAAGAGGAGAGAGAGAAGACTGACTCAAGTCAGTAGCTAAAAAGATCGTTAAAAACTCTTAAAAGGGCAGATTCGGTGCTGTGCAGGGTTTTAAAACCGGATTGGAAAACCTCAGAAATATTATGTTCTTCCAAAAAGACTGTTAATTGATTATGGACTATCTTCTCTAGTATTTTAGAAAGAAAAGGCAGTTTAGAGATAGGCCTGAAATTAGCAGGAACTGCAGGATCTAGACCAGTTTTTTCAATCAGAGGTTGCACTACTGCACCTTTAAACTGCTCAAGGACCATGCCTGAGGACAGACTGCTGGCCCTACACTGGGAAAAACCTTTTTAAATAGTCAAGGCGGGACAGCATCATTTGGAGAACTTGAGGGCTTCAACTGACTAACAATCTTCTCTAGACAGGACAGCAGTCACAGGGGGTCATAAGCAGAGGGTGAGATAAGAGGGTGAGATAAGAGTAGAGGTAGAGTGGTAGAGGAGATCTTATCAATAAAAAAGTGCAGAAAGTTTTCACAGACAGCAGGGGAGGCCTCAATACAGACAGAAATAAGTCTAGTCTTAAATAAAACAGGAGGATTGTGACAGAAAGAATAGGGTTATATCAGACAAGTGTTTTCTTTTAGCATCTCTCACAGTTGTCTGATAATGACGCCAACAATCCCTTCGCATTATAAAAGACACCTGCAGTTTGTCCTTTTTCCACTTGTGTTCAGCTCTAGGGCACTCTCGTCTGGCAGCACAAGTCATGTCGTTTAGCCAGGGCTCCGATTTAGTTTTAGGCTGTCTGGTTTTTAATGGGGCCACAGTTTCCAAAACAGTTTTGCAGGTAGAGTGAAGCCACGAGTTAAGCTCCTCTGCATTGCACACAGACTCAGGAATGACACAGCTGTAATTAAAAGTGGCGGAGAACTGAACAGCAGTGGAAATACAAATTAAGTAAACAAATTAAGTAAATAAAGCAATTGTTCATCAAGTTAATTCAAATATGGATTTTCACTGATACATTTCATAAGAATTTGCATTGCACAACCCTAACAAAGAGTCTTTCTGAAACAGTCTTTTTTTTTTTAGGCACTTTCTTAAACAAGTTGCTGCTTGTGTTAATACTGTTTGCTACACAGGGGCCTCATCTGTCAGGAGAGCTTGGCTTGGGCTTCCAGCCATGACACTTTTGCTTCTTCTTCTGTCCATCAGTGAAGGCAAAAACCACTAAACCACTCAGTCATCCGCTTTCTTCATAAAGAGCTTTACGCTGACCCGATTCTAATGTTAAATTAGCAGAAAAGTTGGCATATTCTGGTCGTGACTCAGTGTGTGGCCAGTTAAACGGATCCCAGGTCTCTCATGTTAAAGTGCAGTATTTACACATGCATGTTTTGTATTACTGTCACCACACATCAAGAAGGTTCAGGGTTTGGATCCCGACTCCGGCCTTTCTGTGTGGAGTTTGCATGCTCTCCCTGTGTATGCGTGGGTTCCCTCTGGGAACTCCGGTTTCCTCCCACAGTCCAAAAACATGCTTGTTAGGTGAATTGGTCAGTCTAAATTGACCCCTGTAACCCAAAGTGTGGATAAAAGCAGTTACAGAAAATGGATGGATGGATGGATGGATGTTTTGTATTACGCCTTCTACTATTTTACGTTATATAAACGTTAAATTATTAAACATTATTAATCCAGGATCAAAACCAGGATCATAATCCGGTCTGCACCAGTAAACCTTAAATAATTTCACCCACTGCTGAAAAGCAAGACCAGAAATGTTCACAATTAAGCAATTTGTTAATAAATCACTGATATAAAATGTTGTTCTTCCCCGGAGGCAACTGGCAATAAACAGTGAATTCTTGATTGTTCTTTTTTCATCTCAGCTACAATTTCAGTAGAAGAATTGCAATAAATAACTGCAGGCAGCACCAGCATCCTGCGGGCAAAGGAAATAAAAAGGCAGAGCCCGTGAAATGCCTTATTGAGCTCTATCACAGCATTTGGATATGTGTCGGCAAAGATTGTAAACACTGAACAGAGCTATCAGATGTCCACCCAGGCATTCAGAGCTCATTAATATCTGTCACAAGGCAAGAACACTCTAGCCTTTTTGCAGGAATTGAAAGAAAAAGCTTTGGTTACGCCAGATGGAAACACTGACAAGTGTTTTTAATCCAAGCTCTTATAACGAGCTGTCAGGCTGCAGGGTGCCCGAAAGACGAGTTCATATAGCATCCGAGAGTCAAGTCAAAACGCTAACCCCACTGTGTTAGCCCAGAACACTGAGAATAAAGGTGAGAACATCATGCATGTGGAATATTTTACACAATACAAAATTCACAGTAGTAAATTATACAAAAAGGGGAACGTGTTTATATTAAACGTGTACAGCAGTAAAGCCAGTGTTTGTCAAGTCATTTTTTTATTTATTTAAATTATCGTGAGAGATGTCAGACATAAACCACTGTCTCGGAAAAACCAGAGATAAACAGGAAGTGTTCTTGTTTAACCCAAACTGTGCTCTCTTTATGAGGTCTAAAAAAAAAAATTCAAAATATTTAGAGAATGAAGAAAAAGCCAAAAGATGGCAATGCTTTTTTGGTACTCAGGTCTTATCGTTGACATCAGCTTATCAGTGTCGTGTATTTTGTAGCAGTAGATACACACAGTTTCTTTTTTATTTATCGACCTTTATTGAAACTTCTAGCACCTCTGAGGGTCAAAGGAAACATGCGGCAACTCTGATATTGTCTTTATGGTCTGATAAAATCTATTGTATCCCAACTGCTGGGAATTTCCAGATGCAATCAAGATTTCACCTGCAGTTACTACTACCCTTTCACCTTTATATTATCTTTGATATCCAATGAAAACATTCTTACTACAAAGTCTGTGCACCCCTTTTCAAAATGTCTGTTAATGTGAACATTTAAGTGAGTGGAGGAGGAAATGATGTCCGAAAGTTACAGATGAAATGTTCCCCTCACATTTTAAACCAAACTGCAGTATTTGTTTTACATTTTCTAATAAACGGACATGAAAAAGGGCCCACAGGAAAGTTTGGACACCCTGCATAGTTAATACCTAGTAGCACCCCCCCACAGCTTTAAGTTCTTGTTTGAGGAACTTCCATCTATTACTATTTATAAAAGTCATCCACCTCTATGTGATTTGTGGTGTATCCCCAGATTTTCAATGCTGTTTCAGTCTGAAGAGTCCCAGCAAAACCCTGAGGTAGTCTATCATGGATTTTGAGGCGCAATTAGGATCATCATCATCATCATTTGTAGAAGCCATCCTCTATCCAACCTCAGCTTTTTGCTTATTGCCTTCTGGAGATCATCTTGGTTCACAGCAACAGAAATGTTGCCCAGGGGTGCCCAAACGTTTGCATGCTGCATTAAACCTGCTGTTTTCCCCATGAAGTTTTCACTGTACAGGTCAAGTGACAGCACATCATAAGGAAAGAGACTGTGGAATATGTCAGAACTGGGAAAATGAATGGTAAGAGAGGCCGAGGCAGAGCAGAGAATGAAAAAGATAGATCTGAATGGCATCATGGCTACACGTGGAACGGGCAACAGTCACAATTCTGACAGCAAAGGACTGGATAGGATGGACGAACTATCAACGTAAAAAAAAAAAAAAGTATTGTTACGATATACCAAAAATATATACTAACAAGATTTAAAGCCACAGATGAAAAAAAAGACATTTTAGCATTTTCAAAAAGGTTTTTAAAAGGCATTCCCCCCTTCTCCTGTTTGAGTAAAACAATGGTTGTATTGGCTAGGTTAAGAATAACCCACAACCCGACCTTGAGGTCTGTTCCTTGTGTTATAATAACAATTAACAAAAAACATTCAACCACACCCATTTTTTTTTTGTTTGTTTAGCATGTGTAAATAATTCCTCCTAACCAACATTTGGCTCTGTGTTGAGAAGTTATGTAAGATTAATAAACATTTATAATATTCTTCATTCATGCAAGCTAAATGAACGATTTCTCAATATCAGCCATGCCAGCGTTAAAACCTGTTTACAGGCTGGTCTCCAATTACAACAATAAATGAAAGCCATGAAATTTTAAGAAATGAAGCGTGTGCAAAACAGTAAAATACTGGCTTCATCTGCAAGTTTTGCTCTCACGGGGTGTTGCAAAAATATCCGGATCAGGAAAGACACACAAAAGTTCTGTCTGTCATCACCTTTCTGGCAAAAGTAAAAAAAAAAAGTCTATAAAAATGGAAAAAGTACAAAAGAGGAAGTGAGGTGCAAAGGTGAGTTGTGCTGATGGAAATATGATCCGCGGCAAACCAACACTTTATAAGTGTCCCTCCCCTCTCCTGACAAGAGCAAACATCCACAGGTACACCTGGAGCACGAGAGGTGAGTTAAAGCCAAGAGCCACAGATTTCCTCTGTACGTTTCTGTAGTGTAGATAAAAGCATTTAGTGTAGTTTAGTTTAGTTTAAAAAGTTTCTTATAACTGTTACTTTTATTTGCCTTTTGTAAATTTGTCAGTTTTAGCCACTTTCCTGAGTTATGATTTAAGATTTTAAATATCATTTCTTAAATGTAATTTTTATCAAGGGAATCTATTTGATTTGAAAAAAAAAACTGCAAAAATATGAATTGTGTAGAGTTTCACAGATGTTTTTTTTTTGTTTCCCTTGTTTGTTTGGTTTTTTTATTATTATTATTTTTTTAGGTTGGTGTAATTTAAAGAAAATAAAACATGTTACAGACAGAATTTGTAGGTCAGACCTGTTACAGTGATAGACAGAGAATTCCTCCTTCAGTGTTAAGGCGTGGAAGGAACTGAAGCGCAGTCACCGAGGAGTGATAAGATTGATTGCCGTTAAACATTCACACCTTTGATTCTGTGTTGCAGCTGCAGACAGAACCATGAGGGTCAACACGCTGTTTTTCCTGACGATCACGGCCTGCGTCTGCCTGGCACTGGCACAAAGTACGATTGTTGAAGAACCCTCGTTAGTGGTGTCACATAAATGAGTGGTAACGATCTGTATAAACCGCATCAATAACAAGATAAGGAGACCTGTGTATGTGTCTGTGGGGACCGTCAGACTTTGTCGTTTTGTACTTTTATTATTTTATCATTGTGTTTACACAGATCTTGCTACATAATGCAAATATATGTTCAAACTGGGGTGTGCTGACATTAATGCGTAGATTTCTGACTTCTCAGTAACGTATGACGACTGCTGTCTGAAATATATGAAAGAAATGAAGCCCAGGACTCAGAAATATGCCGTAAACTACAGGTGGCAGGTGCTGGATGGAGGCTGCAACCTTTCTGCTGTAATGTAAATACGCACGGACAAAAACGACATCCACATCAACACTGAAGTGGTTCAATCTCACATGGTCTCAGGCTAAATTTACATCTGTTCTCGCCGTTTCCCCCAAAGCTTCATCATGAAGAGGGGGCGGGTTGTGTGCACAGACCCCAAAGAGCAGTGGGTCGCTGAACTCATGAGGCAGATTGATGCAAGGAAACTCAAGAAACACAGCAAGACGTCCACAAAGGTGAGTGCTTTCACTCCAATACCATCATTTCCATGACCAATAAACTGTAGCAAATTCTCTGTTTAAAAGTGAAAATTCTGAACAGTTAGAACTATTATTACCGTTCTTACTATTACAACTTGCTGTTTAGTATGGCTAGCAATAAAAAAGATTTATTCTGTGTATTTAGATCCTGCATCAACAATCACGACTGTTCCCGTGTGTTTGAGTTATGAGTGTAATGTGTCCAGGTGTTTATTTATTTAATTTATTATCATTCTTTTCTTTTTTTTTCTAATGACAGCACAACTCCAGAGGCTGAGGGCGATTTCCTGCTACAGTGACCAAATATCCAATATCCAAATAGGCGAAAAAGCATTTTTACAGTGTCTTATTGGACGTGTAGCGTTAGTTTTGCTTTCACTCTGCTTTAAAGTAAAGATCAAAAACCAGGTTGGAATTGAGCCGATGCTTTATAGTTCCCACGTTGGCTGCTGATAGCGCTTGGCCACGATCCAGCACACATAAATACTCTGATTCAGCAGTATGCCGCGTTGCTCAACACATCTGCAGTTGTCTTGCTTTTTAAGAAAATAAGTTTTCATTAAGGTCTTTAATTCATAGTGATGGAATGTAAATGATGTGACTCTTGCCATATATAATCAAATGTATTCAAAATGCTTCTTTAAGTACAAAATGTCAGGGTTTGTTTTGGTTTTTTTTCTTTTTTACACCTGCATCACTGGAGAAGAGAAACACTGTCTATTTTATAATAAAGCTTACCACTACAAAAGAGTGTTTTACTGTAGATATTCCATTCAGCTGGTATAAATAACCCGCGATTAACCTTTAACAAACACACTATATTACAGATCTCTACAATAAATATAAACATAGCATAAAGTCAGGAAACATGTTTTTACCTGCTGATATTCAAGGAGCTGGCACCATATTTAGGACTGACACCAAGTTGCACATTTGTTTTTTGTGTTAACTTCTCATTAATAGTCATTTGCTGGTGAGAGAAGGTGAGATCCATCTACAACTATCCGTCACCTCGTGTGTTAGCAACCTCTGCACTCACGTTGCTCAATTTATCTTACAAGCCACCGAGGGGACGGTGGCTTGTAAGATAAATTTTTCGCATTTATTGATGTGACATGTTGATTTAAAACCAGCTTTATTTGATATTACTCATTAATCTTTATCTGTCATGGTCTCACCCATCATGGGCATTTGTGAGAACTGCCAGGACAAGCCGCTGATAAAATCTCAACACAAGTAATCCAACGCGCGCTGTCTGTGAAGAGACTGTTTCCATGCATCAATGTCACGCAGAGGCTTTATCCCGCAAACTCTGTCTTTTGTCACGGAGCAATAACAAAACATCTATTGGCACATAACTGTGCTAACGCAGCAGAATTCCCAAGTCCATGAACACACTTCTGAACACTTGTGAGGGCAGTTGTTATTAAAACGGGGCAGAGATCTACCTGCTCTCGTGACTAATTTATTACGTTGGCAGCCAACTTTGCCCAAGGCAGAGACTAATTCATACTGACAATTCCTGGGACCTGAAGGACGTTCAAATTGTCTGAAAAGCGATGAACAGAAGCATCATCTTTAGAGGTGAGACATGAGGTGATGCTCATAGGGGTCACAAAAATGCTGATAAATGCACTGCACTTATTGCTCTTGCATGTGAGGGCAGAGTCTGTTTAACAGCTGGTTATCAAGGACAAAAACATTAAGGGAAAGAATGATGATGCACGAAAAGCTCTTTCTAACTAGGCATTTGTGATATGATATGTGAGCAAAACATTAGAAGAAATTGACGGTAATAGACATTTTCTTTGTTGTCGGATCATATCTGGCTTTATTGCTTCTTGATCAGTACAAAGTTATACTCAAAGAAAATGTGAAATAGCTTTGTGAATGTATTCGTCATGATGATCGACAACGTGATCTGTAAGTTAACACTGCTAAAACGCATGTCGCTGCGTGGATCTACGTCACGGTAACTAAACCTGGCCAAAGCAACATGACTTAAAAAAGGCTAAGTGTTTATTATCTGTGAAACACCATATGACTGGTCTTATTGCAGTACAATTGATGCATTTAGTCAACGCTTCCATGCAGATTCGTATTTGGTAACGTTGTCAAAAGCATGAAGAATGCGGCTTCTAAAGTAACACATGCCGCAATAGTGACAGACTATAATTTAGTCTGACCAATAAATCAAATAAACACATACAGTACAATAAGCCATTAAAAAGGGGAAGCAAGGAAGACAAGAAGTTCTTTGAAACCATTACATGATGATGCAGACCACAGAGTGGTGTTTGTTGAGCACGTTTTTGTCTGCTCTCCATGTGTATTTGTTTAAAGAGTCACTTCTGTGGCCCAGAGATTCTGCGCACCTCCTCTTTTGGATGCGGTGCACTAAAATCCTGTAAGTTCCAGTAATGGGGTTTTGCAAGTCTAGGCTGGCGTTCAGGAGCTGCATCTCAGTTATGCCAAGATCCTCCAACGCTGACTTCAATTTGAAGTCATCTGAGCTTAAGTCATGGGAAGGATCAACCAGGTGGTTTGGCGTAGGGCTGCACACCAGGTAGGCCTGGGTGTATTCAACGCCTCTCAGCCAGCTACTGTCCATGATCTGCGCCACCGTGAGGCGATCCACTGGAAGCTCCTTCAGGAGGCCTTTGATGACTTCCTGGCACGATACCGGGACGTAGTTGGGAATGGCGTAGGAGCCTTGCAGGATGCATTCTTGAAGCCTGTCTGTGTCGGAAGCTCGAAATGGCATTGTGGCAGTCACCATGAAGTAAAGTAAGATACCCAGTGCCCACAGATCCACGTACTGGCCCATGTAACATTTTTGCTGGAACAGCTCCGGCGCTGCGTAAGGCAGAGAGCCACAGAAGGTATGAAGGAGATCAACCGGGCTGCAGAACGTGCTGAAACCAAAGTCGCCCACTTTAATGCAGTAAGTGCTGGTGTAGAAGATGTTCTCCGCCTTCAGGTCCCTGTGCACAATATTATTATCATGCTGCGAAAAGGAGAGGAAAAACCGTTGTGATGCTTGCAGCAACATTCACACAGATAACATTGCTCACGGGAACTCTGCAGGAGGATTACCATGTGCTTGACTGCAGACAGGACCTGGGAAAAGACAAACTTGCTCTCCAGATCTGACAGGCGCCCCCTGGTGCTGATTCGGGAGAAGAGTTCACCCCCGCTGGCATACTCCATCACCAAGTAGAGTCGCTTCAGCGTCTCCACCATCTCGTACAAGCAGACTATGTTGGGATGAGCGAGCTTCAGCATGCAAGCAACTTCAGAGTTGAAAAGGTCTCGTGATCGCCCGTCGAGACGCGTCTTATCCAGGATTTTCACGGCTACTCTCTCTGTTAGATGAAGATGTGGGGGCAGAGACGACACAGGTCTTCTCTACTTATTCTGCTTCTTAAAGAGAATTACTAACTGTTCATTTGTGAGGAGAGGTTGCTTTTGCTTAGTTATTTTTATGTGTTTTGACACATCTCTCTCTCTCTCTCTCTCTCTCTCTCTCAAAGAGCACTATTTAAAAAGCAATCTAGAATGATTAAAAAATAAAGTTCTTGAGTTAGATATGTAGACATATACAGATAGCTTGGGTGATCACATTTATTATACAGAATGCATTTTTTTTTTTCAGTTTACAGCTAATAATGTAAAAATGGGAGGAGTTTGTCTCACCTTTAGTCAGGTCATGAATTCCAAATCTAACCTGGGAGAAGTTGCCCGACCCGATGACTCCTCTCAGCTCGTAAAGGCCGACTCTGCGTCCGACCACGCGGTCGTTCATCACCCTCTCTGAATGCGTCAGATCGTAGCAGGCCTTCTCGAACGGCGTGTGCTGCATCACCTCCAGCTCCTCTGCAGCGTTCTCCTTGCTCTCTGACTGCTTGGACGCGAGGGTGAAGCTGTCATCCCGACACAGAGCCTTCCCTGAGATGAAGGACCTCGCACATGTTGGTGATGTTGCAAGTTTAGGAATTTCAAAGTCCTGGAATTTCAAGAGCGAATGCACTCACGTGTTTTCCTTTTTATGGTCTTATGCTCTTCTGTGGCGAGGATGTTGTTCCTGTTGCTTAAATACATTATTCCTGCCTCAGGTCCCAGAAAACCTTTTGATGACGTTAAAACAGAACAAGATAGTAAACTATCAAATCAATAATTATATAACTTCCAAAAACTGAAAAAGGAAGGAAAAAATGCAGTCATTTAAAAACAAACGAGATGCTGTCGGAGCAGGACAGCTCTGTTTACTGCTGTCTCCTGGCGTGTAAATGTCGCCACGTGCACAACAATCTGTAATCTCAGGGCTGGACTCCTCCCACTCAGACACACAATAGACAAGCTTCACAGAGGCCACTTTCACCTCTAGACACAAACATACATCCTGACACTGAGCGAGACTTTGCTGGGATTATCATTCTAACCTTAATCTACACCACCGCCGAGACTGGCGATGTTTTACAAAGTTGAACTGATTTAAGTCAACGGGCTTCCAGAGGAGTTTGTCGGGGTTTTAACCCCCCCGTTGATGCATGAAGAGAATGACTTTTCCTCAGATCAGCCCCGCTCTTCAGGAAGAGAGAGCGTCTGTGGACAACTGACCAGGTGACATCATGACCTAGACACTGACCCTGTCACCAGACAGACACCAGGCCAGACAGTCTGCACACACACACATGACGGGCTGCCAACATCTGCTGCCTAGGCTGAACACAGGGGATTGTCACACACTCACCGTGCATAATCTCTGTGGCCATAATCCATACATGTAATCATCTCAGCACGTGCAGTGTTGGATTCGTGTCAGGGAACCAGCGTGAAGGCAATCAAATC
Organism: Pao palembangensis; assembly: GCA_015343265.1. Taxonomy (NCBI): domain Eukaryota; kingdom Metazoa; phylum Chordata; class Actinopteri; order Tetraodontiformes; family Tetraodontidae; genus Pao; species Pao palembangensis. The sequence continues at coordinate 9,594,769 of CM027093.1, forward strand.
GCTCTGCCGTTGGAGGCTTGAAAATGAGTCAGTTTACGGTAAAAAGAAGGCAGTTGATGCGCAAGTAACAAACCACCAGCCTGACGGGACAAAGGAATCAGCTCGACTTAGATCCGCTGTTGATAACAATGAGCAAAAGATGAGGAATTGCATTAAAACTCAAAAAATGATGAAAAATGCTGATTTATTAAAAAAAAAAAAAGAAAAAGAATTTTTAATTTTGCTGTCATTTAAACTTTTCGAAGTCATTTTGGTAAATTTTATTATATAATATTCTATTTAATCTCTGCCTCATGCCACCCTCCCCAGTTTTGTTGGCCTGAAACTGTTTAAGATCCAACAGTGCTCATCTATGTGGAGTTTTATTCACACCTTATGGAAGTTATCTACATAATTCAATCAAGTCATTATCACGTAATCCTGGATTTGCCAGGATTATGAGAGAATTTCAATAAGATTTGTTGTAACTTTGTGAAAGGAATCAACAATTGAAACTGGTTACAGGCGTCGCCTTAATCAAGGTGTCTGAGGGCTGCAAACGATGATCCGTTGATCCCGGCCAAAATGAGGGGATCATCATCAACACTTCAAAGATGGACTAACACCTGATTAAGCTCTGATTGGAAAATCAGGAAAAGGACAACATCTCAGTGACAAAAAGTGCTGTTTTTGAAAATCTCATCGTTTCCATTGTAATGTTCTTCATTTCTAAAACAGCCGTGAAGCATGCTGATCTAATTCTTGACCCCTTTTTCTGCAAAGCAGCTGAGGTCTAAAGGGCAGCTCTGAGGTCGGGCCATTTGGTGTCACGATGAATAAACACAAAGGTGCTGGAGGTTTCTGAAGGGGAGACTCAGGCCCCCATGCTGATCCTGTTTATGTGTTTGGGTCAGGTTTTGTTTTAAGTCGGAGGTGTAAAACAGCTTCCCCCTGAGATAAAAGATGATTAATGCCTTTGAATGAGCGACACTTTAATGGCCCAGGGCTACTTAAGCGCTTCATTAGGCTGAGCTCGGACCTGTCGACACACTTGGCCCACGGGTCTGTATGGTAGCAGAGCAGGAAAGCTGGAGAGGGTTCCTTTGAAGTGCTTGTTGCAGTTCCATCCCACAAAACACTACTGGGCATTGAAATTTGATTAGCTCTCACTGATTTTGGGCTCCACACCACTTTGAGACCTTTGCAGGTCTTGATCCTGTATAAATATCAGGGGCATCAGAAGCGCAGTGGGACACTCAGGATCCGGCAGCTGAGGAGAAGAGTCAGACCCAAACATGGACACACTGCAACCGTTCCTTCTCCTGTGTGCACTGGCTCTGATCTGTAAGTACTGTTTGCTCCAATACTTCTACTGACGCCACCCTGCTCAGTTATATATAATCAGCCCACGCGCCTGCAAAGATAAGCTGCTCGAGGAGGGTGTGATGCTGACAGTTACTTGTACGCTACTAATTCGTATGTTGAACAGCAAGCTTGGATGTGTTTTTGCAAAATATTTAATCTTTTCAATGCCAAAAAAAAGCAACACAAACATAGTAACATGAAAATGTAATACTCAGAAGAGCTAGTCTCTATCTATTTTACAACTTTTTGCACAAAATATATTGCTAATTTAATGTAACCTTGATTACAACATGGTTCCCGTCATTATTGTACATTTAACTTAAAATAAGTATCTTAATTCCGTCGTCTGTGTTGGTTGAATATAGCTATGAACTATGCTTCTTCTATGTCAGCTAAGACGTTCAGTGTGGGTTCTCGTGTCTGTCTTGTGTTTTCTAGTAACTGGAGCGTCGTGCAAGCACGTAGATCACAGAAACCTGTTCACGCAGAGAATGTGCTGCAAAAGGCAGAGTCACTTTGTTTACATCGGTCAAGGTAAAGAACAAAAAAGATGTTTTTAGAAATGTGTTTGATAATTCAGCTGCACTCCTCCAACAGAAGCTGAGGTGTCAGATTTTTTTTTTTTTGTTTTTTTTGTTTTTTTTTAATAGCAGAAGTAACACTACATATTTCTCTCTCACACACTCTCTCACTCCAGACATCTCTGGCAGTCCTGTAAGTGTTGATGTGGGAATGTGCAGGTCGCACTGTGGGTCAGCACCCAAGTCTTCCCCTGAAACAGGACAGCAGGAATACTCCAAACATTCATCCATGCTGGAGTTTCTGAGGAGCAAAAGAGTAGGTGAACTTTTCAAAGTTGACCACAAGGGCGCGCTGTAACTTAGAAATAGATTCCTCTTACATTGTCGCCATTAAAGTCAATGAAGGCCACTCTATCGTCAACAGTAATAAACCACTCTGTGCACACAAAATAATTTTATATTGTGTGTGTGTGTGTGTGTGTGTTTTGTAGTTTTCACAGAGAAACATAAACTAATAAGAAACATTAACTACTAAAACATGCCTTGACATGTCGACACTATATAAAATGTGAATCTCGGCTTTAATATCAGATGGGAAGACACAGAGCTGCAGCTCCAGAGAGCCCAGAGCTGCTGGATCAGCTGCCCGCCTGCGGCCTCAACATGGTGTGTGAGCCCACCGGAATGCGGGTGGAGCAGGTGCTTTTGTTTGAGGGGCCCCGGCAAGTCGAGGTCATCGAGGAGTGTCACTGCGAGCTCAAGCTGTCCCAGTGTATCCGCGTCCCAGCGCTACGGACCTACTACTCCGAGACACCATATGAGACCGTCATCGATGTAGGAGGATGCTCCCAATCAAAGGGGGGCCCAGGTGGGTGTGAGCATGTGTGTATGTTTGGAGAAACGTTCAACATTGGCTCCTATCTTAAATATAAAGTGTCACAAATAGATATTGGCTTTAAATTATGAGTTCAACATTGTATAAAAATTGTGTTAAGTAAGCACAATAACCACTGGCTAAAGTGTTTCCCAAAGAAACATCGGAACCAACTTTTTAAAAACAATACTTTGGAGCACTGAAGCATTATTTCATGTCTCACGACCATTTACTAAATTAACTGCTACATTAACAAGTTTTTATTGTTTTGGGCTTCTTTGCAAAGGGTAATTCTGAGAATTCTGTGATCTCTGTTGCATATTAAATAATAATAATAATAATAATAATAATAATAATAATAATAATAGAGTACTGTGTAAGAAACAGATCTGACCCACTTGTGTGTTTTGGGGTGACCCCCAGCTTCTAATCCTGCCTTGCCATCCACAGAGGGATTCTCCTGCCTGCCCACCAAGTTTGACTCGGCTTTGGTGGAAAACCCCAACAAATCAGACCTGATTCAGACTGTCACAGCCTGTGAGCTAAAGGAAAGCTGCTACAGGATTCCATTTATCGAATACTACTATGAAATAGTCCACCATGCGGATGGAGTCAAAGAGGAGAGGCTCAAAGTAGGTGGAAGCTCAGCGCTCGCAGTAAAATCTTTCTTTTTATATCTGTCTCCTCTTAAATACTCAAAACTCCAAGAATGCTCAAACTGGCCTCTGCATTTAGCACAGCATACTTAACACTTCAGGAGTTTGGAATGTAGGTTTCACACTGTCTTTTATAATCAATTCCAGAGGAAATGAGGTCTGGTCGGGTGCCAGACGGTACTGAAGTATCTTCTATTCATCAGATGCTCGTGTGGAATACAGCACTTAATTAAGCTAATCTGCAGACCACAGGCTGGCACCGCGCATCCTGGTGTAAAGAGCTTCAGGATGTGTGTTGGTTACTTGCGCAGGTCCTGCAACAATACACCATGTCTGACCGGCAGAAATCAATTCCAGGAAATAGAAAATGAGAGTTTAGGCTTGTTTGTGTGGCTTTTGTGAAACTAGCTGCAACATCAGGCTCAGGACAGTAGCTTCCCCCATGACTAGATAACTTGTTAGATTCAGGCTGGGTCGCTGCTGGTGTTCCGCTCTGCCGGTGGTGTGAAAGCAGCGCAAACACAAATGGTCCCCGCAGGTGTCGAATCAAAGCAGTTTTACATGCTAAAGGCCAGCTGGCCTCCAGCTCAACTGGGTCAATATTTGGGAGCAGCTGTGACCTAATGGGCCTTTGTCTGTGTTGCTAATTTTCCACAGGAAATAGATGTGGGCAGATGCTTGGGAGGCTGCACTACAGGAAACCGATGTCTTCTCAGGTAAGTCAGAACGCAGTTGCCACGCACACACAAACACATGCACTCACACACTTCTGTTCCTTTCATAACAATTACCTGATGGTTTTTCACACTCTGTGTGAAAACCGTCAGGTATCACCATCACCTCTGTGTTTTTGAGATAAAGCAAAATACAACTACTCATCTTAAAAATTCTGCTTTGATTCCCACCCTAGAAGTAGCCTTTCGATGATCTTATCTCCAAAAAGCGTTCTATCCATTAGCATCTATAATTATTTAGGGACTTCATGTTATTTGTTTCTCCACTGTAATATAAAATATTGTATGAAGATGTGTGACTTTTCTGGCAGCACAATCTTACTACATGGATCTCGTGAAAACCACCTGGAAATTGTCGCAGTTTAGCCGTCTGACACGGTGGTGGTTTCATATTTTGATCGAAATGATTTCACTCCAGATTTTGTGCCGACTTTCTTTCACAGGAGTCCATCTGATCCAGGAATCTGTCACTTATGGTCTGACAGGCAGTCCAGTTCCTGCGTTCCTCAGGGATACGAGAGCCACAGCTTCGTGAACCAGCACGGACAGATGCGCACCGTCCTCTCCATCACCTCCTGCCAGTGCCACAAATAACCACCACCAGTTGCACAATAAGTTCTAAGTTTTGACTTCAACTGACCTACCCTAAAATATTATTGTATGATATGTAATATATGTAAAGTTGATAATTTTGTAAATAAATTTAACAATGAAACATTTGATAGCATGCTCCTGAGTTGCAAATTAGACAGATTCAGAAACATAAGTGAAAGGATAAACTTTAAAAGGTACGTTAATAACATAAAATGACTCTCTACCTTATGATAGCCATAGAAATAACAACATGTTGGAAGTCAAATATAGAAAGTGAAATTAACATGACTCGTAGTAGAATCCCTAGTAGTTTTATATATATATATATATATATATATATATATATATATATATATATATATATATATATATTGCGAGAGCTTTGGGTGAATGCTATCTGTCAAGGTTTCAGTTTACATAAGAGAAAGACCGACTTTACAAGTAGAAAAAACACGTGCGCCCAACTGCTCCGGATTTTAATGTTGACTTGTCAAGACGGTCGGTTAGATTGCAGGTTTTATGGCTTCCTTTGATGGTGCTATAAATAGGGGAAAAAATACCTTGATCTTTTAATTGTTTCAGGCGAGAAGACAAAGTTTGTTCAGTCCTGCGCTTGTGCGTAATTGCGCACAAAGATTAAAGTAACCAAATGGCAAGGAGCAGTATTTATGGCTTTTCAAACAAACACTTGAGTTGTCTTGAGAAAATAGATGACCATAAAACAGTTTAAACAATCCTTTAAGTGAAAGGTTACATTTAAATGTCATCTTTAATAATAAAAGAATTGGGTTTTTATGATATGAAAGCTGGCGATTCGAGGTGGTACCAAACAACACGTTGAACGTTAACGCTTGCTTCTAAACTCTATCTGGTAGTTATTTCAATGGTAGATCAGACTGGTTAGAGCTCCTACGGAGAAAAAGGTGAAAGTGTAAATAAACCGGATGATTATCCCGCCGTAACTGGATAAGCAGTTATGTAAATCCGGCGACGTGTAGCCAGCGTCACCCTGCTCTTAATCGGAATAATTGGTTTTCCACCTGAAGACAGTGCGTCCATTATCTAACTTAATGGTTTCATGTGAAAGCCGTTAACCTCCCGTGGTGAATATACTTCCCAACGACATCAGCCTCAGCTCCACTCCGGCCATATTCTTTACATACCTGTACTATAAAATGATCCAACGGAGAAAACGCGCTTTTGCTCGGTGCGTAATTATGCAGCATTTTGAAAGGCTGGATTGAGTTTATTTGGACATGTATCGCCAGACGCGGAGAGAAAGGGCTTGAATAAAATCTCCACTCGGCTTCACACCTTGTTAACGCTGCCATTAGTCTCCCTTTACATTCGCTGATTGGTGATTTACATTTGCGACCAAATAGCATCTTTACTGCTGTTTACCGAGGCTTTGAAAGACGCTGAAGGCTGAACGGCAGCATTTGATATAAAAAGTCAGGCTTCCAGGACCCGGCAGTCACTCCGACTTCGCGGGGTTGGTCAGTCGTGCGGATCGAGGACACGGATGCCCCAGGGATTTCCCCAAACTTCAGAGATGTTGATGTTCTTGATCAGCCTTGCCGCGTTGGTGTGCGCCAGCGGCGCACGACCTTCCCTCAGCACGCTGGAAAATGACTTCACCGTCGACAGCGAGCCCGAGGAAGTCCGCTCGGCTGCCATCAAGAAACTTTTGGAGGTTTTTGGAATGGAGGATCCCCCTACTATCCACGGACACAAGCAACCTCCTCAGTATATGCTTGATTTGTACAACACAGTTGCGGATGTGGACGGCGTAACCAAAGACCCGTATCTTCTGGAGGGGAATACTGTGCGCAGCTTCTTTGACAAATGTAAGCTCGGATCTGATGCGTACACACACATTAATGCAAATGTCGCCTTTTTCTGGTCTTTAATGATGTAATGTTCCATTCCAGTGCACAGTGAACAGGTGGAGTACAGATTCAACTTGTCCACGGTTGCAAGTACAGAGAAGATTCTCACTGCAGAGCTCCATCTCTTCAAGCTGCGGCCTCAGGCAACTCTGGCATTCCACAGACACCATTTCTGCCAGGCATGTGCTCTTACCTGTGGACCATTCCACCAAACACATCTGTTTTCAGTTTGATTGTAACCCTACCTCTGTTATTTGGTTTCAGGTCAGCGTTTATCAGATAATGGACACCAGCAGAGGCAACGGCACACAAGACAAGAAATTGCTCTCCTCTCGACTCATTCCCATCCACTCTGCCGGCTGGGAAGTGTTCACCGTCACACAAGCAGTGAGTGACCATTTCTGAACAAGGTGCAACGCACACATCAGCCTGTCTGTGTCTAACGCGGTGCGTCTGTTGCGCAAAGGTCCGTTCTTGGATGTCAGATGAAGGCAGCAACCTGGGGCTCCACGTCGTGGTGCGGACCCTGGGGGGAAACCAGATGGACAAGAAGCTGGTCCGGTTCGCTTCCGGGCGCAACCATCACCAGAGCAAACAGCCCATGTTGGTCCTCTTCACCGATGATGGCCGTCAGTCTGCAACTCTTGGAAGCATGGGTGAGGCTCCTGCTAGAACCAGTGACGGCCATCAGTCCGTCACTATTGCAAGCTCAGGGATTTGTGACGTATGAAGCAATTTTTGATAGAAACCATCTTCCTTCACCAGATCCACACGACGCCGCAGACACTTCCAGCCTGCCTCAGGCCCCCATGTTGGCTCCATCTTCTCGCAGTGCCCGCTCTGTGGACCACAGCGAGGAAGAGGGCGTGTCCATGTCCTGCCAGCGCCTCCCCCTCTACGTGGACTTTGAGGAGATCGGCTGGTCGGGCTGGATCGTGTCCCCTCGAGGGTACAACGCTTACCACTGCAAGGGCTCCTGCCACTTCCCTCTGGGCCAGAACATGAGGCCGACCAACCACGCCACCGTCCAGTCCATCATTCACGCCCTGAAGCTGATCAAAGGCATCGAGACGCCATGCTGTGTGCCAGACAAGCTCTTCTCCATCAACTTGCTCTACTTTGACGACGACGAGAATGTGGTGCTGAAACAGTACAAAGACATGGTGGCTGGAAGCTGCGGCTGCCACTGACATCCGCGATGGTGACGGGATGCACTCATGGTTGATGCGTGAGCCCTACATGTGGCATTGTATCATATGTAAATATGCATAAATTATAATATATGGCAGCAGTGGAAGTGTTATACCGTGGGGGGGTGATGTAAATGTATATATACGTTCTATGTTTTTGATTGTGAATTTCTACACAGAGTAAATCATGTGAACAAATAAAAATGTTTGTGGTTTATGAATTGATTTATCAAGACTGAGCAAAACTCCAGCTGCATTCCACAGAGTTTTATGATAGAAAAGTATTCAAAACCTTTACACCAAACCCACGAGGATAAAACTCATCCTTCACTTTTATTATCACTTGAATTCATGCGGAATTTGGGGAACTTGCTCTCCTTAGAACCTATAACACAGACAGAATAAGAACCTTAGGGTAATGCACTCTAGATTAGTGTACAGTTACTATAGTCACTCCTGGGTGCACTGGTCCTGCTGCTCAGTTAGAAGCTGATGATTTCTTTGAACGGAGCATTCTTCTGTAGGGCAGGACGTCTGAATGTCATTTCTGCACAGGTGCTGCACCACACCCACACCGACGCTGTCGGCCAGCACGTTGACGACGGTCCTGATGCGATCCCTACCCGCAAGCACGAAGCAGATTCTGAGGTCAGGAAGTTCTCCTCAGCCACAGACGTATACCGAGGACAGAAAAAAAGCTGCTCATACATTATCCAGTCAACTGCAAGGATGAGAGAAACGCTTTCAAGGGGGAGCCCGACGGCGGTCAGCACCACGGTCATGGTCACCAGGCCGCCCTGCGGGATGCCTGCACCGCCAACGGCTGCCACTGTGGCAGTCAGACTGGAAATACATAGTTTTAAACCTCTTAATGACGTTGTAAGTGCTTGAACTCTGCAAAGAAGGTTTTGTTTTCAAAGATTTAAACGAAGTCATGGCATTACGTTCAAATCCACCTCACAGCAGACGAGTCAGGCTGCCAGGGCAGCGACATGCCGAGATGCACAGATGTTTGCATTCTCCTTGTAAACCCACCTGACGAGGAAGAACTGAGCCACGGTAAGATCTATGCCATGAACTTGGGCGATGAAAATGGCAGCTACTGCCTCATAGAGCGCCGTTCCGTCCAGGGTCAGCGCGGTCGCCATGGGGATCATTACACGCGTCAGCTGTTTGTCCATGTTGAGATTATTCTCCAAGCAGTGGATTGTGATGGGCAGAGTCATAATACTGGGAGAAAGAAACACTGTTTACATAAAGTAATAAAGATAAATCTCCAATAAATGCATCTTTATTCATCTTTTATCGTCTTTCTTCAGTGAATTTGATACAGTCATGGTGAAGTTTGGACAGTATAAAGGACAGGAATCACATATGCCGCCATTGTAGGCTCACCTGGAGGATGTCCCAAACGCGGTGGTGAGCGCCTGGAGTAGACCAGCCACAAACCTGAAGGGATTCTTCTGTGTGACGATGACATAAATGATGGGCAATGTGAGGAGACTGTGGATTAGCAGGCCGGTGATCACTGTGATTAAGAACATGCCAATCTGGCGGCCTAACATGCTAATATTGTTCAACTTCAGAATCTCTCCTCCAACCAGGAAGATGATTCCCACCGGAGAATACCTGCAGCCGATTGAGAACGGATCAATGAAACACGTGCACCACACACGCACACGCCCATACTCAACCATAATTGCCAGTTTTTGTCATTCTTACCAAAGGGCAATATTGATGAGCCGTACAGTGGCTTTATGGAGGCAGTCAAAAAAGTCCAGCATAGGTTTCGCCTCATTTTCCATACCGCCCAGGATAAGGCCAAAGGCTATGCAGATGAGTATTATCCCCAAAAGGTTGATACCGTCCACACTGTGGGATGTTGGAATCTGTTCGTCTGTGGAGATCCCAGTCGTATTCTGATTACACAGCATGCTAATACACATATATTTGCAATAATAGCATTTATTATGATGCATTCGTGAGACGAGACTTACCCAGTGCAGTCTGTTGAGTCTGATTGACTGATTGATTATTGTTGTTGGTAGAATACACAGTTTTATACTGAAATTTTAAAGAAGAAACAGAGCAAACCTTCATCTTCACTTCATAAGGAGGACAAAAACAGAAGCCATAATAGCAATTGTAGATTTTACCTGACTGAAACAAGCCACCACTATATTTGCAGGAAAGATGTTTCTGTGTAACAAAACAAAGTGTACAAATTTGTTTCTTGCGAGTGTTGATATCAAATTAAAGCATTTTTATAGCCACCTGATCAAATCGAGGAAGGTATCAACAGTCGGCAGGGCCTCATTTTCGCCGTAGGAGGGCGCTGTGACGCCGCTGTGTATTTTGCCCGGCTTGATCAGTTTAACCACAACAATACCAGTAAAAACAGCCAGAATGGAGGTGAAAGCGTAATAACAAAGACAACAGAGTCCTATTTTCCCATAAGCCTTCCGTTTTGCCAAGGAAATCGCTGAAATGTCGGAAGATGGAATAAGCATTTAGAATTTCACAATTTGCTTAATGTTTCAGACTAAATACATGATAATGGCAGGCCATTTATTACCTCCACCAAGAAATTTATGTGACAAAATAATTTGACAAGTTATGAATGGATTTTAATGACATTTTTATGAAATGTTGATAATGGGCCAACAGATGATAACATTTTTGTGACGATCTGGATTCTGAAGGGACTTTGACCTCTAACTTTTTATCTTTCATCGATCAAGGGCCTTAAGAAAACTGTTGAAATCAATTAGTTCTCTTGTTTTAGGCTGTTGGATGCAGCTGCAGAGAGCTGGTAAAAGAGCAAACATCACACCTGAGTCTAACCTGTAATGACACTGGAGGCGATGAGAGGAAGCACCAAACACTGCAAAATCTGCATCAGCAATTCTCCCGGGAACATGAAGTATTTTATTTCTCTGGCTGTCATGTTGTAGGGGCGCAACGCGAAGCCCAGGCCAGCACCTGCAGGAGAGCATAAACAATTAGGAGATTAGGAGAATGATAATACAAGAAGAAGAAGAAGAAGTAATTTTGAGTAACTGAAAAAAATGTCAGATACAGTGAATATAGTAACTGGTGAGAATATTTGGGGATCTGTTGGATCAGTCAATGTTAAATATTAAATATATATAATTCTGTAATCTTTCTTGGTGTTTCCACTTAAATTAACATCAAAAAGTTCATTTAGAAATATATTTTTTCATTTGGACAATAAAATCATTTTATAGATATTTTTCTAGAATGTTTCTTGGAAACACTCACCGAGGGCAATCCCAACAACAGTGAGAAGAACAAAAGCGTGTGTCTTGAGAAAGCTCGTGATGCTGCATTTCTTCTGCGGCGATGAATCCAAAGGCTCCTGCGATCCATGACAATCCGCCACATCCTCCGAGCTCAGTTTAACGCAGGGCGACATCCTTTTCCAACTCGGTTCCACACGCAGAGATATAAACGGCAGAAGGAGGAGGAGTTGAAGGAGAGAAATACCGGGTTCTTGCAGCTCTTAGTGTGGTATTGATAATTAAAGAGACAGAAAACAGGTAGAATCCAAACAATATCACTTGTGTGATTAGCCTTGGGTTGACTGTAGTATTTGCACGTTAACATAATTAATCATGTTTGTCAGGTTTGACATAATTTTACATTTGCCTTAAGCCATTTAAGTAAATAGAGACGCAGTTTAATGTACCGTCAAAAGCTACAAATGTGTGGAAAGTAAATAAATTGAAATAATGTACAATATTCATTTGTAACGATCATTTCTCAGTGACTAAGTTTCCTCTACCAGTAAAAATTTAATTTCAGTGTTCCATGATGCCCAAAATGTGGCGGAAAAGTAGGACAGTTGTTATATAATCAGCCTCACTACTGTTTACATCTAAGAATCCTTAAGAATTGAAAATAAAACGTTAATTTTTTAATCATTGGATCAGGGAAAGAACATAACAAAAAGGTGAGGAAGCTACGCTAATAGATAAACAACAGAAAAGAAAAGAGACAAGCACTTGCAGATCACATGAATGTGTGTTGATTTTCAGCTTTCTTACATGACGTTCAACATCTTCCTGTTATTCTAGAAAGAGAAAGTTGCTATTAGATGTCAGGCTGACCTTGGTGAAAGCACTGCAAAAGGATCATTTTTGCATCATTCATTTTCCAACACGATAGAAACACTTTGGAAATCATAAGCAAATTTTCACTGTCGTTATTGTGAAATTACTTCACATAACTGTTGAAACTATTTCATTTCAGTCCATTTCTGATTGATTGTACAGCTTAACCTGGATCCAAACTAGGTATCAGATAATCAGCTAAAACAAAACTTGACTGGCATCAAAAAGTCTATTTTCCCCAACAACAAAACCTTGTTTTTCTAAAGCGTGTAACCTGAGCAGTGACCGGGGCGTTGGGCATACAGTGGCGCTAAAGGGGGTTGATACCGCTTGGCATGATACTGGACGACAGCCCTTGTCCATTGTCAGAGGGGCTGCTATTCACAATGGGGAAAACGCCATTATAACAGGGACCAAAGCGCCCTGTGGCAGCCCGAAACCTGATCCCCTGTTTGGCTCCGGCTGGCTTCTGTGCCGGTATTTCATATCTGGCATATCCAAAGATCTGAAAAAGACATGTGGCGTTGGAGCAGTTATGGACGCTGAGCCTGGCGCGTTCAGACATGGGGAATAAACAGACCATCTTTACAGCACAGCAGCTGGACGCTTATCAGGTCAGTGTCTGCCCTGGAAGCTGAACATCACAGCCATTTGTTTTTAATGGACCTGTTTGATCCCAAATCTCTGATGATGGATCAACCAAGGTTGATAATTCTCGTTAATGCTGTAGTGATTGACAAAACTACCAAGTGATCAGAATTTCTTTCCCTCTACCGTGAAAAGGATGTAATGCAGGTTCATTAACCTTCCCGCCGTGACTTTCTTGTGTTTTCAGGACTGTACATATTTCACAAGGAAAGAAATTCTCAGGTGAGCGAACACCGAGCAGGAAGTACCTCTGTACTTCTCTTTCTTGTTGTGATGTGCAGCATGTTCTGCTCCAAACGGTAGTATCGGGAGGTCTGTCCTGCGGTAGCTCTGGTGAACACTGAGCTCACATTCAAATCTTGTCAGGATTGTTCTGTACCGACCAATGAGACGTGTGGTTAATTTTCCTGTCTCTCAGTGACAAAATAATATAAAAGAGTGTGAATTATTTTTCGGTCTGGAACGTTTCCTAGACTCTTCTATCGTTATCGGGATTTGGCTCCACAGCTTGTTCCTCTTGACTACACCAACCACCCAGATGTGAAGTTACCATATGAGCTGATCGGCAGCATGCCAGAGCTGAAGGTAGGCCTACTGGACCTCACACACACACACACAACCAATCCATAATTAATAGCCAATTAATCGACAGAATTCTTTGAAAGGTTATACGTTATCTGACTCCTTTAAACTTGAAGAATGCTGGTGTGTTCCTCATGGTTCACTTGTTGGAAATCGATATTTTAGATAAAGGACACCTCTGTGTGTGTGAAAGTGTGTGGGAACATGGGAGTGTCAGGAGAAAGGGAGAGTGCTGCAAAGATACTTTCCATGCAGCGCTTACTGTTCTAAGACTTGACATTTTAATTGTCCTTATATCATTATAAAAAAACATGTCTCTGTTTGATTTCTGTCAACAGATTTAAAAAAATGACACACTGTGACCAATGACCAATTTAAATTATATTGAGTATGAAGAATAAATGGTTCTGATTCATCGTCTGCAAAGTAACTAAACTTAAATTAAAGGGATAAATATCCAACATTTGCATCTAAAACCACATCAAAACCTGACTGTGGGCGGAACACTTGAGTAAGGGCAAACTTCTGTTATGTTCCGCTGTGCAGGACAATCCATTTCGCCAAAGGATCGCCGAGGTTTTCTCCGAGGACGGACAGGGGAACATGACGCTGGACGACTTCCTGGACATGTTCTCAGTCCTGAGCGAGATGGCACCGCGTGACCTCAAAGCCTACTACGCTTTTAAGATATACGGTGAAATATTTGAAGGAAGGAACTTCATTTCGGTTTCATTTATCATGCGCATTTTGGAAGGTGGGGGCAGGGAAAAGACCAATTACGTGTTAAGATAATGTGTAACATTGAAAAATTTCTTTTAAAGTTAAAACACACACACACATACCGAATGTCAGCATGTGGTCTCGGGGTCATGAGCAGTACACCCAGGTCAACATGCCCCCATAGTGTGTTATACGGTCCGTGGGTCCGTGGCCATAAGCATGACGGGTGGTGCATAGGATGTTATCAATGTTTAAATAGTCTGTTATGGGAGCAAAGAGCTTGTCAAAGCCCAGTTTGTGTTCCGGCCCAGGGTCGCCTCTAATTAACAGACACTGACAGATGAAGAGGTTACATACACATGACTGTGGTCACGGGTCAGGGAGGCCCTGACCGGGTGTCGGGTGTCATTCAGACCAACAGGGGAGCGAGAATGGTGGTACAGCATGAAAGCTAAAGTTGTGTTTCGATGAGAGACTAAAGAGGATGCATATGTATAAGTTGTCTAACTTCATTCTAAAGCAAACCAAAGGAAACTAGCCAACAGTGGTATGTTAAGATTCCCTTTTTATGATGTTTCTTTTTACACTCTGCAAGATTTCAACAATGATGACTTCATCTGCAAGTCTGACTTAGAGAAGACGCTGAATAAACTCACCCGTAACGAGCTGACGGAGGAAGAGGTGAGAATGGTGTGCGAGAAGGTGATCGACGAAGCCGACCTGGACAACGACGGGCGTCTGTCGCTGGAGGACTTCCAGCACATGATTGTTCGAGCTCCAGAATTCCTCAGGTGGGTCAGCAATGGAAACAAAGAAACAAGATATTATTTGTGACTTGGTAATTGCAATTATCCCAGTTTTAACATACTTATCATGTCTGTTTGCAGCACTTTCCACATAAGGATATAAAAAAAAAGCAGTGGGAACAGTCATAAAAACTGATCAACAGAATTGTGAAGGATCTCAACAGGTCAACCGAATGTTCATCGCTTTGTTTTAATGTTTTGCATCATCGCATTTTTAAATCTATTTTACATACTTGCAGGAATCGGTTCATCTAGTCTGTCAGTAAAGACAACACTGGGCTTTCAGGCTTTAGCTTTTATTAAATCAAAGGTACACTTATCTACAGTCCGTAGATATATTTCCATAAGGGTTTAGAAAGTACAGTACAATTAGATTTTAATGTGATAAATTTTCACCTCTTGTGCGTGCACGCCTCAGTTTGCAAGATGAAAACTTGGCTGGTGCACATGCACAGTGACACGTGACATGGCGTTTGAGGATATGCATTTTCAAATAAAGTCAAAAGGAAACATCGGCCAAGATGATGCCTTTGAAAGTCATTTCTGGTTATGACTTAAAGCTGAATTATTCCACAGATGATTTGTTATGTCTCCACATTTCTTGGTTCAGACTGAAGCTGCCATGAGGTTTCAGTCGCACCGTCCCTTCTACAGTCGGACAGTTTCCTATCGATGGCTCAGTAAACACTAGAGGCAAAACACCCTTACATTCAGCTGTACAGGTTTACAAGGATGTCGCAAAGTTACATCAAACACATCTGCACACAGGTCCAAGGTTCACAATGCAAAGCTAACCTAACAGTCTCAGTGGTTAAGACAATATCCCATCCGAATGATTTATTTTTGAAAGAAAAAAAGGGGTGCAGGCGGCAAAAGCCATCACTATTGTGCATATGAAATTTTTAGACTAGTAATAAATGTAAGTAGGAAATATTAGTGACAGTGGAAACAGAGATGAGTCATCTCTCAAGTTTAGTTTGCTAGCTTGAGGTTTTGAAAAAAAAAAAAAAAAACTCAAATTCAATTGGCCCACGCAGTATACTGTATGTGGCGCCCCCTAGCGGTCACACTAAACGAGAACCTAAAAAAAAAAAACACTGCGAGTGCGAGTGACGCAGCAGTTGAGTAATACACCAAGAAAAGTGAACTTTTAAACAAAAACTTAGCAGGGAGGTAGCCGGAAGTCTACAGATCGTTTTTTGTTCTTTCAAGAAATAAATGTAAAAAAAATATATATATATATATATGTTGGAGCATAGATTGTACAGTGAAGAATTCAGGCGTGGGGATACGGAGGAGATCAAGAGTAAAATTTGGGGATTATGTGCATTCAGCTCTAGGTTATTGCAAAACTAACACTTGGCACACACTACACACAAGACAGGAGTGGCTGATAAAGTGCAAGGAGAGCTGTGGGACCGACAGTATGAAACCTCAGCTATGATCACACTTCCTGTTTGACTAACCAGAGACGTCATTTAGCTTCACTGTGAAAACAGACGTTGCAAAACCTTCATATTATACTTAAAGGCAACTCTTATTTTATTTCTGGACAGTTTTTCATTTTTAGTTTTAGACTTGAATGAAAAAAATAATAATAAAACTTTGAAATAATGTCATATAGTGCACCACCAAACAACACCCAAGCTGAACCACACCAACCTCTCAAAACACAATTTCACGTAAAGGAAAGCCGAGAACGCATCGTGCACTGATCGGTGCAACCTAAACCAACTCAACAGCACCATTGGAAAGTAAAACTTTTAAATCAAATGCATTTCAGTACTTCAATTTCACCTAAAATGAAAGCATTTGCTCTTCTCTTTCACTTGAGCCGTTCAGTCTCTGGCTGATATTTTAAACATTTAAAGATCACTAGTAAAAATAGATCTAAATATTACATTTGTAATCCTAAAACATTTTACGTTTTCATCCTCAGTATCCATGTGTAAAATATAAGTGCGTAGTACAAAGAGTAACATTGGAAGAGCATGTTTTTGTATGAAAAGGAACATCTGGACGATGCTCCTGCTTTAGTCTTTGACCTGTTAAGTACTGTGCATGAAAACAGACCTCTGGAAAGTGGAAGAGATCCATCATTGGAAGCTTTCAGAAGAGAAAGAGGGGAAAAAAAACCCTCCCCTTACTGGGAAGATAATGGTTTTTGTGGACTGGGTGGGTGGGGGTAACTCTCCCAAAGACCTTGGTATTTCACTCATACGTGGTTTTTCAGGGAACAAGAGTACAGGAATGAAGTCTCAGCCCCCTCTGAATGAATGCACTGTGATTTAAATAATCTCTAGCACATGGAAATGAGGTCTGTCTCTATGGCAGGTCACAAAGATTTTATTGCTGCAAAATCCCTGGCCCAGACTGAAGGAATGTGAACATTTGTGTGAGCGCCACTTATTTTTCTATGTATTTGCCCATAATTAACCAATTCTAAACACAGCCTAAGAAACTGGCGCCTGTTTGCAGGACACGTGTGTGGGACCCAGTAACAAAAATGAGGGTCACAACAATCGTGCATCAGTTGTCTTGACCACTACAAAAAGGAAACGTAATTTGGGAAGTTTAAGGGCTGGTTGTTGCAAAAATACCACCTACGTGGATTCTTCTGAGAGATGGAGCAGATCAAAAAGTCAATGATCACCTTCTATTGGAAGTTAGAATTCTAGGAACGAAATGATAGGACTTCTGCTATTGCTCAGAACATAAACCCTGACGATCACAGAGGAATGAACTAAATATTGACCACTTGAATGATCTTACATTGAATGTAACCAATGTAAGGCAACGAGAACATTCACACACGCTGCTGCAGAAATGAAGTAAGGCGTGGTCCCAGATGAAATACCAAGGTTTTTAAGGGGGGTGGGGGGGACACAGTCCATTTACGTCCAGCCGACTGGCAGCCAGTGAAAAAGGCCTCAGTCCTCAGAGCAGGGTACAGCGGAAAAAACTGGTCTTTTTCTGAGGTTCCGATATCTTGACTCCATGACTGCCTCCCTGCGGTGCGTTGCCCTCCTGCAAATGCCACAGAAATGATTCGCTGCTATGACACTGACTAGTTCGTATTCATGCTCTCTTGGATGCAATATTGTCTCATCTATCTCTAATCATACGGTTACAGTATATATCATTTTTCCATACCAATTTTGTGTCCATCTTTGATTTAATGTCTCTTGCAAGAGTCAGAAATGCCTGCGAACCAAGAGGAAATATAAGCAAAATTAATTCAGTATGGTAAATTAATCATTCAAAGTTCATCAGAGTTGCATACATTTTCCACATTGATGTTGGCCTTTGCGCTGGTCTCCATGAACTTTATCCCATAGTCTAAAGCAAGCTGAAAGTGGAACAAATTCACAAATTAATATATTTTTAAGGGTTTCCATTTCAAAGCTGAACAATTAAGTATCATTAGTATCACCAAAAGCATCATCAAAATTTGACATCTGCTTGAAAGTTCATGTCCAGCCGATTTTACAACAGAAACTCAAGATGCAGGGGAATTTAAAGAGTACTCCCCTGCAAAGAATAACAATGAAAATTTCTCACCTTTTCTCCTCTATCTTTGGACACCTGACGCTTATCATTGATATCACACTTGTTGCCAAGCACCATCTTCTCAACATCTGCTGAGGCATGCTGCACCAAGAAGAGAAAATATATTTAAAAACTACTTCCTACAAGGCAAAGTATACTGCTCAAAAAAATAAAGGGAACACCTGCTCAAAAAAATAAAGGAAACACTTAAACAATACAATGTAACTCCAAGGCGTTGTAGCGAGGTCATACAGGCACGTGGAGGCCACACACACACACACACACACACTACTGAGCCTCATTTTGACTTGTTTTAAGGACATTACATCAAAGTTGGATCGACCAAGTCATTCAGATCTAGGATGTGTTATTTTAGTGTTCCCTTTATTTTTTGAGCAGTGTATATAAAACTTGAATGTAGTTGAATACCTCCTCAATGTTCCTTATCCAATTCTTGATATTATCAAAGGATTTCTCATTTGTAATGTCATACACGAGCATGATACCCTATAAAAAATAAAATGCATAGCCAACGTTATGAGAAAGCAAGAACTACATTCCCCAGCACCTTTATACTACAAATGTCTTGCTTTGCTGTACCATTGCTCCTCTGTAGTAGGCTGTTGTGATTGTCCGGAAGCGTTCTTGACCAGCTGTATCCCTAAAAAGAAAAACAACATGAAATTTTGATATGGCCTCATAAAGCTGGTTGTCAAGTAAATATCTGTAGGTGTGGCATTTAATAAATGCCACTGATTGTATTCAGGAGATGCTGACATTATATATGACCTTTTCTTTAGTGTGTACCATAAATGTACTAATTTTTCCACATGATGGGTTTTTACAACTATTGTGTAACTTACCATATTTGTAACTTTATCTTCTTGCCATCAAGCTCTATTGTCCTTATCTTGAAATCAATGCCTAAAAAAGGAATATTTTGATTGTTAGACTGTGAGCTGAATACACATATTTACAAACATACCGCTATGTGACAAATGAAACCATATAATTATACATATATCTTAATATATTTGCCAGACAGATCGATCAATCGATCGATCGATCTGTATAGTGCAGTACATACTAAGCGTTCCGGTGTTTTACCAGAATATAGACGGAGCCCATTAGCTAATATCTAACGTCAGTTAGCAGGGAAGCTACCCGGCACGACTTCAAAATAAAGCATGAACACTTATATGCCTACATTGCCCGGCACAAAACATGTGGTCTTACATTTGCTTCCTTTAACATTTTACTGAGGTGTTAGAGCTATATGCATAAAATGTAAACAAAAAACAGCGTTGATAAAGGACAAACTAAAACTAGTTCTAGACGTCAACATAGCTGCCAGCTTTCAAGGAAATAGCCTGAACCATCGAAGAGACAAGACAGAAGGACATTAACAAGCGTTTTGGTCCTACAAAGCCTTACCTATGGTTGAGATAAAGGTTGAGTTAAAGGCGTCCTCTGAAAACCTGAAGAGAACACAGGTCTTCCCAACACCAGAATCACCAATTAATAGTAACTTAAACAAATAGTCGTACGTCTTCGCCATACTTGATATTATTGCGGAAATCCCGCCCGACGAACCAGTGATCTAAATTCGTAGAAACGGCGCCCCCTATTGACTGGGAATGTTTAATGTTTGCCTACATTTAACTGTGACAACATTATGCTAGAAATAGCAATCATATTATAACAATTTTACCACTGAAAATGGTCAATAATCCGTTTTACAACTTTTGCATGTATGTGTATGCAAATCTGAGTACATTTTGTGCAAGTATCGAGCAACTGAAATTAACATGGTGTTATGTTGGACTCTTCCTCCTAAACATTAAGACAATTTTAAAAGGTCTCCCTCATGTACCTGCTCAGTGTTGTTTTGTACACATACAGAGAAGAATTCAACTATGGATTTCACATACAACATTCCAGCCAGAAATATCACGAATGCTTGTTTTAAATCTTTGATCTGTTCTCCCTCACTCGATCGGATAGAACAGTAAATAGTGTGAGAAGATTTATATGGTTGTGTTTTGGTTTCTCTGTTTCATCTTTGCCTTGTTTTTGTGTATATTTCATTGCATTTATTCTCAACATTAAAGATAAGATCCATGTTATGGGGAAATACATTTCTTGAATGCCTAATGAGTATTACTACCACTACTACTACTACTACTACTACTACTACTACTTCTGCTATGACTACTACTACTACTACTATGTTAGTCACATTTTTCTATTTTTAAATGTGTATGTGGTATTTTAACAATATTTTTGTGTTATATAGGGCAATATTGTTGATAGTAGGCTATAATACGGTAGTGCTTTACACTATATGTGAAAGTCATTTTTTAATTTTGAGTTATTTAACTGAAAGACAACAGATTTACAACCACTTTTCTTAATGTGAAATCAAGTCAATTAAAGTGAACTTTTCCTCTCTCCTTCATGTTTAAGTTATTGTCCTTTAATTCTGCTGGCGAGTGTTTGTGTTTGTGATTATAGTGCATCGTTAGGTAAATACAAACAAGACAGACAACACCTCTGTGTTTGCACAGCAAACAGTCTTTTCAGCTGCACAAATGAAACACATTAAATTTTAAACAAATGATTCTATATTTTCTAAACTATACTGGGAATACCTTAAAAAATAAATTGATCCTCTACTTGTCAGAAGCCTGAAGAATCAAGAGCAAGGACTTTAATATGATTCAGAAGCATCATCAAATTTCTTCTACATGCTGGCTGCAGGTAAAAGTGGACACGAAAATCAAAGTTACAAGAGGAATTTCAAACAGTTGTTTTAATTGTCAAAATCAAAAAGGTAATTTTCTTAGTGTGTCGTCATGGGCTGGCACCACCTTATCTTAATTAGTGCTCAAGAAAATGGTTTTGTGCTCAGTTTTTCTCATGTGCTGGTTTCTCCTTTTGTCTCCTCAACTCCTCTTGTGTATTTATGACACCTTTTGTTTGACACAACATCGTCTGCATTCAGACAACATACTCACCTTTTGGGAACCGCTGCTATATGTTAAATTATATCTTTAAAGGAAATACATATTTGTGATAACATTTGTGACCATCGATAACGTTTTGATAGCTTTTGATAGATTATGTTGTATAAACTGAGTAGCGCGTTAAGACAGCGTGTTAAAAATCTCACATAAAAACAAGCTCAACAGTCTCAACATCAGTTTTATTTATGTCATACGTCTCATCTTCTAGCACCGAAACTGAGCATCATAAGAACCCAAAAACATTTTTAATTAAAAGAATATAGGAACTATAAATATAAAAAGGCTACAGTTGTTTTGATAGCCAGGTATAGGAATGAAATTGAGAGAATATGGATGGAATGTAGAAAATATCTTTTTTAAAAAACATTTTTCTTGTTGACTGCTTTTGGCATTTTACAAGTTATTGAGCTCATGCATTGTTTGGTCCAGGGCCTGGTGCAATTCTACATTTTTCTGCGTTGCAGCTGCGAGTTCATCTGCAAGAAAGAGTAGCAGCAGAATTAAAGGCAGCGGTGCAAACGAGTTTTCAAAATATGTCAACCTTTTTTTAATGGTTAAAAACAGAAATGCCAACAAGAAGAAAAAAAGAAGGAAGACAAGGTAGAAGAGGCCAATAGCTTTATTGTGCATTTAGGACAGATAAGAGAGGAGAGAAGAAACAAAGTGCTTCAGAGCAGATGAGCCACAGCAAAAGAGGAGATTCTGGGGTCTGAATGCAGCTTTACAAGCTGGTCAGATCATTGAGGGCATGATCCAGCTCCTCGCTGATAGCCTTGTATTTCAGCTTCTGATTGTACAGTTCATCTGCACGTCGGTGAGCAGAGAGAGAGAGAGCGAGAGCAGGGGGGGGAAACGCAGAGATGTGCAGATCAGGAGAGAAAAGAAAGGACACAGACTGAGGATTCAGAACTGAAAAGACTGGTTTAAGGCAGCACAAATTTAAAAAGACTTATAACAACTGTACCTTCCAAGTCATCTATGGTCTTCTCCAGCTTCGCCACGGTCCTCTCAGCAAACTCGGCGCGGTTTTCCGCCTGTAAAGAGACGGTAAACGGTCATCATCCAATCACAGGGGCCGTACTTGGCTTCCGCTGCCATGAACATACCTCTTTCAGTCTGTCATTCAAGATCTTAATCTCCTCTTCATACTTGTCTTCTTTATCAGAGTACTAGAGAGACAAAGCAACATGATTTCGCCACAGCAACGTTAATGTCAGTGTTTTTTTCCAAGAAAAATGAATGATTTACTTTTTACGTTTAATGATACATATCAACGTTGTAAATGCTATTTTCATACTGGAAAACACCTCAAATAAACTCTACCTTTTCAGACTGAGCCTCCAGTGATTTGAGATTGTTGGTAACATTCTTCAACTCTTCTTCCAAGTCCCCACACTTCCTGTAAGCAAGAACAAGAACTCATGCGTATTTCACCCTGGAATGTTTCATTCTTTCTCTTTCCTGATGTAGTCATGCTTACAGCTCTGAGACCTCTGCCCTCTCTTCTGCTCTCTCCAGTTCACCCTCAAGGACGAGCAGTTTACGGGTAACCTGTCATAAAGAAAGAAAAAAAAAAAAAGGAACGTCAAAGCTGAGAAAAGGCAGAAATGCTGAAAATGCATATTGAGACCGAAGGACGGTTGGTCACCTCATCGCATTTGCGGTCTGCCTCCTCAGCAATGTTCTTTGCTTCTTTGAGCTGCAATTCCTGAATCTCCATCTTCTCCTCATCTTTCATGGCTCGGTTCTCGATCACCTTCATGCCTCTGAGGAGCAGCAACACAGGCACAACTGAACAAGGCTGCTGCAGTTGGTTTCCCTTAAACATCTACATTTCCTCATTGGTTGAAAAATGGAAATTCTAGTAAATTATTCAACCTAATTCCAACCTGATACGTTTTTTTTTTTTTTTTTTTTAACTAACTATATGATCTCTTGTTCATCAGCCACGTGCCCATGACTGTTGGTGCTGGCCTATTATCTGAGCCCATTCTCACCTTTCGCTCTCATCCGCATTCTTCTCAGCCTCCTCCAGTTTCTGCAGAGCAATAGCCAGTCTCTCCTGAGCGCGGTCCAACTCCTCCTCTACCAGCTGGATCCTGCGGTTCAGAGACGCCACTTCGGCCTCCGCCTAGTTCAACAGGGGAAGGAAAAGTGAGAGGGAGAACAAGAGAGAGAGAGAGAGAGAGCAAAGGTCACGGGTGAATGCAGAAGACCTCTGCTGCCTCAGGAGGAAGACTACTGCTCAGTATGACCTAGATTGAAGACGGAGAACCAGCTAAATAAAGTGACTAAAAACAATAAAATCATTAAATTATTCAATAAACACGTCAGTTTATAGGTATGATGATTTTTTTTTAAAGCTATGCTGCATGTAATCAAGTTCACACCTAATCACTGCGATGAGATATGGACTTTGAAGCTTGAACATTAACTAAAAGTTCTGATGTAGAACAACAGATTTAACTCCGATGTGTCCGACGTTTGCTAAACTCGTGTTTGTTTGAGGCCCTGACGGTGAATCTCTCCTGTTTCCTGCTAGTCTGATATCAGTTAACCAGCCCACTCTTCTCCTCTGTGTCAGGACAAAGAGTTCAAATTACACAAATGTGTATGTGCGCGTGTGTGTATGTGTGTGTGTGAGTGAGTGAATGAGTTGGGGAGCGGGGGGCGATGCCATGAACACAATTTGTCGTTCGTATTTTATTTTGCAGGGGAGGAACCTATAACCAGAACAATAAAAATGACAGTAAAGTTTAGTTAGTTTGGTTATATTTAAACAATCAAGTAGGAAGCAGGCACAGTGATGTCATGCATATTTTAAATGTAATCATTGTGAAGGACGCCATGGGTTTATCATTTATTCATATTTTCTAAAATTTTATTGTGAGGCATCAATTAATCCATAAAGCATAATGTCTTAGTATTCATTCATTCATTCATTCATTCGTTAAAAAATGATAATAAAATCTATGTAGGTGAATGCAGAATTTAGGAGTGTAAGAAGTCCTTACACAATCCTGGAATAGCGGCCTAGTTTTTACCGCTAGGGGCGGGTTTGGCTTAAATAACAAAGCCGAACTAAAGTCAACTAAGGAGTGTCCCTAACACCCGGAGTTCCCGACAAACTTCAGACCGACCGTAAAGACGCACAAAAAAGAGAGTTTCGCAACTGACTTCGTAGGGGAAGAGTAACGGTAGCACAGCAACAATTTCTTAAAAATAACTGACAGCAGATGCTGATTTTGCTTTTGTTCTTCAAAGAAATGAAAGCGTGAATAGTGCGACTTGTCTCACTTTTTCGCGCTGTTCCAGCTCGGTGTCCAGCTCCCTTTGTATCGCCAGCTCTCGCTCCTCTGCATCATCAAGTTGCTGCTGCAGAGTTTGGATTTTCTTCTTCACCATCTCCATGATCGCGACCCGATGGTTTTTCTCCCGAGCGGAAAAAAAAAAAAAAAGTCTGGCAGAGATGTTTGTGGTTTGCGCTAGGGTTGGGGAAAAAGTTGGAGAAGCGGCGATTCTTCGGGCAGGAAGTGAGAGACTGGCCGGTGCTGGGATGTGGGGGAAAGGACTGGGAGTTTTCAGGAAATTTATGGTGAGATCCTCCAATCCTGTGAGGAAATGTGGGCTAAGATGACATCATAGGGGTTGGAGGGGAAGGCAGGGCTGTTTTCAGCCACGCCACAAAGTGCATGCACGTCGGAATTTTTTTATTATGGACTTATAAGGCAACGACATTGTGTTGCTGCTTAGGCTGCATTTTCGGCCTGATTACAGCAAGAATGAAAGCGAAAAGCGGCGCAATTAGCCTAGTTTTTGTTTAAGTCTACATTTCTGTTATTTGTATTTAACAGCTTATGACCCTCGTCTTACTTATATATCTAATGTTATATACAAACACGTATAAGTATATATTTCTGCTTATGTGAAAATGTATGAATAAGATAAGAATAAGATAATTAAAGCCCGGTCCTGTAAGTAAAATTCCATGGAGTCCTGTGTACCAGAGATTCGTACCATGCACCAAACTGAGTTAAACTTTGGAACCGTAGTTAGGGTGTAGTTACGGTTGGAAAGCAAAGGAGTGCAGTACAGAAAGGTAGAAAAACACGTTTGTGTGGACCTGAGGCATTTCATTCACAGGTGAGGGCAATTTGAGGAAAGAGAGCACATTTTGGCTGGTTGTCACAATGGCTTTTTCAGGGTTTAGACTTGGTTTTGTGTGTGTGTGTGTGTGTGTGTGTGAGAGACTTGCGTAAGCTGTAAACCAAAGGTCCAATGATCTACATGCAGCACTGGGAGAAGGGATTGTCACTGTGGCCTGACAAGCATCTGGAGCAAGTTGATTGGTTGCGCTCCTGACTTCAGGTCCATTCCTTTAGCGCCACCGTCCACCTCTAAGATCTCCTGACCCCCCCCACCACCACCACCACCACCGCCACCGCCTCTGTTTCATGCACAGCTGACTTTGCATTCATTCAGTCTTTGTGTTGCAGTTTCATTTTGTGTGAAACTTCTGTGGCAATGTAGCAACTTATGTAAAACAGATATCATGTTTAATGTGACCTTTAACCCTTCAGAGTCCGATGTGGCCTGCTTAGACCACAGTGCTGGCCTATGGCTGCGAAGACAACCAGGAAAAGATCACATTATAAGGCTTTTCTGTATATTATCTATCCTCTATATTGAGTCTATGTGATATTTTTTTTTGAAGCATTAGAAAAAGATCAAAATAAACCAAAATATCAGCGGGAAGAAATAAAGAAAGGAGGCTGGAGCACATGCTCCGCAGAGACCTTTCACCATTCACGTGCACTGTAAGGTCAGATGGAGGGGAGTGTTATACCTCCGCCCGGAACATTGATTTGATTGGGTAGTGCATTTGGGGGGGGTTTTCTGTGTGCCTAAGCCACATTCCTGGGATTCTTGGACGGCTGCAGGCAGCGTTTTGTCTGTGCTTTGAGCAAAGCTCCCTTAAAGATCACACTAAGATGCCAAAAACTCGCTGACTCTCCCTGTTTATGACAAACACTTTAGGATTTACGGCATGATGTTCCGCAGTAGCCTTAAGGGTAAATTCAGAGCATATAATCTCTGGCATACATGTGAATTATATTCTGCAGATGAGAGGTTTTTAAAGGATTGTTTTAGTTGAACTTAATTCAACTTAATTCATTTCTCTTTGACTGATTTTCACCCAAGGAGTCCTTTTATCTGAGTTTCCACCAAATGCTATAAGTCTGAAGGCGTGGTGTTCCTCCGCTGCGTGGATAATTGCTTTCAGATGGCCTCTGATCAACTTACATCTCCGGCCGTCTTCTCCGACGTCTCGAGTTTATCCTGGGCTTCCTTCAGGGCCTCTGAGTACTTGTCGACCTCATCTTCTGTGACCTTCAGTTTTTTCTGCAGAGCGAGCAGCTCATCCTCAATCTGGAAGAAACCCAATATCACAGGAATCAGGAGGGTTCCAAAAAAGGTTAATATTTATTATTTAGCCATTTACGTTTCTCTATTCATATAAGATAGGGAAACAAAAGGAGGTGAAGTCATGGAAAAAATCGATCTGTTTCTCCCTCTGGCTCTAAAAAACTTTACTTTGGCTACCACTGTGCTAAATAAGAGTTAACATCAGAGACTAAACATAGACAGCATCTGGATCGCCCCCTGCTGATCACCAGCTGAACCTCCCCTATTCCAAATCATGTGTTTTAAACTCTATTTTCAGTGAGCAGCAGGGGTCATTTTCCCAGGTCCCAGAAATACTGAGCTACACCGTAACTCTTTTTGTCAGCCTTCCATTCCTTTCCACTTGCCTCCACGATCGCGACGTCGTGCAGCGGGGGGGGAACTTAGACACGCTGGGCTCAGCAGAGCAACAATATGCATTCTCTCTCATTCACGCTCTCTCTCTCTGTTTCTCTTCCCATTTATTCAGCACCATACAATATATATCCACAATTATTCAAATATTTTGTGCCATGATCAGTTGTGAAATGCCCTCAGCGGTGATGATGGCAGCGCCCTTGTCATCAGTTCAGATGTTAAGGATGATTTTATTGCGCTGAATGTCAACATCAGCGTTTACCACGTTCACAATTAACACTTGACAAGCCGGTCGAAGCTTAGGTGTCAGAGTTTTCTCATCTTCTACCAGACGTATTACAGTTTATTTTCAGATGAGGTGTGAAAGTCTGGGAGTAATATCAGGTGACTTCCAGGATCAGCGGACTTCATTCTCTGGAAGCTGAAACACACTCACATCTGTCACACGTCACATTTCAAAAATATATTTTACTGAACGTGACTGCTGCCAACAAGAACCGATATCAGTCTCCATGACTCTTGATGGTCCACTGGAGTTGATGTTAAATGTCACGAGCAGTAAAAAGTTCCAATGTCAAGTCTGTGGGTCATCAAGAGTCACAAAGATGAAGAACTAATGAACCTTTCTTCTTCATAAATGGGTGATTTTGCTTAATTGGCCCTGGAGTTAATTAGTTCTGAAATGTACCCATAGTTTCACGGTCTCCTTTCAGCCCAACTCGTTTTGCCAAGAATACCAAAGAAGGCATCGTGTCGCTGCCAGCCAAACAAGCTGAGCTCTGCAAAATCATCTAGAGTTTCCCACTGACCGCTCCCTAATGAGGAACACACCCCCCGTGTGTGTTGTGCTGGTGACAGCTGCCAATCTTTGCTCTCTGAGGGGCTGATTAGGACCTTAGCCAGCACAGGGCAGCATCTCAAACTTCCCGCTCTCCCAAATTCCTCTCGTACCGTTACAATGACAAAACCATCGTCCACTCTTTGATAATTGTATCAATTTAGAAACCCTCAAATATCCTGCAGGACCAATTATGGATGTGCAGATGCCGAGAGATTAACTTTAAGGCTTTCTTTAAGGAGATAGTGGAAGAGTAAGAAAAGGATTCTGGGCAAAGTACTGCAGCCAGGGCAGCAGCTGCTGCCTGGGGCTTGTTTGAACTCCACTCTTTACTCTTTAATTCTGTTTCTTAGCCCTCGTGGACATCCTCCACCCTCTGCAACCCACCAGAAGACAAGACTCAGGACATCTGCCTCAGCAGCTCTCTGTAGCTCTTTGTATTGAGAGTATGGGCATGCGGAAAAGTTAGCTCTTCACTGATTTATTTTACTTCAAATTCTGAAGTAATAATAATCTTAGATCACAACAGCAAATCAATTCTAATGACTAGATTAATCTATGTACATTCATAATAAAACAACTCGAAAAAAGAAACTGAACTTAGTTTTTATTGGAGTCAGTAGATTGAAAGCTGTTCCAAAAATATTTGATTGCTAAAATCTGTCTTTTTAAAACTCAGATATATGTAATTATGGCGATGAATTATATTATAGTCAATAGGGTTTTCATAAACTAAAGTTGATAAGTCAGTTTTGTTGTTATTATTATCACTTACTGCTGAATTAGATTTAGACGCTTAACTCGGGGCTACATATCCATCCCATCGCTTCCACCAATCCGCTCATCCTCAGCTCACCTGCTTGCATTTTTCCTCTGCTGACTTCTGGTCGCTCTCAGCCATCTCTGCCCTGTCGATGGCGTTCTCCTTGTCCAGCTTTAGCATCTGCATCTTCTTCTTGATGGCATCCATTTTCCCTTTGTTTGGATTTCAAGGGCTTTGAAGCAAATGTCTTCAGGGGGAACGCTGCAGATGCACCGGAGAAGATGCCTCGCGGGAGAGCCTCACCAGGCTGAAGAAGGGCAGGAGTGCGGGAGACTGAGTGGGTGTGATGAGGATGCACACTGTGCGCCGGCTGGGCTCCGTGTGGCTTCAACTTGACCAAAGTTTTGAAGACTTCCCTAGTCTCTTGTGACAGCCCTTCCTCACCATTCACCCTCTCCACCACTCCCCACTCTAGAACTTAGACGCCCCCCTCCAAAGTCTAAATTTCACCTAGTGAAAAAGTGGTGGAGATAATCTCCTTATTTGGATTGCAGCCTTTTTGGGAGCAGAAGATTCAATAAAAGAATGCGATATCAAACTACTTTGTGCAGTTTATCCTGAGCTACTGTAGCTTTTGGCTGCATATGTACGCGCCTGTACTCTCACTCAGGAATGTTCCAGTCGATGTTAACACCAGAGATGGTTAGAACGGACATATTTTTCATTCTACAGGCGGATTACAAAAAATAAATAAAAGAGCTGCTTGGAAAATGATCCAGCCAAAGAAAAGTTTGGGGGAAAAGCTGTCTGCATGTGATCTACACCAGGCAGCTCCGCCTTTACAGTTAAGCAAACCATAGATCTACTGCAATTAAGGTCATTTTAATCACTATTGGTCTGACAGACCTTTATTTAGATCACTTTCTTGGGGGAGGAAAAAGCAGTGTTGGATATGTGCTTAGATTATTGAGATTATTCTTCTAAATCAGAGGAAATGCAGACACAGAAAAGAAAGTAGATAATATATTCAATTTTGATTTGGGATTCTCTATTTCATCTTGCGATATTGTCTCGGGGGTCGTGTAGATGCGTCTGTCTTTCCGCGTGCTAATGACACAGGCACTAATGAACTCATCCTCTTGCTCTCAGATCTAGTGTGTCAGCCACTCCAGCTAAAAATAAAGATTACAGATTATGTTTAAAACACATCTGAAGATGCACTCATCTGCATCTTTATTTTCATGCTGCATTCAAGTGTCAGAATGTAATTTTGAACAGGCTAGTCACTGCCTATCAGGCACCCTGAGGTCAATTAGTGTTCATGAGTTCTGTCTCAACACATTGCACTGATGGGTATGCAAAGTGCTGTGTCTTTAAAAAAAAAAAACATTTTTTTTCAATAGATGGGGGAGTAAAATCCCTTTAAAATCCTTAGAGTTTACATCATGGCAAGAAGAGTAGGCTGTGCCTTTTTTGGTCTGTTGAGATGCTAGCTGTACACATTGTTATCACAGTCGCTTGATCAGTCACAAATATTGACTCTGCTGTTGCAAGTGTGTGTTGTTGCAGCAAAAGCGTTTCTGCAACAGCAGTGTGCAGAAAGGAGGCACTGGAGAAGATCCAGCAGACAAAAAAACAGTGACAGAGAAATAGAGCCAGAGTGAATCAGATGTGGAGTAAGAGAAATCAGAACCCTCCCACAGGAAAGCCAGTACACTCCTCGTCTCCTTGTATGGTCAAAAACTCCCCCAAAGGCTGCAGGATCGCCTTGGGAGTTGAGTAAGAATGAATCACGGAGCCACTGGAATAGTGGACCAGACTACAGCGTGTATGAATGCTGCCCTGAAGAATACAAACAGGTTACAGCAGCTTTAAGCACGTGACATCATGAAGATGCAGATACAGCTTGGCATGAAACGCTCCCTCCAGGTGATCAACTTTGCACATTGATGGCATTTATGTCACTATAAAGTCATAAACTATATATGTCCATTAATACCTGATGTGTCTGCTCATCATGCACAGCAGTTTTGTTTTACCAGACCAGGGACCAGCGATCTGGCACCTTGGTGACACAGTTTTTCCCTCCTTGAGTGTTTACTCTTGATTTCTCCTTCACTGAAGGTCTTTATCTGTCTGTCTGACTTTTTCCAAAATAACTTGAAAAGGTTATTAACATATTTTATTTTATGTTATATTTATTTTAACCATGTATTACTACTGCCTACAATAATAAACACTATTACTGGTTAACTCGTACAGTTATTTTTAAGTTCAATAACCTCTATTATGAACATGCACAACTTTGTTTTGGGTGTAGGTCACAATTTGTAGGGAAGTGAGCTGCTTGTTGGAGGTCTCAGCACTCCGAGTCCTTTTTAGTTAATATCTGCAGGCCCCTGGTAGGTAAGCAGTTAGCAGCACAAGTATAGCTTCAAGCTTAATCATTCACAAACCTGTACAAAGGTAAGCACACACAGGCACAAGTACACACTCACACATACACCCAACACAAAGGCATTCAGGACCAAACGTTTAGTTACTTGAGTTTTTATTCGTCAGTCATTTGTAACTTTAGTTTACATCATCAGATAAGAGGATTTCAGTCACTGACTAGCTAAATTTAGACTTTAGTGAGCTGGCACCAATATTTGCACCAGCGTTTGATCCTGATGGAGGTTACAGCTGCAGCTGCTTCTGCAGAAAGGACTGATATCTTGATAACAGGCTCCACTTGATGACAAAGAATGTGTGCACAAGCTTTACAAAGTAATGAAACCTTATGGGGGTTTTCACCGGACTCTGAATTAAATCACTAAAGAAATGATCCTGAAGTCTGTAAAGGAAATAGTGACTAGCCTGGCAGTCTGGAGAGATCAACCCATCAGAAAACTGGACTAAACTGGAATATTGTGAGCCAGACTTCATCATCCATCATCAGGACCAGACCTCACTAATGAAAGAGTGGGAGCAAATTCCTGTGCATGGTTTCAAATTCTTGAGGAAAGAACAAAGATTTGGAATTAGATAAAGCGTGTATCCAGGACATAGTGTCTACTTGCTATTTAGAATAGACTTTACGATTCTCCTACTAACATAAAGCTCTCAATGGACTATCTCCATCATATCTGCAGGATCTCATGGTTCTGTATGTTCCATAAAAGAACACTCAGATCACAGAGTGCAGGTTTACTTGTAGTTCCTAGAATTCATAAACGTAGACTGGGAGGACAGCTTTACTATGGAACCAGTTACCAACCTGGGTCCGAGAGGCAGACACCACACCTGCCTTTAAGATCAAACTTAAAACTTTCTGCTCAGTAAAGCGTACAGGCAGCCTCAAACAAAGTGTGTAGGGCTGACAGATCTAGTTACAGTCTGTTCTCACAGCTACAGGTCGAACAGGCTCAACAAACTTTTATTCTTCAATCTTTAGCACAGCTATGCTGCTATAGGCTACGCTGCTGGGGACACAAACATGATCCACTGAGCAGTTCCCCACCTCCTCAACACCAACCACCATCTCTACTCCCTCACCTCCTCTCCTCCTTTTCTTCTCACCGGGATTATCACTGTGTGTCCAGTCTTCCTCGCTGTTTTGTGTCTCTCTTCCCCTCTTCTCTCTCTTTCGCTGTATCTTTCTCTCCCGTCTGCAGACCTTCATGCTGCACGGATCCCGGCCTCAGACAAACCCAGTGTCCACTGTCAGCACCTGCCTGTGCTGTTCCCTTTTTTATAATAGCCTGCCTATGCTGTATTGTTTGCTATGTTTGCACATTTGTTTCTCTCTCTCTCTTTTATACTCTGTCCTGTCTCCCTCTTCTTCTCCTCCTTTACCCAGCCAGCTTTCAGCAGGATGGTTCCTCCTTGTAAGCCTGGTCCTGCTCAAGGTTTCTTCCTGTTAAAAGGGAGTTTTTTTCCTTGCCACTGTCCTTACCCAGGGGTTGATGAGTTATGTTTAATAACAGGTTGATTTGGTATGGACATGCCAAACCCTAACCGTGATTATACTTTTAATCTATTTTACTCTAAACAAACTAATTCCGGCCACTAGTGTACATTATGATAGTTCAAGTCGTGTATTGAGGATGCTTTGTATTTCTGAAATACAGGCCTTTAAGTCAGAGGTTGTCAAATGCAGGTTGTCTAACTATCCACTAGCTGGATACAAGATACAAAAGAAAGAAAAAAAAACTTGTGGTGTTCGGTGAGCATGTATTATTTGAATGTGAGAAATACGAAGCAGAAAGGAGGAATTTGGTCAGGAAACTTAAGAGTACTAAGAGTCAACTTAGTATAGAAATTATGAGAGAAAAGGACAGAGTTTCAAATATTATTTTGATATTTAAGAGAAATAAAAGCCCTGCGCAGGATATAGAATATTTTTTTTATTAGATTGCGTAAATATCGTGACCCACACTCCACATCAGATGGTGGCGGTAATGCACTAATTCGTTGCTAGTCAACCGCCAAGAAAATCAAAAGAAGAAGAAGACGAAGAAGACGAAGAAGAAGAAGAAAACGAAGAAAACGAAGAAGAAGAAAAAGAAAAAGAAGAAGAAGAAGAAGAAGACGACTAAGACTAAGACTTGTGGTGTTATGTGGCTTCCCAGTCAATTGGTGGCGGTAGTTAGGTATGTGGATGTTGTCGCTGATCAGAATATCGGAAAGGGTGGCCTTCCTGTTTTCGGTATTATGAATGGAAGGCTGATCTTTAATTTTACCCCTGATTTTGGAATAAGTAAAGACCATTATTAAGGTGTCGATAAAGAGCTGCGCAAGGCTCACATTAGTTCCATCAAGATGTCTGCCAGCGCAGTGTATGTTCTGGATTTAAAAGGAAAGGTAAGTAACGGACAGCAGCTCGTTGCTAAGCTAATGTTAGCCTAGCCAACACTCTTCGTTGAGATTATAATGTGGCTTGTTTCTGCAGCGGTGCTACGAACATATAATCGTGCTTTGAGTAATGGTGTTAGGGTTTGTGCTTGTAATGAAACCAATATAACACTACTTATGAGATAATGTGTTGAAAAGGTAATAATACTAGTATGAAACGATGAACAAAACAATCAGGATATGATGTCTTAAAGCAGAGGTGCCCACACTTTTTCAGCTTGCGAGCTACTTATAAGATGCCCAAATCAAAATGATGTACCTACAATAAAAATGCAAAACATATTTATTTAGAATATATATTTTATTTTAATTATTACAATTATTGCATATTCCCTCTTTTCCCCTTTTAGGATAAAGTATGTTTTTAAATGAATTTGAATTTCATTTATAACATTTTGGTGTATCTTGCATAACTGCATTAACCCGCATTGCATAATACATAAAACGCTTTACATTGCTCAGACCCGGCTCAGAAACAAATAAGAGGCGGGGGCATTGGATTCTTTCATGGGGGCACATTTTTTTAAACTACATTTATCTGCCTCAGGCTGAACAGCGGCTCTGTGGCCAGTCCTTGAGTGTTGTAATATTTTCTCCCACTAACGGGGGTTCATCCTTAAAATATATATATTAAAGAAAAACAAAATACAGTAGTTTAGTACTGTGTTCATTTATTAAACTTACAACTCACTCAAGGGGGTTCAGAGAACAGTTCCACTTCTATTAAAAACATAAGCTGATGTCAAATGAACATTCGAGTTAGCATCCATGCTAGGGCCTAACATGGATGCTAAATCCAGTGTTACTGTTGCCTTCGGTCCTTAAGTTTTTAAACAAAGTAATGCTGTGTGGCGCTGCGGCATCTCCCTGCTCGCACCGTCAATCGTCCTTTTTTTGTCGAAATTAAATCGAATTTCCATTGTAATGTTGCGGACCAGTCTGTATACCTCGAACGCCGCGCTGAGTAGCGGCACGCCCCCCCTTAACCTGTAATTGGCTAACACATTGCCTTCGTTCGGTTGGATAGATAGCTCAGAATAGATGGGATTAATAGGAGATGGCTACTCTGATGGGAAAAAAAAAATAAAACCCAAATAAAATGAACAGAGAACTTTGCTTTAAATCCAGGGCGGGCACAGCCGACTCCGTGGGCGGGCACGGCCCTCCAATGCCCGCCCATGGCGCCGGTTCTGTAGCTTGCTAGAGTTTAGCAGAAGTTAGCGCGGTGAAAGGTCAGATTGGCTGTCCTGTATGTCAATCGAAGGACAAACGTCATAGTGCAGATGGATATCATGCGATCTACCTGCACTCCCTTGGAAATCGACCAGTCGATCGAGATCGACGTATTGGGCACCACTGTCTATAGCACTAAAACAGCGGTAGTGGAAAGACAACGGTTGCCTCGGAAACCTAAGTTTTGCCTCAAGTCTGCAGGGCAAAGCTTACATTTCATTTTATTTTTTCAGTGGACTTGTCCTTCAGCCTAAAATATTTAGATCGTACAATTTTTACATCAAATTCAAGAAGCATCAACTTTATACCTTTATAGATTTGTTAAATAATACTAAACAAATAATCCGAGGAAAACGTTTTGAGACATGTAATGCATGTAAGAAAACAATGTGAATTGCTGAAGCACTGGTAATACATCATGTCCCTGATAGTGCTAAATAAGCATGAAGTAAGTTGCGTTATATATACTGTGTAACTATTCACATGTTTGCAATGTATTCATGTATTGATTTATCTATTTGGGGTATAGAAAACATAGGTTAGGGTTAGGTTAAACTGTCACTGAAATATTGGATATGTTAGCAAAAATCAAATGTGTATATATTGGGAGGTCAGTAAAATGTTACTCAAAACTTACACTTCCTAATCTTACATATGGCTATTTTTTTTTCTCTCCTTTTTTTGCAGGTGCTGGTATGCAGAAATTACCGAGGGGATGTGGACATGTCAGAGATTGAGCACTTCATGACTCTCCTGATGGACAAAGAGGAGGAGGGGACCCTTTCTCCAATCTTGGCACACGGTGGAGTTCGTTTTATGTGGATCAAACACAACAACCTATACTGTATCCTTGTTTCTGTTTTATATTTGATATGTTGAGAATATGTATGATTATATGATAAATTAGACCCCTTTCACAAGTTCAAAACCAGATATATCTTTGTCCTTTTTATCAAGTAACTAAAGATCAAGATCAGCTGAAAATTACAGAAATAGAGAGGACAGCTTAAAGAAACTCAGACTGTGTGCGTGCATGAATCTTTAGCGTCTGTTTGGATTTATGATTTATGTATGTATCTGTATACTATAGCTAGCTCATATATTTCCATCTTATTTTGCTTCAATTCTTAACACATCGAATCAGTGGTTGCGACGTCCAAGAAAAACGCGAGCGTCTCTCTGGTTTTCTCCTTCTTGTACAAAATTGTTCAGGTATGTTTATTTTTAGCTGCAGTTATGTACATCATATGTAGAGAATAAATTGAACATCCTGTATGTGCAATGAATGAATAACATGGATATTCTTCAGGTTTTTTCAGAGTACTTTAAGGAGCTGGAGGAAGAGAGTATTAGAGATAATTTTGTCATCATATATGAGCTGTTGGATGAGCTGATGGACTTTGGCTATCCTCAGACCACTGACAGCAAGATTCTACAAGAGTAAGTACTGTCAGTCTCTCTGCAGCTCTGAGTATGCTGACTCCTCTGGTTGGAGCCACTGTGGATGTTATTGTGTTCCAAGTTTAAGTCCTCATTTGCCCTGCACCTCTTTGTTGATTAGGTTCCTTATAACTTTCCTGTTCATCTCATAGAACACCATTAAACTTAATTTAAAAAACGAGTTTAGCCCTCAGCTGCAGAAAAGTGATAAATGCAGAGTGTATTCAGGGAATGTTAAATGCTCATCAATGTAGCCCCCAAACTTCCTGAACTGCTAAAGCACATATCCTGTCCTGGAACATTGGAGTCCCCATTAAGACTGATATTCAAGTGTTTTTTTGCCTTTCTCACCTTGTACCCAGACTGTAGAATGTCACATCGGTCATTTTAATGACCCAAAATATGCTAAATATTATGAAAAAAAAAAATTAAAACTACTACATTACCTGAACTGAAAGTGTTGTAAATAAAATGTTCATTATTAATGAACTCTTGATCAAGTTTGAGAGTTAAGACACTTCTTATTGTTTCTGTTACTCATTCAAGTTAAACAACAACTTTTTGTGCTTGGAGTTTTAGTCAAATTTTTTGCCGTTACCGTCAGATTTGACTGATTTGTCAGTTGTTGGGTAAATCTCCAGCACTGGTGATGCAGACATCATTGTCTTAAGTCATGTCTGGAGTTCCCCCAGTGGTCAGAGCACAGCTGTAAGTCAGAAACTCCTCCCTCATTAACGGTGAGACTCTTTGTTCTTGGATGCTTTCTGGGAACTGTTCAGGCCAGACAGTCGGTTTCCCCTTTTCACCGTGTTTCGCCTCAGTCTGTATATTCTTATTTTTCCTCTCTCAGGTACATAACCCAGGAGGGCCACAAGCTTGACACAGGCGCCCCAAGACCCCCCGCCACAGTCACCAACGCTGTGTCCTGGAGGTCAGAGGGCATCAAGTACAGGAAGAACGAGGTCTTCCTGGACGTCATTGAGTCAGTCAACCTCCTGGTAGGAACTCTTTGTTTTAGTTTAGCTGTGTTGCTTAAGATTCTCGTCACAGTGTAAACTTCCTTGTTCTCTGTGTCACACCATAGACCAATAATGTGTAATATGTCACCTCAAAAAAGCTAACATTTACTCCCTTTTTTTTTTTTTTTTTTGACATTGCAGGTTAGTGCCAACGGTAACGTTCTGCGCAGTGAAATTGTCGGCTCCATAAAGATGCGTGTCTTCCTCTCTGGGATGCCCGAGTTGCGTCTGGGTCTTAACGACAAGGTTCTCTTTGAAAACACTGGACGTGAGTTCTGGCCTAAAACAGAATATCTTAACAATTTTGATGATGTTTTGTAGTGTCACAGAATTCTTCAGTACGAACCAGGGGCAGGACAGTCAAAAGCATCCGGCCGTTACCGGGAAGCCGTACAAATACACCTCAATCAACTGGAATTTCAAAATATTGATTAATTTCACTCATTCAATCCAATAATTAAAACCTTAATAGATACATTACCTTAAGTATATTTGTAAATAATTTATACCTTGTAAGTGTTCATTTCTATGGCTTCTGATGATTATGGCAGCTAATGAAATCCCTAAGTTCACTCTCTTGGAAAATTAATTAGACAAAAAAGTGTATCTTTAATGCAGAGCTGTATGAATATCTAATCACTTGGTCAGGACTTTTCAAAAAATGATGAAGATGCTACACAACATACCTGTGGCTTTAAAAATACCACCCAGGCATGTGATTTTAATACAGTGCTGCCTGGGGCTGAAGGTCAGAAGGAGTGCTAGTTTTGGATTTGACCCTGATGTACAGTTATTTTACAGGATTTTTTACGTAAATGTTATCATGGCTTGTAAATGGTGAAATCACCAAATTTCCTATTTTTGCACAATAACTAACCATCAGTAAGCTGTTGGTCACGCAGTTAATCACAGAAATGATTTTGAAGAACTCTACCAGATGTTTTTTGAGAATACTCATAGTACTTAGTCACAATACTGGACGTTCACCCGTTACCTGTAGAATCTTCAGTGTCTTTGTCCCAAAATATACTGGTATATAATTATTACCCACATTTTGTTTTAACATTTGAAGAATCATGTATTGCTGAGATTGGGTTTCTGCAATGCATACAAGATAGTAAGTCCAAATTTCATTTGCAATCTCAGAATAAAATTATTACATATTTTTTCAGGTGGCAAGAGTAAATCAGTAGAGCTGGAGGACGTCAAATTTCACCAGTGTGTTCGTCTGTCTCGCTTTGAGAATGACCGCACCATCTCCTTCATACCTCCCGATGGAGAATTTGAGCTCATGTCCTACCGACTGAATACCCATGTGAGTATTGTGGACCCTTCTTTCCACATTGGCTCAGTTAAGCGTACTAAGATCCGATCTTGTCTTTATAGTTGTCCTTGTAGTGGTATGTGCTGTCCACTGGGTGGTGACATTGTTCTATTAACTGACGTGCTGCCGGTTGCAAATGATAAAGTGATGTTAATTTAAAGAAAGGAATTATATTTCTAATATATGTTTGTATGTTGTGTATTTTAGGTGAAGCCCTTAATCTGGATTGAATCTGTTATTGAGAAACACTCCCACAGCCGGATTGAGTATATGATCAAGGTTTAATCACTTCATGTCTGTGTGTCTTTTGTGGCCTCATTACATTTGCTTGCTATTAATGGTAAAAGTAATGTGTTTTGTCCTGACCCTATTGTGCAGCTGTAGTTTCTGCTGGGTTCTTGTGTTTCAAAACCTGTTTAGGTTCATCACAACACTGGTTTTGCAGCCTGTTTACCGTAGGTGGAGCATTGTTTTTAAACTTGACCTGTCTGGTTTTCATCTCAGGCAAAGAGTCAGTTTAAAAGGCGTTCCACTGCCAACAACGTGGAGATCCACATTCCAGTGCCAACGGATGCCGACTCACCCAAATTTAAAACTACAGTGGGGAGTGTGAAGTGGGTGCCCGAGAATAGTGAGATCGTCTGGTCAATCAAGTCCTTCCCCGTGAGTGAAAATCATGACTCATTGGTATTATTATTAAACACACAAGCCTAGAGCACCTCTGTCGCAGCTAGAAACCCCATCATCATCTCAGTTACAAGTGAAAATCACCTGACGTGTGTTCAAGGGTTAGAACAACGCCTTCCAGCTTTTAGCTGCATTTAGCTTGACATTAGTCTTTTTATTTTCCACTATTAATGTGTAAAAAAAAAAAAAAAAAAGTTAATATGTTATACTTTGTTTGCTTTGTAAAATGTCACAGGGTGGAAAAGAGTATTTAATGCGAGCCCACTTTGGTCTGCCGAGTGTAGAGGCTGAAGACAAGGAGGGCAAGCCACCGATCAGTGTCAAGTTTGAGATTCCATACTTCACCACCTCGGGCATTCAGGTAGGACACACACACAGAGTCAAACATGTTTTTAAAAGCCTCCACTAGGAATATTTTATTCAACACATGCCTACATGTTAAAGTAAATCCACAGCAATATTATCACACATTCCTTTCTTAATTATTTTTATGACTTGTCAGTCTGTGTGTATGAGCGCTGGATAATGATCTAATGCTGTGCTATAGTTATTATAATCTACATGCAGGTGAAGCTTTTGACCTTTGTTAATCTGGGATTTAGAACATGTAAATGGTTGCTTTGGCCAGAGGGGGCAGTAGCGGAGCGCTGTTGTTCTCATAGCCGATGAGGACATTTCTCCTGTTGAAGAATCCAGAAAGTCTGTGCCTTTCACCTTCAACGAATCTTTCCTGCCCTTTGTTGTCACCAGTGCGATAGAGAACTACACTGACTGGATTTTTTTCTGCGATTTCCCATAAAACCCATATGAGGAGCAAGTGTTTTTGCTTTGAATGAAAACTGTTGCTGACCACAGACTTACAGAGACATACACTCACTGTATAATCACAGCAGTCCTGTGATTATGTGTGGCACCACAGTAACACAAAATTAAGTGTCCCCGTGTCTTCTGAAAGAAACAGTGGCAACCTGACAAACGTGATTTGAAGATGTTATTCTTCCAAAAGAAAAATGAGATGTCATTTTTGCCGTTTTACATACAGCTCAGCCCTGCAGTATCCAGGCTTAGTCTATGAGTGTCCAAGGGTTGCACACGTGTCATACAGCTGAGTTAATTCCTAAAGCCTAATAAATGTCATATTGAATTATCACATGTCACTCAGGTGGTTGTGCATAGTAAATGTACATTCAAACAGATATTTTCTAAAGTTAAGATGCAACAGTTAGCTGCCCCAGCTAAAAGAGATTGATGTACATAAATGCGCCTGTGGCGATTTGTATAAACCCAGAGTTTAATATTAATATTTAATTTTCTCAAAGCCTAGCAGAATGGACACGTGATTAAGATCATGAGGGGTTTTTTTTTTTTTTTTTTTGTCGGCCACAGTGCTCATCACCTGATTGTCACCTGTTGAGTTCACTGCTGATTGCTGTACTATTGTTAATCAGCTTGCTCATAAGTTTTAAATCACACGCGTGTGTGTGTGTGTGTGTGTGTGTGTGTGTGTGTGTGTGTGTGTGTGTGTGTGTGTGTAGCCTGTGCTCAACAACT
The DNA here is from genome assembly GCA_015343265.1 of Pao palembangensis. Taxonomy (NCBI): domain Eukaryota; kingdom Metazoa; phylum Chordata; class Actinopteri; order Tetraodontiformes; family Tetraodontidae; genus Pao; species Pao palembangensis. The sequence goes on from CM027093.1 coordinate 9,635,609, forward strand.
CAAATCTCTAGTGACAATTTTTAATGACTCTTTCACAGCAACTTTTAGAACAAACGTCGTCCTTTAAGACATAAATGCCTCAAAGTTTCCCATTCCGTGTCATAGTCAGTAAAACATGATTAAACTGTGTGAACATTGTGCAGCCCACTCGGAAACAATAAGCTCAAAGCCAAGTTAATTGAAATCAATAATACTTTTAATTGGGGTGGTTTTGGCAGTATCAAACGTGGCAGCTGAAATCATCTCCTTTTCCTTCCTCTGGAAATCTTTACTAATCAGTAAATGAACAGATGTTCACATTAAGGTTTAGAGATTGTTTAGATGTTAAATGTTTTTACGGTCCCATTTTGGAAAACATGCTTTGTAAATCCCCTCCATTAGGAGCAGCAGTAAAAAAAAGAAATACAATATGCTGAACCAGTTTTTTTCTGAAAATGTTAAACGTGAAGAATTTAAACACTTTCTTCTGCAAATCTTTGTGGTTTGGATGGTTAGGGACTGGTTTTGGAGCACGTTCATGGTGCTTTTATATTTTAAAGACAAAAACTGAACTGAAAGGTCAGGAAACTGTCAGGTGACACAGAGGGCATGCTTTGTAAAACTAGCTCGGACTCGTTCAGTAAGTCTCTTCGCTTGATTGATCATCCAAACACAAGAGCAAGCTTAATTTGGGTGAAAGTGTTGCTGCTCCCAGTCATCGCAGATCTCACCGTGCAGCTTTGCACCCTGTATCCATTTTGGGGTATCTAACAGTTAATGCAGTTTCTTTGACTTTAATTTGCATCTGCTTAAACTGAATGTTAAAAACAAACGACTTTAACGATGTGAAACCATAGAATAAGTTTTTTATTTCTTCCAGCGAAATCTCTTAACTTGGAAGAAAACCATTCGGAATGTTTTGCAGCGCACCCTTGGGACATTTTATGACCTAATAAACATCAGTTTTGCAAGAAATTCCCCAATTCCGCAAAACGGAAAATAATTAATAACATAGACAGCGTAGTTAAGAGCAGTCATTGCAGACGGTGCTTTTGCACATCCATCCAGCTCGTATACCGGTGCAGGGCCATGACAGCAGTCATAGATTGATAGTGCATCTTGTAGCTAACGCATGTCACCAGTAACCTGAGCTGTTATTAGACGGTTACAGCAGGCTGGTCTTCCAACTTTAGTTCCGCCAATAACACCACTCTATGTGTGAGAAGAGCCTGTGAAGTTTAATTAAATATCAAAGCTTGAGAAAGTTCCTCTTAACTCCACCACTAAGTGCAGGGGACAGCACATGTGAAGTGTGTGTGATGCACCTAAGCGCACCTTTTAAAATTTTAAGTAGAAATGGAGTAAACCTTACATTACATTTTGGCCAAGCGGCAGTAAGACCTGAGCTAAAGTTAGCTTTGGCTAATGAAGGCGGTTCTGTCTTGAGGCGAGAGAACCAAAACAAGATCGGCAAATGCCTTTTGGACTGTATCTTCTGCCAGAGACCTGATAAACCCAGACCACACATGTAGACTGTACTTACCACACAAGATACAACAAACATCCTCCTTGGCCCTTCTCATCTTACAAGCCATAATGATATTTTGTAGAGGATGGCTTTTGATGCCATTTTGCTGACTGTGTACCCACAGTGAGGCCAACTGCATGTTTACCCCGCTGGGTTCACAGAGAAGTGCTGCGCCGGCAGACTCGGTGATCCCGGGTCTGCGCCTTTCTCGTCATGTCTCTGCGGCCACAGGCCTCTCTACCTCTTTGAGTTTGCTGTGTCTGCGAAGGCAACACCGAGGCCTCACCAGAGGTCTGCCGCACAAATTCCTGCTGCCTTCTCCGTTCCACTTTGTGCAGGACGCTGGCATGACGGAACCAGGGCCGCGTCCACTGGAAAGGGCTTGTGTCAACGTTGGGACGGCTGACCTCGGGTCTCTGCTACCTCAGAATAAAATGCACAAATGGAATATGTAAATGTGTTTTTGTACAAAAAAGCCATTGCAAAACCAGTGCAGCATGTAAAGGTTGTTGATCTGTGTCCTCCTGAATATGAAAATCAAAGCGCAACCAAGTTGTGTTTGAAATTGGACGGTATTTTTAGAGCGTGTTCTCGAAATTCAGGGGTGTGGTGACATTGTTCTGATGAAATATCAGTTAATGGTTTGTGAAAGTTGTATTTTAATTATGCTGATGTTCATTTTTTTTTCACTCCCAGGCCTTGAAAAACAGTATGTTGAGTGTGTAAATGAATTTATTCTGCCCCTTGAAAGCAGGATCTGCTTCTCTCTTCTCACGGTGACTCAGGCTGTTTCCGTACTGCAGCTCTGAAAGCATGCACTCTTATTGCATAAGCAATTTTTAAATGTCCAAAAAGTCTAGAATATGTTAAATGATTTGCAGCACCTGTGGAGGTAGCTACCCTGTCACACACCAAGACAGAGCCCGTGTGTGTCTCGATCCCACATACCGCCGCGGCCAACCCCGAGCGTCATTAAATCTGCTTTGGCAAACATAATTTTGTGAATTCTGGAGCTATAACCACCTGAACAGGCCAACAAATCCTGAATGTAAAAGCAGTGAAATAATGTAGGATGCAGAAATATAGGACAGTGACGAGTGATGATTAAACACTAGTTTAATTTTGCAGTAATATTATTTTTCTTTAAGAAAGCAAGTGATAGGAACATGCTGTGTAAACTGTTACTGCAAGGGCGTCACCGCCATGTTGTTTGTGCCTTACTTGTGAGGGAATTCTGAATGCACAGCTTTGTTTTCCCTCAAAAGGTGCGTTACCTGAAGATCATCGAGAAGAGCGGCTATCAGGCCCTGCCTTGGGTACGCTACATCACCCAGAATGGAGGTAGGTCACGGGTTCAGCAATAAGGTGCCCAGATGTGCAGATATGCATTAGGCAACAGTTGGGCAATCCAGTGCAACACGGTGGGAACCGACCTTGCACTGATGCAGTTCCGTGAAAACTGGATACATGAGGCAATGTGGCAACGTCCTGCCAAATGTGGGAAAGTGAACTTTTAAAAAAAAAAAAAAAATGTTAAACTTCCCCGATCATCGTGCCGAGATTACCGAGATTGCACATGTCAGTCTTTTTCTCTCGCTAATTGCTGAGCATCCTCCTCTCATTTCCTCTGACTTCCATTCACTCGGGGTGGAGGGCATCAGCTGCTGCCTCCTCAAGATTTCCTCTCTTTGCTCTTTTCTTTGTCCATTTGATTAAGTGTGTTCATTTCCTCCTCAGATTATCAGCTCCGGACCCAGTAGGCGGCGCCTCAGCAGGCAGGTGGAAATCCGAGGGGGGGGGGTGTCAATGGCAGGTGTCAGTCATGTGACCAGAGGACTGTCAGTATCTACTTCTTTCTTTCTTTTTCCATTTGTTGTTTTATTAATTTTTGATCAATACAAATTTTAAATGGAGCCTTCAGTCCGAGAATGTAAAAGAGATTTTATTACTCTGCAGCTCTTAATACCAAGGTAAAACGGAGTCATGTTTACATCCACGCCCCTGCAGTGCAGAGATGCACAGTCTGTCAAAATGGGTCAAAAAGAGTGTGTTACAATCCTCCCGTAATGTTCTTGTGATCACTTTTCCCTTAGGTTGATATATTTTGTATGAAGCCGCTTTGTTCTTCTTTCTTGTGTTGGTCGTCTGTATATTTGTGACATGTTAATGAACTTCAGTGTTACTCAGTTGATAACTGCTTCCTTTGCGTTATCGCCTCCATTGATATGTGCCAGAAGGATGCCTTCCCGCATGGCTGCTGCGCTCCCGATCGGCCTGTAAGGCTCGGTTGACATTCAGCTTTGCAGAAGAGAATCAAATGTGCTGAGTCGTAGTTACACGTCGAATAAACCACCTGTTATAAATCTCACTTTCACCTCCGCACCAGTTCCCCCGCCCCGCTTTGTTTGTAACCTCGTTATTTCAAATCATTAAATGTCTATGTAGGGAAAACTGCCTCATCGTCTCATTTCATCGCAGCGATCCGTCATAGCTTCCTCTGTGGGCACCTGTCCCACAGGCCAATGAGAAGCGCTGAACAGAGGGGAAAATCCCCAGAAAGACGGCGAGGAAAAAAAGCGTGAGGGGTCCTGTGTCCGAATCCCGGATGGTTCTTTCCACCCCATCCTGGAGGTTTTTTCAAACAGTGAGGCTCTTAATACTCGGGCCCCTGTGAAATCATCGGCAATTGAGGGCCGGCGCTTGGTAAACACGCAGGCGAGCAGGGGAGGATGTGACTCAAGCTGTGGTCAGACGCGCTAAAAAGAAACGCGAGATGGGCCAGCACAGGCGAGCTATTGTTCAGGCCAGGCCGGGCTGCAGTGGTCCCACATGAGGTCACCCCTGGAGTTTGGCTTGTAACAGGACTGCGAGGCTCCTCGCTCATGGGAGTCGAGGCAGGTGCCGGAATTCGTCAGCGCTGACCTGAAATCTGCATCCATTTCTCGTCACACGATATGTTTGATTTTTAACTGTGAGATTAGCCCCCATGTTAAAAAGTACCAAGACAGCAGGTTTTCATGTGAGAGCCAAATATGATTCATTTTTGAGATAACAGTGTTTCTCCGCTCTCTGCGTTTGTGATAGAGATCGAGGTCAAGTTAAACATTAACCTGTAACTAAAACTGCTAAAGATTTATCCTTTGTTTCCCCCCTCATCTCCAGGCAGGCTATTCACCCATGCATGAAGATTCCTGAGAAAAGATCAGAAGTATTTCTGTTTTTTCCATCGCCGTATGTCACGCTGAACTAGTGAAAGTCGGCTGTATTTGGAACACGGCAACATGTTTTCTTGGTTTACAAGTATTCTTTTTCTATATCTGCGTATTTCTGCTGAGTTGCAGACCCGATTTGTTAGATTTGCATGTAAATACTTGTCTGATCCAGCCATGATCTGACTGGCGGGTATGAAACTTGTAATAACTCCTACTCAGACCAGGTTACCTCAGCCTCTAACTGTGGCGTTGGGATGATCATCAGTTTTACACCATTGTTTATTCATGCTGGCGCTCTTGTAACTGTTACTGGCATAATTTAAGCTCTCGCTCGCAGTTACGAAATCGCCACGGGACGGGCCTCGGTTGAACGTGCACGCTGGTGGTTGGTCTCAGTTTCTGTGATACTTGGCAGAGCGTGCAAATGTAGTGTTTGGCACACGATGAGAAGGCCGCTTTCAAGAAGGGGACCTGACTTGCACCTCGTCTAGAACGTTTAAGAGCAACAAAAAAAGAAAAAAAAAAGGACCCCTCTCATGTTCACAAATATTTGACATAAGCACATGCTCTCTTATCTAAGCGTAACACCCTGGCTTGTCACAACATGTCTGTCAGAGCCGATCCTTGCGTATGTTGAAATGACACAGTTGCTATACACTTAATCAGAATACTGGACTTTTTCTAAAGTGCAGCACAGCCAATTTCCCCCCACCCCCCCAGAATATTGAATATTATTATATTATTAGTATTATTGTTATAAGTAAAAATTAAAGTGCATTTTAAAGGTCTGTAAATGGGATTTAGTGGCACCTAGAGGTAAGTGGAATATTGCAACCACCTGATTAATGTTCAATATTGTCCCAGTTCCAAACTCTTGAGTTTTAGTTTACTGTTGGATTTTACTAGGGATTAATTTTTAGCACTTTATAGCCACTTTCTCTAAGCCAGCATCTCTCTGGAGGGGAATTGTCCACGATTTATAGCAGACTCACACAAAGATGCAGGAAGTGACCTCAGCAAAATCAGTGGGTGCTCAGGGTTAAAGGCTAAAGAGGGAGAGGAGTCCCTGCACTCAAGTCCAGCTGTTAAAAAGCTACAGGTGGCCATTAGTTTTTATTTAAACGTTATAACGGTATCTTATGGAGCTTATTGCAAGGAATAAATTAGACAGCTTACAAACTGTAACTGATTTTCTTATTTGTAACAGAAGCAAAGCTAGAAAGAACTCAGAGTGCAGACATCCGCCAAGCAGACTCTTGCAGAGAGAGATCCGAGTTGTCATCCTACCCCCTCCCCCCGCCCCCCTTGGTAGAGCTAATAATATCAATCAAATTCTTTGATTTGAAATAACTGCTTTGATTTGACACCGTTTTAAAAATGCTCCTCTTGCCCCCACATCATAACACTAACCAGGTGACTTTTACAACAGGTTCACCTTTCCCCTCAAGCAGTTCCAGTGTTTAGTTGCCATGCCAACCACCCACAATCGCCGCTGAGTTTTACTGCAGATAGCTGCTGTTAATGGAAAATCAGTTACTCAACACGGCGATGAAGCAACAGGTAGGTGTGACGGCGTGGCAGTGTCGACTGTGCCACGAGGAAGCTGTGTTTATCCACACACGGAACCCCGGTGCCTGGCAACCACCGGGAAATCCTCACGTCATCAGCACTCTGATCCGCGTCTGACGTCAAGACAGGTCGTTTCCCCATTCCGGCATGATTAGTGCCCCTATAATCACCCAGGTGTAGGTTCTTCACTTCCGCTGTAAAACACTGAGTTGATGAATCACTGAAAAGTATCTGGAGAAAAGGTTTCTCCCCGTAGGTGAAGCTGAGGAATCCTGAGGGACGGCCTTTCACAAAATACATTTTGGCGCAGAGAGCTCAGTGTGTGTGTGGTCTGTGGCTTCCCAGAATAAAATACCTTGAGTGTGGGGAAATTTTCTTCCTTCTGCACAGACTTAAAGACAATATTAGTTTAATGACGTTATAGTGGAGTGTTAAACCTCTGTTGTAACTTCTGCAGCCCACACACTGCTGACAGATGACACGCAGAGCAAGCGCGGTAAGTGACAGTCGGCCTCGTGTCCTCGTTAAAGGCTGCTCCAGTGACTTTAAGTGTCACGGGTCAAAGGTCACATCAGGGCTGACGTCTGGCCCCCTTACTATATTTATTTCCAGTTCCCAGATGTCGTTCACTGGGTGATTTCTGTTTTTCTCTTCGGCGTTGGAAACTGACTCATCACAGTCCAAAGGCTGAAAGATCATCGAGTGCACTTCTAGAAGGAGCTGTGAGAAAGGAGTGACTGATGATTCATGAGAGTCAGCAGGGGATTTGAGATGATGTGTTAACGTGAGCCGATCTCCGCGTGGCTTCATAGCACAGTTTAGTCTATCGCCCACCCAGCAACGATCAGAATCAGCCGGCTACACAAGCCAAATAGTAGAGATGAATCGTGGGTTGATGTTGTTTCTCCATCGTTGCTTTCATTTGCTTAAAAGATAATTAGTGGTCAGAAATTCCTCCACCCCTTCACAAATCGCTCAACATGTTGCGAATATTTCCAGAAATTGTTGCCACAATAACTCAACTTTTTTGGAATGACCCCCCCCCCACCCCCTTTTTTTTTTGACAGTTAGCAAATGTGTTATTTTTGCACTTATTCAAATTCAAAGTCAATACGAGAGGTATAGCTCTCTAAACACACCTCCGGTGGTTCTTTATGGGTGTGTTTGTCTTTCCCCTGTGCAGTGCAGATGACAGTGCCACAACTTGCCCTGCGCTGCCGAAGGATTACTGTATGTAAAAATGTCGTCCTGTACCTCAGGTTCTGCTCAACCTGGGGCCAAATCTACAGGACAGTTTGAATACGGTTTTTCTTTAACAACTAAATAAAACGGGTCTTGGAAAAAATAAACAACAGCCCGGCAAACAATCAGAAAACAGTCCGGCCGTCCGAGGAAAAGCTGCCTCGGTCCAAAGGCTCACTTTATCAGAAGTCGGTAAAAGGTTTTGACGTAATCAGAGTCAAAGTCTTATTGATTACACGCATCTTGTCTTGACTACTGGATGTTTAATTTTCTTTTTTTAAAACACCAGCTGATGACGCCACAGCAGTGTGATGACAACTTTCTGACGAAGGCGGCAGTAAACGCCGAAACATGTCAAGCTTAAGAAATTCATACTTTTTTTTTTTTTTTTTTTTTTTGCTTAAAAAAAAAAAAAAAAAAAGGAAAATTAAACATAGAGTGAAAGACTGTCACTGTTTTCCTTCTGTTACTGAATAACTGAGAATCAGAGTGGCTCCAGGCAGAATGCTTGATGTGTGGTCCTGTCGCACAATAACGGGCAGAATCTTTGTCTTCGGTGGGAAGGAGCAGGACACCTGGATGTTAGATGTGTGCTCAAAGGCTTGTGGAAACTTTCTGTTCCTTTCGGTGTTTGCCCAGAGACAGAAAGGTGCACAGAGACACCTTGCGCTCACTCTGTTACGCTCGAATGATGATAATTGCAGATCTCCAGCCGACAAACCGCCGTCAGAATACTTTTCCTCACCGATGCACATCTACTAAATCTACATCTGGATATTATCGGCACGGCAACAGATGTAATAGGCACTGACGTGTTCACGAGAAACCTCTAATTGACTTTGATTGTTCACCAGAATTACTTCTGGTTTTGCTCCTTGCTACTGAAAATATTTGCGTTTTCCCATCTCTCCTCCTCCGGACATTTGATAGTCCTTGGACAAAGTCCGGCATACTTTCTGCTGTCCCGATGGCGGCCGCTCGCACCAAATGATATTTTAGCACAAGTGCATGGCAACAGGAAAACAAAGAGGCACAAGATGAATTCTTTGGCCGACCACTTTTTGAATTACTGATCATGTAAAAACCCGCTGTGGCTCCCAGATTGCAAACATCAGTCCTTGAAGCCTGCTTGCAAACCAGCCCCTGAAATAGCCTTGTCTATTTCTGTTGGGCTGTGGGGGGAAACATGTGTTTGACATCAGTGTCGCTCGCTAGACGTGCGGCGGGGCTTCGCTGGCCCCTCGCAGCAGCAGATCCACGCAAAAGAACTGGTGACAATGGTTGATTTCAAAGAGCACCAGTAATTACAGCCCAGTATGAGCTCATGTTTGAGGACAGCCCTGCTGACTAAAGGTTGCTTCTTCTTTTTTTTTTTTTTTATCCTTTATTGTCTCACATTGAATCTTGTTTTGGCTGCCATTTATTCAAGCTATTTGAAATAAAAAACCAAAAAAAAAGCCTCTGGATACACGGCACCAAAGTAAACATGCATTCGCACGCACGCACGCACGCACGCACAAGCGTAGCATGTGTCACACTACAAAAAAAAACAAAAAAACATCCAGCTCTGCAAAGTCATGTCCGATGTATGAAACACCAAAGGACGCGCTCGCCACCGACTCTATGCCGCGAAATTACTCCGAAATGTCACGAAAAGTCGTTTCGTGACATTTTTTTGGCCAGAAAACGAACCAGTCACATCTCGGCGTAACAACTAGGGCCGGTGAATTCGTGATCGTAAAACAAACAGGCAAACTGTTCCAGCTGTGCTTGCTGATGACGCCAAGGAAATAAATGTTCTGTTGGTTCCAGGTGCAGATGTGCGGCTAGCAAGTGTGTTTTCACCTCATGAACAATATGAAGTCATGGAGAGCCGGGACTTCTCTAAATTATACTTTAAGAAAAGCAACATTAAAGGAGAAAAAAAGTTGGATTTATGTGCATTCAAGTCCTTTGGTGTGTTATTTTTCCCAATAAGCGAGGTTCTGCCATTGGTTATGTACTAAAACACACATCCTGGTTGAAATGAGCAGTCATTATCACGTTGAGGGTTTTTGCAATCCACCGATGACCCAACTGTCTCAGACAGCTGACGTGCAACAGTCTGAAAGGCTGATGTATCATTAGTCTAAGAAGCCAACCTGGCCACTTAGGCTGCAGTTGCACTGGAAGCAAAAATGAAGCCTTTCATTCGGATGCATCAAGTGGGCTTATCCCCTTTAAAGAAACGTCTGACACACACTGAAATTATTATCAAAACCCTGATGCGCCCAGGGGAGAGAGCACGTATGGTAACACCTTGAATTCTAGATAAGATCCAGCCTTATCTTTACCGCCCGTACTCGTTTTTTTTGGTAGCCCCATGGACGGGGAAATGGCGGGGTGGCAGAGCACAGTTATTTTTGTACCCTCAGTGTTTATTATTGGAAACTTACTTAAATGTTACAATTAGAAAAAGATGTGGTAATATATCTGAATCTGTTTGAGGCCACATGAGGGTTTTTATGAAAAAAATCGATGTAATTTTAAGAAGGGAAATGAGTTTTTAATGGTTTAATCAGAGGCCGGAGCTCGATGGTAAGGTTAGAAAATCCTCTCAGACAACATGCACATGGAGATTTGAGACGCTTCCGCGCTCATTATGAATTATTACTGAAAGAAAGGTGACGTTTGCAGTTCGTGCCGCATCTCCAAGCTGGACTTCAGCCTCTGGAGGAGCGTTTCACGCTGGAGACATGAGACTGCTCCGAAGGCAGGTGATGCATGTGAGCAGAACCCTCATGAACTCAAACCAGTTACTGCGTCGGTCCCAGTGTATTTATCCAATCAGCCCGTGGACAGGAGGAATGAAAGCCCTGTGTGACACTCACTGCTCTCCCTCTATAATTTCCGTCCCCATTTTCCACAAAGACCACTCAATCTTACAGCCATATGGTGGTTTGCTGCCATAACCGTTCACAGCTGAGTAAAAATAAACCTTTGGGACTCATCTTTGAGACAGGGGTTTGAAGACACACTTGAATTTGTGCTGGTTACGATAACCTACTGTGATTCATCTATCTGCGGATGATACCTCTCATATAATTTGCACAGGGAGTACGGTCAGGATATACAATATCATCCAGCCGAAATTCAAGGGCGAGGCAAAAATAGAAACTCGACCACATGAAGGGTTTCAGACCAGAAATAGCTCGTTTGATGGGTGTATTTTTCGGCGGGGCAATGATGGGGTCTCACTAACCCTAACCCCCCATTTATGATTCGGGGCAGGGTGGTTGCAAACGTGGTTAGCGCGCCGCGGCCTTCTGTGCAAGACAGAGCGTTTTAGAAGTCAGACATCCAGAAGCATTTACATTCACAGGTCTTTAAAGGGAAATTGGACACATCTGTGGCTCCTGAAGAAAGACCCGCGTTCAGAAACCCGCTCACTGTTGATCTTAGACAGGATTAATGAGATTATCTGACGCTCTTTCCTCAGTCTTCTCAGCAAACAGAGCATGTCTTCACACCGACCTGATGTAGAAACCGCTGCGCGTTAGGAGGCGCGGCCGCCATCTCCCACCTCCCACGCTGATTGAGCTTTGAGTGTGGTATGAAGTGTGCAGACAGCAAACAACCTTTGCCCACCTCAGGGCAATTAAAGAGATTACTGTCTATAATTATTGTGCTTGATTTATCGCCCTGGGGGTATTGTAACATTCAAATTTCACAAGACGCAATTGGTACACGCTTTAATTAACAGCTCAAATGCTTTGCAGCAGAGCGGCCTAAGTGCCGAGGCGGCAGGTTTACACACTTAAGCTGCACGTGGTTTGATGACGACTTCTCTTTTCGAAACAACGCAGCAGCTTTTCTGGGAGATTAATCAGTCCTAATGTAGACACTTGGTCAGTCCGCCACTCCGGTCTGGTGTTGAACAAACACGCGAGGTGCCAAGGCAATGAATCCTGATCCCAGGAGTGACTCACTTCTGCGGTTCGAAGAAGCCTGCGCGGATTAGCGCGAGATTCGGCGCTGTGCTACTTGCTTCTTCAGGATATGTTTTTGAGCAGGCCGGAGGAGCTACTGTTCCATCTGTTTGACCTGCCACCCCTGCTGAAAATAACCACATCTTTTCAGCCATTTGCAAGAGGATCTATGCCGCATTTTCCAAAAAGGATCCCTGCTTTATTGGGTTGACGTTTGCAGGTGTAGCAGCTCGCAGCGCGGCGGTGGTACACACTTAAACCCCTCCGCCACGGAGGTTATCAGAGGGGACACAATGCAAAGCAAATAAAAGAAAGATTTTTTTTGTTTGTTTTTCAATTCAGGGTCGATTTCATTGTGCTTTTTTTCCCAACTTTTCAACTTTATATCTTATCTCTGGCACATTAGGAGATACTGTATCTATTACGTCTGGATTGAATTCAATTCAATTTTATTTATATAGCACCTTTTACAATAAAATTGTCTCTAAGTGCTTTACAGAGGTAGAAACCCAGAGCCTGAACCCCCAGGTAAGCACAGTGGCAGGGAAAAACTCCCTTTTAACAGGAAGAAACCTTGAGCAGGACCAGGCTTACAAGGGGGAACCATCCTGCTGAAAGTTGACTTGAACTTGAACATGATTTCTTTCTGAAAAATCTTTCCAGCCAAATTCTGCTGTTATATTATTCCACTGCGTGATTGGATTTTATGTGCTCCATATATAACTCCACTTAAATGTAGAACATTCCAGCATCATTATTGAACAGATGGAGAAACTACAGACTTTTTTTTTATGTCAATAGTTCAAGCGCCTGTGTTTAAACAGATGATGAGCACGTGTTCGCTGACAATCCTCTGTGCTTAAGCAAAGCCGCACAGATATTTTGGTGTTCATCGTTGAAGTGAGAACATCTGCGGCCTTCAAAATTGAACTCAGGAAAGAGTTTCACTTAAGAAATTGACCGAGCAGAGCTTGCATGATACATGTAACAGCATTTGCCAATGAGAAGATCCTCTTAAATTGACCTTTTGACCACAGGTTCATTGAATTTGCTTTCAGTGCCCGCAGGTGTTTAAAATGGTTTGGCGCACCAACCAGCCAGTAGTGCTGTGATCAATATCTCACCATCTGTTCAGAGAGGGGCAATTTACTCGCGTGCCCACAGGAGATCATAAAAAAACACCCCGGCAGTGATTGCAAGCGCGAATCGAAGGACGTGGCAGCGAATGCAATCAGGAAGGTTTTGCAAACCAATGGCCCGTTTCAGCAGCGTAGAAGTTTTATCACAGCTATTCCTGTTTGATGTCTTCCTCTAACTCGAACTCGTCATAAACCCCTCGGGATCTTTAACCCTCTCTGGCACATTTTGGAAATAAAAAGACACGAAATTGTCTGAAAAACGTATGTTAATCACCTGGCCACATACTCTCTGACTGAAAGGATGCGTTGTTGGGTAACAGCTTGGGACAGCGTGCCAACGTCTTGGGCCATTTTCATAAGGAAATCCTTTCGTTTCATAAGGCTACATGTGAATTTAAATGTGTGTAACCGATCACAGGAAAAAAACAAAAAAACGGTTTACATTTGACTGTAATAAAGGACCGCAACTGTGCCCGTTTAGAATCTAACATCAAACTCAGATTGCTGGCAGTCATATGAGTTTACTGGGATTTATTTTGATCATTTCCAGGCATTGGTTTCCAAGGTGATTCATTCAAATGAACATATGTTTAGCTGACTGTTTTGTTTAAGATGTGTTGCAAGGAGACAGAGAAACGACACGTGTCCACTGATGTGGTCAAGAAGTTATAGACAAGCGTAGATGCTTTGAAAAGGATAAATTGGAATTAGTTCTTTGTTATGTAAAAGGGCTGTTGTTGCCAAACAGCAATAGCTGAGAATCCTTTAAAGCACCAGCAAGACTTTGCAAAACAGTCCCTTATTACAGACATGTTACAAGCAACCGTTATGTAAGTTGTGGAGGGGAGGAAAATTTGTCAGTCAACAGAGAATTTAATGAATTCAAATGAATCTTGCATTATGACAGTGAGTAATACGGATTAGAGGAGATCTGTGGAATATTAGAGCGGAGAAGAGAAAAATTTGAACGCAAGCATGAAGAAATTTGGTTAAAGAGGAAAATTCTAGAATGTTAGAAGATGGAATGGAATTCTTTGCCTTCCTCCTCTCTTCCTGTCTTTCCTGTGCTACACACAAACACACACACACCCAATAGGACAGGTGAAGTGAGGTGATGAACAACTACAGGCAGGCACATCCCTCAGGGGTGAAGGAGCTGTTCTTTGATCCTCCGCAGCAGATATGATTGTCCTTCCTCCAACACACACACACACACACACACACACACACCCACGCACTCATCACTCTGAATTCAAACTGTGTTAATCTCAGTGATCTTTATCTCAAACTTCAAAAAACGTAAAAAAAAAAAAAGACCAAAGGGGAGGAATCCTGTGTCTCAGAATCCCTCCACCTAAATCCTAATGAGGAGTTTCACTTGCTGGAGATGACTCGCTCGGCTCTGCCACCTGTTTGTGTGCTTCCCAGGCTGCCATTAGCTGAGGGGTGAGCCAGAGCTCCCTATTTGTGTCAGACGCACAGCTCTTAAACAGATGCTTGTTTGGCTGCAGCCAAACCAGCCTCACTTTTAGTGTTGACCCATGTGGTAATTCTATTTAGCTCCTTACAGACCCCATTAAAATTACCCAAACGACTCAACCCAAATATATCAGGCAATTTCGGTTTATACTGAGTCAACTCTGGTGAGTCTCTTTTAGTCTTTCCAGCTTGGACAGATTGGTTTGAAAGAATCCTCCAGGAGATTCTTTTTTTTTTTTTTCTTCTTTTTTTTTTCTTGTGGATGATTTAAAACTCGGGGAGTTTAACTCGCTGTGTGTTAAAGCGTTTGAGTTATATTGTTAGAAGCTTGTGTGGGAAAGTCTACAAACATGTGTTCCCTCAGAATGAAACATTGCAAAACAATGTAGGACATCCACTCCCTCTGCATCTGACCAAAAATTAGAGACACGTGACAGCTCCAGCCATTAAAGTGAATTAGATAAACAGTGGGTGGATCGAAAAGGAGGAAATTAGACGAATGTGTTGATTGTGCTTCTTTAATCCGGCAGAACCTCCCCGTAATCTCATTTACGTTTCACTTTATCATGTATTCCCCTCCTACGTGGACAACAACAGAAAGCCCATTTCCCGCTGCGGAATGGTTTTATAATGACTTACAGTTTGAAATGTTTTCTATTTTATAGGAAGAAGGAAAAATAATAACAGTAACATTCCTGAGGGGCTGTAATTTTCTTCCGGCGGGTAAAAGTTGTCCATTATGGTTAGGGTCAAGGAACACATGCAACCCCTCATCAGGGCCGCGTGGTCGGCCACATCAGAACCATCCGTCATGACCAGTGGAAAGGCCCTGTCTGTTAGTACAACACACAGCCGCTCAGCAGCCAGAGGTCCCAGCGCCTCGGCACGCTCGCCCCCCACCAACCACGTCGCGCTCTAATTTAAGCATACATATTCCATTGAAATTATAGCATGCAAACCCACCCTTCCCTGCAATTTCCATGATTTGCGCACTGATGGGGACAAGTGAGACAAAGCTGATCCAGCAGATGCTTCTTTGTTTTGTGCCGCAGACCGATAAATGTATCGGGTCCCACAAAACAAAGCATAAAAGAGAGCAAATGTAAGCAGTGTTCATCACCATGTCAGGAAGGAGGTGTCAGTCTCTCATTACCCTTATTCTGCAACCAATGGAGGACATTAAAGGAAACTGGAATGGTTATATTACAGTTAGAACTAGCTAGTAGCAGGTTAGCTTGGTCAGAACTGATTTTTTTTTTTAAAAATGAGAAAAAAGGGTGCTAGGCTTCCAAAGTGGAATTAAGTACAGTAATAAAATCCCTCAAATCTCCACGTTCTGAGTTGAGGAGGACAAAGTACTCAAATTTCACCCTGTGTCGGATTAAAACTATAGAGCACAACCCTCCAGCAAATCCTAACAGTCGTCTGGACTGGTTCCACGTTTCTATCCAGTTCCTCATCAAAATTTTCAGGGCTCATCCTGAAACAACAACCTATCCCTCACGCTCGTTTGCTGTAATCCGTGTTGTAACTTTTACATAATCTTAATAACACACAGATGTGGTGTTCTGCAGTTTGATCTTCCTGACGGAACAACATGAGATTTCCAGTGGGACTTGTTAAAACAAGGTTAGGAATTTCAGATTGTAGAGTGCAAGAGTGAACGCATTATTTTCTTTTGCTAAAAAACCCCCCAAAAACGAGGATTCTGTAAAAGAAACACACCCCTCTTTTCTATCTGTTCCACATCAGACCAACAAAACACGTTCGACATCATTTAGGTAAAACATTACCTAGAGGTAGCTTTTCCTGATACAATGAATCAATCTTGGGTATTAGCACAGACCATAACAGCTCAGTCATCAGGAAGGTGTGGATTTGATCTTTGCAAAACATTGATAAGTGTGAAAGTAATTAAAATAATTAGAACTAATAGACTTTGCTATAGTTCTGCACGCCAGTGCTCACCTCTAATCATATCATAAATGAAGTTTGATGTGAAAAGTTGGATCAGATAAAACTCATTTAGACTTCAGCACCTCTTTTTCTGCATTCCGGCACTTAAATCACGGCCAGTTTTAGCTTTCTTTTTAGTTTCTCTTTTGATCCAGTGCACTTGTTGGTCGTGGGAAAACACATCTTTCCTTCAGTATGAAATGTGTTGTGTTTTGTGGGTCACATGACCAAGCTACCTGAGACAATATCTAAAGGAATTTTACAGGTACTGTGCGACAACAAGGTTCATTCGCTATCAAAACAAACAGTCGTGTACATCTTCACGCTGACATGGTTGCACGCGGTTGTTGGACCCAAAAACATTCGGCGCTCTGAGTTGTTGACAGAAAACATAATCGGGTTTTCATTGAGCTGTCTGTGCTTTAAAGCTCACTAAAAGACATGACAGTACACACCTCACACGGGAATGCCTCAGACAGCGTGAACGGTGGCGATGATGAGTCATCAAGGCCCGCCGAGAACCTGCATGGTGAAACACGTTGATGTTTTAATATTTTGCCAATCAGATCTAGACACTAGGAATTTGCGTTTGGATTTATTTTTAACCTTGTCTGTTGTGCGGTGATTGTGTTTTCCAGATTCCACAAGTGTCTTTCGCGGCTTCACGGTAATTATTTGATGCCAGTGACTGTTGCTGTTGACAGGTGTTGCTGTGGGAACATAACAATGTAGATTAAAAAAAAAAAAAAAATACAAACCAAAAAAAAAAAAAATAGGCACTCAAGAGCAAATGATGTGTATTCAAATTCATTTTAAGAAATAAAAATAAAATGTACTAACTTGCATAAAAGAGGACTACGCTACCCAGCAGGTTACCAATGGTCTTCCTGTGAGTGAGCCAAAAAACTAAAAAAATAAAAACTCGTAATGTTCTAACTGTGAACGTGGACGTATCACAAACACAAAAATAACCAGACTCACAACAAAACTGGAAATTATTACTTTTCATATTTTCACAGCCACTTTAATTAGGACTGTGTCACACAGATTTTAGAGCAAAGGACTTGGCGCCATTTAGTAGAATATGTCACTTTCATGGCGCTGGGAAGCTCTGAAAGTGGCCGGCTGCACAGCCACGCGGTTCATTCATTTACCCAGGTGTGTTGACGGCAGCACAATGCTACGTTATCACGCAGTAAGTGCTTTTGAATTGGAATTTGTTCATTGTCACACAAGATGGAGAGGCGAGGAGGCCTTGGCATTTGAAAAGGCCATATTTGAGGGCCTCCGCGGTGAGTGTTTACCTTCAAGGACAAATGAAGCCATTGAGGCTCCGCGAGATGTGAATGAGCTCCTTCTGCACACACGGGCTTTTTGAATGCACATCAAAACAACCTCAGCAAACCCAGAGACGCATTCCTCAGGTGTTTAATGTGAGGGCAAATAGGCAACCACTTCAATAAAATACCTCTTAGATTGAATTGCATAAGTCAGAAAGCCAAACCAGCGTGAGGTGAAACTTGGGGAACAGTAACGGCTGAACCTTTACCTGCAGGTCTTAAGGTCTCCTTAAGAGAGGGTATTTATTGTGCTGACAGGGTTACAGCGGATGTACAAGCAGCAGGAATGCGTAGGTACAAAACCTCGATTGAGGCAACGCTAAAGCCGGCAGTTGGCTGGATGCAAAGATGCGGACGGGCATCGCCACCTCAAAGCAGAATTCATGCCTGGAATCTCTGTGAAAACCGAGCAAAAGAAGAAGAAAAACCTCCAGGCTATTTTTACACGCCATCGTTTTGAGGTTGAAAAGACAATAACATACCGAACCCTGTGAAGGCCATCTTATTTTAATTATATTGTAACAGCACCCCCCAACCCCCCCCCCCCCCTTTCCACAACCCCTTCCCTTCACAAACACACAAAATGGCATCGCGTTACACACTCGCTCGCGTCCCCGCTCCCCACGCCGCGTAATTATACAAGGGGCAGAAAATGTTTATTTTTAGGGTCAGTAAATGTTCGACTTCTGCTTCTGCACAAGGCTGTGCCAGCGGGCGGGGGGATTTCACTATAAACATTTTTAACAACTTGAGTTTCATTGTCCAGTTTGGTGGTTTTTATGACGTGTGGGCGTCTGCTCCAGTTGAAAGCGTTTCCAGTCGCAGCGTAATTGGAGAAAACAGCCGGAGCACATGCTGTACTCAGTGCAACAGGTGTCAACACCCAAAGAGGCAGCGCTTTAACACCGCCACGCTGAAGTGTGTTGCAGTTATTAGAGATTAAGAGGAAATAATGACAATAATTACAACTTCACTCGACTTTTTCTCTTTTGTTGGCTTTTGTTTTAGAATTTGCTGTTTAGTTCACCTTCAGTTTTATAGCACCTGTTGGAAATGAGTTTGCACCTAAGCAAAACAGGCAACAGTGGCAACAAAAAAAACCAAAAAAGAAACCCTGAGCAGGACCAGACTGATGAAAGGAGAAGACATTAGCTATGCTGACGATGCAGGATAACACGAAGTGGGTCAGTGGTAAACACTTTAATTTTACAGGTGCAGTTTATTACACCTGCCTAACCGAACGAAGCCCTTAGTTGCCTTGAAGGACACAAATGCTTTGTTACAGTCACGAACTATGCTAATTTTTTACACCCTCACCTCCTCAAAACAGTCATTCCTATGTATTGCGCATGATCATGTTAATCCTAAATCAGTGTCATTAATTGTGCATCATCCTCTCATGCTGGTGTGGTATTTCCTGTTCGACCAGCAAATGCAAGCGCACAAAAAACGCGCTATTTATTCGCCCTTTCCTGATTATATTTCACACGCATGCCGCTGATTGTGGTTGCACATCGAGGGGGAAGGCACCCTCACGTTGGCTGTGAACTCTTCTTTGCTGAATACGTGGCAAAAATTCTCACCCCTGAGAAGTTCCTCCTGCAAATCAACAAGACTGCACACGGGCAGAGACGGCACAGCTTACTCATCACAATCAAAGAGGTATTTTAATGTGAGACAGACAAAGGAGGGGTAATATCGCTGCTGTGACATGTCTGTCTATTGTCTCGCTGTCCGTCACGTTTTCTCCACACGCTACCTGTGCTGCTGACGCCTGGATGAGACACGATGACCACACCGTCCTACGCACGTGCAGCGCACGCCATGGTCATGTGTTTTACGAGACTCCAGTCGTTCTGCACTTTGCTTCAGTTTCCACCAGTCCCACCAGACTGGGGTCCTTATCTGCTCTTTACAACAAATTAACCGTTTATTAGATCGATTATTAAATCCAGTTGGGTTAGGATTAGGGTTAGTTATCTAGTCTAGAGCAGGATGATGGTCAGCGTTGTAAAGAGGTGAACCAGCTGCCAATGTGCTCTTTATGGTATCTTATCAAACAGCGTTGGAGCAGATTCAAGCCATTGTTTTCCAGGTTTTAATCTCCATTCAATTACATTTTCCTGCAGATGACAGCATGACTGGAGTGATTCTTGTCCAAAAGGGATTTATGTTCACCGTGCAGAGACCGGGCTGTTGCTTCATGTTTGGCAAAAAGACAAGTTAATGATTAATGACATGGATAGGCCTACATATATACATATATATATATATATATATACAGCACGTTCTGTCAACTAGCTCACATAAGCAGCCTATTTAAGACAAATATAAAATTGGAATAAAAGTGTTGTGACTGGCCAGATTCAGGCTTGGTTGAGAGGTAATAAATGGCACACCTCTGGTTGTGGTTACGATGAGTCATTCTCCAAAGATGCCAGCACTTCACTGCCAAACAAAATCTTCTCACAAAGTCAGTTGCACACAAACATCTGAAGCATTTCAGGGACACGGACTGTTCGCACAATTGGCTCTTGTTTCAAGCAAACCAGACCTCTCACCTGAAGAGGTGGAACAAAGGAAGATGCACACACAGACACACACACACACACACCTACAGACTTTGTTTTTGTATTATCAGAACACTGCTGGTGCCCAAAAAACAGTGAGATGTGTCTCCTCTTTGCTGGCATGTAACTCTTTAATACAGAAGATTATTTACACTCTTCCTGCTTGCTTTGACTCTAGTTTTGCTCTTCTTTTTGATTCCTTCATGCAACCTGAAAGTTCCGACTCTTCCTCTTTCACAGAAAAAGGTCAGAGACGACCTGCCTACCGGCTGTGGAAAGAATGGCCAGGGGAGCTGTATCCCAAAGCCCTGCTCAGAAACTGTCAGGGCTTTATTGAGTGTATGTGCATTTTGGTATGCTGTAGGAGCGCAATAAACCAGCTGTAATGTTTAATTTCATCACAGCTCATGGAGCTGCCATGAGTCAGATTACTCGGAGTTGCTCATCGTGCAGCCGGATTCGACAAGAAATCTCTCCGTTACATATGAATTCAAATGGAGTATATTAATTTAAATGGTAAAATATTGATTTTTGAGCCATAAATCCCTTTACGCATTTGTCTTTGTTTCACGGGGTACATTTCCGGTTCTTCTTAACAAAGTTATGACAATGTTCATCACTGCTGAAGTGCTGTTTGATGTCGCAGATGTCTACTCAGCATCTAAGTTTAAGTCATCATTCCAACAAGAACTTAGTTTTTTTTTTTTGTTTTTTTTTTACTATATCAGTATTAAAAGATAAATACCATATAAGGCGGGGTGTGTTTGTATTGTGTGTATATATTTGTTTTAATAGAAAAGATTGAATGTAATGTTGTTTACGTTGGGACAGACTGGAGCTGAAGCCAGCAGCATCTTCACCTGCTACCAGCGTTTGGCGTTGATGCCTGAGCTGCTGGGGGTGGGGACACTTATCAGATGAAAAAGTATTTACCTCCATCGCTGTTTTCTGTAATGAAAGAGTTTGCCTTTACTAAATGCTCTGACCACTAATCACTCCTAACAACGGCTGCCCCCCCTCTGACCTTTGATGGTCCCGGGGACCTTCTCCAGTTCAGACAGTAACTCTGACACAATCTGTCCACTATGAAACTTTTTTTTTTGTTTGTTTGTTTTTTTTTCATTTTTGCACCCCTAATTACGAGACGACGCTGTCGTCTTAACCCTCATGTGTCCTGAGGAGCGTTGCATCTTTGAAATGTGACACCTGTGCGCTAAAATCTGCAGCCTGCGGGAACAGCGCGCCTGGAGGAAACCACTGAGAAGCCTCGGCTGTGTTAAGCTGGACAGCTTATCTACAACACATCTCCAGGGCTGCTTAAAAAGTCTGCAATTATAGGTTGTCACAAAAAAAAAGGAGAAGATGAGTTAAGCCGGTTTGCTTTTTCGAGGCTACAATTTAACATCAAACAGGGTTCCAGGGATTCATCCCAGAACACACGGACGCAGGAGCCATGTTGGGCTTTCAGTCCGTCTCTGGGAGGGTTTGGGTTGTAATTTGGTGCACGTTGACGGTGCAGAACAATGAAGCGTTAGCTTTCAATACTGTAAACAGGAAGCGATCAGACAATGGTGGCTGCAGGCTGAAGGCTTCTCGTCGTCCGCTTGGCTCACATGCACGCAGAATAAAAGTTTCATATTTGGACATGACAGAACCTTTTTTTGGTGGCCTCTTCAGACAAAAGTGAACACACAGTATGTTTGAAGGAGTTACATCTCTACACCTTCAAGCCATCGCTTGAAGAATGTGTGGGACTTATATAAATAGCCTTGTCAGCATTTATTGCCGAGGCAAAAAAGTCAGAAGATGAACATTGACATCGCCATGTAAGGTGTGTGACGCCGTTTCCACCGGGTGTTCAACTTGGCAGAGTTGTGGGAGATTAAAGGTCCTTCCGATGTGCTTCCTGTCCCTCTGAAGATGCACCGTGCTTCCCTACTAATTTGCCTCCTCCTGCCATTTTCTTTGTGCGAACATTGGAGCCTTTGAAGTGGTGAATCTGTCGTGCCGATCACATAAATATGTGTGTGTGTGTGTGTGTGTGTGTGTGTGTGTGCGTGCACTCCAGTGCGCTGTTCTGATCATACAAAAAAAAAAAAAAAGATCAACAAAGGGGATGCTTCCTGTCGTCCTGGTTCCCAGGCAGCACAATGCAGGTGAACAAGAGAAGCAGCCTTCAGCTACAGTTACCTGGATCTACCTCACATCCCCCCAGTGACCCCTCTAAAGACCTAAACTCAGATTCATCCGCAAAGCTGACAGGATGAGGTTACATATAAAAGCTTGCGTGTCAAAGTGTTGTTCTTTGGTTTGTTTGGTTTTTTTTTTTTTAAATATGTATGATAGTAGAATTTTATATTAATTAGAGAACATTAACCCTTTTTGCATAGTGCATTGTCATTGTTTTACCTTAATAGACTGGATACCATAAATTTATTGGACATTTATGTTATTATTTTATGATGTGTAAGTTCGTTATCATTGAATTCTTTAAATTGTGTGCTTTAACTGAAAAACACCAAACACTTTGTCATTGGAAAATGGAGTAATGAACTATGAGGAGTTTGTTTGAAAAAGAAAGATGTAAAGAAAAAGATAAAATATAAAAAGAAGGTAAAGTTCCCCTTAGAGGAAATTCATTACAAATTAGTCATGCAAAGAAGTAATCTGTTGATAATGCTGCTGCGACACCGTGATGATGTGTTTTATTAGTGTTTGTTATGTACTGGCTAGACTTCCAGTTAAGTGCTTGCGGAACAATACACCTTGGATCGTATAACTTTAGTCATCAGAGTCTAAAACGATATCATTTAAAGCAAAACCCCGACTCGGCTTTCAGTTTGAATCTCATGGGTTGTAAAACTGTGTGCTGGCACCACGGGAGGGTCTGGAGACCCACCTCTCCATCAGCGTGGTGGTCAACAGCTCCATCCATCTTCTGTCAACTGCCTGCTTGCTCCTCATCAGGCTTGTGTGATTTGCTGGCTCCTGTATACAGTCTCCAATCAACCTAATGTGCATGTTTTTGGACTGAGGGAGGGAACCAGAGTATCCAGAATGTGCGCAAAAAGACCCCAGGCACAAACTGGAACTCGGAACCTTCCGCTGTGAGGCGACTGCGTCACCTAATTTCCGCACAAAAACAAAATAACGGAAATAAATATCAATAAATATGTTTATTTTATGGTAAAAAATAGAGTAATAGTGTATTTTGAGTAGCAAGGCTCCTCTTTTTTCGGCGCTGCTTGTGAGCACGCTACTGGTTTAAGCTGCTGACAGATGTTAAAATGCTGCCTGGTCTGATAGCAGGGGAAGCCCTGATTAGCAGAACGGAACTGCGGCTCCACAAAGACAGAAATCACAGCAGAGAGAATCAGGGAGAAGGAGGGTCGATATCAGCGGTATGACAGTTTAATTACAGCATCCTGCAGGAACTCCGTGAAACACAAACACAGAACATTCCTTCATTCCCAGCGTTCAGCTGGAGGCTGGACCGTCGTCTCTGCCTGTTTCCATTCAGATTTTTGGGCTTTAATTTCATCCTCATCCAACAAAGTTAAAATTTTGACAAACTACAGAAGAAATAGTGATTAAGTGACGAGCGGTTACTTGGAGCTACAGGGCAGCAGGGACGTGCACTGGTGGGGTGTGTTGGTTTTGACTCAGCAGGTCAGCAGCATGTCGCAGTAGCCCCAGCACACACGTAGACATTTCTGCAGCACTTAGAGTGAGGGGCCCCCTCCATATTACAGAGTTCCCATTAACAATGACAGGCTAGTGGCGGGACCGAGGGCGGGGGGACGAAAGCAGCAATCAATGGAGGACTCCCGTTGGGGCAGACTGGGGCTGCGTAGACGTCTGGCTGGGGATTTATCCAGGGGCCTGGGGCCATCATACCTGACTGCAAGCAACCTGAGATGCAAAGTGGTGCGAGGGGGAGGGGTGGATGGGTGAATGCATTAAAAAAGAAAAAAAAACAACATTGTTTTCTTTTCTGTTTTCTCTTCTGTCTTCTGTTTCTGGCTACATTTTGCTGTCTTTGGTTCTGGACAATCCAGATATTTCCATCTGACCAGCAGAATGTTTACTGTCAAACTTGTTAGGCTCCTTTTTGATTGTTTGTGTGTAAAGCAACATGAGTCTGGCCACAAGCAACCTGTTGAAAACATCAGAGTTCAGTCCCACATCAAGACAACGATCCTTCCTGCAAGCACGGATGGATTCATGCGCGCACACTAAAGGGAGTGTTAGCTGTTTTGAAGTTGATAAAAGATGGCAGACACAAAAGGAATACTAAACTCAGCATGGTGACGCTTTTGTTCGCAGTGTTATTGGTTGTTTTATCCAAATCCTCTCCTAAATAAAGTTTGCTCATGTTTCTGTGTTTACTGCGCCTGGGGAAATCACATTTATTCATGTCTTTAGTCAATTTAGGACTTTACTTTGCTTTACTTTGCATGTAAAACAAAAGTCAGCAACACAACAAAAAAAAAAAAAAAGGAAAGCAGCATATCTCAGCTAAGTATGCTAATACGAGCACACGAGTCCAGAGGACTGAAGTTTTACTCCAACAAGGGCAGGATTCAACTGTGTGTGTGTGTGTGTGTGTGTGTGTGTGTGTGTGCGTGCGTGCGTGCGTGCGTGTGTGTGTGTGTGTGTGTGTGTGTGTGTGTGTGTGCGTGTGTGTGTGTGTGCATGCCAAATGAGAGTGCTGATGTAGATTTAAAAGCTCACAATATGAAGGATGGAACAATGAGCCTGTGGTTTCAGTGAGCTGGAGGGAAACATGCTTGGACAAACAAGGATGGTGTTTAAATGGGGCCTTTGTCAGGCTCTGTGATGCTTCTCACTCTGCACACACGTAGAGGAGGTGTTGGAGGCAATTAGGAGAACAAATGTCAAGTTCTTCTTTCTTCCTGCTATCAGCTCAGTGCAGTGTTGTACAGGTGTGTTGTGTTTGCGTGAGTGTTTAGACATATGGGAGGCCCTAAATTACAAGTTTTGTGCAAAAATTCTACAACTTTATCATAAAGTTAAGGCTTAGGTTTACAGGTAAGCAAAGGTTTAGGTAAGATGAGATAAGCTCCATAAAAATTAGTGACTTGAATCTTCAGTTAACTCCTCTTGCATTTGAAAATGTCCCTCACCCGTTCTAACAGTGAAACCGAGAGAGTCCTTCGGTGAGAAAAGAAGTAGTTTCTGGGAAAGAATGCACGCACTGTATCTTTCTGCAGTGTCAACAAACCGACAAGCAGCTTAAGGCTCAAATAGCTTAAGGTTTCTCCACTCCACAAACAGGTTTGTGGAGCAAAAGCGAACATTACATGTACTCATGAAGACTTAATAGCCCTAAAGGAATTTTATTTTGTTGCCTGAGAGACAGTCAAGCTCAGAACTGGTTAATGAACAATGTAATACAAAAAAAAAATACTTCATAAAAGGACAGACCAACAACTTTTTTTTGTGTTCTCCTGTGTGGTATTATCTGTGTACAGACGTGTATGTTTAGTTTATGACCCTCCCATTAAAATATTTGCTGGCTTATGTAGCATTTTACAAGGAAGTCATGTTCAAGAAGCTCCTCTCAAGATCATTTTATTACACTTTTATTGCGTAGAGCTGTAAAGAAATGTCAGAGAAAAGACTCTCGGGTGTTTCGCTGGACGTTTTTGTGTGTTGCACGTCTCCAGGAAGCAGAACTGTAAGTTACAGAACTGAACTTATCATCATGTTCAATGAAACTGTGAAGTCTAATATGTGTTTCTTAAATATAACATTATCTTAAAGACATGTACAATGGTGGAGGTCTTGGAAGGAGCTATGCGCAAAAAGTATGGGCAAAAAGCCGTGTTACTATAAAAACACGCAGAGGGTGTGGTAAAGGATGAGACCTGAGCAGACAGGTAAACATACACATGGAATGTTGTAATAGTTTTATAAGCCTGTTCGCCACCAAACACACCTTCGGCCCGACTCTGAAACAAGCTCAGTGTTGATTTACAGTCGAGTCTGAAATAGAAACCCTGATATGCAAGGTTTTAGTACACAGTTTTAGTATTCGTGGCTGTGACAAATTAAAACCAAAGGGATCAAGTTCAAAACCTGGACACTGATTAATCGGCTTCATGTTATCAGTAGGAATAAAGATAAGTTTGAAATGAATGAAACAAATGGCTGCAAAGCTAATGTCACCGCCCACCGCTCTGCAAACAGCTCTGGCATCCTTTGGACTCTGCATTTTCCATGAACAGACACATGATTCAATGAAAGGAAAGAATGAAGAAAAGCTTGAAGATTTCCTGGAAATGTGCAAAATGATAAGAAAACAGCAGGCTGATAAAAAACAGGTTAAATGAATGTCAGGTATCTTGCTCTTTATCTTGTTTTTCTATTATTTTACAACCGGGCCTTATCTTGATTTGTCAGACCTGTGTTTTAGATTTCTCCATATAATTCTCTTACTCCAGTTTGACCCATCAAAACTCAAACCAGGTCTGAAATATGTTGATGATCAAAAGTTGGCTTTTCATCATTGCGGAGCCAGTGTTGGTATTGGGATCCCGCATTTGGCGAGTGTCTGCACCGAATAAGTCAACTTTGCATCATATTTAATTGCCTCTGCTGGCTAATCTGGAGTCTACATTACAGATATCAGGAGGTTTTTTTTTTCTCCACTCATTCCATTTGCAGATAAACAAGCCTGCATCTACTAGAGTCGCCTTATCTTAGTGGACCTTCGTGACTCTCTTTACATCTGTATCTGTTTCTGTTATAGTTAAGTTGTCATATCAAGCCTGTCATCACATGTGGGGTTAGCCCTGGGCCACGGAGTTGTCATCAGGTGAGAGGAGAATCCCCGTACTTGTGTTTATCACTCCAGAGCTGAGGAGCTGCTGAGTGAGATCAGTGTAAAGCAGGATTAACCCCATACACTGTCTGCTTGACCAAAGGAAACTCTCCTGCCTTTCACTCCATTGATGTGTTTTCATTTCTTTTGTCTGGCAGAGCATCGGAAATATTCCAGTCATTTAAAGAGCTGCTCCGCACTGAGAGCTTGAGCCTCAGCTTTTACAGGTTTTACCCGTGCAGGAACAGATGAAACAGGAGACGTGGGGTCAAGTGGCACTGTGGAGGAATTCTTCAGGGATTTACTGCCTGAGACACCAGAGGAGTAGATGTCAGAGTTCAAAAATGATTTGACAGCTTTTAAAATGCTTCTTGCGTCACAAAAACTCAGTTAGAGCTGTATAAATTGCTGTAGTTTGACACCTGCCTCTGCACTTTTGTTCTTCAATTCACTTTAACCACCAGCTCGACCCGTAACAGAACGCATTAGGTATAAGCAGAAGGAAATATGGCACAATGAACACTGTCTTGTCCTTTCTTCGCTGTGACACATGGAAATTGCCCCATTAGACAGATTGCAAACACATAATTAACATGGAGCCACAGGCTGACCATAGGGCTTCCGGTAAAAACATCGTGAACTTGGTCTGAGGACACTGCGGAGCTTCCTGTGAGCACTCTGGCCTCCCAGGCAGCGTTTGCTCTCTGGAGGAGCAGGAACATGTTTTCACTGGGAATCCAGTGCTCATAAAACACACTAATTACAGGGCATCCTTCAGTCAAGTGCAGCTATCAGTCACTCGCTTTATGTTTATGACCGTTTTTCTGTTGCCATCGCTGAATGGGGCCATAGCTGGCTGTCTTGAGGAGCCAGTGGCAGAGATAAGACATCTGTGACCTGTACAGTATCAGCACTGAGGAATAACTCAGCCTGGGGTTAATGTGTAGCTCACAAATGGATGTTTCCACATGAGCTTTCTTACTTTAAGTAGATAAATAAAACCTAATCAGCCATGACCGGAATGCTTGATGCTGCAAAGGGTTGGCGAGAGCTGCTCTATTGTCTGTGTGTGTGTGTGTGTGAGAGAGAGAGAGAGAGACAGCCTGAAATGCCGTAGGGACATCTTTAAGAACTCGAGTCAATCAGACAAGTGTTTAAGGCATGACAACAGATCGACAGATCGGTACCCGTCCAGCAAGTACACAGTGAGTCACAGCAGCTTGGGAAAGCAAAGTTGTCTGGCATGAATCATAGCCACTAAACCATGGGCACCTAGCGCACGTGGACGGGCACACACAACGGGCAAGTCTAAGCAAAGGGCCTCTCATCCAGTCCGAGTTGCTCACACCTGGATTCATCCTGCCAGCAGATCCATCCACTACATCTAACTGTGAGCATGCGTGTGCACGTGAGGGCAGATATTTAGCTTTAATTACATTTGTTGTTTTTTTTTTTTTCCTTCCCTGCCTGCCGCAGGTCTTGATTGGTCCTTCTTGATCCCTCTCAAGCAGGATCCAGCTCCTCTGCCGTGCTCACATGGACATGTTCTCTTGAGCTTAACAGCTCAGTGCAAACAGCTAAAAAAAACAACAAAAAAAACAAAGCCCTCACTGTGAGTCACTAAGTCAACAGTCAAGTTGTCTTCTTTCTTTGACTCTCAAAAGTTCCCAACAGTAAGTCCAAAGTTGTCTTTAGCACCTGGAGACATGCTTGATTACTGTAGGTGACACTGAGTACATAATGTTTGTATGCGTCGACTCTATTTTTTTTTTTTGTTTGTTTTATTTTTGTCAGAGTTTCAGGTTGAGTATACGGACACAAATGTACACCTGTCACTCTGGCAGTTACACAGGTTTTGCATATCCTGGCTTCCTTTTCAAACAGGATTTATAGATTAATATTTCACAGTGAGCAAAGAATACACAGCGCTGTCACTCGCATGTGCAGGAAGTGAAGCTGTGACACCTGATGTATCTGGAAGGTTAGCGTGGGCCTGGAGGACCCGGTTACATTCTTCCTCATCAAAGACCCCACCCACCCCCAATACGGACTATTCACACTCCTAACCTTCAGGCCGGAGGTGCAGAAGTGTCAAATGCAGGACTACCAGATTAAGAACTCGTTCTTTCCCACGGCCATCAGATTATTGACCTGCTGAGCGATAGCCCCCCTCTCCTGGACATCTACTTATTACACTTTGCACATGAATAATTTGCACTTTTCCTGGCTGCTAACCTGTTACATACAGTTGCACATTTTGCACACCATCTGACTACTGACAGTTGCACATA
Source organism: Pao palembangensis (assembly GCA_015343265.1). Classification (NCBI taxonomy): domain Eukaryota; kingdom Metazoa; phylum Chordata; class Actinopteri; order Tetraodontiformes; family Tetraodontidae; genus Pao; species Pao palembangensis. The sequence goes on from CM027093.1 coordinate 9,664,729, forward strand.
AAAGCGAATGTAGCACATTATCTGCAAATATGTACGTAGTATGTGGCCTATATCTTCACAGTCTGTTTTGTGAAGCTTATATTCCTATTTTATTATATTTTTGCATGCCTCTCTTTATCTTATTGATGTCCATTTTGTACCTAATTCTTATACTCTCGGCATCCAGTGTGGGCAGCAAAGTAAGAATTTCATTGTACAGGGAAACGTGCTCCTTTACTGTGCAAAAGACAATAAAGCTTTAAATTCTGAATCTTCTTCTATCCACTGGTGCCGCGTCTGGCTCTGCCACAAAGAACGAGCTTCAGGAATAAAACGAACCCGGATAATAGGTTAATTTGGTTTCCCGCCAATCTTTTTTTCAAAGGAAAAAAGAACCACAGGAAAAAGCTCAGATTGATTTCCTTTGAGCTCCGTGTGTATTCGGTGTCTAATCATCCGTATTTTCAATAAAAGCAAATATGTGCACTGATGCCTCGAGCGGTATTTGTCTCATACTCGAGCGGTATGTGGTGACGGTGTCACCCCTAGATTGGTAGTCATGGCAGCAGACTGTTGTGTATGCTGATCGTTGGGTTTTGCCTTGGGAGACCCGACCAGCGACCTCGAGGGTCATCAGGGCAACCTCCTTACATTTCAGGCCACGTAGTCCAGTATCTGTTTTACAACAACAAAAGCTGTTGTTTTCAGGTTAAAATGAATAATTACTACCTACATATGTGTAAAATTGGACTTTTATGACATCCATACTTCACCCCAGACCAGTGCAGACTTCAGTGTACTCAGAAAACCACATATTTGATTTTGTTGCATGAATAAATTACATGTTAACGTCCAGTGACAGGATACAGATGTAGCAAGTTTAGTATTTGAGCCTTGACGCTCACAACACACCATACTTTCACTCCAGAATCACTTTGACGTGGAGCAGCTGTCTTTCGGGAACTAAAGTATGGTGTGTGGAGCCAAAAGCCTGCTAAAGTGTAGTTATGAAATTTATGAGAATGACAAAGACAACGTTTAATAAAGAACACATGTTATACTACAAACGAACCTTTAAAAAGAAAATAAATAAATAAAATAGTGCCACCGACAGCTGCAATGACAAATTATAACCTAGAGGAATCTGCCGGCTTGACTGGAAATGTTTCATTTCAGGTCCCTCGCAGCTCGAGACGAGGCCTGTTGTCTGCTCCGCTCAGGGTCTGCTGAGGAGGAAGGGGGTTCCCGGTGAAGCTGCAGCCTGGGACACCACAGCGCAGAGGTCACCGGCCAAGAATGAGATATGTTTTGTTTTTTCTTCTTCTTCTTCTTCTTCTTCTTCCTCCTCCAGGGTCACGTAAACACCAGCGCCAGACCTGAGTGGGATCAAAGTGCTCATTAAAAAAGCCCACAACCCTGAGAAATGGCAGACCAAATAGCAGCCCATGGTGGCGGGCAAAAACTAAATTTGGAACAAGGACATGCTTTCATTTCCCAGGAATGGGATGTCTTAGGCAATTGCAATTGAGCAACAACAGTGTTTCAACTGTATCTTTTTTTTTCTAAACTGCAGTAACAAACAGAAAAAAGACAAACAATTCCGAAACATTCAGATAGATAGATAGATAGATAGATAGATAGATAGATAGATAGATAATGAACTTAAAATGACCCTGTAAAAAATATGTCAAATATGTCATTTAAATATTCAGACAGACAAGTTAGAATCAATGCAATGTTCTTTTGCAAGCATTAATGTCACATTGTGTCTAAAGCGGTTGTATTAGCAAAAGGAAATGAAGAGATTTGGTTCAGAATGTGCCATTAAAAAGCAAAATGGTCCGAATAAAGAAGGAACAGCCCTCCTGGCTATTCACTCCAAGGATCAGTGCAGGGCCGAGTGCGATCAGCGAGTCCAAAAACAGGTGGCACGAGGCCCCCAGTTAACACAACACACACCTATGTGGAATGAAATGCGCAGTACATCTCATTTTCATACCACGGAGGTGTCATAGTTTCTGCTCATTTAACGGTTTCCGCCATCTGGCCTGCCACAGTGGAAATGCAGAGCGACGGCGCGGCAGAAACACAGACGGGCATCTGTTGCTGGCAGGTGAACAGCGGCGTGATTCATAGCGGCGGCGATCGAAGTGGATGTGTTTTCCTGCCGTCTGAATCAAAGCCCCTGTTCCATTGACTGGCATGTTAAGTAAAGGGCACACCTTTGATGTGGCTGCAGGGAGAAAAAGCAAAAACAGCAACGGACAATTACACATCGCCGCCGGCGGCGAGCCTCTCTGACGCTCAATCAGAGAGATGTTAACATTTTTCGCGAGGACAATAGGTTTCCCAGCTCTGCGCGTACGTCGGCGTAAACACGGCGAACCAGTCGATCTGGAATCATCCGCTGATGCAGATTTCTATTTGAGTCTTTGTGATTATGGCCAACCCACCGATTCTTTGTAATTACAGGACAGCTCGCCCGAGCAGCGAGCTTCAAGTTGCAAGTGCAGTTATCAACATGTGTGTGAGAGCGAGTGAGAATGTGTGAGAGTGAGTGTACGTGACGGGCAGCGGAGGGCTCGCCCGCAGCCTGAGCGTGCCTGTGGTTGGCCTGTTAGCCTTGACGTCCAACGCGGAGGCCTAATTATGAGAGATAGCGTCTACGGCTGAGGCCCCCAGCCTGACGCGTCTGTGTACCGACAGCAGGACAGCACGTTTGTCACGGACGGAAAATTTCCAAAAAAAGAGTCCAGTGAAAAGTCCTGTTTTCAGAAATTCAGGATGAGAAACCAAAAACAGTGGAACTGCACATGCTTATTAGAATGTAAGACAATTAAACATACAAATATCAGTTTTTCTAGAAATATTGACACGAGTCCTCTCTTGCCTAAAGGGGACAAGACTAGAAAACCAACTTTTCTGTATGTATGTATCTACATCCGTGACCTTCTGAACTGGAAATACATGTGAAGAAACTTGTGGAAAAATCCATTTTGTTCCCCAACAGCTGCTGCAGGTTCCTCAACACTCCTCAGAAAGGAGGCTCAGCACAGGAATTCCAGTATTATGAGCTGTGCTCTCACCTCTGTGTGCTGCCAAATCCAGCACGTGGGACCTTTAAACCGAAATGTGAGTTAAGCTTACTTTATTATTGTTGAATTTTGCTTTTAATTCTATCTTAGCAATTCTGGTATTCAAAACACTATCAACTTTGTTGTTAGTATGTATTGTCTGATTATTATTATGGCCTGCACAGTTTTCTAATTGAGTCGTGTGTGGGAAGAGATCTTAAATTCAATTCAATTCAATTCAATTCAATTTTATTTATATAGCACCTTTTACAATAAAATTGTCTCTAAGTGCTTTACAGAGGTAGAAACCCAGAGCCTGAACCCCCAGGTAAGCACAGTGGCAAGGAAAAACTCCCTTTTAACAGGAAGAAACCTTGAGCAGGACCAGAATTACAAGGAGGAACCATCCTGCTGAAAGTTGGCTCGGTAAAGGAGGAGAACCAAAGAAATACAGACAAAATACAATCATAGAAATACAAACATATCAGACATAATATATATACACATAATACAGCATAGCAGGTTGTTATAAAGAGGTGAACAGCACAGGCAGGTGCCGACAGCGGACCCTGAGTTTGCCAGAGGCCGAGGTCCGTGCAGCACGAAGGCCTGGAGACGGAAGACCTGCAAAGAGAGAGAGAGAAAGAGAAGGGGGAGAGATACACAGAACGGCAAGGAAGACTGGACCCAGATAATTCCGGTGAAAATAAGAGGAGGAGAAAGAAGAAGAAAAGGAGGAGAGGACGTGAGGGAGTGGTTGTTGAGGAAGTGGGGAACTGCTCAGTGGATCATGTTTGTGTCCCCAGCAGCGTAGCCTATAGCAGCATAGCTGTGCTAAAAATTGAAGAATAAGAGTCTGATGAGCCTATTCTAGCTGTAGCTGTGAAAACTGACTAAACTAGATCTGTCAGCCCTACACACTTTGTTTGAGGCTAGCTGTATGCTTTACTGAACAGAAAGGTTTTAAGTTTGATCTTAAAGGCAGACGTGGCGTCTGCCTCTTGGACCCAGGTTGGTAACTGGTTCCACAGTAAAGCTGCCCGATAGCTCAAAGCTCGTCCTCCCAGTCTGCTTTGATGAATTCTAGGAACTACAAGTAAACCTGCACTCTGTGATCTGAAAGAAGAAAATAAACCATTTTGAGTCCATTTTTAAGACTTGGTGTCCTCCTTGTCATGGCCACCACTATGCAGCTGTCGGATTTCATTAAAATGACATTTGTAAATATTTGACGCCATAAAAGAGAGGGTAAACCATCATGATTAACAGCTGAGCAGGAGAGCTGGAACCTATTTGCACCCATCACCATAAAAGTGACACACTGAACAGTTTTTCTTATTTATAGGTATTCTGATGATAGTGTTCGCTCTTGTTCAAAACTCCAAATGATTCCCAGTTTACAGTGGAAAGAGAAACGCTATGCTGCCGGATTAGCATACAGCAGTGCACGTCACTTAGACTTTTGAATAAACTGGTGCACGGTGGTCCCAGACCGCTGTAACATGAAAAAAAAAAAGTCTGATCCCAGGATGCAGGCAAATATGGACAATCAATGGCCGGCGGCTGCAGAAGCTTTTATGCAAATAGTCGGAGAGAATGAAAAATAATAGCCCGGTTACACAGAAACGTATGAATACGGTCCAGGACAAAGAGCCCGACTCACTCTGAGCTCTGCGGGCCATTCACACAATTGAAAATGTAAAGATTCAGCTTTGGTTTAAAAAAAAAAAAATGCTGCTAAATCAGTTCTGTTTCCCCTCAGAGAAAAACTCCATAACTATGCAACACACACACCATATATTTCCAACAGCCCAACCCCAAATCCCAGGCCAGCAAGGCCATAAAAAACGTGCAGAGCTCATATGCACTAGCTTGTAAAAGAGCATGTACATGTAAGCTGGGTTAACTTCCAGTGACGTTTGCCTTTTATAAATGTGCGCAGCACAATGAACGGATTAGCCAAAATGGCGTTCTCACAGTTGAAACACAGCTTAGATGGCTTTCAGGTAAAACCGCAACTCGGCTGTGGAATTCGGATTCTCCAGAGAAGTCATCAGTCAAGGGGAGGACAGGACTGAGCTGTAGTTTCTTTAAACTCAAGAGACAGTTCCAACAGGTCCACTCTTTAAGCTCAGATAGAGATATTCCCAGATGAAGCGCAGACAGGCCTAACCCCGAATGATGAATTAGGCTATTCACCGCTCCCACATCCACACAGACCTCTGTGTGTTTTGTCACACCAAAATACAAGGTTACCTCTTGTACCCCAGACCCAAGTATGCGAAAACAGAGGAAATAGCTGGAAGAAAAGGTGTCATTTTTCTCCACCTGAAAGGCCGCGCGTGTGTGCGAGGCTGAGCGAGTGCGTCTGCATGCGTGAGAGCGAGAAGGCAGCGAAAGAGAGAGAGAAGGAGGCCTCTAATTCGCTGATCTCAGCTGATTACATTTTCCCCTCCAGACGGTAGACATTCCTCCAACCTGTGGCCATCGGGCCCCTCGGCTTTCACCGTGAGGAGCCTTATTGAAGGTAAACAAGCCTGAGTAGATGCAGGCCACAGAAGCAGGTGGGTGTGAGAGGGAGACAGCTCACTCAGAGAGCACGTAGAGGCACCAGGATGACTCAGAGACTGGCAGTATTTTTAACCTTCAGCACATCTGATTTTCTGACAGACCAAAGGGGGGAAAAAATGGTAATAACATATTCTTTTCTGTTTCTGTTTGTTGACTTTTACAACGTGCGCGCCTCAAAGATTAAACATCAAATGTATTTGCAGCATTAAATACAACTTTGATCTGTGTTCAAAGTTGTCATTCCTACAGGCCGTAAAACACTTCTTATCTCCAGGCTGGCATGTGAAAAGGGACATAGCGTCACCCCCGGACACTGGCATTAGGGAAGTCATAGAGGACAGAACTTAGTTACTTTTCTGCACATCCATCCAGTAAATCATAATCCCACTCAAAGCTCACGTCACTTATCTTGCTGCTATACTTGGTTCTGGGTCGCAGGAGATCCTGGAAACACGATCACGAAAAAAGGAACAAGAACAAACAGCATGGAAGAACAATCACAATACTATGAAAGAATGTCATATATCTTTTTAGTTTTATGCATAAATAGCTTCCTTTCCTCCCGGAGCGTCAGGCCAGCTAACAAAGCAAAGCTCAGCCTGAGGAAGGTGCCAGTGATGTCTGCATCCTGTCCGGCCACACACTCCACTCTCTGCTCCACGAGCACACACACGTCACCTTCTGCAATACAGAGATTCTGCAAGGACAGAAAATAGTCTCTGTAAATGTTCGCAACACCTGTTGATGACCTTGAGCCGTTATATTTTGTGAGTTAAGCTTTTTCGGTGAAGATGAAAAATCTAAAAAGAGAACTTTCTGACTACAAAGAATAGACTGAATGTATTCAGAGCATTTTTCTGGTTACACAAATGGTTTCCAACCTAAGGATGTGGGGCGTCGCTGATAAATTTGAGGTCACAATGATTTGTGGGAAAAGGCTTAACTCTTCTTTAAGGATTATTCTTTTTTTTTTTTTTTTAAATGTTGGATAATAGATAACGGAATGGACTATAACTCACAAACATGGAGTTTAAAGAGGTGATATGACTCCGCTGGAACTTCCGAAACCGCTCACGCTTGTTGAACGGATGAAAATCTGCAGGCGCTTTTCTGGCGCGGGATGGTGGCGGGATGGCCTCCAACTATTTCAGCGGAAATATCAAATAATGTGCTTTGAAATTACACTTGAATAAATGTACTTTCCATCTCAGCAAACACCACAGACAGAGTCCAAACACTCGCCTCAGGCCAAACAAACGGCATCAGTTTTTCTTCCATGAGGGCCACGCAGGTCAGACAAACACTGGCAATGTTTCAAAAAGCCCCCACCCCCCCCCAACACACGCGCACACACACACACACTCCTCCCTCCTATGTTCCTCAGCAGTCCACACGTTTACTATCAACAGGAAACATCTTTCACGGTAAAGGAAGTGTTACTCTCTAATAGGCCTGATGTGATTCAGTGACCAAACCGTCTCAGCCAATGGGAGGGGTCTTATTTTAGGAGGTGGTATAAAAGGGAACCGAGGTCATTCCAGAGAGCTTAGACGGCACAAAGTTCTCACACTGGCTACATGTTGTGCTCCCGTCTCAACTTCTGCAAACTCAAGACTGTACATAGACACATTACTATGCACATCTGGTTTCACTGTTGTTTCACAGATCTTGTAACATCCTGAAACCACAGTCTAAGCAAAAGATGATGGGGGAAACCCAGAGTGAGTGCTGTTATGATTCTCCACTCAAAATCGGTTTTTCTTGCATAGTTTATGATCAGGGCAAAGTGATCCCTCACGGATCGGGGGCAGGCGGTGAGAGGAAGGTCCGCTCCGAAGGGTTTCAACCTTATTTTCGGCGATTTGGAACTCTACGTCACGACGGAACTGTTAGCCCTTAAAACCGCCACTGATGCTGGCTGCGATCTGGCTTTTAGTCTGCACATTCCTGAAGCTGATTGTTCTTGCCAGCTTTAGCTCTTTTTTTTTTTTTTTTAGTGAATTGTGTGAAGCAGTGAGAGCAGAGCCAAAAATACCATTACACGGAGGGTGACATTAGGGAAACGCGGCCTAGCGACAGGGAGCTATGACAGAGTTCCCTGATTAGCGAGTTGCCACGCTGAGACAAAGGGCCCCTGAAATCACAGGAAACAGAACAATCAAAGAGTCAACGCACATTCCAAGAAAAGCAGCACGCCATAGAAACACAACATGATCCAGGACGTCGCTGCGCCTGAACATCTGATGAAAGCTCTCACTGGGCATTTGCTGTGAATTATTGGTACAGTGTGACGCCAAACAGGGAAGAGATGTCTGAGATATTAAATTACTGAAAGACATTAATCAGACTGGCTTTGATTGCTGTTGGAAGAGCACGAATGATACGAAACTAACCATAATTATGGCTTCCAGGCCTTTTTCATTCCGTCTTGTACTCACACTGACAGGTATTTTTGTGCAAAAACCTCAAAACTGTGAGGTCTCCCACTCCCCCTGAAAAAGAATCACCACCAGGCCCACACACCTACCCCATGATCTATTATATCCCAGCCTGGACTCAGGAAATAACTCTTTCCCCTTCTCCAAAATGGCAGCTCTGCTTCCGTGGCGTTGGTTTGTTGGATTAGAACAATTCCCCACCACCCCATAATTTGAGGGATCCTCATAACACGCCACACCCTGTCATACATTTCCATTATAAGCCCATTTTGTTGTCTGATGAAGTTATTTCAGTGTAAAGAAACATATTGGGGTTTTTTTTTTGGTTTTTTTTCAGACGGGGAACCCTCCTTCTTTAGCTACGGCCTGCGCCATTAGCTTCTCGCCACAGAACGTCTCGGGTTTCGCCTCGATTGTTCGGCAGCAGGTAAAAAGCAAGATCGGATGGAAAAGCTTCACTGTGGGCACACAAATGCTAGGTCGCGGGGGGATGAAGGAGACCTATTTCAAGTCAAATGTGCAGTTTATCTGTCTGCAAAACCGAAGGGGAACCTCGTCCCCACATGCAAGGCCTACTTCTCCAACTTGTGGTGTGTGTGGTCGCTGATGGGATGCAGTCATCAGATTATCAGTTTTCTCTTTGCTTTGATTGGCTTCTCGATTTCCGACCTCGACAAAATGTGCGTTCCCTCAGGAATGAAACGTTTCTAAATATTTGCGCATATTTTCATTCCGTAGTTTGTATTGTAGTGTGTTGCACTTGCTGCGTTTGTAGAAAAAAAAGACGTTTGTATTGGCAGCTTAGTCGCCTTAATATGCAGCTTCAGGGTGATTGATGAATATGTGATGTTTCATACATATCTGCGCATTATGGCGTGTCTAGCTACAGGAATAGAATAGATATTAGATCCTTTTGACTCACACGCTTTTGTCTTTTAGACGGTAAAGACATCATCCCAGTATTGTGTCTCGGTGCAGGCGAGACTGTGTCATAGTTGTGAGCCTGTGTGAGGTCCACGCTGCAACGCTGCTGTTTGACAAAGCACAACTGGAGATGAAGCGATCAAGAGAGAATGCAAGTGCAGTTCTCATGCGCCATCGTTCAGCTGAACAGGAAGGTTACAGCATGAGGCCAGAATGGTGGATGATGCATCAGTTTCCTGATAACGCAACAAAAGGCTACGGAGAAAATAAAGAGGCGCGCTCAACTTATTCCGTCTCACCATCCCTTTGATTGCACAGAGAAGAGCCATGCACGATGCAGCGGTGGTCGTGATCGGCTGCATGCGCATGCTACAGACTTGAACTTTAAGGACCTCGGATGGAACACGCTCAAAGGCGTGTCACACGGAGGAGCAGTGACGAACTGTGATTGCACCCCTGCAAACTCTCCGGCAGCCTGTTTCAGGGTTAACCCGCAGCGCACACAACCGCTCGGGCTCACACACAAAGCACACTTTCAGGAAACTATGGCCAAACTGTGAGAAGATTCACTCTTCAAAAAACAGGAAGTGGTTAGCAGCTGCATTAAACCAGAGAACACCTCTTTAATTGTAACGCTGAGAAAAACGCTGACACGCTGCAATCCGTTGCTACTCTGTGATACTCGAGGTGAAGTAAGAAAACGCGTTCCAGTGAGCTTAAAGTCAGCTTTGACGTGATCGGCGTGAGACTCATCCAGGCAGCACATTGTCTAGTTGCGGCAGAATGCAGTTCCTCAAAGAAATATTCCTTCCTCATTAAAAGATTTGCCTTCGCATACACACCTGCCCTGGTCAGGACACTTCGATCCCTCTAACAAAGGCATCTCTGTAATACATAATAAGTCACTCAGGTAGATTATCAAAGGCTGTGCCTCGGGTTAAACGGCACAGCTGCATTTTAGAATGTCACCCAAAGCTGCGAGGTCTTCATTCCAGTTGAGCATGAATGCATTGTTGGATCAAGGGTGTTTATCTCCTTGGCATGCCGCGGGTTGAAATGCATGGCAAGGAAGTGCCTTCGTATGGCGACTACGGCGGTGAGGGCTCAGACGAACTAATAGCGCCCGGGTTCATGCTACTCAGAAGCCGTCATCCGAGCAGCAGCGTGGACGTGGAACAGCTTTTGACAGCTGAGCTGAGCTGTAAATAACCAGGTTGTGATAACTGCTGGGGGGGGGAGGGCTCAGGTGAGCTTTTAGCGGACAGTCAAGGTCGCGAGGGCGTGGCTCTGAGGATTACCGCAGGTCGTGAACTCGAGAAGGCAGCTGGTTCAACCTTTGAACCTCACAAAAGTATTTCTCTGCTCCGGCTTTCCCCTGATCTCTCTGAGTGCGCACCGTTGCTAAGAAACGTAGTGTGGATGTGTGTGGGTGAGTGTTTGCATTGCGATTCATCGTGACAGCCAGAGATGATCAAGTATTTTGGGAACATATGGTTTATGGTTGATGAATAATAGCGTCAGTCACACTGCAGTTGTATGAAAAGCCTTTTCTGACTGGAATTCAACGAAAAAAAATGACAAACACGCACGGAGGCCTGGATTCTACCGCATCATTCCATGTCATGGCGTCATCTTCCTGCAGCTATAATACTGATTCAGTTTTTATTCCCAAACATCAGACAAAATCCAGGCCCTGTCTGCTCTAAACCAAAAAGAAAAGCCAGTAGAATTTGCAGCCTGATTAATGGCCAGCCGTATTTATGGTCCCATTTAAAGTGCCGGTGATACCAGAGATACAGGTTATTAAAGAGCAGTGACCAAACGCAGGAGCTGGAAGATAACTGGTTGGGTGAGGCCCCGGAGTCATTACCGAGGGGGTAATTACAGTTTAGCTGAAGTGTTAAATCGGCTGGTAATCTGTGATTTGAAGCTATTTATTGAAGCCAGGTGTAGTAAGTAAATCAATTTAGGCCCGTGGCTCCAGGAGTAATTCAGCCCAGCTTTAGGTTCTTGGTGAAAACCCTGCGTCTCTGAAGCACGTGGCAGGTATTTTAAACGCAGTTTACATCAATGAGGAGCACAGAGCCACAAAAGAAACTGTTGAAAGTTGGACAGGAAACCGACACGTGGCACTGCAAACCACTCTCTCCACTGAGGTAGCACACTTCACACAGGATGAGCAGAATATTTTGCATTATGGAGCCACCTGCAATCTCACAAAACCGCAGCAGAACCATCGATTCCTGTCGGTAAGCTAAGACTGAAAGAGGGACACATCAAAATCTGAACAGCGCGCGTGCCAAATGTTCGGTACACACCGGATCTCGTTCGTTTGGCAACCACATGTTGTTATCTCTTCTGCCTTTTTGTAACTGAAGCCAAAATTCTAAATTACTCAGTTGTAGATACACCCAAACACTCCCTATAACTGTCCTAACTGTTTATCACTTGTTCCACCCACAAATCAGTGAATCATCTATACTTGTGCAAAACGTTGAGTGCGGATTGAAGGATTGAAAAGCGTCATCGACCAGAACAGCTTCCACAGTCAGTGCTGCGTCCTTTTATGACCCATCCATCAGCATTTTTCTAATAAAGAGGCATCCTTTCCACATGTTCAGCATCAAATATTATAGGCCAACTGAGACATGGAGGATTAAATGGTGATAATAATATTAATATGACCGAGGCTTTTCTTTAATCCGGTTAAAGAAGCTCAATTGCCCTTAAACAGAGATGCACAAGGGCACAAGGAAAGTGACAGATGTATTTTTTTCCCCATTGACATTTACTCACATCATCTGATGCCGTCACACATGGTGATAGAGAGCCGCTGACCTTTTGACACTGCATGACACGCCAACTTGCTGTCCTCCAGCATGACTTTTACTCATTTTACTCTACGCTTGATTTCACCATCCCGTCATGGCGACAGTCATTTCACAGACATTTCACTGCTTTGCACTGAAACACAGTCACCGCTTGTTACAAGTGTGTTTTCAGTGCTTTTATTTAGAAAAGGCATAAAACACACGCGCACACACACACACACACACACACACACACACACACACACACTGTGTGCAGGAGTACAGGACCACTATCCCCTCTCTGTGAGAACAGAAGAAGACTGAAGGGATCGTAACCAGGTGTAGCAGAGGAAATACCTGTAGCATTCCTTGCTGGAGGAATGTTTTTATTAGCCTTTACACAAATGTCGCCATTTCGAGGTGTGTACACTATAAAGTGCACTGCGGGTCGGATCACTCCATCAAGCGGGGCGCTGCTTCAATGGGGAACCTGTGCCGAGGCCAGGGCTATGCTATTTGAACAGCTGGCACAGTTTAGTCCGGCATGCACGAGTGCGCACAGATCTGAGCGTGTTGTACCACACGGGGGGGGGGGGAACACGGGCTGCCCCTATAGAATTCAGCAGAATGGACTGTACTTCAGACAGTGTCATCGTCCGAAACAGACGAGCTAAGCTGCTAACGCCAAAAGATGGTCAGAAAAGGCAGAAAGAGAGCTCTTCGGGGTCCTCGTCTGGGCTGCAGGCCTTTGTAGACACACAAGCTGTAAACACACAGTTCACGAGGTTTAACTGTGACACATAAATGGGGTTTGAAAACGTATTCATCACAGGTTAATGAATGAAGGAGTCGGGGCTTTTTTCATTTTGTAAGTTTTGTGATTAGCTAAGATTTATAACGCACAACTTCAACTCAACAACTCCATCTTTTGTAAATCATTAGCGGCTCTCGTTAAGGAAATGTCAAACTGCTTATCAAAATAAGGAAAAAGGATACTTTTCTACAACTTTAGAAATGATCTTTGATAAATCTGGCCGGCACGGCGACGCGGTCTGAGAAGCGGACCCCTTGGCGCCCCGGAGAGCCCGTCCTTTCTCATTTATCCAATAAAAGTGCCCTTCTAAGCACTTTGGAGAGAGGAAAAAAACAATATTTTCTCAGCCAGGGAAGCCATGCGTGTGTGGTACGACGAGCGGGACCAGTATGATTCCTGGTGTTAACAGCTAATAAACTGAGGCCCATCCCCCTCCCCCCTTTCGTTTCTCTCACCGCTCAATTATATCCACATGTAGCAATTACGCCTTCCACGTTAACCAGAGACTGCTGCATATTTTTGAAAAGGTGGCGTTCCCAAAGACTGGCTGAACGTTGCGCTGGCTGTCGACTGTCGAAGTGCTGTGGAACACAGCTGGGACTGCTGCAGTGCGTTCCAGACAACGACCTGTTTGGGTTGTTGCAGGCGGACAACGACCTGTTTGGGTTGTTGTTTATTTTACTACCGCTTTTTTTTTTTTTTTTTTTTTTCCAGCCACAAATAGTCTGATTAATCCATCATCAGTTTATTTATTAAATCCCAGTTTGGTCAACACAATTATTTAGCGTGAGAGGCTGAAATTAAGAAGGAGTCAAACTGGTCCCACTAACCAACAGCTTTCAAATTTGCATCTCAAAATAAACAACCGCAGTTTCACGTAATATATTATTCAAATGAGCGGAGCGCAAACATGTTTTGTGTGTTCTGTAGCTCAGAACCGCTTTGTTTTGTAACAGTTATCTCAAACAGTGAAACTTAGCCATACTTTAGTCATGTTAATTCACAGAAGAAACTGTTTCTTTATGTTTCCTCAGGAGGTGGGTGGGGGTGGGGGGGGGGTTGCCTCGTATCCATGCTGCCTTTTTTTTTTTTTTTAACCCTGTTTGAGGTTTTCTGAAATTGGAGCAGGACTAAAGCCAGCTCTTTGAATGTCACATCCACAGCGCGTGCCAGCCTTGTCTGTAAAACATTTCTGCCCCCCCACCCCCTCCTCTTCTTTTTCCAATGGGGGGGGGGGGGTTGCAGAGACTCAATGCTATCATTCTTTGATTCTGTTTGAATCTGGCCGCGCGTGAGCAGGAAACCGAGCCAAACGTGCTTCCTGAGTGGACCAGGGGGGAAACTGTAATAAGCGAGGGGCGGGCGGTTAAAAATAACCGGGCTATATAAGCCTGGAGCAGGCCAGGATCCCACTCGCTCTCCAACTCTCGCTGAGGCTCGCTCGGCCGGGATGTCCCGTGCAGGGTTCACTTACTCCCTGTTTTTTCCATGGAAGTGAGCAGAGCACACCACATGCTGTAAGAGTGAGCTGGTGCATCCAGATGACGGAACGTTAGCAACGTGACCCAGACATAATCTGCATATTAATGATACAGAGTTTAGTAAAGGCTTCATCAAGGTTTCATCGAGACTTGTAACAGTTTTGCATAATTAGATCTAAGACCACTGTCTCTGCTGGTTTCCCTTGGCCTCCTTTCTAGATAAATTCAATACAAAATTCTCTGTTGGCAGCTGGTTGATAGCTGTCCCTTTGCAGATCTGAAAGAAGTTGTGAAATAACACACCCAGTTACTCAATGGTAGAATTATTGTGTAAATAGTGATTCAGGGGAAAAAATGATTTTTCTCTGGAAATTTCGTGCATTTTATTTTTTATTTTTTTTCCCCTTTTGAAATAATTGCAGTTAACAGCACATATAGTAAATAAAGCCTATAGAAAGGGCACCGGGTCAAAAATCCAGGGTCGCTAACCCTCTCTGAGGTGTTTGAGTCATTTTAACCTTTGACCTCTCTGAAGATTGAGTACTTTATTAGCTGACAAATCTCTCCAACTGCCACTTTTCATGCGAGCGGCTGCTGACAGAAAGAGCACAGCGCCCTGTTGGCGAGGCCCCGGCTGCGCTGGCACAGAGCCCCCGTGTGAAATTTTATCATCCAAGGTGTACGCTTCTCCACAGGAAGTTACTTATCAGAAGGAAATACAAACCTTTTCTCATAAAATGTCCCGGGAATCAATAAGCATCACATGATTTCAGGTTACTCAAGTGCAAATTTCGTTCATGTCCTGTTCATGTGCCTTTAAGATCAAACTTAAAACCTTTCTGTTCATCTTTCTCTTAGGGCCGATAGGTTTAATTAGTCACTTTTCGCAGCTACAGGTAGAATCACGTCATCAAACTTTTATTCAGCACAGCTATGCTGCTATAGGCTACGCTGCTGGGGACACAAACATGATCCACTGAGCAGTTCCCCACCTCCTCAACACCTACCACCATCTCTACTCCCTCACCTCCTCTCCTCCTTTTCTTCTCACCGGGATTATCACTGTGTGTCCAGTCTTCCTCGCTGTTTTGTGTCTCTCTCCCCCTCTTCCCTGTTTCTCTGTATCTTTCTGCAGGTCTCCCGTCTCCAGACCTTCATGCTGCACGGACCTCGGCCTCAGACAAACCCAGTGTCCACTGTCAGCACCTGCCTGTGCTGTTCCCTTTTTTATTAAAACCTGCCTATGCTGTATTATGTATATATGTATATATATATATATATATATATATAATGTATGTTTGCTATGTTTTGTACATTTGTTTCACTCGTTCTCTCTTTTATTCTCTTTGTTCTGTCTCCCTCTTCTCCTCCTTGTTTACCGACTTTCAGCTGACTTTCAGCAGGATGGTTCCCCCTTGTAAGCCTGGTCCTGCTCAAGGTTTCTTCCTGTTAAAAGGGAGTTTTTCCTTGCTAAAGTGCTTACCCGGGGGTTCTGTCTCTGTAAAGCACCTAGAGACTATTTCATTGTAAAAATTGTTATATAAATAAAACTTAATTGAACTGAATGTGCGGTTCTGGCGTCCTGACCTGGTGCGCGTGTCTAAAGGACCTAAAGGTAAAGAGGAAATGAGCCAAATTTTTTCATGTTTTCATCAAATTAAGTTCTGTAATTGTCCAAAGCGAAAGGGCCAAACGTGTCTAATCAGAGAGTTTTTGAGTCGCAGGAAGTCGGAATCAGGAGTTTGTGACTGTCAGTGACTTTAAACTGCTTTTCGAACAATCAGAAAAGTGTGGCTGGTAAACAGAGGAAGCAAGAATACTCTCACTGGTAGCGCTGCGGAGCACAAGGTCACAGTCAGCAGTCAAGGGTTCAAACATCAGGCCACGCCGCTCTGCCGCTGCTCCATGCACACTTCCTCTCTGACGCACTTTACACAGAACACACGGCACAGGTCAGAGCTGAGGGTGTAGAAAGCGCACAGCTACCCTCATAAATGATGACTGTTGGCTGGAACGTCAGGCCATGTGGCTCTGTGATCAGAGCGGCAGATCGAGGAACAGATAGATCGTTACGATCCATACAGCAGGTTACTGTTTGGCTATAAGGCTGATCTTCAGGAGGTCACAGCTTTACTGCACAGCTTTAAGGAGCACAGTAAAGCTGTGCACTTAATAAATAAAATACAATTACAAAATTAAAATACAAAATTTAAAATACAATTACAGTCATGTAATTGCATTTTGTAACTAAGGAGTAATAATACATGTTTGCGTTCTTGTGCATTTGTTGTTGTTTTAAGCCATATTCCTCTTTTTGTTTTGTTTTTTCTGCATGTCATGCAAGGTCCACTGGCCCTGCTGGGCCGGCTCCAGATTCAGCCGTGATGATGACTTGTGAGTTTTAGCCACACTGATGTTAGAATTTAAAAATACTCTCGCACATTCCAGGCCAATAATAGAAGAAATGTGGGAGAAAAGTACAGAAAACACGTAAGAAAAGGGATTAAAGGACATGTTTTCACACGCCTCGCGCAAAAAAAAAAAAAAAAAATCAGCACCAGCAGCAACAAAAACGAGTCAAATGAAGGATTTAAAAGGAGGACAAAGCGCGGCGTTACAGTTGGCCTCATGACCTCCGGTGCCAGAGGTTCCCCGCTGAGAAAACCGTCTGAGCGCCGTCACATCAGAAACCTAAACCCTGGGCAGAAACAGCAACAAGCAGAGTTGTGATGCAAATTTGCCTCCAGTCGACACCGCCAGCCCCCCCCCCCGTTTAGTATTTACATCTGAATGGCATATTATTTGAAACCGTGTTTAAGTAAGGAGGTTAGACTGGTAAATAAAACAACGTCTCAGACGACCCTGGCGCCTGTTTGGACAAGCTTGCTCAGGGAGAACAACAACAACAACAACAAAAATCCTTCCATTAATGAGCCGAAAAAGAGGCGCGCCAAGCAGGTGGAGGCAGAACATCATCATCAGAAGCTCATGTCATTATAATTCAAAACGGTTTGACAGAGATTTCAAATTTCAGAGTGGAGTTTTGAATGTTGCAGATGAGAAGAAAGAAAACGTTTTGTACTTCCTTCCCTACTGTTTGAAGTACACGCCCGCCGGCCAATTAAAATGATCCCTTTGGCGTTGCGATGGCAAACGTTTTTGTTCTGGTCGGCGCTTTTTATTTATTTTTTTTTTTTCAGCGTATTACATAATTACCTACGGTTGCTATATTGCCCGTGTATATGTCATTCGAGTACAACTTTTTCCAACTCTCTTGTGGGCTGGTCCTGTGCAGCGTGTGCGTCAGACACCGGAGGAGGGCCCGCACTTTATAGGCTCCTCGGCGCTGCCCTGCCTGACACAGAGCGCACTGAACCCCGCGACTAACAGGAGGCGCTTTATAAAGAGCTAAATTTACCAAACTTTACGTTGTTTCCTGAGCTCTCACAATTGGCCAGGCGTCCCCTAGTTCGACAGTTATAAGGTTCGGAGGACCTCCTACCACTTTTAAACTTGTTCATGTCTCGGAGCGCAGCTGTGAAGAGGCGACAGTAAAAAAGACGCACGGACTCTGGTGCGGCTGCCGCTCAGCACGACTTTGTGACAAAATAGTTATCTTTAAAAAAATTGTTTGACTCAACGATGGCCTTATCCGGAGTGATGCTACCGTCATTTTCGACATTCTCAAACCAAAGAGAAAAAACCTGGGAAACCGTAAGTTTTATAATTATTTGCTTTATTTTGTTTCCACGACGTTGGATGTGCGTGACAGTTTTGCGCAGTGAATGTTTTGAGTAAAACACGACAAAATGTTGAAGAAATTCCCACTTTGCAACAATCTCAAGACTCATTATGTGTAACGATTCTTTCAGGGGTGGAAAGCAGATATGGACAAGCTGGTCTCCACCGGCTGCTCCATGGTTGAACTGGGACAAAACCAGGACAATCACGGCAAGGACGACGAGGATCTGAGTGATTATTTAGATCTGGATTTTATCTTGGCCAACACAGCCGGCTCAGACAGCGCGGCGGAATATGTGGGCACCGTTGATCAAGGCATGTACGCGCCGGGAAACACGGTGCCATCCTACGCAGCTGACAACCACCACCGCTCCCCACCGCCCCCGTACGGCGCCAGCCTCATGACAGAGCTGCTCCGCACCGAAGGCAGCAACAATTATGGCATTACGCGCCACAACGGCGTCCAGGGGAGATTTTACATCAACTCAGTGCATTTCCCCCGCCAGGACAATATCAAGGTGGAGCCACCCATGGACGGTTACGGTCCCGTTTTGGGTATGGTGCCCCAAAGCTGCGGCAAAATCAAGCAAGAGGGAAACGTTTCGTGCATGATGTCCTTCGAGCAGCCACGGGTGGCCATCTCACCGCGGGCAGCCAGCAACATGACCCCTCCTCTCAGTCCCGATGACCAGGGAGCCTCAGAGTGCCAGGCCAACCTGTGCCAGCCCATAAACTTTACTCAGAAGTACCACGCACCCGCAGCGTTCTCGCACCATCCTCAGGCTCCCCAGATGCAAATGCCGTACCACGCCCCGCATCCTGCTTTTGGCATGTACGACGAAGGTCTGAGCCTGCAGCCAGGCGCGCAGAGGGTGATGCTCACGCCGCCCTCGTCTCCGCTGGAGCTCCTCGAGTCCAAGCCGAAAAGGGGACGACGCACATGGCCGCGGAAGCGCACAGCCACGCACGTCTGCAGCTTCGCCGGCTGCGGAAAAACCTATACCAAAAGCTCCCACCTGAAGGCACATCTCCGCACGCACACCGGTAAGTTTCACCGCGCGTACTTTTCAACAATCGAACCCGTCGTGCGCAATTACGCACGAATATGCGTAAAGGAGCCGCCTTTCTTTAGCTCTGTGTAATAATCCCTTTACTTCTTTGTGCTCGCAGGTGAGAAGCCCTACCACTGCAGCTGGGAAGGCTGCGGGTGGAAGTTCGCACGCTCGGACGAACTCACGCGTCATTACCGCAAGCACACCGGACACAGGCCCTTCCAGTGCCACCTGTGCGAGAGGGCATTCTCCAGGTCTGACCACCTCGCACTTCACATGAAGAGACACATGTGAAGGAGCTCCCTCGACAGAACTGTGGATTCCTGGGTTGCTTGTGTGAGAGGGGAAGGTTTTCATTGTGACTCAACTGATGTATTTTTTATTTAAAATTGTTCATCACATGGCCAAAGTTGTTTTTATATATTACGTTTGAATATTTTAAAGTGTTATCTTCGAAAGACGTAGCTGGTACTACTTTGGTTCTATTAAAGCTTTAGAAAAGCCATGTTTGCTTTAGCAGGCAGACCATGAAGGGGCTGGCCCTGTATATACTACTCCTGTCTGACAGAACTGGAATCCTGTGTCTGACACAAAAGTGCCTTTATATCACTGAGCTACTGTAAAACGACATGGCCGCAAATGAGTATACCTTCCTATCGACTGGAGTTAGATGTGCACACAGTTGCCTAACAGAAGTAAAGACAATGTTTTCCTCAAACTGCCTCAATGTCTGGATGGCCTGAACTGTAATGTTGTGTTGCTTCATCTCCTCTTGTGTGAATCTCTCGGGTCCAGCCCCTTCTGTTCACTCAGGGCTTGACGTCCTGTGCATTATTTTTCAATTAATTTTATATAAATATGTACATGGATTTTATACTGTAAAATGTATTTATTGTAAATATTAAAAACAATGAAATTTCACATTCGGCTGAGCTCCTTTGTGCACGCTCTGTCACTCAGCGCATTCACACTTGTAATGAACCACATCCACCCACTCGCAGCGGCTCTGACGTTAAACAGAAGATCTGCAGATCATACATAACACAGAGATGGCTGCTTTAATTTGAAACACAGCCGACTTGATTTCCACTCTGATGTTTTGCAGCTGCAAGACAGAGCAGGGCAGCCACTTGTGGGCTCAGCCTATAAATACAAACACTCCATTTCCATAATTACAGAGTGAGCCGGGAACCGTCTGGACAGAGGGGCAGAGCAGCAAACCCTCATCAGTGAGCCCTTAGACTCCCTTTTCTGATGGGTAGAAATTATAGTAACACATCAAACAGCCTTAATACTACAATTACACGCAGCCACTCTGAACTCCAGTTTCAAAGATTTGGAGCACATCTTGTCTGCATGGTGTCACCGAGCATTTCTTTGTCAAGCTGATGCATCCAAGCCAGACAGCATTTCCTACAGAGGACGACCATGGAACACTTAGTCTGAAGCATCACTAAGCCCTCAATTCATAGACATTTCTGAACATTTTAACACGGTTCCAGTTCCAGCAGAGGTGACCCCAGATGTTCCCAATACTTTAGAAAACTTTATATCAAAATTGAGGAAGCACGCACTTGGTTAAAAATATCTGCAGTTGTAGATGCAAATGTGATACTTTCATTTCCCTTTTATCTTTCAATATCCATAGAAAACAATATATAGATGGCAATAATAATGATCAGACTTACCTTGCTCTAACAATGACAAAATAGTTTTTATTTAAGTTTTTTTTTTTTTTTTAATAATTATATACACACTGTGCAATTACATGTTAGAAATGTCACATTTGATAAATAAGACCTGTAAGCTCTGAAAATATACAGCGTGTAGCGCCTCAAACAAACCAGATTAGTGATTATTATAATAAAGAAATATGCTAACATAACAAATCCATTTGAATCTGATGTGTAAAAATCTAATGAAAAAGGAAAAATCCAAGTTGATAGGAAAAAAAAAAGAGAAGGCTGAACATGTTCATCAAGTGTAACAGCAACCATACAAACAGTTTACACGGTTTTCATTTTATAGAGTCTTTCGGTTGAATGGGAGTGCAACAAGTCCTGAGCTTTACTGGGGCACCCAATGATAAGCTGACAAATGCAAGGTGTTGACATCAGTGGGCTGGTGCAACAGCGCTGCAGCCTGACAGGGCTTCGCGGAGAAGGAGGGGAAGGCCTCGGTGTTTATCACTCAAATCTGAACTGCTGCCATGATAAGATGAGACTACCTCATACATAAGAAAGGATTCCCAAAACATCAAATGTTTACATCACTCTAAGCTTCAGGCTGTATTGTATATCGAAATCACTTTTGATCTGACCACTGACCTGAGTCTTCTGTGGCTCGGAAACCAAACCTCCATGAAACAATTTTTACAGTATGTGAAGGGTTTAAAAAATATATTAATTCAATAAATTGCTCAAAAGCCAACAGATAGGCTAATTTATATGGAGTCATACAGAGCTGATAGCACATTTGACATGTGCGTCAGATATCCTAGATTCACTTGTTTCAGATATATTGTTTAAGTATATTTAAAGAAAATCTCCTCTGATAAGGTCTTTCGATGGCACAACCAAAAACATGCAGCCCTGAGTCGCATGTAAGAACTTCTGCAGGTTTGGTTTGTGTTAAGCAGCTGTGGTTTTTGCAGGATGAAGCCAGGCCCAAATCAAGTGGCTCCATATTGTCCTTGATTATATAGCTGCTGTGTAGTTCAGTGAGCTTTGAACCTTAATTTGCTGCTGAACGTGGAGTCATTTAACATGTGTCCAGTCGCTGCTGGGGAATCACTGGTCTTACGCACAAATTGGTAGCGAGGCCTCTTGGTAATGTCAGGTCAGTGCTGGTGCTGTAGTCAGGAGGAGGACCGAAGATGTGATGAGCCGTGCGGTCAGGAGCCGGACATGTCGGCCTTGCTGAGAGCGATGGCCAGCTCCAGGTCCTGCTGCTCCTGGAGCTGCAGCCTCCTCAACCTCTCCTGCTCCTCTCGCTCACTCACATGCTTGGCCCACTCCAGCTGCTGCTTCTCACTTCCAAACTGGAGCAGAGGAACAAACATTAGATGGGGGCAAAAATCTCAATTTCATTGGACAGAAGAAACATGAGTGTGAATCAAAAACATAACCACTCATATACCTCATGACTGTTAATATTGTTAATTGTAGTTTTAAAGGTAGTTTTTGTCTTATTTAATTTAGTTATTGTAGTCTTATTTATTACTTTGCTGCACCAAGAGGACTGAAACTTCATTTATGCTGTATGTTGAGCATGTATAGCCTATTTGACAAATAAAGCTGACTTGACAATAAAACATAATTACTGTTATATTTGACAGAATGTCAAACATTAAATGATTTAAGACGTGGTGGTACATTTAGAAAAAACTAAATGTAAATCACAATTAATATTTGACTTAAACAAATCAACATTTTGGAATAAATATTAATCAAAAATACTAAATTAATGCTTTTGTTGTCTTACAATTATATGTGTATGTAGTACTTATTCACTTATTACTGCTTATACAATTGTTTCCAGAACATACTTAATGTAAATTGCAGAGTACAACATAAGTGTGGATATTTACTTAAAAAAAAAAAAAGCAAATGATTCATCATGCTCTGATTAAACAGGTGCAACAGGATTGTCACATGCAAAGAAAGGATCGACCACCACGCCCTTGTGCAGTCTTACCTTGACATATTCAGATCCTGGCAGAAAAACAAAAATTACAATACAGCGCTCCATATAAACAAGAAAGCACAAATCCTTTTCACAAGAGTCATGCTGGAATTAGGGATCAAAGGGATTCATGTCACAAAAAAGCTGCCATGCATTACGTCTCCCTTGAGAGGACACCCAGCCGGTAGACTACACATGATGCAAAGGAAGCGGAAGACAGAGGACAAAAAGGCAGCTTTGCTCTGTTATACTCTGCTTCGAGGCATATTGTGCTTTAACAGCAGGCACGTCTTCAGCTAGTGCTTTTAAACCTCAAAATATTGTAAAGTGTGACCTGACTGGGCAAGTCCTTGTGTCCTGTCAAAAGGCTAAAGACCGAGACGACGGCAAGCATGCAAAAGTCCTCAAAACAGGTGAAAGACACAAGTACGGCGACTGTCAGAGTAAATGTTTCCTTCCACGCCAAAGTCAGTAAAATGGTCACAGGCCTTCTGTCAGTTGTGAGTCAACGGCCAATGAATGACGCAACTTTGTGATCACTTGCTAAAGTGACTGTGAAGGAAAATGAACAGCGTGAGATACGGTGACAAAGAGATTTCACCTCTGCTGCTCAACATTTGCAGCAGTGAGACAACAAGCAGCTCATGCAGGTGACCCAAAAAAAACACTGCGGGTGGTCGGAACTTACAGGGCTCAAATGTGCAAAATCAACACGGCCCGTTTTAGGTGTGTTATTCGAGTGTGCCGTGACAAAAGACCCTTTGCTGTATGCTCCGGAAACGCTCTGGATGGACTCTGATGCAGTCAGAGTCTGCACAGCTCCTTTAACACAAAAAAAACAAAAAAAACCAAAAAAAAAAAAAAACAATTGCACGGAATTTAGCTACATGCCAACATGAGACAAATCATACTGGGAGTTGTAACACAGCTGACATGTCGATGGGAAAATGAGCTTACACTTGGTGTAATATTGAACAGCTAGAGTTTCACAGGAAGTCACCAGCATGACACTGATGGTTCCTAGGAGTCACCTCGGAGAAAGACATATTGCATCAAACTAAGGTGTTAACCACAGATATGAGTGATGGTCTGCCAATGCACCGAAGCTTACCAAGCATGGTCAAGAAAGACCCGCCCATTTGTATATCTTGGATTTCTATATTTTTTTTCTTTTTTATAAGAAAAAATACAAAATGCTAAATACATACTAATGTTTTCTGGTTGCATCTAAACTGCAGGGATGAAAGGGTTAATTAAAAAAAAAAAAAAAAAAAAAAAAAAAAAAAAAAAAAAACATGGTAAATGAGGCTTTAAATAGCTTAAATGTTGCTTTATATTTTTCTTCTGTGATGCTAACGTTAAGAGGTTCCCTTCAACATAGGGTGAGCTTCTCACTTCCCTGTTGACTAACCCTGGCTACTCATCTCTCACCCTATCTGTGTGGCACAGAAAGAGGAACACCAACTTTCTCACGCTTTGGCTTCTGCTACGAGAATTCAGCGCAAGGTTACAACGGAAGGGCATGTGCTGCATGTGCCCCTGCTCTGCGGGTAGAAGGTTTCTGTGTGAACAAACCTTCAAGATGTACTTGAAATTTCACTTTAAAAAAAATGGAGGGTGCGGTAACTCTCAGTGTCTTATATCTGCTCAGACTGTGATTATTTCAGTAGAAGAGAGAAAAATAAAATTACCGAGCTTTGATATCAGCAGGGGGATAAAAAAAAAAAGTCAATAACGGAAAAAAATGTACCTGTTAACAGATCAAAGTGAACATGTTAATGCAAGTGAGCAAAAACAAAACATTTTCATAAACAGGATAGACATCGACTGGTTTCCGCCTACTCCACAGGCACAAGATGAAAATAAAACATATAAAGTACATTATGAGGGCTTACCATAAGGAGGTGCAGGCCGGTTAGGCACATTTTTCTTTGGTGGAAGGACAGAGTTGTTGGATTTCTGTTAACAAAAATAAAAGTCTTTCATCCATTACACAAAGAAAAAACAATAAGCCTTCATTTGATGGCCTCAAACTGGTTATTTTTAAGAAAGTGGTGAATTGGCAGAAAAACACAACATCAGACATGACAAAGATAAAAATAATAACAGAGACCGTTTAAATGGAAAAGGATGCTTTGTGAGGCAGCCGTCTGATTAACCCAGCAGACTCCGTACCTTTGACATCTGACTGAAGTCTGCAAATCCACCTCCCCTGCTTCCGAAAGCGTTTCTGCCAAAGGGGTCCACTGTCCCGAAAACATCTGTGACAGTAGTGCACGGAGATGGATTTGGAACAGTTCAGAATGTTTATGGAAAGAAAATATAACAACGTTAAACCCCAAACCACACTTTCAAAATCATCTTTTCATTCTGCTTATTCCGAAAAGGCCTGCGTGCTATTTTCAGAGAGGTGAACAACCGTTTAATTTTCCATGACCTATTACAAAAAAAAAAAAAAAAAAAAACCCGAAAAGCGGAGCTTTGGTGGAACCTGACGTATGCATCTGATCAGCTAATTAAAGGCGTCAGTTGGCGTTCTGTTAACCAGAACTGTGCCTGGGCTGTTTTTGAAGCGGAGTGGTATGCCACTTAATGAAAAAAAACAGCAAACTGCTGAAGGGTACAGTGAAAAAACAAAACATTGTAACAGAATATGTTTGTTGTAAGAGGACAAACACAAGAGACCCCATTCATGTGAAATGCGTAGTGTTTTTTTCATGCACAGGAACTCTGCTCGGGGCTACAGTTGTCCCTGTGTTCCTCTGAACGTGCGCAGCAAGGCTGCGCATCAACCAGAGGTGGCCCCTAACTTAAAACAACTTCCGTGCTGAAAGAGGCAGAACTGTTCTATAAGGCAAAGATATGACGGCAAGACAGAGGCGGCAGAGAACTGGTTAAAAGGAGTGGCAGTGTATTTTACTAGAGCAGCACCAGCAGGCACAGAGTTGCTGTTATGTTTGGCTCCTCCATGCCTCCTGTTTTTCCAGGGTAGGGGGGAATATTTTTAGTTGGCCCTGTAGTTAAATGCGTAGGTACATGACTAAAAATAGACCAAAAAAAAAAAAAAAAAACAGGAAAAATTGAAGCCACAGTGAGTAAAAATTGTTTGCCCCTTCTGCCCCCAAAAATAAAATCCTAAATCTAACATGTCACGAGAGCAGCAAAGAATGAGTCTTTGAGATGAACTTCAAGACTGGCACCTTGTATAAAATTCTGAAACTAAGAAGCACATTCTGGGAAGCCTGCATAGAAAATTTCCATGTATTGGATCAATAAGGTTTAATGTACTTAAGAGCATTTTCACTTCCTTAGTGCAATAAATAAAGAAATAATTTGAAACCAATTATGTGGTCTGCACCTTCCAAAGAACTTAGCTTTATCACAACAATTAAAAGTTGTGAAACTAAGATCTTCAAGAACATTTGTAAAAGTGGTGCAAAAAGAGAAAGTAAAGAAGTGAATAATAGCTCTCTGTGCACTGACATTCAGTGATGACCAGAAACATACCAGAATCCTGTGGTTTTGGGCTGTTTGATGTCAAATGGTCACCACTGCTGAAAACACTCGGCTGAAGAAAAACAACAGCACAAGTACAGAAGGTAAGCTCGGTGCAGACAAAGGTCGAGGCCATTATAACTAGAATTCCATCTTTACTGTCTGCATTTTGTGTTACAGTGTAGACTGAATTAAAAAGCATGAGTAAGTGAATACCTTGGCTGGCGGTGTAGGTTTCCTACCAAAGGGGTCCGAGTATCCGAAAAAGTCTGACTTATCTGTTTTCTTAAAGAAATCTTCAGATGAGGTCCCTTTGAAGGGATCACTTTCTTTGAATGGATCTCCTCCAAATGGATCTACAACAAAACATTTAAAAAAAAAAAAAAAAGGTGTTAATTTTAAGTATATCTTTAGCCTAAAAGGAGCATAAATTCATGGGTCATGATAAATAACATGACGGACAACAGAACAACATGAATAAAATTACAATAATATACAAAAATCTATACAAACCGCTGAAAGACTTGAAGGGGTCTTCTGTATGGAAAGGGTCTGTGGGAGGCTCCTTAACGCTTTTATTGTTGAACATGGCTATCTTTGACTTGAAAGAATCACCCTGGTCAATAAATAAAAAAGAATTTGTGTGAGCACAACCCGCGCTTTCACTCTCCAAATAGACTGAACAAACATGGTCGTTTATGGACCACCGCCATATCAAGGAAATACTCCTGGAGCCTTTAGGACTACAAGAAGTGAGAAACTTGAAACCTTATCTGTCTTTATGGCTTCTCAGTGGTCTCAACAAGTAAACAAAAACAAAGTAATTAAAGTTTCTACGCTGAAGAGAAAACATTGACGATCTTCTCACCACGCTTCTGAAAGCTCCATTTTCCTTCTCAGGAATGTCATCGCTTAAATCTGGCAGATTGCTGAGGTCCCCTCCGTTGACACTGTTCAATGTGCTGTTGTACTGCTCAATGGTCTTGGTCACTTCCTTTTGGGTGACCTGGATCAGTGTCAGCTTATTGCGGGCCTAAAAGCAAAATAAATATTGTTAAATCCATCTGCTATTTGTTCAAATACATATTATTTTTTTTTAGAAATCACTATTTTTGAACGGACTTTAAAGCTCTTAAAAACTGGTTAAAAAAAATAAAAAACGACTATGCTTTAATTTGACCTCAAGATTGCGTTCCTGCATGAAGGATCTTTAAAAGAGAAGCAGAGTTTACATATGCTTACCTGAACATTGGTTTAGCTGATTACATAAGCTATGGCTAGTGGTTATGCAAATTAGACCAAAAAAAAAAAAGTAACCACTATTAAATATGTAACAGTTTCACTTCACTTTGCTTCAAGTGCGTGTAACCATAATAATCAGATGAACTTCAGACTGTTTTCAAAATAAAAATAGCTATATCATGTTTAAAATACCACGTCTTGATTCCAGAGTTTGAATAGACATGCATAATTTTCCAACTGCCTTTGTGACTGCAACACTAGTTTTGCAGCACTGCTTTGACAGACTGCACTGGCTGCTGGTTAGAAGTGATAGAAACCCTAGATGACCTGTGCAACCTGACCTGGTTGATCTCTTCCTGGGTAGTTTTGAGTGACTTAATGATGCTGTCCAACTGGACACGACCAGAGAGCAGACTCTGCTCCAGCTGAGCCTCCTCCTCCTGCAGCTGGCTCAGCTCCACCTTACTCCGGCCCAGTTCGTCCTCTTGGCTGCGGATGTCGGACTCCTGAGAGCGGATCTGGCTGTGCAGGGATGATATCTGGGGAATCAATGCAGCACAGTATCTCTTAGCTGCATCTTGGATGATGTCGGTAGCTTTTAAAACACATCATTCATTAGAAAAACTGGAGTTGGATTGTTTTTGTTTTGTTTTGTTGCCAATGTATGGGTGGACAGCAGCTTCACAAAAATATTCTGCATTGCAATGAAGCCAAAGCATATTTACAGTTTTTTCTGCAACGCCACGTTTGTAGCGGATACATACTAAAATGCCTCTTGATGTTGTATTCCCTGCAGACTGTGGCTCTTTCATGGCATATGAATAAATACAGCTTGTGTGAAACCAAATACTTCAGTTCAGTTGGTTTAAATATGTCACAATGCAAACATACTGTCTGCAAAAAAAAGAAAATGATCTCTGGAAAATGGTTCATATTCCCACTATGATTCACTTGATGATAAAGAGAAAAAGATCATCATTTAAATGTTGTTGTACCTATAGCTTTCAGTGAAAGAAGAACAGTGTTACGCTCTCCATGATAGTGTTTACTTAAATGATTTATATCATAATTTAAATCTAGGAAATGTCTCATTATTTTGTTTTGCTGAGATTTTTTTTTTTTTTTTGAGACACAATGGGACCCAAAGTTACGGGAGGCCTGAGTAGAAGCTGATGGAGTTAAACTATATGCATGCGTGTGTTTATGTATATGTTACTTTTATTGAAAACAAAATTCTCTAACCTTGTGAGACTCTTCCTGACACTTCTGTTTCACGTCATTGAGCATTCCCTCCAGTTTAGAGTGCTGTTGGTCCATCTCCTCCAAGCGTTCCTGCGCGAGCTGTTTCTGTGATTCCAGATCCATAAGGCTGCTGCTTTCCCTGTCCAAACCAGTCTGCATGTCCTAAGAGACGTCCAAGTATATAGTGTACTGAAGGCTGCGCAACAATGTTTCTTTCAAGGTGATACTCTTTAATTAAGCAATTTAGCAATTTAAGGTGATACTCTTTAGCAATGACCAAGGTCCTAATAAGTATAGAAATTCATCTGAAGTTTTATGTGAATCTCAAATCCACCTTTTACAGTTTAAATGCATTTAAATGCATTTAAGTTTTGAACATTTTTCTTTCATGACCACATTACATTTGGATTCTATATGAACACAGGAGGGCTGCACAGAGACGATATTAAAGGTGTGTCCAATGGATTCTTCTGACTCCAATAAACATTTATATCCTGCAACTTATTGTGATCCGATAACAAAAAACAGATTTAAAAGGGTCCATATTTGCAACACTTGAAATACACTGTGCTTATGAGCACTGTGTATTTCAGGGACTTAGCACGTAATATACAACATTCACCCCAAAACAGATGTTTTAAGCTCACAAATGACTTTTTTGGCTCAGCCTTACCTGAACTTCGCCGTTTTGATGTCGGATGGTGTCCTCCTTCACCATGATCTCCTGCTCCAGAATGAATTTTTCTCTACATGTGAAAAGAAATGTCGGACACACGCCTTTAAATTACATTTAATCCAGTATTTTATGTATCTATGTTGCTGCATATCTATGTACAGTGTACAGTGCGTTAGCTGCCTTTCTGATGTTATCCTGTATTAAGGAGCCACCCACTATTATCCTGCAAGCTCAGGCCTATGTCCATGTTTGTGTATAATTGTTAAGAACTCACAATTAATAAGCAAAGAAAAGCAAGTACAAAGCAGGAAAGAATGGTTATTTAGTCTGAAATAATTATGCCAATTTCAGCTATTTTAAAATGACACCAACAGACACTTAAATGCAGGAGGATTAAGGTTTAGAGCTATTTAATGTGACTCCAGTTTTATTAAACACCAAACTGGTGTGTGGTCTTATAACAACCCCCTACTGACGTCATCCTGAGTAGTCAACAAAGTGAGATAGGAGAATTTTCTTTTTTTGAGAAATTATTTCCTCAGTGAACAGCAGCATTATTTAAATGAAATAAAACACTTTCTGCTTGTCACTTTGAGGAAACCAGGTTTCTTAATTCAAAGGAAGAGAAACAAAGATGTTCACTTGTTTCTCAGAGTGCAGGGGCTCACCTCTGCAGCTGAGCTATTTCCTGGCTGAGGTCATCCAGCTCTTTGTTGCCCATGAGCTCTGCTGACCCCGCGGAGCTGCTGCTGTCCTGAGGTGAGAGACACAGACGATGTGAGAACATGGAGGCAAAAAGTACAGTGCAGCAGAGTAGGAAGAGAAGAATCAGAGATGACAATGGTGGGAAGGTGAGAACAATAAATGAGGAAAAGAGGGGGATACAACAACAAAATACTTAAAAGATGAGGGGTTTAAAAGAGGGGGACAAAGGAGGAGTGGGTGAGAGGATTTATCCGCCGACTTGACTATCCAAACAAAAGACACAGGAAGGAAAATCAGAAACCTTGCAAACTTAGAGAATGAGCAAAAATTCCCAACAAAGAGTGAACATTAAGAATGCACAGCGAAGAAAACAGCCCAATTTAGTATGGCAGCGAAAATATGACATCAACAAGCAGAGAAAAACAATTTTTGGTGACTTCTCCTTTTGAAGTGGCCAAATCACAGCATCAGTTTTAGTCTTTCTCCCCTTTTCTACTATTTATTTCTTTTATGTCCCGCCTCCAAAATGTGGAATTGTGTAATCGAACTATTGTTTGTAATGACTCGTGCAAGAATTACAATGTACTACTTTATGTTTGTGTTTTAAAAGCTCTGTCTTAACTGATTTCACTTGATTCACGATATAGGTCTGTTCATAAAACAGGCAGCAACACTTTCGATTATGGTACACATATTGACCATTAACCAACCAATGATTCATCATCATTCATCATAAATAATCACTTGTTGAGACCTTATTCTGCATGGTAGTTAATGGTAAGTATGTATTCCCTAATTTTAAATGTTACTAAATATACTTATGTTAATGTGGGTGGCTTGAACAGAGGCACTGCTAGCTTCTGCTCATCTGGACTCAGGTTTTAAACTGCATACTTCAGGTACTTTCAGTGAAGTTACTTTCATCATGATTTGGTGTCATGATTTTTTGAAGTCTTTACATAATGTAAAAAGACGCAATCCGATGTCCGCTTTGATGAGAAAAATATAACATGAAAGAAAAGTCTATACAGATTATGGATCTTAAATTCATTACAATTAATTGATTTCTAATTTAAAAAAAATAGAAACAATGGTTTTGTTATTGCTTTTTGGCTTATTTGGTTTACTATTACATAAAATCCAAAGATCTAAATACATTAAACAAGTCATAACTTGATTTATTTGTATTTTAAATACGCTATTACCCATGGAGATTGAAATCAAACATGATTTCAACTTTTCCCAACAAGTCACTGGTAATGAAACAGCAGCAGGTGGCAGCATTTGCCTTGTGCGCAGTTGTGCTTTAGAGGTTAAGACAAATGTGGGGAGATCCCAAAGCAACTGCAATTATGTTGCAAAGGACTACAACAACTACAACATTAGAAAAGATAATGTTCCATCTGTGAGCATAGTTCAATTTATGGCTTTTACTTCAAACTGAGGTACGCGGAATATGACAAAAGCGCCATCTTGTGGCACAAAATTAAACTACTCACTCTGTGAATACTATTTATCTTAGCAAGCTCTGGTCTCAAAGGTGATAAAAGCCCAGCAAAGCTCTGTTAGACAGGACAGAAGAGCAAAGTAAGCACAAGCATAAAACGCAA
This sequence comes from Pao palembangensis, assembly GCA_015343265.1. Taxonomy (NCBI): domain Eukaryota; kingdom Metazoa; phylum Chordata; class Actinopteri; order Tetraodontiformes; family Tetraodontidae; genus Pao; species Pao palembangensis. The sequence goes on from CM027093.1 coordinate 9,696,267, forward strand.
TTTTGCAAGAAAAAGCTGGAATGTCAGAAAAAATAATGCACAAATAAATGCACAGAGAGGCAGGAAAGATTGGAGGTACAAACACGATTGAAAACATTAGCTATGTGAGATCTTGGTCACATGACTCACTGGGATTACTGCAGAAGCTGCAATTCTTTCTGATGGAGGAATCATGTCTGGAGTTAGTGTTGAAGGAGGATCTATGCCTTTATTGGTCTTCTGTTCAATCAGATACATGGCCAGAGAAAACTGTTCTCGGTTCAGCTTGCCAGTCTGTTTAGTGTCAGCCAGTCCCCTGCAGAGAAAAAATAAGCCTTCATCAAAACTTACAAAAGTTAGAGCCCACACTAACACAAACTTTGGAAAATGATGGCAACACTTTTATGGTGCAAGCTAATAGCTAAAGAAAATCTTGTGGTAAAAAAACCAGAAATTTCAGAATGACATGCATTGATTCTTGCATTTATAAAACATTCAAATAAGATCAAAAGAAAAATTATATAAAAGTACTTTCATATCTACATTCTGAAAGTTGATCGGTACTTGTGAGTCAGCTATGTCAACTTTGCAAATGACAGATAAACATTTTAAAATAAATAGAGCTAAATTAATTCTTCAGGCATCTCTCACTTAATTTACTCCTTTTAATGCCTCTTTATAATATGCAAACAGATCCACAAATACTCAGTAAAAGGTGCCCTACAGTGGGTCATTAAAGTGGAGAAGTCTAAATTGCCTTGAAGTCATTGTCAACGACTCAATAAACAGCTTTGTAATTGACTACACTGTCCACAAGATAGAGCTATCTTAGAGGGCCTGGGGACGACAATAGTCTGACATCATAATCACGAAAAGCTCTTCGAAGTTTTTCAGTGTAGGTGTATGTGTAATCTGCAGTATGTTGGTTCATTTAAGAACATAGTACTGAATTAGCATGCATATTCATAACCACAATTAAAGATGTACCAGAATAGTTGTTCTGTGAAAAAGAGGATGCTAAATAAATAAATGCTCACCATATCTGTGCCAGCATTGTCTGTGACAGACTGGACAGCATGAAGATCTCTATGACCTCAGTTCCATTAATGAGGCCATCACTGTCAGTGTCTGTTTTCTTAAATAGTTCATCGTACCGTTCCCTGTCAGCCACGGACACGACCCAGTTCACTGCTGGCTGGAATCAACAAAAGGTTTATATGTACTTAGAAGATGGACATGGTATACTTGTTTCATTTATTTATCATAATGGATAGAAATAAAATGCAACTGCCCTTGATCCAGAGGAGACTGTGCTACTCTGTGAGATTTATGAGGTACAGTATTTATATTAGCTAAAGTAAGTACTTACATTAAATAAAACATCTTACAGACAATGGTGTATTTTTGTCTTGTAAGTTACACAAAAACATTTGAGAGATAATTCATTTAAATGTAAAAAGAATAATAATTGTTTGGGTAATGCGGTGGCCAATACAAGCGTGAGCAGATTCTTGTAACTCTGTCCTGTTCAGGAGAACCGGTTTATCCAAAAGTTACGGCTGAAAAATCCTATAGCTACAACACCATGGTGGAGACTTACTGGAAAATACACGTGTAAAACAATGTGGCCAAACTAGTTTACGCATTTCTAAGAAAAATTTCCCAATATTAATTTCCTTTAAATCCCATACGCCAGCAACCAATTAGGGGAAGGACAAAAGAAATGCAGTTTCTCCTAAGTGCAGATTTCTGTTTAAAAAGTCAATATTTACAGTAAATACACAACAAACTCGGCTTTTTCACTTAGATGATGAGATTTCTAAACATTTCCTCTATGTACCACCGTTGTTAGGGCCAATTCTCATAATGTTTGGGTAAAACATATCAAACTATTAAAACTCCTCCTCTGTTTGATCAAGTAGTGTACAGCAACAGCCTGTGGATAAATGGCATATGCATTAAGTACAGCATCTTGTAACGTACTGTACAGAGACTGAGTGGCAGAAAACCTGTGCATATTCTGCATTCACTGATTCATCGCCTCATAATGTCACATAACCATTTCACATCCATATATCTAAAACAAAACATCTGGAAATGTGTAATGTTGGTTTTGCACAAGCATACATCAATGGTTGGGGACCAGGATTGAAACCCCAGAAGCTATGAATGTAAACACATTTTTTATTGACCCGACTCCCAAATAATAAACTGATTATAACCTTGACTATGGATTAAACCCCAATTGAACTGTACTTTTTAGTATTATATCTGGTATTATTATAGTAGTAGTAGTAGTAGTAGTAAAGAATAATTGCCTATGTATTAAAATGTATAGAAATACAAGGATACACAGTAATAAAAAATAATTAATGAATTAGTGCAGCAACATACCTCCGAGCTGGACCTAAAGGAGTGTTTTGGAGAGATGTTGACAGTGCTTGTACTGAGAAGGGGAGCATTATACAGTGGAGGAGTGCTTCGCAGTGACTCCTTGCGAGACCCTGGGCCAGCCATAAACCCTGGCACAGAAGGCAGCACTGCCACAGCGCCTGGCAGAGCACCTGCAGTTTTTTTCCTTTTAGATGGTGGAATGAGGGAATTTGGCAATGAAATTGGGACAGTTTCCTTTTCCATTGCCCGATAAACAAGATGCATGGCCTACAAAAAAGAACATTTAATACATCTTAAAATTATCTACATTACTAGCTTCCCACATATGCACTAAGTAACTGAACTCAGTAAATAACAGGTCCTTACCACTGTGAATTCATCTTTGTCCAAGTGTCCATCTTTGTCAATGTCACTTAAATCCCAAATCTACAGCAAACACAAAAACACCATAATTGCTTTGATTTATCATTAATTACGTACTTTTTCAAACAGCTGTGTCATGTGTCACCTTTCCCAATACATCCAGAGGTAGCTTCGAGTTGATCAAAATTGGCCTGACTTTATCACCAGAAAGAAGGCCATTGATAGGAGAAAGACTCTCAAAAATGCCCTCAAATTTTCCTTTTTCCTCCAACTGAAAGAAGATGATAAACAGATTACATGACAACCTCAGATACTTTGACATGCCTTGAAAAGTGTTCTCTACTCACCCTTATTGCCCAATGTGAGTCGCTTCCAGGCTTTGAAACACTTAATAACGGGCTGCTAGTGTCCGTCTATGAGAATAAAATGAAATTAAAATGCAATTAGACTTCCAGCAATTATTTGTCCTAATGAGACTTTTTTTTTTTACTTACAAAATTAGGTGCAGCTAAATTTTGATTAAGATTATTCAGGCTGATTTCATTTCCACTTTGTGCTGAGGCCACAAGCCTCAGAGCGATGAAGAACCCCTATGAAATAAGGAGTTCATGTTGCACAACTGTTTTATTTTCTTAGCATCACCAACCACAGAAGATTAGAAATTCTGTGTTACCCGCTTATCCAAATAGCCTTTCCTGTCTGAATCCGCCAAATCCCAAATCTATCGAGAAAAAACTAATTAGTTATAAAATAAGCAGTACCAGTACAAGCTGATTATACAGAGCAATGTTAATATTATTTGTCACCTACATTTCCTAGTGTACTGTCTGGGAGTCCAGACTTCTTGAGGAACTGGGCTGCATCTCCAGCTGATATTTTGCCTGTATTTCCTGGATCCAGCTACAAAGACACACTTTTTGATTAAGTTCATTCCTACCCAGTAGCTCTAGGTGAAAATACACCAAGAACTGGACTTTACCTGTCTGTAGTAACTCTCATACGCTGGAATTCCACTTGATAACTACGGGTAAAAAGAGGAAAGACAAATTAACATCTTATAACAAAATGGTGAATGTTTACGAAAATGAAATGGCTAAAAAAAAAAAAAAAAAAGCAGATAGCGTTGCTGAAAGTAAATAAACACGGACAAGCTAACAACACTAATAACCATATAGTCATTACAATATATACTTCTTCTTTTTAAGAAAGTTACTTTATGTCACTTTAACAAGAAAGAAAAGATAATTTATTTCCCCATGAATCCTGACCAACTTTGCCAACCTGACCTAGCTAACGATGTTAAGTTGCGTTAAAATTTAAAACCTGCTAAGGCCATTCTACAGAGAAATAATGACAAAGCTAATAAGGTACCTAACATGTACAAGTATTGACGGCGTCCTCTCGAAATAACCTGAATTAGTATTTAACACTTTTTTTTAACTATTGAGAATCGTTACCTGACTGACAGTCATGAGCGCCGCCATATTTCCTGGTATCTCAGGGGCGCGCACCCGCCCCTTTGGCGTAGCAAAGCGGGGACGAGCAAAGATAAATGTCCAAGACACTAGATCGACGGTGTTAAAACAGATGGTTTTGGCAAATGATCAGCACTTGTCCATTGTACCAATATGTTGGGAAATCTGCTTGGTGTTGTTTTTCTATGCTTCTCTGCATGCAGCTGTAGTTATTTATGAAAAATAGAAAATGTCCAGAAAACAGAAGCAGCCTAGTGGGGCCTTTTATCAAAAGTGCAGTGGAGTCAGTCTGCCAGGGCAGGGATATCTAGTAATTTACCCTAAGGTCACATCGTGTGGATAAATAGTCATTTATGATGTCCAAGCCCCCCAAAGGCATCACATAATTACGTGGGCAGCCCAGCTCTTATTACAGAAAAGGGGTTTATTTGTTCCATAGGTTCCAATGCATTTTTTAAAGTTTTTCCTGTATTAAAATAGACATTACTTAAGAAGAAACCTTACTGTACTCTTCCATCTGTTAAATGGTTAATAATGTAGATTTATATTTAAGCTATTTAAGTTTGGAAACGTGTACATGCAGTACAAAGTATGACCAAAGAAGATGATCATAATGTTTTAATAAAAAATTTGGCATTATTCTGTCCAATAAAAATGTCATGATTCACATCAAGGGATCCCCCATCCATTTCCCCAGTATTGAGAGGTTTTCAGTTCTTGCCATTTTAATGCACAATAACAGATGTTATTGTACATTTAAGGGGATTTAAAAAAAAAAAAAAAAAAAAAAAAAAAAACTTTCCTTCAATTTAAGAGTATGGAGAGAATAACAGCAGTCAGAGGAATTCACACAGTTCAGGGCTGTCTGGAAGTTATATTTTTAAGTCAATTTAATGCAGCGTATCTGTTTTGTCTTTCACTAGGCAGCAGGCAACCATTTCCTTCAAATATTTAAAGTTGGGATTCTGAAAAGTAATTGCATATTTTCTCACATCGCAATTTGTCATATTGTACCACAGCTTCCAATAATCCATTACATGGAATTTGTGAATAACTTAGAAAAATTAAGAAAATAAGTAAATGTCAGTGCCACCATATTCTGTAAATACAAAATGAGGAATGGACTTTGCAGGTGAAAAAAAAAAAAACATTCAGAATCAATTCAGCAGTTCCAGATGCAACAGGGTAAATATGACCAAAATGAAAGAGGAAACCAAGTCCATAAACATACATATGCCACCCTTCACTGCAATTGCCCCCTTCACCCCCACCCCAAGCTGGGTTGTGTCCAAATCTCAGGGAAAGGATGCACAGCAGCCACGATACCCCTGGAACAATAAAGGACAGTTTCTAATGGAGGGACAGACTAATCTCTGAGCAACCCTCCTCAAAGCTCATCTTTGGGCTTTGCATCCTCCTCATCTGTTTCTGAGAGTGCATCTTCTGCATCTTCCTTTGGTTCTTCCTCCTCTTCATCCAGGTCTTCATCTCCTTCCTCTTCATCATCTGCATCATCATCATCTGCCTCGGTGCCTTGCTCTTTGTTCTTTTCTTCCTCCTCTTTGCGTTTTAGGTCATCTTGCTCCTGCTTCATTTTTTTCTCTGGGTCCTTAAATTAAAGTTACAGAATGAATAAACTGCATTAGCAAAACGCCAACAGACATATGAAACATGAGCTGGAAAAAAATATTCCTAACATACCTTTGTCACACCCCATGTCTCTGTTCCGATGTCCTCTGCTTCCTTCACATCATCTGTGATCACGAAGTTATCAAAGATGGTGCCAGATTTCACCTGAAAAAGTGTCAAAGTTGAACTGTAGGTCCAGCTGTAACCGCAAAGCTAACATTACTTAAAAACAATCATCCAGTTTCTCACCTGCCACAGATCCAGACCAAGAACGCCAATGCTGTCAAACTTATAAATGGTGGAATCAGCGCCGTATTCAGGGTTATCGATCTCAGGGTGCACCCAAGCCCCTTTGTAGTTGGGGTTGTCAATTTGCTTGGGTTTCCACTCGCCCTGCACGTACACAAAAGGCAATGTTAGATGACTGCTGAGACAAGGCTCAGCCAGACAATTTCACATAAAGCACAGGCTCTACTCATGACCGTTTACTTTCAACATACCTTGTATTCTGGATTGGGGATCATAGGTGGCTCCCACTCTCCATCCATATCCTCATCCCAGTCTTCGGGCTTTTTGGAATCAGGGTCAGGAATGTTTTCAGGTTTGTCCCAGTCCTAAAAAGAAGCACAGATTTTCAGCCATATTTAGATAATGAACAGGAGAGCTGATTTAAAGAACTTGGTTTTGAATTAAAGTGAGTTATTCACCTCAGGCTTGGTGTCTTCGGCATCATCGATCTTTGCACGATCATCCCAGTCCTCTGGCTTCTTGGCTTCAGGGTCCTTTATTTTCTTTGGTGGCAGGAAGTCCCAGTCTTCTACCAGACTGCCAGACTCAACCTTCTCATTGTCAATCTTAACGATATAAGTCTGATCTGGATTCAGGATCAGTGTGTACAGGTGGGTCAGCTCATCATCCTAGAAAAAAAAAAGTGTGGTGATTACACCGCCGAGTACAGGCAAATCAGAAAAATGCCAAAATATCTTAAACAGTAAAATTACCTTGCATTTTATTTCTTTCTTGATGAGATGATTCTTGCCTTTGTAATTGAAGATAACATGGACTTTCTTGGTGCTGTAGCCACAAATATCCGGACCTGGTAGAAGATCACATTAATGGTGTTTTTCAAATTTTGTTGCTGTAGTAAATCACCAATAATAAATATGATCAATTACCAAACATAATGTAGTATTGAGAGTCTCCATGCATATCAGTTTGATCCAGGTCAGACGGGAAAACCTTGACGTATCCACCACCACAGTCAATCTTCTGCTCATGCTTGACCGTAAACTGAATTACCAAGGGCTTTCCCTCATTGCTGAAAGGATCAAAACGAGCAGAGGTAGCATAAAACCGAGCGTCCTGACTTGTCTGGAGACCTGAAATAAGACAGTGAAAAACTGTGGTCAAAACTATGCAGAATATAATAGAATATTAAGACACCAAGACAATTAAGAAACGCTCACATCACACTGTAACTAGTAGATCTCAATGTATGATATTTGAATGATGTACACTCAATACAACTGGGTTACAATTAGCGTAACAAGAGGGTTTTGTTTCACTTTCAGTCAGTTCTCATATTGATGTTCATTTTTTCCAATATTTGCAGACCACTGAAGGTGCATAATGCTCAACATTTGGGGAAAAAAAATAAAACCCTATTTACAAAAAAAAAAAAACAGTAAAAGTGCACGTTTTTCATGTACATCACATTTACCTTTGTCTTTCTCCGTATCTCCATAGAAGTTACCAGCAGTGAGTTTGAACTCTCCATAGTCAGATTTGTGTTTAGAGTTTACCCAGCGACTTTTCCAATCATCTGATGGGGGGGAAAAAAAATGATTATTTCTGCAAATCTATGACACCGAGTACATTGAACCAGCCCAGCAGAGGCCTACTTCCCGGTTATTGCATGCACACTTCAAAGTAACAAATAAAACAAATGTAAGTGATTTACTCATGTCACACAATTTAACAATTCGTAGCTTGGCAACACTGAAGTGGACAGTATGGATATTACGTTTGGTAGCTTGTGGGGCCTTGCTAAAATATGCTAGCGTTAGTGAACACCAAAAAGGAAACTGAAAATAGATGCATTTTTTTCAATGAATCACGCGATTGGCATTTAACATCGGATACCATGTACCTAACATAACTTTTAAAACTTGTAAAATAATGAAAAAACATCAGTATAAAACGGAATGCATTCGAGGTGCAGATTACAGTTATGTCCGTTATGGCAGTCATGTCCGAGTATTTGCAGCTAAACTTACCACCGTCCAGAAACTCCTCTCGAAAGTAAACTTTTGCATGTACTGAGTAAAATGCCAATATTACAGCAACTACACCCAAACGCTGCATTTTCCTCATTTCTGCTGTAGTTATCACCGCCGAAAGATCTTCGATGACCACCACTGAAAGAATACCTTGGGAAGGAGGAAGAGAGGAGAGTATTTTAGAGTGGCTACGGCGAACAGATGTCTGTCTGCTATTGGACAACGCAATGGTACGTGTGGACCAATCACAGTTCACCACGAAACATATGCCGTCGGCAATCTCTGATCCAAGATCAGCGGTTGTCTCTAAGTATATACGATGTTGTTCCAGTTATATTCCTGTAGAGGGTAGTAATAATAATTGTTGGAAATAAAACAAGATTAATCAGCTGTTATTATTAGTTGCCAATATAAACACTGTACTCATGTAGTAATGTACTCATATAAAGCACTACGTATGCTATATGTGTTAAAAGCAACAAAACTTTTGATACATAGTTAAAGTCTAATATGTGACCTCATTATACATGTCAGTTGTGTAAAATGGGTTTGAACCTCTAGTTATGTTTTAAAAGTAACGAGTAGGATTAAGCATGGTGTGTATATACTCATGTATATAAAGTTTATACTATAAAATGTATTTTCTGGTAGGCCAAAAACCTAAAAATAAAATAAAATAAAAAAAAAAACAATTCTGAGAAAATCCGAAAAGTTCCGGCCACGTGTAGGCCTCTGTGTTTGTTGCGTTTATCGTGGTCATAAAGAAATAAAGCGCAAATATTACTTAAAAAATAAATAAGGCAGTGTCAGCAATTAACCAATAGGCAGTCTAAATGGTGATCATGTGGATTTGGACCAATAAAAACTTACAGAGAAGCAAGGGGTGTGTTCACTAGAGGATGGGGTGACACCAAATATGGTCAAACTGGGAGACGCAACAGAGAAGTTTTAATTTACACAAGAATTATTAAAGCAAGACATACAAAAAGGTGATGATAACATCACAAAAAACAAAACAGACATATCTAACGATAATGACAAATTCTGGTATGAATAGATTATTTCACAAGTTTAAATTCCTATATAATTTGTAAATATTAAAAAAATGCATTCATTTTAAAATCTTTCCCATTAAATTTGACCATTTCTAGAAAAATGTCCTGATAAATGTGATATTATCATACAGTACACTGTCTGATTGCCTCAACATCAAGTAAACTAAGCAAGATATTGCAGGCTTTGCTTCAAGGTCTTGTGACGGAATAGCTGACGTCAGTTCTTTTAATGACACTCCTGTGTTTAGTTATGCCTGTTTAAGAGCTCAGAGAGTTTTATTTTATAGTTCTCTACAGGCATGTTGTCTGCATAAGTTAGATGGTGTTACTCTGCATTGTTTGTGTGTGTGTGTGTGTGTGTGTGTGTGTGTGTGTCCTTCATTGGCCCTTAAGCAGTCTTTATTTAAAGATGATGATTTTGGTGAAAATATTAAATGTGCTTTTTAAAAAATATTCATTTCTTTTAGGGAATACAAAACTGTATGGTTGCACACTGGCTAATTGTATTACCATTTACATATTGCTTTAAAGATATTACAGGAAGAAAAAAAGTTTCTTGGTTGATCATGATGCATCTTTTTCAAGTGACCAACAAAAAAAGGGGGAAGCAATAAGCATGCACCCGCAGCAGTGTGACAGATCTGGTATGGTACGTTACTCATAAAAGACTGTTCCTCGTCAATACAAAGGAGGCCAGATTAACAAGGAGAGGGAGTTTCCGTTGTTGTAACAATGAAAAATAATTCCAGTTTGTCTTTTAGACAATGTTCTGTTGCAATGAATCCAGGGTGCAAATACAGCACCAACCTCGATCTCAATGAGTGACGTTGTTGTGACAATTATTGGGGAAAAATAAATGGCCTCCTGTAGACTGAACTACACTTAAACTGAGCACAGAGAAATTGCAAACGTCACTAATGTTAGTGACAGATTTTAGTCACTAGAGGGCAGTAGTGGGTTAGGCTTAACTGATCCACTCCTTTAATTTATTAATTCAGACCTGAACACAATTTACAGTTTTATTCCACTAGAAATGTCTTATACAGATTAGAAATAGTAAGTTTATTAGGATAATTTAAGAGGAGAGAATCATAGAATTACCTCTATTTTCGAACCAAGAATAAACAACAACTTTAAAATCACCTCAGACAGAAAATAAAAGCATTATTAATTAAAACAATAATGGCACACATGATATAAAATGATTATTCTGCCATTATAACATTCATGTTGTGCCAGGTTAAACTCACATTGATATTGTTTCATTAAATTGATGTAATCAACCACACAATTAAGACATGAATGTGTGATGACGTTTGCTACAGGACATACTGTATGTGTGTTAGTGTGATTTTAGATATTTCTCCTGTTTTCTCAAACACTGCAAGACACTTCACTGGCGCCAGCCATTCAACCACCCTTCCCACCACCACCCTCTGAGTGATGCCCAATTATGTCAAGAGGGGAAAATGACGTCCCTTTGAAAAGTGTTCATAATCAAAGCCAATTAATTCCGCTGCTTTCCCTTATTATTTCCATCGTGGACCACATCCCGCTCATCAGCCTGTTAACTAGAGCCCTGGCCCCAGAAAAGGTCATGCTTGGCCAAGCAAAATAACATAATAATGTGTGTAATTAATGGCTAGTTCTGAAAGCATTACTCGTTTAGTCTTTGTGACAAAGGTAGAACGACAACCACAGAACATCTTACTGATAAGCACAATTTAGTAAATATGCGTAAGCAAAAGAAGATTAAATGAAAATAGGCGCTTAATAGATATGCCAAACCTGTGCATTAACGTGGTTTATTTAGCAGTCCATCGTTTGCTTTAGATTCGTCACCCTACTGGGTCAACTGTCACGTTTCCTTATGTTTTTAGCATTTTGTTTCTGAAACTCAGATCTTGAGTAAATCCTTATGACAGGTTCCACAGTGGATAAAGCTGTTATTTTTATATTTAGATTCGTCACTGCATTGCTTATACAGACATATAGAAATGATGACATCTGTTTCTATCTATCTATCTATCTATCTATCTATCTATCTATCTATCTATCTATCTATCTATCTATCTATCTATCTATCTATCTATCAGATGAATTGAGAAAATAAACCGAAGCCACACAGACTTTGTGAGGGCAATTAGACCTTGAGCCCTTGTGGCCTGTGAGCCTCCGCAGCCCAGCAGGAGGGCCTCCTGACGCCCCTGGTTGGGCCTGATGGAGTGGAGCTTCATCTTTCTAACGGCCTGGCAAAGGTCCACCAGCCTGGACAAACACAACAGGCTTCCTTCAGGCCAGCTTATCGGTCACAGCCTGCGTGGCCTATTGTCGAGCAGCACTCATTATCAGGGCCAACTCGTGTTGGTGGCTCATTAATACATGTGTCGAAAGACAAACAACATCAATAAAGTTCTTCTACAGTGTTGCCACTGTAACTTTATTCTGCCTTTTTCACACAGAAAACATGCCTAAAAACATGAAGATGCTAAAAAGTAGTATTGCTGGAAAAAAAAATCCAAATGATAGAAATCCTTAGACATGCATCCATTAATGTGCTTTTTTTTTCCTTTGGCTTTATTTTCATTCCTGTCATCAGGTCTGAAACCTACAAAAGGATGTGTACATGGACGTTTCTGAAGGCTACTGAATATGACTAATGTTTTATAACAATGAAATGCTCGCTTTCCCTTACTTCCTCCTTCCTGTAGAGCATCCAACGGAGATTTAAGTTCCCAGATAATTCTTTCTGAAAATATCACAGTGTCTCACCAGATCTCTCCCAAGTCTTGAAATAACAACCCTTCACCCAAACACCAAAGCACTCTTCAATAAAATTCAAGCCCTTTCCTGCATGTGCACAATGTTTGCATGCACAGTTGTTTTTGGGGCTTAAAAAATGAAGCCAAACGGGTACATTTGGTGTTCTGGCCTGGCCGGTGAGCATCTGACCAGTGTTTAATTGACATGTTGGGGTGAGAATGAGATCATTTTTAAAGTGATATTTTCCTGATCCGTTAGATCACCCACACTTCAGTGACCTTGGCTGTTCAACAAACGTCACTTCCTTTCATCTGTGCTCGAACTATTACGTCATCTCCTTCTTCCAAGACCCCAGTGACGCTGCCAGCAGCCATTAACTTTCTCCTCACATCCACCTGATTGAAGACAAGGTTCTGTCAACCGTACAATCATTTGCATCCTTCAGCAGTGAAGGTGATGTGCAAACACTCCTTTACGCTCACTTTAAAATCAGAAATTAAAGAAACCATCAAATTTGAGTTGAAAGGTGATGTTATCAGGTCCTGCTAATGGTTTTTATAGGGCCTCTCAGGCTATGCTGTCTATGGCTAACAATCCAGGGTTAATCGCTTTTAAAGAAGTAATTAGGTGTTAAGAGGTGTGCTTGCCTGTTTAAATTAGCCTCTGAGCAAGATTACTCTCTGTGACTTGTGCAAACCTCCCCCATCAGGAATGAATCCTCTTCAAAAAGCCACTTTAATGATTTCAATGCGTAACCTAATTAACTCAAATGTGAAGAGGGGAATTGTAGTTGTTTAAGACCACACTCAATGCAAATAAAAAAAAATAAGCAAAGCACTGGGCTGCCGACACAAATTCATTTCTCTGACATAAAAAAAAAAAAAATCGAAATATCTAATTCTTAGGACAATAAGATTAGGGAAAAATCCTTTCACTTAAAAAAGTGGGGAAAATATCTGACTGTCATGTAGTGCTACAGCAGTCTGTTCTGCTTTTGTCTACATATAAAAGGACATCCTGCCATAGAAATATTTTTATAATTTCACTCAAATCAAATACAAAAATGTTTTTTGTTGTTCTAAAAAATGATCTCAAAATAAAAGCATCATTCAAATAAACCTATTTATTACTTTTGAGTCACTATTGCAGCCCCAAAGATGTGAAGGTAAACAAAAAAGTGAGTTATTATTATTATTTTATTTATATAAATCCCAAGTTAATTCCAATATAACTCCTTTGGTGCAATGTCCTTTCTTCTCTGGTAGGTTAAACAAAAATAAAAATTAGTAATAAAACAGTGCTTTGTGGGAACAGCTCCAGAAAATGGTCCAGCACGTCTCATCAGATCACATGTGCTGCCATGTTTTATCCATCGACTGAATGTGCTCTTTGGCTTTCATCCTGAGTGCTGCGATGCTGGAACTCCTGTCGTCCTCCATTGGGTTCTTGTCGTTGAAGCTGGGTGGACACTGGTAAGGAGGGGGGCCCATCGGCTGCATGCCTTGGACCATGCCAGGTGGGGTGTTGAGGAAACCGTGGCTTGGATAAGTGGGCTGCAGGCCCTGTGGAGAGCCCATGAAGCCCGGTATTGTGTGCATGGGTGTGGCACTGGAGATGGGCGAAGTCAGCCATGGATCCAGCGGCATGGGGTTGGCAACTGGACCAACGCTGGGGGGCATTTGGGGGCGATTGAAGGCTAGCATGGCGGAGTCGTGGAGCTTCATGGAGGTGTTGTCCATCTTTTCTTGACGTCTCCACTTGGCCCTTCGGTTCTGGAACCACACCTAATGGAATAAAAATAATAATAATCCATCTTAGTAAGGGCATGAAATAAGACGGACGATGCATCAAGAATTCTTTAGCTTCAACGAATCAGTGCATCGCAGTTGTTGTTATCCAAAGATGCCGACCTAACCTGCACTCGAACTTCGGGCAGGTTAACCTTCATCGCCAGCTCCTCGCGGCTGTACACATCGGGGTAGTGGGACTTCTCGAAGGCTCGCTCCAGCTCGTGGAGCTGATAGGTGGTGAAAGTGGTGCGGTTTCTCCTGTGCTTCTTTTTGTTGTGCTCCTCCTCCTTCACGGCCTCCGGAGACCCCTCGGCAACGTCGATTTTCCTCGACAGGTTACTCATTCCTTCATCACATTTGTCATCAGCGAAAAGGCCAGACTCTGAAAAGAATACACGAATCAGTTTGCAGTTTAATTCCAGTTTCATGTTTGTAAGGCTAAACGGTTAATTGAGGAGACCATTGTGAGAAATCTACTGAGGAATTTCGAACCAAGGACATCACAGAATGACCCCAGTTACCGACATGTCATGAAACTAAATTTATTACGCTCTCTAAAAATACTTAAATAATCTACCCATCCTGCAATAATGACAAAAGAGCTGAGAAACTGCTTTTAATTACTTAATCGGCGCACTTTAACAGGGTAATTGGAAGTTGCTCCTGAGAGATCCGTAAAGAAGAAATGATATTTTACTCAATATCTCTCCTGATGACAAACGTCCAGACATAGAGAATAAATAAGGCTGAATAAAGATGAACTCTTCCTCCTGAAGAGAAAATAGGTTAATGACTGATGCCCTTTGCAGCACTGAGGACATCTTAACACCAGGCAAGTCCAAATGGCGTCCCGTATCCTCAGAAGACGGCCCTTCCGTTAATCCCATAGTAACATATGCCACCACTTAAATCTGCAGGTTCTGGCTTCCTCTAATGATAGAGTACAGTCAGAGTTCAGCTTAAACGAGTACAATGTACAGATAATTCAATATTTAATCACACCAAATTTTAAACACGGTAGCTCAGGTGTTTGTTTTTTTATTCTATTTGTGTCATTAAGTTTTCACTGTTTTAAGTGGAAATTGCTATTCTGTATATACTAACTCTCTTAAAGGCTGCAGTTATTTATGATTTACAATTGTGGTGGAAATATAAGTATTTAAGAAATTAGTAAACAGTCTTCAAGAAACAGCTAGTCAAATGCATGTAAAACACTTTTTACTATCAAAATCACAAAATGTCTTATGGCGGACACGCAGGAAAAACTATTTCTGAAATGTTTGATGCTGGGGAAATGACACCAGTCAAAGCCAGTGAGGAGTCCATGAACGCTGAGGTAACTTAAGTTACTTACATAAGCTACCGCGGCCCCAAAAACCAGGTTTAGATCACAAGCTGATGCATACCACCATCATTTTTCCCCCCAAATCTTACACCTTGTGCCGTTCATTAAATTAATTTCAAATGTATACATTCCAGTTTGACTGTTTTTGACACAGGCAGGAGGACAGACTGGTAGCTGGCTGCCTGCTGCAGCTCTAAACTTAACTTTGGGAAAGTCACAAGTTTGTGAAAAGCACAAGAATGTCCCAGTAACAGCCTGGTAACTGATGGTAAAATTCTACTATCACGCGCAGAGTCAATCATTCTAATTATCAATATAATGAGGTGCAACAAGTGTGTAACATGTTGACAGTAAAACTTAATTTAATAGTAAATATTGTGTTGAGCTTT
Source organism: Pao palembangensis (assembly GCA_015343265.1). Classification (NCBI taxonomy): domain Eukaryota; kingdom Metazoa; phylum Chordata; class Actinopteri; order Tetraodontiformes; family Tetraodontidae; genus Pao; species Pao palembangensis. Next base: position 9,711,728 of record CM027093.1, read on the forward strand.
TTGGATGTTAATACTCTAATACAATGCACATCAGTGAAACCAAGTTACTCAGACTAGATAAACCATGTTGTCACGTCAGGGTGCTGCAGTCAAACTTCGCATTAGCCTCAGTTTTATTAACTGTGGCTGCTAAAAGTTCCCTGGTCTGAAAACTGTGTCCGGCTGTTGCATTCAGGAGACTCACTGTGGTAAGAAGATTTTTGAGAGCTGTCGTCCAGTTCTGGAATGTGCCCGTAGGTGTTTGATGGGACCTGCTTCTCGGGGTGTGGTGGGTTCCCCATGTTTTTGGATTTCTGCCCGTCATCATCCGCCACTGAATGGAGTAAAGGCTCCTGGTCTTTGGCAAATCCCAGTATCACGTCGATGCTGTGCACCCGCCCCCCGATGCTCGACCCGGCAGCCTTTCCCATATCATAATTGTCCAGGCAGCCATCGTCCACCATTCCCACATTATCCATTGACAAATGCATCCGAGCCTTTGGAGACACCTCCTCCCTCCCTTTTTTTTTTTTTTTTTTTTTGCTGAATGAATCCAAAAACAAGGAAGAGCGATGGAGCAGAATCACTGTATGTGACACTTGTGGACTCTAGTCTTTGTGGGTGGTTTTGTTCAGGCTAACTGTAGTTAGACAAAAAAAAAAAAAAAAAAAAAAAAAAAAAAGCTGAACTCACATGTTAATCAGGGAAAATTAGACAAAAATACCTGAAAAGCAGAGTCTTACACTGGCTACATGACTCAGTGGCTATTATTATCATGGAATTTAGAATCGTTCAGGTTAAATGTTTGTATTTACAAACCAGGATCTGTTGGGTGTCATCACTTTTCTTCTATAATCATGATATATTATGGGAATATGTATTATTCATGTATGTGTATATTTAGGAACTGTTGATGATACATAATAATCAGGAGGCTAATGTGGCTTTCTTCATTTTAGATTATGTTAAATATGTTACAATTTCAGACTATTATTATTATTAGTAGTAATAGTAGTCATTTACATACTGAATACGCAATAATTAGTACATAGAGAGTTCTTACCTCACTTCAGAGTCCTGCTCTAACACACTCTACACACACAGTTCCTCCGAAGTCCATTCGAAAACAAATGACACTAAGAATATCTGCTGCAGGCATTTATTACTCCCAGTTAAGTCCTTGAAATCCCCTGCACACAAGTGAGCTGCTGGAGTCGCGTACAGCAGGACCATGTCATGTCTTCCCCTCTCCGTAACCACACAAACACACCAGCGCCTGTGGGGGGAATGGTAGTAACACCAAAGGTTTTAAGAGGTTTGTTAATTGGAATACTTCCCCTTTAAGAATGACTGACAGTTGTTTTCTGGTCAAGTAATTGCTCCAAATGTGTCCTGCATTCAGACCACAGAGGGAGGTCATTGCTAATGAAGCCTCCACAAAACTTTCTTTCAGGAAACCTATTGTCTGAAAGATAATGGCTCGTACTTAGAGTTTTCACTAATCCCTTCATTACAGACAATGTAAGGAGGGGGGGAAAGAACAACACAGAGATGGAGTTTTGAAGCGAATGGCTACATATTGGAAAGATAATATATGAGTACACACTGATGTCATATAAACAGCACTCATGTAATTAATGAATTCAAATGAAGAAATGCTGGATTTTTACAAATATTATTGCAATATATTATATTATAATATTGCTTTGCAGTAGAAAATATAAGTACCAGCTGGCAGAATACAAGCTAGTGCTGCTACAGTAGATTTATTAAGATCAATCCTTTCCTTAATGATCCTTAAGACTTCACCAGATTTCCTCTGACCTCACATCTCTGCTCTCCTCTGCACGCCAAGTCCGAACAGAATAAAAAATGTGTTGCCATGGGAAACAAAGTTACTCAGTTGTTCGGACACTGACTTGAATCCAGTCCATTCGCAAAAAAGTTAGATAACGTGTGGCTTATTTCATATTTTGCTGGTTTTGGAGGAACTGTCACATGATATACCACCGATACGAATTCTTTCATTGTTTGGATGATTCAGATTTGCATGTTGCATTTGGTGGGTGTGTGGTTTTAAAATGCCCATTTTTGTTGCACCTATTCAAGAGATAAGAAGATGGACCGTATGTCTGACTCCCAAGAATGACACACGTCTAAGTAGCCGAGGAATCTTAAACACTAACGTGTTTAAAGCCATATGGCAGCACTAAGCCTCGTCACAAATGCTTTCTCTAAACGGAATGGCAGATTAAATGGCTACACTGAGTGGTGACTTCCAAGAAACCAGTTGTAACAAAGCTGTCATGTTTAGCTGTCAGTGGTCTTCGGCGCTTCAAACACAACCCCCAAAACAGAGGTTCAAATACAGCATTTCTCTGCAGGGATTCCCCACTTATGATTTTAAAGAGGGTTGAAGCCTCATTGACACACTCACAAATTATAATATGCTATGTAGCATTATTATCTGTCATCATTGTCATACGGGAGGCTGTTTTAATACTGTTTAAAACAGAATGGTCTGGGTAAATTAAAGAAAAAAACAGTGAAATTGCATTGTGGGAAATGCAGGATCCAGGTTCCACACATTCTTCAAACTCTCAAATATTTCCCATGACTTTTCCCACCTGACCTACTTCATTATCGGCTAATATGCATGAGAATTCCAGGAAGTGTGCTACAATCAAAGTCGTCAGCAAGAGCAAATGATAATCATTTCATCACATTAATATATTAAAGCTGTCCCTCTTTGCTTGTTTCCCCATTATCCTAATTGAGTACAAATTGGTTAAGAGGGTGCAGCGTAGCTATCAAGCGCCTTAGTTTTATCAGATGACAATTTAAGCCTCAGAGATCCTATTAGGGAAAAAGCAGCTAATGTTCAAAGGCGCTGTGTCAGCTTACAGGGGGAAAGGGGGATGGTGAGCAGCAGGGGGATGACAGGGAGATAATGGAAAGGGAGGGATAAAATACCCATCAACCAGTCGAAATATGAAAGAAAAACTCTGTCATTGTCTCTGGATCGCCTCTCTGTCACTGCAGGTTCCCAAAACTCTTCTCCCCGAGTCTTCTTGCGAATCGAGGGAGGTCTTCTTCATGTCTCTGATGAGCAGTGGCCATGCTGTCAATCAGTCCATCATTCGCTCGATCCAATTTGATTTTAGTGATCGTGGTTCGTGGTGTAGCACAGGGTATTTCCTTAACTGTGGCACAAGCGTGATATTTTTTTCAACTTTCATGATGAGCCGACAGCATGAGGCCAGCTAATCTCTGCCACTGGTATAAATCCAGTGGAAGCTGTTGAACAGAGACCCAACGTGAAGAACGCCGAGGGGTCGGACCAACTACAGACATATGGATCCAGTCGATTTCATATTTAAAGATCGCTTATCGCGCTCATCACTGAGCACTAGTGGCCATCGAATTTACAGTAGAAAAGTCTAGATTTGAGTTAAACCTTATATTTATTAAGTGAGCTGACAACGACCTGCCCACCTAACCCTGACTTAAAAATTACAAAAAATATTTATATCTTTGCATTACAACATTAAAAAAAAAAAAAACATTTTGGTAATCAGTACTGTTAAATTAGGGCTGCACTGACAAATACTGCATACTATATTTGTTAAGCTTAGCGTATTTGAAAAAGTTGACTTAAGATGGCTTACTCCTCCCCTGTGTACGACTCCACCCCGTGTCAACATAAGGACAGTGTATGAGAAGGTTACAGGGCAGGAAAAAAAACAGGTGGCGCTGAGAAAAGCCTCCTTTCACGATGGATCACTGTCCTGTGATCAGCACCTCTCAGTAACGTTGTCATTTCAGGTTATCGTCGAAAAGCCGGCGAGAGTGTGTGATACATGATCTTATCTCCAGCTAATCAAAGACTCATCCCCGTGAAATATCAGACCACCTGGAGATTTTTGAGAACTTTGCACTCCCTCGGTGCTGGAGCAAAGTCTTCACACTGGCGTCAGGACTGACCTGTTTCTATTTTGGGGTCGTCTGCTCAGGCTCTGACCATCAATTAATGAGATTATCAGCACCGAGAGCTGCAGTTTGGCACTGATCCGTGGATACTTGATGTCTTGGCCTGTGTTGCACTTCTTCCTCTCGGTCCCCCCACACAGAGCCGACATGAGCACACAGCCGCTGCAGCAGCTTGTGCCGATCCGTGCTGACCGAAAAGCACGACTGGCATGTTTTCGAGTTGACTATCAGCTCTTAACCCCATTACAGAAAGTGTTACCTACGATTTTAATGTGATTAGATAATTATTGTTATTAAGCACTCTGGTTAAGAGGCATGTTTAATGGCGGCTTCGTGAAACTGACCCCTGACAAGTTATTACGCACTAATCTACTTGTCTGGCTAATTTGAGCCCCAAGGAAATAACCACCCACCTAAGCCGCACACACACACACACACACACACACACACACACACACACACACACACATCCGCTGATGTCACACATGCATCACACTCATGTAAGCAAGTTCAAGCTGCCATGTTGGGGAGTTTTGTTTAGTGTGTCCTGGACTACTTTCCACTCATTCTAGCAACTAAGTGAGACAAAAATAATGCATTATGTATTCTTTAAAAATAAGCATACATGGAAAAAAGTATTTTAAATGAAGACGTTTTAGTCATCTCAATATTCTCTCATATCAACTGCCGTTATCGATATTTCCACTGATATCTTTGTCGCTTACTGCTGTTGCTGTTGCAGGTGTACCTGGATTTGCTGAGTCAGCACTCTGACAGGCAGAGTGAAACCTAAAATGGAAAAAGACAGAAAAAATAAGATTTGAGGGCAACAACACAAATCAGGAGGAAGGAACTCCTACTACTGAGGAAATGCAGGTGGAATATGCATTGACATTTTATTACGCAGCAGGAACTGCTTTATTCAGGTCAATAATAATAATATTTAACTTGGGTCAGGTTCTTCCTGCATTTTATTGTCACAGCAGTTGGGCAGCAGGTCTGAGGTTTGTGCTCAATGTGCTTGGTGACTCTGTAGCTGTAGCATCTGCCCCACAAGACGTTTTCATGTTGCTGAATGATAAAGATGATGATCAATTATAATGAGGCATAAAGGACAACTAGTGGGAGAATCTATCATTTTTATATACTTTGCAATTTGGTGCAAATTTATAATGATTTTATTATAATATACCAAATTAAACAAAATTTGACTTTAGGAATATTTTTATTGAAGGCATTCTTGTGTTTCATGATAAATCCTGCTCGAAAGAGATTGCAAACGTGACATTTATCATGTTTGACGGACTGCTTATGTTGGACAAGTATCTTTCTATCATCTTTCTCTAATATTAAAAAATGCAGATTGGCAAAATAATTTCTCTTGGACTAGGACAGTACGTGTTTGGAAAATAATTGTATAAAATTCATATTGTCTACTTTAAACCTAAATGTGTGCAGTAAAATTGATCACACATGACATCATAAAGAAGTCCCTCTAGCCCAGTGGTTTTCAAACGGTGGGGCGCCCTCTAGGGGCGACCTTTTGAGCGACTACTGTGAAGACTGTTTTCACTGTCCAGCAGATGGCGCTAATTTTACGACCAGGACCACATTGCCAATTAAACACAAAAAAATTGCCAAAATGGTTAGCAGAGCGAATAATAATAATAATAATAATAATAATAATAATAATAATAATAATAATAATAATAATAATAATAATAATAGATGATTCTCAAATTCTTAAAGCTGATGAACGTCTTATAGGAAGTTGTATGTCTCCATCTGCTGGCAGTTTAAACAACGTGCAAGACAATAAATACTTCTGTAGAAGTGTCAAGTATATTTAATTTTGTATTTTGTGGCATTGAACTATGGTGGTAATAAAAGAAAATATTACAGTTATTTTATATGTAATGATTCCGAAGCTAAAGAGAAAATCTCTCCAATGTCTGAATGTTCTAAGGCATCAGCTCTGAACTCAGCATGCCCACTGGTTCTGTGGTGAGTCAAATGCTTTTAGTCACAAGTCTGAGCATGTTAAAGTATTACAGCAGTGTGCAAAACCACGTTATTAATAGATGACTGTCAACACACCCGAAATTCATCATTCTTCCAAACCACCAATGGCAGCACTCAGGAGCAGAAATGAGAGGCTGCTCCCCATGGGCCATGAGGGAAAAGCCAGAGAAATGTGACAAATATGGTCCAGAGCTCACTGCGGATGGACAGAGTAGGACAGGAAGGGAGGGAGGGAAGGGAGGAGAGCGTATGTGAGCAACAAAGCACAATAAGAGCAAAAGTGGGAAGCACACATGGAGGAGGGGTTGTGTGGAGAGAGAGAGAGAGAGAGAGAGAGAGAGATTAGATGAGATGGTGAGAAAAGGCAATAGAGAGAGAGAGGAAGGGAGGCCGTGGGCGAGAGAGGAAGATGCTGTTGCCAGGGAACTGCAGTGAATTAGGGACATCCATCATTTCCAGCTCAGGAGAGGATAAAAGCAACACCAGTGCAAAATGGACTGAACATCAGGAAAGACATAACAGCTGATCCTGACCAGGAGCACCCAAAGAGAACCAAAGAGAAGGTAGGCAGGTGTGGTTGCATAACCGTCATAACACATCTGCCATATGGGTGACATCATCACAGCAGGATTAGAGGCTGGGGTGGGAACATTAGTGTTGTTGGATCGAGAAGGAGAAGGAGGAGCATAGAGTAACTATGAGGAAGGACGAAATGCAGTGATCATCATAAGACCAACTAAAAGCACAGGATGAGGATTATTTTAAGTCCCAAAAAAGTGCAACGGGATCCCACCGGCAATGGAAACACGAGCGATGAAAGCAGGATGGCGTTTGCCTCGTGATGACCGAGACTCTCCCAACTGTTGTCCTTTTTTCCAGGAGGACCTATTTTCCTCTCAGCGAGACCTTGTCACACAGGCCGAGTCCTGAACACACCAGCAGATGTAAAATAAAGGAAGCTCTCAAAGCTGCAACAGAAGGAAATCTTAAAAATGTGAGTATACATTCTGCTTGATGCGGCTTTAAATGTGACCGTTTCTGCCTGTTCAGACAGGGTTTGAATGCTACATTTGGTTGCAACAAACTGGACAACAGGCATGCAACCATTGTTGCTTTTTAATGCAATCTACTAATAATAATTTCAGAGTTAAAGAATACCGTAAAAGTCATTACCATGGAGGCACGACCAGTTTTAATGTCAAAGTTCTGCCATCTGGACTCAAATCCCGAACAAACACGTGCCGAAGCGACATGACTTTGTGTCGACCAATGACCGGATCGCTGTGTGAGCAGCTGATGGCGAACACACACACACACACACACACACACACACACACTCGCACGCATGAACGCACGCACACGCACACTGATCTGCCTCATTTCCTGCTTTGTGTCCATCTCATCACCCCAAATCAGTTCTGTGCCAGTAGACAAATGGATTGGGGATAGCGTCTGCTACTAGAAGAGCTATGGCGAGACGGAGACGCACGCCACTCACACGTGATTGTGGCCCAGCACATGACTGGTCCAGCCAGCAACACCTCGCACAAGCACAGTTAAGACATTGTGAAGATTCAGCTCATGACTGGAGGAAAAGGCATCCAGCTCTGTCGCGTCTGGTTTGGTTGCGTAAAATCTGGAATTCTAGTTTACCAGTTTAGATCTGCTTGTTTGTTTGCTTTGCCCTGTGGGGCTGGAGGAAGACTGCGGGGTTTGCTTCTCCGTAACCATGGATGCACAGAAAAGATGTATTTAGACGTATGTGACAGTTAGTATCTACAAAAGCTTTATTTTTTAACCAAAAGGAAACGTATTCCAATATGCCATACTGTGAAGGACAACGGAGTTTTCTGGTGCAGTCTCTTGCTCAAGGGTACCTCGGCACCGCTCCTGCTACGAGCTTGGTCCGGTGCTTGAACCGAACCCTCCGGCTCTCAGCCAGGTCCGTGACCGACTGAGCCCCTTTCTTGCTCTCCATGTTGTTCAGGCAGCCATTTTGAGTTTTTCCTCTGTTTTATTGTTGTGTTTTTAATTTAGCAAGACTGGCCTAAGTTTAATGCGTGGGCTTCCATGCAACTATGGCAACAAAACCGTTCATGAAGTGCTGTTTGAATAGTCGTCTTCTCTAGTGGCAAGTATATATAAAAGGGTTAAAAGGTGCTAATGAAATCACTCTTATTTTATTGTAAAAGGCGCTATATAAATAAACTGAATTGAATTGAATTGAACTGAATTGAGGGTTGTTGTTTTTTTTTTAACAGAAGCAATATATAATTAGGTATGAATTTAATTCAGTGCTATCAGTTAATCCCTTACAAATGCTCACTGAATCCTCACGTAAAGTGGGTGGAGTGCTCTTATGACACAGCTCGTTTTAGTAGAACATTAGCGAGGCTGATGTTAGTAAAAGTCCTTGTGTTATGTGTGTGAACCACAGCGAGCTGAAGCCCGTCCTCTCAGGGGATGGGCACGACAAAACCCACTCTGCGCATGGACAGCATGGAGGTTAAAGACGAGTGGCAGGATGAGGACTTCCCCAGGTAGGTGTGTATGTGTGTGTGTGTGTGTGTGGGATGGTGGGTGTGTGTGTGGGACCCAGCCTTGATGTCTGAAAGACATCAGGTGTGTTTTGTCCTTGAGTCATCATCTGTTACACAGTGAGGGTTGTATCAGGCAACAAAACAGCAGCAACAAAACACAGAGGAACAAAAAAATATATAAAGTCAACACATCACAAGAGGAAAACAGTGAACACTCCCTGAGTGGATCATTTATTCAGATTAGGAAAATACCATGAACAACACAGCCGTGCAGGACAAAAAAACAACTATGGACATTCACGCTGTAAAACTGTCATCAACATTTTGAAATTGGAAAACTAAAAAAATGCAGTGGAGTCTTATGGTCACGGTTTTGTGTCTTTTAGGTCATCTCAAATGATTATAAATTGCACATACTTTTCTCCTTCTCAGTGTTTTATCCGCCTCTGAAAGTGTCATGGTGTCTTTTAACACACTAAAGTGCTGACAGCATGATTACAGTCACTGCTGTGCTGTATTAGGAGCCTGTAATTGGGGTTGTTTTAGTGTGTGTGTGTGTGTGTGTGTGTGTGTGTAACAATGTCAGAGGCAAGCTGAGCAATTAGTGCTGTTGTTTTGCTGTTTTGTTTAATCTCAGGAGAGACGCTCAAGAGTGAACCTGCTAGGTGTACGTTTGTTATTTGTATCTGAACTTTACGTCCGATTATCCTCCCCGGGTATTTGTGCACGTTTAAAAAACATGTTTTTGATAGTTGCTGTGTCTGTAAAGCAGTTTGTTCCATGTATTTGGATTCAGTAATGCACAGAACGCTGACATGCTGACACTCACAGTGATCGCAGTAGCAGAAGCTAAAGCAAAGGTCTTCTTGGGATTTAAGGTCATAGATGTAGCAGCACAGCAGGTATATTTTGATGAGGCAGAGCAGAAATGTCACCTTTGTTTTGATAAATATTTAGTATATTTATGATTTTCTATGCAGGCCGCTACCAGAAGATGAAGATCCCGCCTGTGGCCTGACTGACAACAGAAACCGTATGTAAACACAGAGCTTTAATTATCTTTACAAGCAAGGCTTCGTATCAGCGCTAGCTCCGACTCTCCGTCCAGATCCTCCCACCACTCTGAATGTGGGCGAGCGGAAACGTCGAACTCTGGTGGCCCCGGACATGAACCTCTCCCTGGACCAGAGCGAGGGCTCAGTGCTCTCCGACGACTTCCTGGACACGCCCGACGACCTGGACATCAACGTGGACGACATTGAGACTCCCGATGAGACGGACTCGCTGGAGTTCATCAACAATGGCAACGATCTGGAATGGGAAGGTCAGACATTAGAACCTTTTTAGGCAGCCTTTTGATTTTGTTGCTGTCTGGTTACAAATCACCGTCACATGTGGACATGTGGAGGTGTGGACAGGGAGGACGCCTCATCCATCCAGCTGTGTCCTTTTCTGTTCAGATGACACTCCTGTGGCCACGGCCAAGCGTCTTCCAGGAGAAGGCGAAGAACAGAGGGACTCGTCTGGTCGTCTATGGCGGACGGTGATTATTGGAGATCAGGAGCAACGGATCGACATGCAGGTCATCAGGTCGTACCTAAGGGTCGTGACACATGGAGGTTAGTCACTGGGCATGTTGGTGTGTACTTAATCCTATTAAACACACAGACATCTATCTTTCTATTCTAATAACGCTATTTGCAGGAATGGAGTGAAAATTATTACTTAAACTAAGGAAAAGGTAAATTAGGCTGTATTTTTTGCCATCTAAATGTGTATTAATATTATCCTGATACTGTAAACAAATCAAATATTGTTTATGCTAGACCTTTTTTCTTCATTTCAGCTGTGTGCGAATGCTGATTTTACTAGACATAAAACAAAAACCGCAACACAAAACAGAGAGTAAATTACGCTCCTTCATCACTTACTGTTATTTATATATTTTTTTTATTTTACATATAGAAAATGTGCTGTCCTCTTCAGGTCGACTGTTCCCAATTTCTTAAAAATGTTTATTTTTAAGGAAATCTTGTGAAACTACAAAAAAAAAAAAAAAAAAAAAAAAAGGCCCACGGTCAAGGTACTGAGCAATGATCTGTCTTTTAGGTTATTATGGAGAGGGTCTGAATGCCATCATCGTGTTTGCAGCCTGCCATCTCCCTGACAGCAGCTGTGAGGACTACACCTACATCATGGAGAATCTCTTCCTGTAAGGACAAATTAAGAAAAACTGCATTCGCTGTCAACCTTTATAACTGATCAAAGAAAATGAAATAAATCTAAGAAGGAGAGGTGGAAACCCGACAGCAGTATGTTGATCTGAATGGTCTGTGTGTTCCATCAGGTACGTCGTCAGCAGCCTGGAGCTGCTGGTCGCAGAAGATTACATGATCGTTTATCTCAACGGAGCAACTCCCCGCCGGAAGATGCCTGGCATCGTCTGGCTGAAGAGATGCTACCAGATGATCGACAGGAAGTGAGAATGACGCAACGGTTCTGACGTCAGACCAGTTCTGACAGAACCGGAAACATTAACGTGAGCTGGTGTTGTTCATGCAAATGAACGTCATCTGAACGTCTCCCGCAGACTGAGGAAGAATCTCAAGTGTCTGATCATTGTTCACCCCACGTGGTTCATCAGGACCGTTCTGGCCATCTCGAGACCGTTTATCAGGTGATATCAGCCGAGCTGTCCATAGTTATATGATAGCTATGCAGTTTGAATAGCCTAAAATAAAAACAAACAAATAAATAAATAATAAAAAAACTAATTGTTGAAAATGTGACTAAAACTAACCCTATAAACTTACATGTCATAAACAATGATGATCTGGCATAAAATCTGCAAACTAACTGATAAACAAACTTATTACATTGCATCTATTACAGAATTTCTGCTCACACAACCTTATGAATGCAGTTTCATCCAGCAGCATAGGCAGCTACATTCGGTCAATCACAAAATAGCGGAGACAAACGTGGATGTAATTAAGATCATATCATATCTGCTAATTGGCATCTTGTGGATATCTTCTGCAGTGTTAAGTTCATGGATAAGATTCGCTATGTTCACACCCTGGAGGAACTCAGCCAGTTCATCCCCATGGAACACGTGCAGATTCCCGAGTGTGTGCAGCAGTAAGTCCACACATCCACAGGAGGGCGCTGTAGAGATATTTCAGTGAGGAGAAGAGAAGTACTGTGTCCAAGGTTTGATCAAGATAATGCTTGAAACCGTTTATTTTAAAGCTACAGCTGACTATTATTCCCTCTATGCTATGATAACTTTTTTGAGTCATGAATCGTTGCCCTTGTAATTTTTTTGCCCTGTTTTTTTCAAGATATGACGACGAGAAGGTCAGATCACAAAAGGAAAGGTCAGATTTGGAGGTTTAATTCATGCTCTTTCCTTGGTTTTGGTTTCAGTGTCTTTTCTAAATATGTTGCCCATCTTCCTTAACAGACTGGAGCAAGAGCAGCAGCGATCCAACATAACACCGCCTAGAGAAAGGTGACCTGGTTTTAAAGTATATACAGTCTACTGCTATTTTTAGTCATATTCATCTCTTTCAATTATATATAACAAATTTATTTGTAGCATTTACACTTAAAGGAATTAAAAAGAATTAACTGCAAGCCTCTGGTTGCTGTGACTGGTGCGTGCATTTAGAAGAAAGAAAACTAATTGTAAATGACATGACAGACCAAAATATACTTATTTACTTTTGACTTAAATCTGTTTCTTTTCTTTTTTTTCAGGCCTAAGTCAATGATAGGGCCACTAGCTGTGACATCTGACATTAAGGTGAGGCTTCTCATTGACTCAACTGGCTTTCCTTTAGCTTCATCCACACTGGTTTGTAATGTCAGCCCCCAGTAACTAATCCTCAACATACACACAAGGACCCACACACACACACACACACACACACACACACATGCACACACACACCCGCGCTGATGCATGCAAAACTGACATGATACAGTAAACCCGAAAAACATTGGCTGATGTCCTGATTTCAGCAGAGCTGTGACTGGTAAAAGGTCTAAAGTGTGAGGGCTCTCCTGCTTTACAGGATAAAAATGAGAGGACAGACACAAATTCTTTTCAAAAAATTCCATTTTTTTTTAAATACAGACATTAGCTGGGTCAATTTGGTAATAGCAACCTATTCTTGGTGATTTTATTCAGATAATCACTCTGTCTGAGACCTTTTTTAAAGGACAATTTACTCAGTAAGGGGGCACGCTTCCATCCGCTTTACATCATTTTTCCTTTTGCGTGTCATGTTTCAGCTCCTGGTTCAAACTGTGTGTAATGTTACCGCACCGCCATATGCTTACTGTACATGAACACGGTGTTACATAAAGCACAGCTGCTCGTCTCTTCTAGCCTCCCCACACATGAGCGATCAGCTCTATTTTGAGCTCTATATCTGAGGTCCGACACATCAAACGTGCCCGTTCAGAAATCCAGGGAAATAACCACTGCTTCTCTGAAGGGTGTGTTAAGACTGGACGATTGGTCATTAGAAAAAGAATGTTGACAAGCATAAGTGACGCACGCAATCAATTAAACAGTCGAACAAACAAGGGAGTAAAATCAACGCACTCAACAAGTTATATTCATTTAAAATGTTGGCATGTAAGTGTGAGACGTCTGCATTTTTGTTATAGAGCTTAACAGCTGAAGAGCACGTGGGAAAGATTCCTGCATGAATACAGGAGCCAGCATTGCACCACCATCCCGGGACTGAAGCTCCTAAATGGCTCCATCAGCTGCGTTTCTCCAACTCTTCAGCGACATGTTCGTGTCTAAGTTAAAGCCACGGAAGCAGTCGGGTGAACTCTGAGTCTGCCCTCCGCATGTCAGACTGAGCTTCACGTGCAGCATGACTCAACAGCGTAACGGAAACATAGTCCAAATCCTGAGTTCAGGCCTGTGTATATAGAGTTTGGCCATGAGGCTTCATGGCCACTAACTGGAAAGTTAATGTGCTGATGACGATTTCGTTCTTTCTAGTTGTACTGTAGATGTTTCTGATGCAAACGTGTGTCACAGAGTTCCAATATGCAGGTGGCATGCTTGTTTAGAACCTCCAGTGTTTGTTACATTCGTTTTTTTGTCAGATTTAAAGTCATCTGCCATCGTACTTTTACAACACGGATATTATGCATTGTTACAGAGATAGATATATTTAAACAGAGTTCCGACTGATAAAAGTGTTATTTATGAAGATGTGCCATTTACTGTTTTTCATTAAAAAGAAACTGAAGAAATGATCTAAAACTGTGTTTGGAAGGACACGGCTCCCATTTCTTCTTTTGATTGTCTAGAACTATGTTGCACTGTTGTTTATGAGTGTGATTGCCGGGTCAGGTGATGTCCTGCGTGTCACTCTTGTGTCTGTGCTGCTCTTCACACATCATTTGCACGTAATCTTCCACTGAGGTGACCCCTCCATTTTTAAATACCACGTTATTGTGATCACGAGAACCTGGCACAGTGCAAACGCCATAACAAAGCGCTGTTCCTCCAGTGCATCCCTCGTACATTTTCCCTGTGAACTAAGAACAGAAATAGCAGTCAAAACCAATTTTAGGCATTAAAACATGACAGGAGCTCAATCAATCAAGTGACGATAGCTGAAAAATGTTATGTATGCTGCTCGACAAAGTTTAGGCAAGAGTAATATAATTTAGATTATTAAAGCAGACATAAGTAGGAAGCTAAACTGATCACCTCCATGCTCTTTTTTTAACACACACAACAACGACAGTCAAGGAAAACCTTCCCTTCTTGGACGTCTGTAAATGTTCATGTCTTTAATCCTGGATGCGGTTTGTCCCTGTCTCTGAGGACTTATCCCAGACAATCTTTAAATGTTTTAGTATTGCCATATTGTTATAAATTCTGCTCCAAACAACTCTGCAAGCCTTAAAAAAGAAGAGGAATGTGCACCGTAGCATATTCATACGGTGCCCCTCATTATGCCCCGGCACATATAGGACAGTTTTGTAATGCAAAATTCTTTTCCACTTATTTTTTTCAAAAACAGAATTCTACCAAGGCTGTCAATTATTTTTGAGTCAAGAGGTCAAATAAAGGTAATCACAAGTTCACGAAGCTTTTTGCTAAAGGAAGCCCACGCAGCCCTGAACGTGCAATCCTGTTCTCAGATAAGCTCGACTCAAAGTTCACCGCTTTCACCCATCAGAGCGTCAGCAGCTGTAAATGGACAAATACAAGTGTCTGGTTTGACCTTTGACACATCAGAGGTGTGTGACTGACGGAGGAAGTTCACAGAAACGGGGCAGACAGTGGACAACGTGATCCCACGCACAAACGCCGGTTGCATCAGAAATATGTCTGACACACAACAGCTGACTCAATTTAGAGCTTCTGGTTTCTAAGATGCCAAGAGGTGTCCATGAAGGACATCCATAATATGATACAGATGTTTCAGTGACTTTTCTGGTCTTTTTTTTTTTTACAATGCAAAATAAAGGACTGTTCTCCAGCTCGGTTTATGAGATCCACCAGATTCTGACGCCGTTTATCTCAGGTTAACGCGTACATATTTCACACTGTTCTGTTCATACTCGTCTGCGCTCTGTTACAGACGCCACATGTGGCCTTGGCTCTCTCTGGAGACAGAATTAATAATGTGCTTCACAGCTTAGCCCCGCCATCCTTTCCTCATGCTCCTCCAGTCTGTCGGGTGTCGGATATAAGGTGCATTTGCATGATCAGTGCTCAATGACCCCAGACAGCAGGTGGAAGATTTGGAATCTGCTTCAACATCCTCACCCCTCCCAGTCGCGCCACTTGCCTGTAAAGCAGCAGCTGATTGGCCGCAGGGACCAGGGGGCAGATTGGTCTGAGGGGCGTGACGCTGCAGCCAAATCCTTTATATGCCTGGCAGAGATTGTCTATCAATGAAGTAGTAAAAGGAGGGAACATCTGTTGTGGAGGGGAAGGGAAGGTTTTTCACTGGAAGCCTTTAACGCACTGGGGTTTTTTTTTTTGGCTTGGTTCCCTTCTTTTACTGACTGAATTCCAGAGGTGACCAACACACAGAAGCAAAATGAAGTTCATCATCGGCATCGGAGGGTAGGTCTCCTGTAATCTGCTCAAAGTTATCTTCGTTGTCAACTTTAATCTCTGTGGCTTAACAGGTCTTTTATTTTCAGAGTGACCAACGGTGGGAAGACCACTTTGACAAATAGACTCGTAAAGTCATTACCCAATTGTTGCGTGGTGCACCAGGATGACTTTTTCAAGGTAAGGTGACCTTTCTCATGACCTTTTGAGCTTTAAAAGCTGCAGTAAGTATTCTAAGTATGTAACTCTGCTCTGAATTGTACCCCTTCAGTCTGACGCACAGATGTCCTGTCGTCTCAGTAGCCTAGTAATGCATCTGGCTGATTGTCTCCTGGACAGCCAATGAGAAGGGCTGAGCGTCCCCACGTAAAGTCAGGATTTATCCAACCATATTGCAGGATGATTAACCCAAGTTTCACTAAAGAAGCTCAAAAATTTGCTTTGTACCTCCTGCCATCTTCTCTATAGTACCAGACCATAATTCATCTACAGTAATACCTGAGCGACCATCGTTTTACTGAAGCTCCTATTTAAAATTCAGTGTTATTATTTAATTGTGTTTTACATTTATATTATATTTGCAATATATCAAGGTCACCTTAAAACAAACAAAAATTCAATTCTATGAGAGGTTTTCTTCAAAAATTAAGTCCTCAAATGTGCATTTTCCGTTCCTGTGCAACAATAAGCAGCGTATTTTAAAAAGAAGCGTCCCGTTTTAAGACTTTTCAATCGATTTGTCGAAGAAAATTGGGAACAATGAAACCGCACCTCGGTAATGTGCCTACTTTAGGTGGAGAGGAGTCCTTGACTTGTCCTGTCCAGGTGTGATCAGCTCCGCTGGTTACTAGGTTGCAGCAATATGTTTTATTGGTGACTGTTATTTCAGAGACCCGATCAAATAGAAGTCGGGGAGGACGGCTTTAGACAGTGGGATGGTAAGATTGGATTTCAAGTAGGAAAATCTTGCAGTAATGTATTTTTCCTTTCCTGCATATATTTTTCCTAGTTTGGTAACCAATCAGTCCTAAACGTTGTGATTTCCAGTCATACAATACTACACACATTTCCTAACAGTGACGTGTGTGTGTTCCTGCATATTGAGCTGCGCTGGTCGCTTGTGTGGTGAAGCCTGGTCTTCTCTCTCTCTCTCTCTCTCTCTCTCTCTCTCTCTCTTCTCCCCTGTCCTGTCTCAGTAATCGACGCCCTGGACATGGAGTCTATGGTCAACACCGTGAGAGGATGGCAGGAGAACCCGGTCAAGTTCGCCCGCTCCCACGGCGTCAGCCTGTCACCTGAGGCTGATGAGGCTGACTTGGAGGAGAAAGGGATCCATATCCTCATCGTGGAGGGTTTTCTCATCTACAATTACAAGTAGGTCACCCCAGGGTTTTTTTTTTGGTTTTTTTGAGTCCCAATCTCTACAATCCAAGCAGGATTGATCTGGGCCTCTGTTTGCCCCTTCAGGCCGCTGATCGACATCTACGACAAGTGCCTCTACATCTCCATTCCTTATGAGGAATGCAAACGAAGAAGAAGGTAACCAGCTGCCAGGGCAACTTCGGAACAGTACACTTGTGTGCAATCGCAGGCTAGAATCTGACTCGACTGCTTGTGTGTCTGCAGCACAAGGACATACACAGTTCCCGACCCCCCAGGCCTGTTTGAAGGCCACGTCTGGCCCATGTACTTGAAACACAGGAAAGAGATGGAGAGCAACTGCGACAGCATAGGTAAATGAAGCCAACTCCACCTCCCAGCAGCAAAAAAAAACCCCAAAAAAAACCAAAAACATCCGCCAGTGTTACCTCAAACGTCTCCCGCGGCGTCACAATTTAGCTGCTCACTAGTGACACTTGTGCACTCTGGATTTTGGACAGAATATCTCGATGGGATGGCATCTAAAGAAGACATCTACAACGAAGCGTATGAAAGCATTCAGAACTCCCTGCTGAACAATTTATAGGTAAACACAATCATAAACACACAACAGCTCACACTGACTGAAAAATTGAACAACTCTCTTTTTCTCTCTCTTCACAGCGAAACGGGCATGATGACGGATTTGTGTATAGATTTGTAAATATCATTTTAGCTCCATGTGTAACACCATCTCTGTGCTTCTGGCCTAGTTGTAAATAGCAAATTGTCTAAGTTATTAAGAACTAATGACAGAAGTGTTGTGTTTTGTATGATCCTGTCTATTGTTTTTAAAGATAAGCCACCTCTGGACAGCCCAGTGTTTACCATCAGTGTGTTGGGAAGAAAACCACTGCTGCTGCCTCAATGAAATGACTAAATCCACTCCATGCCTCCAGTCTGTTTCTTTTTTCTTTCTGTCTAACATATTTTGCATACACTCTACTTCCTAATCAGAAAGCTCACAAACTGAGGATGACTCATAACATCCTGCCAGCCTGTAACAACACCCTTACCTCTGAATCACGCTTCTTATCTCCAAGATTAGATTTACAGCCTCAGTAAAGAGGACTTTTAGTAACGCTTTCATCACATGGAAAGGAAATGGATGATTTATAGCAGTTTAGCTGATGGGAACAGAAACAAGGACAAATGACATTACTGGTAACTGAGTGTAAAAGTGTGTGTGTGTGTGTGTGTTTTATTATATATTTTCACAGCTATTTATATTGCAATAGATCACATAGAGGAAATATATAGTACACACTCTAAAGGATATAACATAATGGGGGGAAAAAGACTTAATTTTATCATCATGGTGCAAAATACTTATTTCAGGGATTATACCCGTTTTTCCTGTACAGTGTGTTCAGGGGCCAACATAGACGAGTGCCTGTCACTGAGATCAGACGCTTTCAGGAGTCGCATACATTGACCTGAGACAAATGTGGATGCACTGATTTGTCTGATTTGTAAATGTAGACTTTTACTGATATTTCACTAATAAAATATCAACGTGAATTCACTGGGAACTTTACTCTTGCTTCATTTCTTCGTCACTGACGACAGAAACAGGTATAGCAGGACTCAGCTTTGGCCCCAGAGTGCCCAGACAGCCAGGGAGCATACTGGGGGGGAAGGTTCGGGGTCTTGTGATGCAGTTCTGGGAGTTTTTACATAGCAACATTTGGCCCACAGCATGACTGACGGGTTATATTTAGGCAAAGTGCCTGGGGAATAATGTTAAGTGCTCAGCCAATTACTGACTTACACACCCACCCAACGCTCAACAGCCTGGGCTGACTCAGGTTGGGGTGGGGGGTTTCAAACATGCCACCACAGATCATGTAAGGCGAGATGGGGTGGCATGTGCTCCCACGTCAAGCGCTGCCATGGCAAACCCCAAAGTAGAAGCTGGGGCATCCATATTTGGGTGACGAGGCAGGAGGTGAACGCGATCCCTGCACGCACCCGCCTTCCATTTGAGCGTCTGAGGTCCCCTAAGTCATGGGAACACTTGTGACTGAAAGGATGACAGGAATATTTATGGTGGTCTGAGCTGAACATCTGAACAACTGGAATTATCTTTGGGTAACACCTGACATTAGCGTAAATAAGCAGTACACCGTTTACTATTACTCAGCTGTATCAGTTCGTAATTAAAATTCTATGAGCTTCTACTGTATTAAATTCCCATGTGGGTGATTTTGTATTCCAATGAGAACCCTGTGTCTTTCCTAAAAAAGTCTGGATTCTGTTTTTACGGTCCTGAAGTCTATACTGTACAATAAAGGACAATTATTTTTTGCAAAAACTGCCCAAACATGATTAGATTTAACGTCTTTGCGTCTATATGGGTCAAATAATTACACATTATCAATGTCCAAACACTTCCCTGATTCTTTTCTCTGATATTTACAGTCATGATTTGTTTGTAGCTGTGTTAAAATAATCAATCTGATATAATACGAGAAGGTTTTTAGGTCTCAGACTGGATTTTATGTCTGCCGGTTAGTTTTTAATGGCTCGGTTAATATCGCAACACAGTCATCCAAGTAGGGACCTGTATTTGATGCCTGGGTAAAGCACGATATAGTGTAGCTGCGATCATTTTGTCATAGTTTGTTCAAGAAAGGCAAAGCATGTTTTGCAAAAACCTGTTGACCTGCAGAGATGCAGCCAATGCACAATCATCATTTATTAGACATGATTTATGTTAGACTATAGAACAGAATTTAGCTTTTATTTTGGGAGGGAAAGCTAATGTCCATGTAAGTGAATGTCCCACAGCAAAGTGCAAGTTCTTTTCTTTCAGCATCTCACCTGTTGTGTCTCCCCATGATCTGTGGTAAACCCTCTGGATCTATCATTTAGTTGTAACCTCCTCAGACTTGCTGTGTGAGGCCTCAAGGGAAGACAACAGGTATATTCCTTGTACGTGGGGGGGGTTCAGTGTTCTTGTAGTAAAACCATTTTAAGACCATCATCTTCTTTAAATCTCACAAGAGGCAAAGCTGTGAGCAGCCCTGGGATACCTAGATTCGTGGAATAAGATATATTCAAAGCGTAGAAGAATTAGTCTTTCACACAGGGAGAGTCTCTGCTGCTGCAGGTGTGCCAAGAAAACAACCAGAAACTGTTTATTTTATTCCAAGCACTACTATCTTACACTAAAGATTAGTTTTGGTGGCAACATTTGTCGTGTTTTGTTTACTTCCAGTTCAGACACACAAGAAAGACTCAATACTTACTGGCTAAATTGTCTGGGTTAAATGTCCTGCTCGGTTAGATCTTGTGCCAAACCAATGCCAAGGTTCTGCAGCTCTTATAAATCTGGACCACGGCAGAATACTGAGCAGGGCGGGACTCTGCACAAGGGGGGGAGGTCTCTTTTGACTAAGAATAGAAATGCATTCTCACCATCCTCATGCCCTTTTTGGTGCTTCGCCGTCGAAGCTTCAAATAGAAAAATCTTCTGTAAATGAGTTTGAGTCTTCCCACATTCATGGTTAAGTTCTGTATATGAACGTTTTTATCCTTGAGCCCACATTGAAGATGCAGCTAAATATTCAGTAAGCAGCGATATGATGGAAATTTATTAGAAATGACCAGTTCCCGACATTTTAAAAAGCTCACATTTGAGCATTTTATTGCTCAGAACAACGCCGTCATTAAAGGATTCTGTATGTGTGTCGTAACTTTTAAAATTGAGTTGGAATAAACATATCTAGATCTTAAATTTTCAGTAATCTTTCATAATGTTGCATACTGTACATAAAACTATTGTTTCTTTGATTAAATGTAAAATATACACTCATTTCAATGACAAAATGAGCAAAATATATTTTCCTATTATATAAATCCTAAAAAAGTATTTCATCTCAGTTTCATGTTTCAATCCTGTAAAAACAAATTAGAGACATTCGATGTCAATGTAAATTCACCCAAAACTCACTTTAATTAAAACTTTGTAGCTGTAGTTCGTCCTCTGAACGTTTAGCCGTCTCTTCTCAAGAGAACATGTTTAAACTCACATTTTATGTTCTACTGGGAGACCAGTAAAGGTTTCTGTGGGAGGCATTTGTGCGCTGGAGCGTTACGCAGATGTAGCCTGCCCCCTTGTGGTGGAAAGTCGGTGTCGCAGGATGATAGATTTGACAATCCTGAAACGTCAACGCTGCAAGGTTGCAAATAGAGTAGTGAGACTGACCTTCAAAAAACAACAGAGGGAATGAGCAAAGGGGGAAACGATTCAGCTGTCAAAGCACAAAGAAGAAAAGTTTTGCTTTTAATAAAATACCACATTTTTTCCACGATTTCTTGAAAATACCCACTGAATGCAAACATTCTGATGACTTCAGTTCACACCGGTGCGTAAAGTTTACATAGCAAGCGCCCCTCTCTCAGCCTCGGGTATCTTCCCTCAACCACGGCAAGGCACGGGTTAATTCTAGAAACTTTGTAGCAAATGTACTGAATTCGATAAATAAACCCCCCGAAAGGACCGGGCCATCCTCTCCTTCTCCACTTGTTTAGCCCCTCAGCTGACATGCGGTTCATCTTAAGATCCGTTAACGCATGATTTTATCAATACGAGACAGAGATTAAAGGGATAATCTATTTATAGCTTTCTTTAGCTTTTACAGTCATGGAAAAATGGTCACTTTTATTTTTATACTTTTCTCAAGGACTATTACCCATAATCTCTGGACAGGAGCAGCAGCGCGCAGTTGGCCCGTGGCGGCATCGCTTCCAATGGGAAAACAACGGGCAAGTTTACAGTTTACTCAGCACCGGGTCAGAATACCAAGCCCCGGTTCGGTCCAGGAACCAGCAGAGGGTTTATGTGAGCAGTAGAAATAGGGATGACACCAGGGCCAGGCAGCTGAGGATCGATTTCTCTGCAGAGCCAGGAGCTTCTCCAGCACACGGACAGGATGCGCCAAGGATCAGACAGCTGCCCGGACACCGGCGCGGAGCAGAGGCTGCAGGGTATCCAGGCGCTCGACGCATCAGCACCGAGCAATCCAGCAGTACCAATACCCCTGCTCCAAGGAATTTTACAGATTTTCTGGACAGGAGAGCGGGTGTGGATGCTGCTTCCCCGCACACTAGAGAAGAAGGACCAAGGGCACAGAACCAAGAGTTATTACGCGAGGTGCCAGAGGCGACGTATGGTCAACCGGCGGGTCGACTAATCTCAGCCCCGGAGGAGCGGTCAGTGGCTGCGGGTCCATTTTCTGAAGATGCTCCAAACGAAGCAGGCAGTTACGAAGAGAACATGGTTAACGACGAGCCTCGAAACCCCTTTAAAAACCACAGGAATTCCGTCTTATACAACACGTATCCCTCCAGCGGTCGCGCACACCGTCCGCCTGGTATGGGATATGGAACGCGATATTTCCAAAACGGTAAGTTGATAGGTATAATTAGAAAAAAAAAACTCCTTAAACTACAGTAGATCAGCCTGATTTATTAACTGATTTTTGCGTTATCCTCCTGCAGGTCTGCCAGATCTGGTACCGGACCCTTATGCAATCCAAGCCGGTACTTACATCCAGCGCATGCAGATGTACGCGCTCCGCTGCGCTGCTGAGGAGAACTGTCTGGCCAGGTATAAGCTGCACGCACTCTCACACGGGTATTTCCTTCAGATGATTTCTACTACTCACCCAGACTGATTTGCTTTACCAGGAGATTTGGGTTGTTTTACGGTGAGTTAGAATGACATCTAACGCTTTATGGGAAATGTTCTGATGGTTCTTGGTGCGGTGCCGAGACGCACATGTTCTGAATCACTTTTCCCAGAATAAACTCTCCACCCTCCATTACTTTTGAACAATTTATGTCCAGCTGAGGCTTTCCATGGTTGTGTCAGTGTCTCCTGTGGTCCTTCCAAGGTCAGCTTACGGACCGACTGTGAGAGACATCGACTTCAGGGTCCTCCTGCGTTTCCCCCAGAAAGTGAAGAACCAAGGCACCGGTGACTTCCTTCCTGTCAAGCCAAGATATCAGTGGGACTGGCACAGCTGTCACCAGTGAGATTAAAAACCCTTTAAACCTGGAATTTTCAGGGGAAAAAAAAAAAAAAAAAAAAAAAGTATGGATTTCAAGTTAACTGGGTAATGTAGTTTCTAAAAGGCCTCTTAGGACTACAAACATGGCTGGATTGTTTTCTTTATTTAATAATTCAGTAATTTATTTCTTCTTTCGGAGTTTTTTTCTAAACATAAGTCTAAAATGTAAGCATTAGTTAAAAAATAAACACCACTGTCCTGTTTTGTTATCTTTTTATAGTGGATGATTATGCATGTAATTTCTTTTCCAAGGTTAGGATTGGCAAAGGACAGAAAAGTAAAACTTTAGAGCATTTCTCAGATTTTATGGGTTCTGCACCCACAGACACTACCACAGCATGGACGCGTTCAGTAACTACGACCTCCTTGACACCGTCACTGGACGCAAAGTGGCCGAGGGACACAAGGCCAGTTTCTGCCTGGAGGACACGAGCTGTGATCCAGGATTCAGGCGGCGCTACGCGTGCACGTCCCACACACAGGTAGTAATCACAGTATCTATAAAGCCGGTACTCTGTTGGAAGTATTTCGGTATTTAAGTTGAGTCCAGTAGCAACAGAAATAATCAAACCTGCTGAAAGGAATCTTGCTGAAAGGACCTTGAAAAGGTCCTGAAATTGCCTTGACTCAGAGATTATTGCAATTAGTTTTCAGAAGAGAACTGCTGTACTTTTCAAGGGATAATAGATTTTTAGTATGTGCTCAGACTAACAGTGGTGCACTTCTGATCAACTGGTAACAATTACACATCTGTTGGGCTGTGTGAATTTAGCCTTTCGTAACTTCACACTTTTCTGTTTTACATTTCCAGCTTTGCACCTAAAGAACCGTGTCGCTTAGTCCCAAACCTGGTTCTTTTAAAAGCGCCTCAAGGTTAAACTGAAGCCAAACTAAGAGTTGTAACCATAAAGGATGGCTGCTTGTGTTCTCAGGGACTGAGTCCAGGATGCTTCGACATATATGCTGCCAACATTGACTGTCAGTGGATCGACATCACCGATGTTCCTCCTGGAAACTATGTCTTAAAGGTATGCCAAATTCATTTTAGTCCAGGTTGTTCTACAGGATGAAGATTTATTTGGCTAATGTACTAGAGAGCTGCTTGACTGTGGTTTGATTTGCAGGTTACTGTGAATCCCAATTTCCATGTCCTGGAGTCAGACTTTACTAACAATGTAGTGAGGTGCGATCTCACATACACCGGGATCTACGTCCAGACACGACACTGTCGACTCACCAGGTATGACATTTTTCACTGTTCAATATTCAGAATAATTAGAATGTAGTTATGTTCAAGGCTAATGGCGTCAGCTAACAAATTCACAGCCATGCTATGTGTGTTTTTAAAATCTAATTTTTTTTTTTAATCTGCTTTTTCAGGGGTTAAACCTTTTCAATTTTCTAGAGCTGTTTGCAGCCAACGTCTGTGCAACAACAGTGATGCTATGACTAACAATCTGCAAAAAAGGGCATCGCATACTCTTGTGTTTAAAGAAAACAAAAGAGTTTGCCTTAAAATGGTCAGATCAACAGATTAACTGGATAATGTGTTCATAAAGGACAATTAATCTTATATTTATATCCCCAGCATATAGGTTCTGTGCCCACATTTGTTCCTTAGATGGTTGCTTTATTGATTGAAATGTTTTCTTGTCATCCCCTGTTTTTCTTTCTGCTTTTTTTGTTTGTTTTTTTTCATGCACAAATAGTGTTATTTAAAAAAAAAAAAAAATGTTGATGTGACAGTTGTTGCACACGGTTGTGCAACCGTGCGGGCGTACATTGTTAAGTGTGCACCACCAAGTGTGGCAGCACAGCAGGAGAAGTTTCAGGTGAAAAAGTTTGACTGCTTATGTCTGTATTGTGCACAATAATTTTAATGTTAAATTACAAAGCGCCGCCTAGTGGCGTGTTCTGATGCTGCAAAACATCAAATCCAAACGTAAATAGTGAGATTCATCAATAGTCCTCGAGATCCCGCAGGTCCTTAAACATGGTTAAAAAAATCCATTGGTGGTCTATTCATGAATTTATTTGACCCTATATTGTTATCGTTGTCTACTGATTTTCTTTTAATTGTCACGTCATGAATGTCTTATTTGTATAAATTCAATGCAATAAAGACAACGTCATCTGTGTTTATCAAGAAAAAAACAACTGTGGTCTGTCAAAAGTAATTACACCATTTTTTAAGTCGGATTAAGGGGCAAAGTCTTTAAGAGGTGCAGGAGATGGTTGCTTCAGAGACAAATAAGCCCGCAGGCAGACGACGGCGGTATGTTTGCTGACAAGCCTCTGTGAAGACACAGCCTGCAGGATCTTATATAGCTATGCTATATCTATTAAAACTGTCAGAAAAGATTAATGAAGGCCTTTTTTTCCCCCACTCTTGCCTGTAAAAAGAGATCTCTAACTCCTGTCTGGTATTCTGCCTCTACATGTGGACAGTCTGAAAGAAACGTTTTATATACAATACTTTAATCGCACAGAGAATTTTGTCTGAATGGGAAAACTGACACAACTGTCCCAGGAGTCATTTAACAATGTGTTTTTGCAGTAATCACCAGACTGTTTCAAACAGCGGAAAGGTTCACAGAAGAAGTCATAAACCTGGAGAATCGACTCATTCTGGAACAGGCAGAGCCGTGT
The DNA here is from genome assembly GCA_015343265.1 of Pao palembangensis. Classification (NCBI taxonomy): domain Eukaryota; kingdom Metazoa; phylum Chordata; class Actinopteri; order Tetraodontiformes; family Tetraodontidae; genus Pao; species Pao palembangensis. Next base: position 9,737,512 of record CM027093.1, read on the forward strand.
GTGATTCAAAGATGCTTTGGTATTGAGCAACGTAACCTCTCAAGTGGCCTTTACCGTACAACTCACAAAGCCCTTTTGACTGGTTTGCCGGAAAATCAACATAACATAATATGTGCATTGTTATATGCACAGATGTTGGATATTAACCTTTATGAAGCTCTTACTGTAAAAGGAAATTCTAAGCTCAACTGAAATGGTTCACAAAAGAAGACAACAGGATGCTTCCCTGCCAGGACACATTTTTTATACTACCGAGAATGCCTGGAAAATCCTTCCCAAACCCACCTCAGTAGACTTTGTTCCTGTCCGGATAATATTGACGGTTATTCTCGTAAAGCTTTCCCAGGAGGCCAAAGTTTAGGTGTAAGAAAAGAAAACGCACCAGCCGTTTGGATAACACCAGCGTGCCAACACGTGGCGGATGAGGATTGTGCATCTTCTTGGTGGACCAGCTGACACAAATTGTCAACCCTCCTATGAAGTTGCACTTTTTTTTAACAGTAAAATGACAAAACTCATGTTGGATATTGATGCTATTTGCATTTCTGTCATATTTGGGCATCGCTGATCTTGTAGCTCTCTGACTGAGTGATGTCTGGCTCGCTCTGTTTAACCAAACTCATCTGGTCTCCTCTTTTTTTAGACCTGCGTGTCATTTTAAACATGTCATGCTGCAGAGAAGACACCGGCTGTTTGCTCAGCTGGGGCTTCTCGTCGGCATCTGGACGTAACCACTGGTTAGACTTGCATGGAGGGAAACAGCCAGATAGGAAAAGGGGAGAAGGGAAGAGTTCAACAGTCATCCTGCAGCCTGAGCGTTGCATACTGTTGCAAGGATAAGCGTATTCCGGATGCATGTGCATCTGGGTGGGTTCTGTTTGGAGAGGTTACCAGGGCCAGGCTTTGGTATTTGCAGGTCACGTTTCAACAAAGCAGGAGCCACGGTGGAGCCCGCAGAGACATAACAGAGGAACGTGCTAGTGCTGAAGGGAGAGTCTTAAAGGACCGGTTTAGGCACAGAGCAGAGAAATTCCACAGCAATTCTATCATTCCACTGACACCGCGAAGAGTGAGGTCAGCCACAGACCAACGAGGGCACGTAGGGCAGACACGCTGGGCTACTACCGGACCCAGGTTGGGTTACACACAGCCAGCACAGGCAGCGCTGTGAATACCAGAAAGCAACAAACTGGATGGTGCAGACAGAGGCGAACCACAGCAGCAGGGCTGAAATCTGCTCCCTGTCATGCTGGGTGGTATGCTAGCCTGGGTGGTTCTCACACGCTCAAAGGATTTGCCCCTTTCTGATCGTTGATCCACTGTACTGTCATTATTTTAGCTTTTTAAGCTCAATGACCACAAACCTAAGTTATACTTAGACTTTTAGGTGCTTTGTATTGTTTTGTATTTTGCTTATTGGTTGAATGCAGATTGGCAGGTACTTTTTTATGCTCGTGACTCATTTTACTTATGATGTATGTTCTACTATAGTTTAAAAAAAACCCATATAGGGGTGTTTACAAGGTTAAAAATGTGATTTTCTGAGTGGGAGCTGAACCGCAGCAGCACTGAGAACAATCCGAGTAGATGTTCAGCTGATTTGGAGGAGGGGCGATTTATTGCCAGGGTGCCAGATGGGGAAAATTAAATATAGACAGGAGACGGGAAGACACCCTGGAAACAAGAGAAACACAGCAGGAGCCGAGAGTGAGTCATCGCCGGAGCCAAGAGAGAAATGATATTTTCACACCTTCTTTTAGACAGATGTTTGGAAGTTAGGGCTTGACCTCAGTGTGATTTAGAACGGGCATGCCGTCTAAATCCTCAGACATACTGGTTTGTTCAAACAGCAACACAATTTTATACAAATAATAATAATAATAATTAAAAAAAACAAAAAAAACAAAAAAAAAAAAAAGACATACCAGTGTGGTCTGATCAGCATTCTTCTCATGTCTTAGTTTTGGGTTGAGGACACAAAAAGGGATTTTGTGATAGAAAATGATGTTGTTGTTGGGCAGAATTTCTGTCTGACATTCCAGAGACCGGCCAGTATTTGCAGAAGGACAGAATGTTGCAGGCAGCTTCTTCTCTTTGACAGATTCATAGACTTGTAAATCAAGGGAGACTCTACTCAAAGCCAGACATTCTCTAGGTGCAGCAGACGTTGCCCGAGATCCAGGCTGTCGTCCGCCGAGTTGTCGCTTTGAGAATTGTTGCTGTTTTAGTGTTTATGTGAAATGAAGGTCAAAATGTTTTATATGTTTTTTGCTTTCATCATTTTGCCAGTGGAACATTTTCTGTTTATTGAGCTAATAATTTAAACGACAGGTCACCTTCTCCATTTCAGTATTTTGGCATTTTTTTGGGATCAGTCTTGCATCAAAGCACCACTGAGTACGTAAGGGTGTGTGTGTGTGTGTGCGTGTGTGTGTGTGTTTGCATGTCATCAGTGCATGGCCAGCATGATTTCTTGTGCACAGAAAAGAGTTGCTTAGCTGTTTAAAGCACTGCAAAGGCAACACCCATCCATCCATCCATCCATCCATCCATCCAACCATTTTCCTCCGCTTATCCGGGGTCGGGTCGCGGGTGCAGCAGCCTAAGCAGGGAAGCCCAGACTTCCCTCTCCCCAGCCACTTCATCCAGCTCTTCCGGGGGGATCCCGAGACGTTCCCAGGCCAGCCGAGAGACATAGTCCCTCCAGCGTGCCCTGGGTCTTCCCAGAGGCCTCCTACCAGAGGGACGTGCCCTGAACACCTCACCAGGGAGGCATTCGGGAGGCATCCTGACTAGGTGCCCGAGCCACCTCATCTGGCTCCTCTCAAAGCGGAGGAGCAGCGGCTCTACTCCGAGCTCCTCACCCTGTCTCTAAGGGAGAGAACACATCAACAGATATTGATGTTGAAAAGCTAAACACAGTTTCAATGATGTCAGTTTATGCCAGATTTGAAAGGAAATTCTTAGTAGCATGTGCATGGCACCAACATTTCATGCTTTGTTTCCTGTAAAAACAGGCTTGACCTCAGGTTGGAAGAAAATTGACAAATTAATTGACATTCTAAATACTTTAACTATTGGATTCAGTTATCCAGTATCCTGATATAAACATTTTTTTTTTATAAAAGTAATGATGGCATTTCGCGCTTGACCTCCTCCAACTATCTGACCTTCAGTTACTTATCAGCTCTTCACACCTTCATCACAATCAATTAGTCCAACTGCTGCAGGATGCAGTCAAAGAGCATGCGTGACAAAGTGGCTATGAGGGTTAACAGTTCAGATGTGTCATCCTTCATCTGTCACCACACTTACTGCAGCAAACCAAAGGCCGGCCGGAGAGCGAGGGCATCGATTGCACGAGCTGGAGGGAGGCAGCGTGGTCTGATCGCAGCGGGAGCTTGTGAAAGTCACAAACAAGATTTGAACAAACAGAAATGCAGAGGCTGACCTGGCGCAGAGAGCAAAACCACAAAAACATGGCACACCGCCCTCCAGACCGGCCCAGGACATCTTAATCATTAACCCACGAGTCACTTTAATGCCAGGCTTTTTTTTAATGCTTATTTTTATCTTTTTATTTAATCTTACTTTATTTCTCATTTATTTATTAAGTTAAAACATTTGTATCTCACAATACAGTTTTATCTCCATGGTCCCAGTAACGTAGCAGTGGGACAGCTTATATGTATTATTTCATTCATATGCATATGAGTTATAGGGACAACATTTCAAAATCAAAAAATCATTTTTTTCCTTATACTTGAAGTGCCCTTTATCCATTGTAATGGCTTTGCATATATATATATATATATATATATATATTATATATCATATGAGAATTTTCATTCTGAAACTATTACTACTAATTCCACCGTGTAGATGGAGCTCTATCCATCATCAATAGGTCCGTTCCAATAATTTAGAAATATTAATGTCCGCTCCTTCTGAGCTGTATTGTTGGCTAATCACATCTATGTTACACGTCTACTTTTCCACGTTTGATGAAAAACGAACGAAATATAGCTGTTGTTTCAAAGTAAAAAGTGCAAGAGTCTTAAAAAATACAGCAATAGTCTCAAAAACATTTAAAGTGGATAAAAAATAATCCTGTTAAGAGAAGAAAATGTACTTTTGATTTTTGAAGTGATCCATCCCAGTAAATTGAGCTAAAATGTAACAAAGCGTCAAGTAGCTTAGGGAGGTTCCAAAGTGGTGCGAGCTGCCTAAAATACAATTACAGTTAAAAAAAATAATAATAACAATAAATTAACATGGACGAGAAAGATACCTGTTTCCATTCATATCAAGCAGCAGTAAAGGGTTGTTTTTATTGGTTCCAACAGAAAAACAAAGTGATGTTTGTCTTCCTCCAAGCTTTGCTTTGCTGAGAGGGACCGTTCCCTTTGGAAATACCTCCACCTTCAGGATGGGCTCTGTCTACCAGCTTTTCCTCTCAGTGGCGTACTCGCTCTCTCAGTGGCTTCTGTCAGGAACAACAAAATTCATTTCAGATCCAGTCATTAGCAGAACATTTTCCTCACAGTGCAAAAAACAAACAAACAAACAAACAAACAAAAACTTGTACTAATCATACTATGACATCCAAGTTAGCCTTTCTGTCTAAGATGTTGTGTATATAAGCTGCATTCACACATGCATCAGCGAGTGAAGGTCAGATGACTTTTCCAACTAAAATTTAAATTATTTGGCCAATGAAAGCAGGATCTTTAAACGGGAGCCCCCAAAACACGTCCGAGTTATTCATTTTTATGTCTCAACCTCCAAAATCTCCTAATACATTCAGATGTCTTGTGCATGTACCCTGGTGATTCACGCAGAGTGAATAAACCGCAGCATCAGAGGATGAATGGGACTGTACTGGAACATCTTTGTGCTGACTTTAGCCTTGAAGCCACTGTGTGGCTACCTGAGGACACATTAACGCCATGTACAACAACCATTAGCATGTCATGTGTGTGCAGGAGCAACATCTGGGGCTGTTTTGGAAAGGAGCTGCATGTGTGAAGATGTGTCATTAAATACACCTGCTAAGCAAACAGGCATCCTGCTCCAAAAAAAACTTCTCTCTTGTTTGCTTTTGTGTGTTTATACAATTAGAATATATATTTAGGGATATTTTTCAGAAATAATGAACAACACACTGAGTGGAATCAAGAGAATCGAGCTGATCTTCCTCACTTGACAAATAAAAGAAAAGAATTTAGGCTTCTTTTGTTTTGTTTTATTAATCACTGCCAAAATTCAAGGGTGTGTCTGGCTGGACTGCAGCTGTAAATTCTCTTGCATTCATTAGCTTAGTCAGTATACCAGTTGGTTGTGACCTATGGGTGAAATGATCATCATTTGCTGGTGATCTAGATGGAGATCAGAGATCCAGATCAGTTTCAGATGTGCAGATTTGGTTGATAGTCAGCATATGGTTTGTATATAAACCAAGGATGAAGGATGATGTGTTCACGCCTGGGTTGCTTAGCACCAAATCTGTCGCAGAAGCTTTTATTAACACTGAGCCTGCTTTGGTTGACTCATTTTAGATGAGTCAACGTTCAAATGCCGGGAAAAAAAAATAGAAGAACAAAACAGAAAAAGTTTCAAGGGTGTTTTTTTTTTTTCTTTTCAAATTTTCATCAAACCTCAAGCACTGATTATCCTTTTTCTCCACCTTCCAGCCCTGACCCAAAGATGCAGCCTTTGAGGGCGCATCTCTCCCCGCAGTGTGATGTAAGGAGCTGCCGTCTCTGCTTATATTTATACGGACATCCCAAATATGCCAAGAGTTTTCCCTCTCTCATTTCTGGTGTGTGGCCAGGAGATTTAATGATTAAAACCAGATTGTACTTGCCCAACTCTGAAGCCAGAAAAATAAATTGCAGTTACACATACTCTGCACAAGAGGGGAGTACAGAAACACACATACACACGCCTGCCTCTGCAGCGTCTAGAAAGGTAGACTTTTCCAGGGGGAACTACTTTGCCTGGATTTATTTACTCCTTCTCCCTGCTTGGAGGGACTTTTTTTCACAAATCTCATCTTGTCTTGTCATTAAATCTGTTCTACTTAACAGTCAGTAATGACACATCTGACTGTGGCTGTAGCAAAATGGTTTAGTCTAACTTCATCAACCCCTAGCATTAAATCACGCCAACCTGGAGTCGGAGCTGTGATCATCCTGTAAGGATAATGATGCTTCATCTGTGTCACATGGTTTGGGAGTTTTTGGGTTCTTCCTGAGCCAAAAAAAGAAAGAAAGAAAAAAAAAAAACATCTGAGCTTCTGCCAGCTCTCAGTTCCCATGAAAGTACACTGCAAAACAAAGTCTGTCTGAAGATCTCTATCCCTGAGCCTTGATTCAGTTTCTGATGAAACAAGGAAGCAAAACTTTTACAGTCAAAGGGAGTTTTTTCAAGCGTAGCTAAAAAGTCATTTGAGTCCTTCAAGGCATGTCTCGTCTTGGGGATAACATTAAACATTTCACTTCATTTGACAGTAATTTTGCAGTGCACCAAAGACTGGGAAATCATGTGACATCAACAAAAGTGCACACACTGCGCACCCCCATCCACAGCCGCCCACACACAGACATCGCACACATCAAACACACACATAAACCTTTTTTTATCGTAGGGAGGAACACTGCAAGTCATTTACTGACTCTGAAAACATACGCTGCCAGTAAACACGGCAATCGTCATCGACCGTGAGCGCTGACGGAAACATCAACACAGCGAAAGGCAGAGAGACAAAAAACAAAAACTTGATCTGTTCCCAAACCTACCATGAGTTGTTCCCCTGCCTGCTCCCTCTCTGGCCTCCACTCGCTGGTTGCAGGGTCTCATGTTTCAGGCCCCCATGGCACTGGGGCAGACCACCACCGCCCTCCCTCCTTCACACCATACTGCCATTGTGACGGCCTCTCCCTGGGTGGACGGACGTCCTCGCAGGCTTGAGAGGCGAGGTCGGGCCGTTCCCACATCGGCCGTTTTGAGGATACGGAGGCGGCTTCTGTGTTCTTAAATTAGAGGTTCCGTTACCAACAACGACCTTTACATCTGGGTTCAGCGGATGGTGTTCGGAGGGAATGTGGCCGTTGTGGTTAGAGTCTCTGGAAGGACACAGGTGAGGGGGGTGTCCGTTCACACCGTGGCGCTCGTGGCCCATGACCTTGGTGTGGTTGGGCGGGGTGAAGTGGCTGGTTTTGACAACAGAGGCCATGTGAACAGGAGAAGGAGAGTTGCTTCTTAAGATGATGCGGTCTTCTTCAAAGTGGCGTGGCGCGTTAGCTGGAGCGTCCCTGGTAGTGGGCGGCAGGGCCAGCCTGAGGTCACACGGATGAACTGAGCCGTGAAAGTCCCCGGACCCTCCCTGTGTGACACATGGCACCTCGTCACCGAGGTCAATACTGGCTGTTAGACGATCGATCTGCTCAACCACCTGAATGAAAACACAAAGAGATTCAGTTAAATAGCAGTGGTTTCATTAAATAAAAACACTCTTACTGAACTGTAGTACTTGTACTTCACTTATATTACCACAAAATTCTACCAGGAAAACCACTTTATTTGCTGGTTTCCTATCTTGGCCTCATAATACAGCACATATTTTTGACCCCCAGTCTGAGACAATAGCATCATTAACAATATCTTAGAAGGAGGCAGGTAATATTGTGACAGAAAAGTTTCAATTTGATACCACTGTGATAAAGATGATGTAACTTGGCCTTGACACAATCAAAATTCTGCCACCATTCAAACTGAAGCGCATTTATACAAACGCTGTTTCCAGGAGTCGAACTTCACACCTATTGAAATTGTTCTGGCCTTGCTCCGATGCATTCAGGGGTGAGTCATTGCTACTTTACACATTCATGCACTCGCGTATCCTGTCAACGAAAGACGTGATTTGGGCGCAGGCTCACGCCAGGCTTTGTCATACGCTGGCCAGAAGGTCGCCACTTTCCACAATGTTTCAGAAAAGGTCAGCGGTAGTTGAGACTGAGTCACAGACAGTCAGCACTGACACACCATTATGTTCTCACAAGACCTGTGTCGACGACACATTTGAAATGAATCTTTTTTTAGCACACAAAAGCCGGGACACCTGTACTCGACTCAAGAGATCCTCCTACCTCTTTCATTTCCACATGAACTTGCTTCAAACCCCCCAACACATTTTCCAGATCCATCACCACTTGTCTGATTTGATCCCTCACTGAATCCTGCCCCTTGTTCTGCTTCACCACCTCTGCCCCCTGCCCCCGGGGGTCACCATTGGCCGGCAATCTTGACGGTTTTGGACTGGCGGTGCCAGGAGTAGGGACGCAGGGTCCCCGCTGTACGTTTTGATTCAAGTGTTTCTGTGGGACTTCTGTGGGAAAGAAACCTTTGGGGGAGCCACCGTGTCCTGGACAGCACTCCTCTGATACACCCCTCAGCCAGCCTTGCTCCTGATGGCTATCTCTTTGGTCCCCTCCCTCAAAGATAACAGTCTTTGGTTCACAGTGGCCGTTTGGTGTGTATAAATGACCGAGATGGGGGTTGTAGGACTCCAGATGGTAGTTCTTAGGGGAGCATCCACAACTTTCCTCTTCCACAGACAAGTACCTGACAGTCCTCCTGTGCCTGTAACCTTGACTTCTGACCTGAAGATGGGGGAGAGGATGCGGTATCCCCGTGTTACTGTGGTGAGTCCTGGTGTCATTTCGAACCATACAGCCACAGTGTTCCCTGACAGGCAAGTAGTGTCTCTCCCCAGACTCCGGTGGGACGTTACACAGGGCAGGGTTAAACTCCCAGCGGCAAACATGACACAATCCGCCTGTCTGGCTGTTAAGGCCCAACCCCACAAACACAGGCCTCCTCTGTGGGCTGTGATGACTGCTTCTCTCTACTCTGTCCACTGCAAACACTTGCCCTCCTGCGTCTTTAAACCGAGGAGCCTGGACGTCTGTCCTGCAGTCAAGGGCTGGGTGGACCGTCTGTCTGGCCACACCACGATGGCTGTACGCCCGCTGCTCATGCTGGACACAGTGCGGGCAGGGGCAGGAGGTGGAGGTGTTGATACGCTGGAGGAGTTGGTGGTGTCCCGCTGTCTGTGCTCCTTCCATGTACATGTCCAAAGTCCAGGGGCTCTTCTGGAAAATCCCTCAGAATGCAAATGGTTTCCTCCCGCTCCTGGACTCTCTAGCGCAGTCATTCACGCTCTCTGCTTTCCTCATCTGCTTCTCGCCACAAGAAAACTTTTCTTCAGCTCCTTTCCCCCCCTCTCTACCCAACACTCCCTCCCTTTCCTTCCTGCCTGTTGTTTCCCTTCTCCTTCCCACCTCTTTTGGTAAATCTCTCTAAATAGACTTAGCCTTTTCCTTCTTTCTCTTGCTTATTCCAACTTTTTCTCTTCTCCTTCTTCTTTCTCACCCTGTAGCCCTCTCTCCTATTCTGGGCCCCTGTACCTCCCTCCCTCCGTGTCTCTCTACCTCTCCCGCCTCGTTGTTCTGTCTCATTTGCTGCTGCAGGCTCCGACTCTCTCACTCTCTCTCTCTCGCTCTCTCTCTCAGCATTTCCCGTTCCCTCCCCTCCCCTCTACTGCTCTCACTCTCTTTCTCCACCTCTCAGTCTCTCTCTTGCCTGTGGTATATTCTTTCACATAGTCGGCTGTATATCTGGATAAAAAATTCCTTCTCTTCCCTGCACCTAAAACCAAACCAGCCTGTGCGGCTCCTCCGTTGGAGGATGCTGTGTGACTTTGAGTGCATCAGAGTGTGCACCAAAGTCCCATCTCTGCGGCTGAGCTCATTAGCCCAACTAAACACTGCGCTCCGCAATTAAATGCTGCCTGGTATTCTTTGGCCAAAATAAGGAAAAGAGGCGAGGGGAGGGGAGGAGAAATGCACAGGGGGAGGGTTTGTAACAAACCCAGAGGAGGGAGCAGACAGCCCTGTGAGTCAAGGAGACAGAACCACTGCATTTGTACTGGACAACATCTTCTTTTTTTTTTTTTTTAACCTTTGTGTATTCTCTTTTAAGCATCTTCCACCTCTGTCCTCTGCTGCTGCTGTCATTGCTACACTTCCATTAGGCCAGTTTAAACAATTTCCTCTCATAATTTCACCCTGCTGCAGCAGTCACACTTTTTATAGAAGCACACTATAGCCAGACATCACTAATGATGCAATTAGGTCTTTTTAACCCATAAATCCTTTGAATGTGTTCACACACTATTATGATTATATTGCATTAAACGGAGTTAAAAGATTTCGAGGAATTTCTTCACTTTGCCCTGTTTAGTTCAAGGTTCCACCTACTTTAGTTCCACCTCCTGTGTGTGGAGCTGTCTGTCTGTCTGTCTGTCACGTTATGAATGTTGTTACACAGTGGCAAGTTAAAAGGTTAAAGCCATAACTGAAAGAGTTAATTGTACCAACTGATACACCAGAATGCAATGTTGATTCTGTGGCAGGTTAGGTTTCATTATATCTAGATTGATCCGGGTGATTATTTCCACAATGATGTGTGTCAGAAAAATCATACTCGGTTAATTGCCATTTTACCATGACTTTCATTAGAGATGTAACCCTAGTCACTTTAGAGCCCACATAAAATATGAATGCAAGGATGTCAGTCACACTCGATCTCTCTTATTCGCCTTTGTTGTGCCTGCGGTGTGGTACTTAATCCCCAGCTGCAGAGCATGTATTTATTTATTTTTTTTAATAAAACGAATCTTTGAAAATAATTATTTGTAGAAAGAAAGAAAGAAAGAAAGAAAGAAAGAAAGAAAGAAAGAAAGAAAGAAAGAAAGAAAGAAAGAAAGAAACACCACTGGGATCAACAGAGAGGCAGATGAAGGAGATTTTTCTATCCCAGCAGGAGGGTGAGCAGTCCAGTCCCAGCTACTGGGAAAGATTGTTATTACAGATCAAACACAGCTGGTGAGACTCCACCTTAGCGTGTATCTCACAGGAGGGCAGAGAGAGATGCAAATGTGATGGCACATAAGCAAGGTTGAAAATAGAGTATGTCTGCAGTGCAAGCCGACAAACAAGGCTTTTTTTTTTTTTTTTTTTTTTTAAATCCACACACTTTCTATAATCCATCACATATTCTTGAATATGTGTTCAGCAGTTTACTCTGTGTTTAAGAAATGACAGTGTTTTACAGCTATAATGTAGCTTAAATGACAGTTTATTTATTTATTTTTTCTCTGGAATATTTCCATAATCTCAGTGTTTAAGGTGTTGTACTGACAGAGTTTCCATATTTTTAACTGTCAGAAAGCTAGCAAGAAATGCTGCACTGTAAATTATTTTCTGAGTCATTCGCGCTGAAGAGTTATTCAGTCGAGAAGCAGGAGCCATCTGCTTTTATTTTTAGTCAGCTGCATCTTTTCAAATGCTTTTGCATTATTCCTCACTTCTGACACAACAACACATTTTTTTGGTCCCGTTGTTAAAGTTTCTTTAGCTTGGGAAGAAGGTTTTATAAAATGGAAAGAAAGCAAAGCAGCGTGAGTAGATTGGGTTGTTTTTTTTTTTTTTAAATTTGCAGCACATCTCACTGCAACGTCCATGGAATAACAGGATGTAGAGATGAAAAAGGCGATGAGGGAACATTCCTATTCAAATCCACGAGGGTGACTATCAGATGTTGCTGGACTGGTTTGTGAAACCCTGTCCGACCTCCCGCTTGGTTGCACGTCTCCAGGGCCACTCTGCTCCGTCCTCACCGGGGTAAAGATAACCTAATTAACAAATGTTAATGGGTCTGGAACAAGAGCTCAGTGTGCCGTGCCATCTATTTAACCCCCTGCAGATGTTCGAGTTCTGATATTTACTGACCCACATCGCACAACGTGTGACTCCTTCTTGATGGAGGTGCTTGGAGGTGACGCTAGAACATGCAAAATCATATCAAGACTCAGTTATTAAAGGTCATGACCCCTAACCCAAGACCTGAACAGTAAAAATGATAAAAAACCTTTTGTGTCATGGTTTAGTCCATATTTACACTACATAAATAGATATGGATACACGGAATTGAACATTTCATAATTTTGCATTGATGCAGAGTAATATTTCTTGTATTTTCAAACTGAAATAAATTGAGCAGCTTGTGTGTCAGCTGTTACGCCGTCAAGCTGAAGTCAACGCTGAAGTTAACACTGAAAACAGCTTCACAGTTTTCCAGGCCCAGCTGCACTGGGAATTCTCTGCATACAATCATTACTGGGAAGGGCTGCGCTGCTCCCTGTTCCTGGAGTGGATCCTGGTAATCTGTGCTTGTCCCGTGTGCCTCCTCACATCCTTCCTTCCATTTGACTCCTCTTACCCGATGATCACATCCGCAGGGATGTTTGAACTACTTGGGGTGCGGGGCGGGGGGGGTGCAGCTTCCTTTCCAAAGTCTACCTTTAGTTCTCACACTTGTGCTTTCTGTAGGGTTAACTTTTGACTTTCTCTCTTTGCATGGTAGCAAAAGGATAAGGATATACAGTGGTATGATATTTGGAATTATGTATTAATTAAATAAATAAATGTGTTGCATTATCTCTAGTGCAGACTAACTAAGAGGATGTATTAGCCGTTCCCTGTCTCCATGATACATAAAGAGGGCATCCATCCTATTTTGCATCATCAGCACACATGTTGCATTAATAAGAATGGACGGGTCGGTAGATGAGGTCAATCTGATTATACGTCCAAATGATCCCCTAGTTGTGAGCCCACCATTGCATCAACAATCACTTTGAAATATCAAAATGAGAAAATGAAATGTCTTGTCAATTAGGTCAGCCTCGCGCCCAGCGAGGTTATATATCCGTGCTCAGTGTGTAGGTGAACGTCCTGCTTTAGCGGAACACAATGGTTACTTGTTCCAAAGAGGATTATAACACAATTCCTCTTAACCAGAAATCCAACTTGCATCATGGCACCACAGAAAAGCAGTGTTACACAATAAATCTATAATTTTTTTAGCATTTATTTACCTGTCTGTCTGTCATCTGTCTGTCTGTCTGTCTGTCAAAGAACACATTACTGAATTCTGTTGATACTCCAGATTCCAGTGGGTCTTTGACTTTTGATCGTCCCAAGATCACAGGCATGGGGCTTTGATCATAAAGCCACCGACTAAGTTAGGTAACTTGGTATTACTACTGCCTATATACACTGCTCAAAAAAATAAAGGGAACACTAAAATAACACATCCAACTTGGCTGATCCAACTTTGATGTAATGCCCTTAAAACAAGTCAAAATGAGGCTCAGTAGTGTGTGTGGCCTCCACGTGCCTGTATGACCTCCCTACAATGCCTTGGAGTTACATTGTGTTGTTTAAGTGTTCCCTTTATTTCTTTGAGCAGTATATATTACAGATGTAAGTGACAATATGTGGAGAAATGAGCTTCTTGGGGGAGGTCTGCTCTCTCCGAGTGCTATTCAAGTTTCAAATTCAAAATTGTTTGACTCTGTAATGACTGAGAGATTAGATGTGTTCTAGTGCAAAATAAGAGCACACACCATCAAGTTAATAGCTTTTATTCCTTGACTTTTTGCGCAAGTTGGGGAAACAGTCTCATTTCTCATGGTCAGTCATTATTACAGCCAATCTGCAGACAAAAAAAAAAAACAAATGACAAGGGAGCTGCAGCTAATTAGCCTGTATAGGGTTTATATCAAGGACATCACGACAGTTTCAGCTGTTAATACAACTCCTGGAACCAAAATATGACAGCTAAGAAGCACTAATGCACAAAGAGAGACCAAGTGCTTATTTGTGAAGCACAGTTGAGATTGCTTGCAGAAATCTGTTGCCATGGCTGACTGCAAGAAAAAGGAGTGAAATCATTCATTTTGCATTGTTTGTGGGAGACTGCGCAGGTCACCGGAACAAAAACACAGGGCAGGATTCTTTATTAGGGGGAAGGAGAGAAGGAAGGACTGATCTGCTATGTCAGAGCAAACACAAGGGCAACATTCTTGTTATTGCCGCCCCGTTTGTCAGACCAGATCAACTAATATTTGATATTAAAAACTTAGACTGACAACAAAAACAAACCCTGACCTGAAAAGGGACCACTGTCATTAAAGGACTTGTAATTTTTTTTTTCAGTTTCTTGTTTTCAGTTTCATCATTCTGGCACTGTTTTGGCGTGGAGATGGATGGGATTTTGGTGGAGGAGATGGAAAACAAGTTACCTATAGTTTGCATATTTCCTTTTACAATTTTAATACCAACCCCTTTTTTCAGCTCAGATATAAGTGACACTGCTTTTATATGACATTGACATCATTTTTGCACCCAATCCTGGGAATATTATCATGCTAAATTTAGCTTTCAGGTTAAATTGCTACTTGATGGCCTCAGAAAAACTATGGAGAGTGGGAAGTCTTCAGCTGTCTTTTTATGTCTTCATCAATGTCACCCTCAGTACTATTTCTAATAAAAATTACTAATACAAGAAATTTAATTTCATTCTTCAAGTTTTTTTCATTTGTTTTTTGACAGAATCTGGACTTGTCATCAGAATAAAGATAAAATAAGACATCTGAAGACTCAGCCCTCATTGTAGGACATCCAATTATCGCTGCTTTGAACTAAATGCCAAACAAAATATGCTAATCTTCACATGATTGGATGTAATGTTGATGTCTATTAGCTGGGAAAGTGGAGTAAAAGTAAAAAGTAGCCGTAAAATGGCTAAAAAATGGTTTTCCCCATGTTTTAATGGGAAACTCTAGACCAGAGGTGGGCAAACTAAGGCCCAGGGGCCACATGCAGCCCAATGAACTATTTATTCCGGCCCACAGATCCTTCACAATCACTTCTCCAAAAGCCAAATTAAGAAGGTTGTCAGCTTGATTGGTTAGAAAAAGGGTTAGACCCCCCTCCACCCCTCATCTAGCATGCTAACGTCCTCTCAAGAAGTTGGGGTCAAACATCATTTGGAGCTTCATCAGCTTCATTTGGACCAATTTACAGGCTCTTCAAAATGTTTTCTCAGTCAGTAATACATCAAGCACGATTTTTAGTTAACCTCCGATCCTCATTTTGGGGTTTAGTTTCCCGCACCACCTGGTTGGCCCGTTCATCAAGATCTAAAACCCAACATGGCCCTTCAGGCAAAATAATTTCATCCCTACTTTAGATTGTGTGAAAGTGCCAGCCTGGACCTAAAACAGAAAGACAGATGTCTTTTCATTCAGTCATTCACATCTGACCTGCAGCTGTAACATGCACTGACCCACTTAAGACCACAAATTCATTGTTCATTCAGCAGCTCTCTGCCAAAGCTTTGGGTCATTAGTCTTGTGCTGATAATTTGAAGCTCTTTTTACCCACATCCACTGGCTGGTGTTTGGGATTTCACAGTAGTGAAAAGAATTAGATCCAATCTTAAGGCAACGTGAAGACGTAGATGATGACAAACACATGCAAAGCTGTGAAACGCATCATGTCTATTATCTAACGTTATTAGTTTATGTTAGGGCACAGTGGTGCAAGTGCTTAGCTACGAGAAGGGGTTTGAATCCCCCTAGGGGCTTTTCTGCGTAAGGTTCTCTTTATGTCTGCGTTGGTTCTTTCCGAGTACTCCGGCTTCCACCTACAGTCAGAAGGCATACATTTATGGAGTAGGTAAACCGGTGATTAAACTGGGCTCCAAATTGGCCTAAGGTGTGAACATGAGCGTGAATTTCTCTTGGAGATCTGTCTGTCTGTCTGTCTGTCTGTCTGTCTGTCTGAAAGGTTGTTTCTATAGCGCTGAGCTGGCGACCTGTCCATGCACCTCTCTCCCCAAGACAGCTGGGATAGGCTGCATCCATCCAAGATAAGGGTGAAGAAGAGTCACAGTTGGTTGATGGAATCATTGAGACATATTCTCCATCCTTCTGTTAGCCCCCAGCCGTCATCGTTTCCTGATGTCGAGGAATGACGATGGCGCTTAAAGCAGAACAGAGGGTGAAATCAAAACAATCCACACCATGACAGCCACTCACTATCTGCTGGGTGTGATTTTCTGTGAAAATGGTAACCGGGTGAAGTCAAGAAAATCATGTTTTATTTCTCCCCATTGTTTCACATGTGCTTTAAATAGCTTTTTTTTTTTTTTTTTCAAAAACAGTCTGGGCCAAAAGCTAATCTGGAATATAGTACTTCTCTTTTGTGGCTGATTTGAGGATCCCATCATTTATTGTGTGGATGAAGGAAATACACAGCAGATGGAAAAGAACAATTGCTTTCTGAGTAGAGAAATAGTTCCTGCTGTTGAAAACACAACTTGTTTCAGCTTTAATATGAGGAGAAAGGTGCCAACATCTATCAAGCTTCAACGACTTTGTGACCTCCATTACAGAAAGTTATCAGCATGTTTTCATATAACTCGGACTCTGAGGGCTGTCTGGTGGTATTTTAGTGTTTTTGCAATCTATAAATGGATGGGCCATGGTCGAACCAACACCACAAACTGTTGGTGTGATTTTCCTCCCAGTGTTTTTACTCTGAGCTGCGGTCATAAAGCCGCTCGCTGCCACAGCTCTCCTAAAAATGACTTCTGTTTTTTTGTTGATTTTGCGTGTGGAACACAGGCAGTCTTGATGTGACATTATTTCCAGCTCTAAACTTCTAGGGTAAATGTGAATGAGGTATAGGTCTGTTTTTACATCCATTTTAGTGACTGGTTTTGCCACATACCTTTGTTATGGTTCCATCTTCACCATTTTCAGACTTCTGTCAGATTCTAATAGCTGCTTGGTAGTTTTTTTTTTATTTTTGGCGTCATTTTTAATGACATGCTACATGTAAAAAAAAACAAGACATTTTTGCAAAGTCATCTGTCAAACAGCGTTGGATTATTCACCAGTAATTATCTGTTCACACTTTTATCACATTATCCTTATTTATTATAGGTCTCTTATATGAAATATCATATAAATTGGGTAAATTGTGTCTGTGGTGGTGCAGAAATAATTAAAGCTAAAATGAACATGTTAGATGCGAGGTGGTCGAGTCACTGTAGTGATGGATAATCCCGCTGAGTCATTTGTCTCTGCCACTAAAATAATGCTTTTCCTTGTCCTTGATTCTCATTCATGGCCCAGTAAAGCGCTTGTGCAGACATTTATCACCCCGGTGTTTGATTAATGCAACAGCGCCCTCTACAGCCCTTCCCACCAACTCCATCAGCACTCAAAACAGCCTTGTTGTCTCCCCATTAAATCACGCACTTTACATTTGCATGCACATAAGGGAAACCGATCCGGGCACTTAGCCTTGCTTAAAATGCTGTTCATCCCACACAGCCCCTTCCCCTCCCCAAAGCCTCTTTAATCTCACACAGCAGAGCTGATGCTGAATGTCCTCAAACTCATTCGTTCATTATCCGGCAGCGATTAGACCATTAACAGTAATCTTTCAGTTCAGTGGGCAACATTATTCTGCTCTCAGGAGAACCACCTGGCTCATTTAGATGGATTTTTGTATGTTAAACCAAGTGAAAACACAAGATTGGATGAGAATGTTGGGTGGCGGTGCAGTGGTTGGCACTGTTACCGCACAGCAAGAAGGTTCCGGCTTCTAATCTCCTGGGGGCCGGGGGCTTTTCTTTGTGGAGTCTGCGTTTTCTCTCCATGTCTGCTGTACTCCAACTTCCTCCCACAGTACAAGGGCATGCGTTTGGAGGTTAGGCCGATTGACCACTCTAAATTGACCCCAGGTGTGAATAAAAGTGTGAACAGACATTGATTTCTGTGGGAAATGTGAGAAAAGGCACTAGAAGATACATCACTGGATAAATAAGAATGATCCATAATCCATAAAATATTCTGTACTCTCATTATTGTAACAATACTGAACAACAAGGTCAAAAGAAGGATTTTATTATTATAATCATATAACATCTTAGCATTGTGTAGCCTCTGTTACAAGGGTTAAAAGTTAGGGTTGCAGCCTGTTTTGTGCTTCTTCCTGCAACATCATGGATCCTCCCGTCATCACCTCCTCGTCTCATCCTCCACTTAAAGCCATTTGTCCAGCCCTTCTGTGCCAGAATCATTTCTAGGTGTTCTAGCGGTCTGTAATTAGTTCCTAGCGTACCTTGCACTTGGACTCTCTCAATTTCAATTTCAATTTGGATGTGGTCATGTCTCATAGAGATCCAGAACAAAACCCTGAATAAAGACCTAATCCTGATCATTATGAACCAAAACGCAATAAATTTAATTCGGCATAGTTTATGTAACATTTCAGACAAAATAGTTAGTCTGAAAGTGGCACCACGAGATCTGTTGAAACCATGATCTTTAAAAGAGAACAAATCCACAGTCTCATACTGCTTAACTGGATTATCAGAGGCATGCGTTATACAGGAGACGGAGCTTTGATTTTTTTAGATATCAGATTAAACTGAACACAGTCATCCTCCGGTGCGGTTCCACTATAGCACAATGAACAGTAGGGCCATCGGTGCCAGCTCGCCCATTAGCTTGATCCACTGCTGCCTCATCTATTTTTCCTCTGAAAATGTTTTCTCTTAATACACATTTGTTATGAGTATGTATATCTGATAATATTAAGGCGAGAATCAAAGTAGATGGCTACTCAACATGTTAGGACTGATTACTCAAAAAGTTTAACTAGTGTTTTGGACAGCGCGGAACATAGCTGATTTCTGTTTTTTTCCTCAGAATGTCGTGTGGAAATTGACTCACTTAGAGGGTGAAATTGTTTTTGACCGTTTCTGTGAGCTTGGGTTTCACCGCGTCACTTTGCTAAATGGACCGGGAGCATTAGGGGCCACAGAGGAGCGTGCCGCAGAGTGCTTTTGAAAGGCGACGGGAGGAAAACAACCTGGAGATCGCCTCCGTGTTTGCCCCTTTTTTCCTTTCAGCCCCACTGGCCTGCTACAGAGGGACAGTGACACATACAGACCATGTATGGAAGCGCTGCGTGTCGGGTTGCAGTCGCCCAATCAAAACAAGAAGGCTGATGGAGAGAGGGCAGAATGTGCACGGAGGCCTCGGTGACTGACACGAGGACCCTCCTGCCACGGCGGGCGAGTGATTTCCAACCAGAAACCTTTTTTTTTCATGATTTCCGGGATAAACATGAAGATTTCATTAGTTCCTTTCCTGGGAGGAAACCCTGATCTCATAGCAACTGATTAACACACATTTGTTTTGCTGGCATGCATTTTTGGCAGCAGAGGAGTGCATGACTCCTAAAATAAAATAAAACAGTGTTTAAGATGATTATTAACATTGCAGTCGTGTTATGGCATCAAATAATCACAGCCCGAGGATGCAACATTCCCACCTTTACGCACGTTATTACAGATACGTGTAATTCACGTGATTTTACTTTGGTATTTTGGCATTGAAAGCTTTTTTCACTTTATCTTTAGACAGTATTCCAAACTTAAAAACGTCCTGACACAACGAACAGTCACATTTGCCTTCATCCAGATTATATATCACCAGCATTCCCCAGGTCTTCCACAACAATACGAGTGACTCATCACGCCAACAGAGTGCACGACCAGCAGGGTGTGTAAATTCCACACCTGTCCCGTCATCCCCTCTCCCCTCTCTCCCTTCTCTCCCCTCCCCTTCTGAAGAGCTTGAAGAGCGGAGAACCCGGTCTGGTTTCAGACGGTGCAACAGAAAGCAGATCAAGCAGCAGATGTGAGACCTCGGAGGGCCTTCCTCTGTGCTCCCTCCTGCTCGTTTCAGGTAAGAGTTTCTGATGATTAGATGGACGAAGGCTTGCATCTAAAGGAAGGAGGAAGTTTTTGGGTTTTTTTTATGTTTTTGCTCATATTGCACTGCTACTGCTTTTCCTGATGATCCTCTTTCAGTTCCATCAACTCCTGAATGCTTTTTCCCACAGTTGGGTCAGATAAGTCTGACATAGTTTGAAGGTGTGGAGGCTTCATGCTCTTAAACCTGGATCTTCGTCGCTCACGCTACAGCGCAGAGATGGTGAGATGACAAAGGCTGCAGCTGTCCTTTCTTTTCTTGAAGCAGGGTGAAAATGACATAATGGCCATCGAGCTCAGGTAACTCTGCTCAGTCACCGATACCCTTGAAACAAATCCAGCACCGGGCTTGTGTTTGCGACGTTTGTGCTGCTGCGAGACAGTGAAATTCAAGACAGCCCACATATGAATGAAATGAAAGGAATGGTGAATCCAGCTGTGAAACCTGGAGAAGGGAAGGAAAGGTATGAATAAATGGGATTTCTGCCGTCGTATTCTGACGTTTTCAGCAAACAATGAGGAAGGAGATGTAAACTGTCACTGATACCCGGGCAGACTCCTCATCCAGGCAGCATAAAGGTGAGAGCGGCTTGATTTCCACAGGGCAGTGATTTCATCACACTAGTGTTTGGTCAGATCACCAGTTTTATTCTGAAAACCGAGCCTCTGTCCTGAGGCGCAGATGAACGACTGACTGTAAACAACTGAAGAAGAGCGGAGGAAAACTTCTGAGGTAAAAGTGGAAGCTCCTATCTGCATGTGTGGTAAAGTTTTTTTAACAACTCCCAATCGGGCCAGAAACAAATGAGGTACTAAGAGTAGAATAATTGCAATATGGAAGTAATTCAAAGTATTTATGTGGCACTTTTTAGAACTTTTCTCTCAAAATCAGGAAATACTGTATTTCTGGCCCTGCTTAACAGTGAAACATTTACTACCTGCAGCATTGTAATATAACAAAATCATAACATAAATCATATGAATATAATATGTTGCTGCCACATAATACTGTTTGTTTACTGTATGCTGTAAGCAAATGCTGCAGTTACCACATTTGGAAGGAGCTGCAGTCCAATTGTTCTTCCTCTGTGCTGTGGATTTATTCGGCCATTGCTGCATCTGGGACAGATCTGGTAGCAGTTACTGCATGAAAACTGCTACCAGATACGAGGATTTCCCCAAAATCCCTTAAAACGCAGCATCTTCATTAAAAATCTGTGTTATCTTAAAATGCAAAAAAATATTTTCTGTCTTGCGGAGTGCAACAGCGTAAGCTCAGATTTCCTGCTACCCATGCCTTTCTGGACTGACTTTTCTAAAGACACAGGACTTAGCTCATTAGTGAGCATCGAACCAAACACAGATTGTTCACAGTGGCTAAGTTCAGTGTCTGACATGAAAGAATGAGCTCAAGCGTGCTTGACAGCCCCCAGCCGTCCCCTTACAGAGGTTCTGGGAAGAAGAGGGATGCGCAGGAGAGGCGAAAAAGCAGCCTACCGGTACTGTAAAACAAAGAAGAATGCTGTAAAATTTTTGCATGTCCAGGCACACTGGAGAAAAAAAACAGCTTCTTCTTTCCTTATTTAGGTTTTATGAAGATAAATTGAGGCCAAGGATAGAATGCAGAAGATTAAAGTGGTGTGATTTATGGTGCGTAACGTGTTCATTCTCAACACTCTGCATCTCTATTTTTGGAAGCGATAACTGCACAGAGTTGCAGGTTTTCTGCCAATAAAACTGGTCCACTTGTCTCTGTCTCAAGTAATTTAGTTCAGAAAAATATTTTTGACTCTTTGAAGTTTTACTCTTGTGCCTACTGAACTGGATTCAGTGTGTTTGTGCAGAACTGGCTCAGTCCAGCAGGAACAAGAGTGACAACTAATGTGACAGCAGCAGGACTAACGAGCAACACACACACACACACACACACTGACATGAATGAACAGGTGCTGCGAAGCTCAATCAATAACAGATGTGTAATTAATTTTGCATGTCTAGAACTTTGTTGCACTTTGGAACTTTTTTGAGTAAAAGACAAAACAAAAGATGGAATATTAGCAATCAATTTAAAAAAAACTCAAAATATCAGTAATTTGTTTTAAACTTCTTTTTTCTTCTCAAATCAGTGTCCCAAATTGCATAAGCATCCTTTTTTTATATTATTTTTACACTCATTCATCTTTTTTTCATATCTTATGTTGCATTCATTGTGTGTTATATAGACATACTGTGGAACCCTTTTGTTGTTATTTGTTTTTTCTTCATGTATAAGAATGTTCTGGCACTGGTTAATACCGTAAATAAAAAAAGCTGACTGAAAGCAGACCTCATTACATTTTGTCTTTTAGGGCAGATATTGTTTTAAATGAGTTGAAATGAGCTTTGTATTCGTCATCAGTGGCAGCTGAGGCAAAGCGAAAGATGTTTCAATAGTCAGTAAAAATGTCAACCATCTAACCTTTAGATGACTGTACATTTAATCATTATCGTTTCTGTTTTATCAATGTAAAAAGAAGCAATTATTAAATGTGGGCAGAGTTATTATTTTTACATTGCAGCATGCAATTTATCTCCTCTTGGTTCGTTATTTACATATAAATTAATATTTTGTAAATGTATTATTTTCATGTAAAATCGCACAGGTGGTTGTAATAAACTAAATGACCACAGGGCGGTGCAAAATCGCCACAGTTCGGCGTTAATCATGTCAATTAATTTCTCTGGAGTCGCCCTGCCATAACTCCTGGGTAATCTGACGGTGTCGGTGTTCTCCTCGTCTCTTATTCGTGTTGTGGATTTTTCCTCAGGGGGTTTATTTCCCGCGGGGTAAAAACAACAAAAAAAAGTGCTATTTTTGAAGCCAGTGCGGAGAAACGAATCCATATATTCCCAGTACGTCGACGCTGGTGTGGAACGCCGCGCGTGTACGTGTGGAGAAATGTAGGAAGTAACGTTAGCGCAACTTTTTTTTGACAAGGACGACGGGGAGACGTCAGTCAGTTCTTTCCCAAAAGAAACAGCGATTTAAACTCGAAGGGACGCCATCTAAGCGACTACATCTACGCGTTAAAACGCTAAACTATTGCGTTCACTCACCTTTTTTGAGAAGCCCAGGTGAGGAAGGCGTCTTGGTCTTTTATTCCTGGGACGTGTTGTTGGAGCTAACCGGAGGTGCAAAGATCTTCACTTCGCCTGACGCGAATGTTTTGCCTTTTAAAGATGTTGTTTTCTCGAAAGGTGGGTGTAGTTTTGATATTTAACTCCCGACACTTGTTGCTGTATACCGTTTATGAAGTGAGTGGATGGGTACAAGTGGGATTTTTATGAGATATAAGGAAATTATTATTAAAGGGGTAAATTCACACGGAGTAGGCCTGCTGGTGGGTGGGAATGGGACAAACACGGACATTCATAGCAGAAATGTGATGGAGGAGAGACCGTTTAAACAGTATATATGCTTTACCCAAACATATGTCCAGCACCTTTACCATCTTTCTTTTTTGGTGTCCCCCTTTTCCCTCTTTTCTTTAGTGTAAGTTGTAGGTAATGAGTTATGCTGAAGCCTGCCTCTGAATCAAAATGAGCGCCGCAGATGGAGCTGAGGTCCCCAAGCAGGAGCGGAATCTCCGTGTTGTGCAGATCCACCCCAGGGTGTCCCCGAACACAGCTGCTTATTGTCCCCTACAGATCGGCAGCGGGGACACGGCAAGGACTGTCATCCGCAATGCCCTGGTCACCCTGGGTCTGGATGTCAGTCGGAAGTACAAACTGCTGGAGGTCACGGAGAGCGGCCAGGAAGCAAGGCCGCTGAAGCCCGATGATTGCCTTTTTGAGCGAGTCCTGCTGTGGCCCCCGAAAACCCGGAGATGGCACCCTGAAACTCAGGGCTACTACTTCATCCTGCAGCAGACTGACAGCGGCGCCCCCAAAGACAGAGGCAGCACTGATGACTATGATGACCTCTGCAGCCTCCAGGCTGTGAGCCAGGAGAGCATTTTGGAAGCTCTGTGCCAGCGTTTCCACAGACTCAAAATCTACACATACGCCAGAAACATCCTTATCGCCATCAACCCCAATAAGTTCCTGCCGGTTTACTACAATCCCAAGTATATTAAAATGTACGAGAAACAGCCACTGGGCAGGCTGAGCCCTCACATATTTGCCGTAGCGGACGCGGCCTTCCGTGCCATGCTGGACAACCAGGTCAACCAGTGCATCGTGATGCATGGCGACAGCGGTTCAGGGAAGACGGAGAGCAGCAGCTATCTCATCCACTACCTCACTGCCCTCAGTGAGAAGACTTGCTCTGTTGGTTTGAAGCGTACCATCCTCGGGGCGGCCCCAGTGCTACAGGTAGGTTGCTGTGGTGTGACCATGTATTTCTGGTTATTAGTTATTTTTCTTTAACTACTCAAAAAGCATCACGGGTCTTTCATTTTAAAAGCTACTGGCCTAGCGGTCACTGTTTTTCTCATAAAAAGTCTTTAAATTTCAGCTGTAACATGCGGAAATCACTCCGATCATGCTAAGAATGATCAATTGCTGAAGCAGCATCAGCCGCTCCTGCTGCAGATGGCAGTGAGTCAGTTTCACGAGTCATGGATCACCAGATTAATGAGGACGTCTTTGTTTCTCTAGTTTAGATTGTTGAGTCATAATGAAACTGCAGAGTGTAGACCCAGTTTATTCTCAAATCCGTGTTTTATACATGCCTCACACAAGAAAGAGCAACACTTCCTGTTGTTTTGGCTCCAAAGCATTATTTCATTTCACGATTCTCATAAAATTTGCAAGCGATTTGAGCACAACAAACGTCATGAAGTGTGTCCTGCTGTTTTTATCCACTTGGAACCTAAATGATGTTGCTTTTAACTGAAACGTGCATTTGCAGCAGTTACGGCAGCACTCTCTCTGGAATAGTGTCACTATATATCCTGAGAACTTCAACACTAATCTTCTCCCATGACAGAAGTGTCAAGTTTATTTTCCATCTCGCCCCCTAATTTGCTGGATGGGGGTTATGATGAGGTCCGGACTTCCTGAAGGAATTTTTTTTCACAACACTGGGAATTCCCACTTTCACATATAAAGTTTGACTTGTTAGACTTTCCTGACAGTTACTGTGATGAGAAAAGAACCACGACCGCTTTGGTTTTTCTGACATCTGCTTCCTGTTTCGTTTACATAACTTCTTCAAATGCAGACAAATGCTTTTGGGATTTAGCTGCTTTTGTGTTCAAGCAGAAAGCAGAGTGAGAGTTTCACTTCTTTAAAAAAATATCTTTTTTGTATTAAATTTATGTAGCATCTAGAGTCAGGTTTGTCACAGGCATTTTACAGAAACCCAGTGCCTCACCAAAGATCTCATAATTTTAAATAACCACAGTTTATACTATTCAAAAGAAGTTATTCTTGCAGTCAGCCCTCCAACATATTCCAGCTACAAAATTGCTGAAGTTCTCCCTGGTCAGCAGAGGTTTGAGGGTGTGGAGATGTCCAGGTTAGTGTGTTCTCATCAGAAGACCAATAACTTTTCACACACAGTCTGGAGGAGAAAGCCTGGCTAAATATGGATTCTTCCTCCTCCTGAACAGGTCCAACAAGTTCTTCTATGAAATAAGAGTCAGTTTGAGTGTTTTTTAAAAGAAGCGATCCAGGCAGTGCTATTATTTATTTTATTTTTTTCCTTCTTTGCTTTATTTGCTTTTTTTGCTTTACCAGGCCTCCTGCTTAAAAACCAGAAATGGCTGCTTCTATTTGAGTAATTTACTATTTAGTTACTTTTTTAAAATAAATCAGGTTCGTACCACAGGACAAAGTTGAATAGATGAGTGTTTTTGTGAGAGCTTTATGTTGGGCCATGACATGGTGACAAAGCTCCTGCCGTAATCAGACTTGTGGGAACTGTAGTTCTACAGTACCGCCATCATACACTTTTCTACAATGCCACAGTTCTGATTTGAATGTATGAATCACTAAGATAATCACCTGTTCTCTTTGTTCGTTTGCACTTTTAACAAAAAAAAAAAAGTCTGCATTCGGATAACTGATTGCGCTGGTTGTTGTTCTGGCATGTTAGAGCTGATCGCCACGGGGAAATGTGCAGGGCGTTGTCTAGGAGGGAACACCAAAAAGAGAGCGAGAGAAACAGGAACGTGTCGAAACAGGCTCAGCCAGGCCTGCATTGTAAATTATTTCTTTTTTTCTCACAGTCTGCCCTTCAAGGATGAATTTACTGTTTTTGTCTCACATCTATGTACAGTAGATGGTAAAAAGGTACTGCTTTGTCTTTGCACTGAAACACATAAGCCTGTGCTGCTTATTAAAATGGGCCAGAGGCCAAAAGAAAGGTCACCAAGGTAGCTAAAAAGGGCCATTGTGTTGGTATAAACCTATTACTGGTTGTTAGAACTGGACAGAATAATGCTCTGAGGGTCAGAGGAAAGGAAACAATAGCGTTGTTGAGATGACCACATGCAGCGGTTGAAAATGAAATTCATTCACGCTGTTCAGAGTGTTGCTAGATTTGTCTCTCACAGATTTCCCAAGATGATTGAACTTTGCTTTAGCTGCCTATAGATACAAATAAAGATCCTCCCCAAACCTCTGTGACATCTGGTAAACGAATGCGCCACCAGTCAAGCTTTGCCTGACTTCTGCCAGACTTCGGTGGAAAGCCGGCATCACGTTTAACAAGACTCCACATGTTTCTCCTAACGCTCAACAGTGTAAAGAAACGCTCTCGTAGCTGCGCCCGCGTAGATTCCAAGTGATAAACTTGGAATTCTGTTGACTTTACGAGCAGACCAGATCCACCTGATTGCGTTACTGTTCTGGTATCTGTTTTAACCCACTTGGTGATCGTGGCTGAGACCTTATCCTGGGTCACTGCTTTTCCTCACTTACCATCCATCCTTTTCATGCCTCTTTATAGAACCTTGATTGATCTGGTTTACAGTGGAAGGCATGCGTGTTTATTAAATCCTTTCAAGTATTTACAGACGTGCGCGGGGAGTAAACAGTCAGATCAGAGCGTTACCTGCAAGCCGGCATGCTCTCGAAACAGTACGCAGCTCGCTCAGCATATTCTCCACTGGAATGAAGGAGAACTGCACCTATAGATTCTGAGATAGCCTTGGTTTTCTCCTGCCTTTGCTCAAACCTCAAAATTCCAGATATTTTTATTTCCGTTTGTGGAGATTGTTTTAGTTGTGTTTCTTTGTTACCGTCAGGTATTAAATTCTAGTCCATTTAGCTTTAATTTTAGAGTCTTGTCTTTGTAACTCACAATCTTCCTATTTGGTTATTTTATGAATTTTTAGATTTTTTTTTATGTTGCCATTCTTCAAATAATCATGACCAGCAGTCTGGTCCTACAATACTTGTTTCCCTTTATTTTTAATATATTCCATTCTTCCGAGAAACAAGTTGACAGAAACAGTTCACCTTTGAGGCTAGGATTTTGTATATTTAATGCATCGAAAGGTAAAAAAAAATAACAGTATTAGTTAAATCTAACCTATGTGCTTTTTGGATCCTATGTTTGACACCAGAAACCTCCTGGCATCCTCACACTGACTCATTGCTCTG
The DNA here is from genome assembly GCA_015343265.1 of Pao palembangensis. NCBI lineage: Eukaryota > Metazoa > Chordata > Actinopteri > Tetraodontiformes > Tetraodontidae > Pao > Pao palembangensis. The sequence continues at coordinate 9,764,869 of CM027093.1, forward strand.
CAAACATTTAAAATGTTTACTTTGGAGGCTAGTGACTGTGAGAAATACATTTAATATTGTGGTCACTGTCTGAAAAACAGGCCTTTGGCAACGCAAGAACGTCAGAGAATAACAACTCCAGCCGCTTTGGGAAATTCATTCAGCTCAACTATCTGGAAAGCGGTGTCATCCGAGGGTAAGGCGGCATTTGTTTGGTTTTTTTCCTCACCACCTCTACTTATTTCGTACATTTATGTCTGGATTACACTTGATCTTAGTTCAGTCTGTGCACCTTTATTCTTTTGTAATGACAGTCACAGTAAGGTTTCTCCTTTTGACACTTTCTTTCAGGGCAGTTATTGAGAAGTACCTCCTGGAAAAGTCCCGACTGGTATCCAGAGATAAAAATGAGAGGTCGTGGCAATACTAAAACCGATAACTGACGCGTTATTATCTCACTCTCTCTGAATGTTATGCACAATTAAGTTGGCCAGACATTAAAAAAAAAATAAATAAAATGTAAGCTCATCTGACTGTTGTGGTGCTCCGTGACGTGCAGGAACTACCACGTGTTTTACTGTCTGCTGATGGGCGCCTCCAGAGACGAGCAGGAAGAGTTTCACCTGTTAAAGCCCCAAGATTATTCCTACCTCAACCAGGTACCTTTGATCCACTGGCAGGTATTTCATTTATGCCCTCAGATGTTCTGTACTGCTGCGCCCGTGTGCCCCAGCACGGTTACCTCTAACACACACGCACCATAACCCTGACCTTTATGAATAAATCTCATTTTAACATTGCTAATTTTCACTGATATTGTTAAATGTAATCATTCCTTAACTCGTGCCAGCATACACCATATTTACCATCTCTCTCTTTCTCCCTGGCTCTGCAGGGAGACCTTAATTTAGACGATGACGCTAACTTTGGGCAGGAGTACAAGAAACTTACACAAGCAATGGAGATGGTCGGATTCCTGGCCTCCACAAAGAAGCAGTATGTTTGGTTTGGAATGCTAGTTGACCAATGTAAAATGATTGTGTGTGTGTGTGTACATGTACAAAAAGGTTTCTGCTTCTCCTTAAGTGGCAGTTGAAAAAGTTACACACACAAATATTCAGTCTAAGCCACACTATAGGAAGTAATCAACAGAAGGAAATCCTTTTGACTTTAATTGAATCAGTTAGATTAAAATATATATATATATTTTTTAATTCTACTGCTGCATTCTGCTTTCTCCACACTGTGTTAAAATAACATTCCTACAACACTCCTCAAAATCCCTTAGAATTGCATGCCTTCACCTGCTAGTTCACCGTACAATACGGTCATTTTTTTGGCCAGCGTAACTTTTCAGATTTCCATATATTCATATTGTTTTCCTTCTTTGCTGGTGTGACAACATGTCAGAGCTTGTCAACAAGTTATTATATAACTTATATTAAACTTTGAACACCAGCTGTGCTGTTAACCTATTTTACCAGTGATCAAAGATAAAAAGTAGATTAACTGGCAGCAAAATAAAGTAACAATGATTTAAAAAAAAAAAAAAAAACTCCGGTTGAGCTGGATTCTAATTGGCTTTTACATTAAACTGACAACCAAACCTAACCAGGCTCATTAGTGCTAAAATGTAATATTGACTGTGCAATATAACCTTGCACTGTTGAGGTGTTTTTGGCTAGTAAGGTTGTCTCTGCACTCAGCTGTTAAAACTCCTGGTTTGTTTATCCCACCTAAAAAGCATTAATGATGATGATATGTTTCGTGTATTTCCATTCTGCAGCATATTTTCTGTCCTCTCTGCCGTCCTGCTCCTGGGAAACGTGACTTACACACTGTCGGAGGATACTCGGGTCCTGGAGGTTGGACCTGCAGAAGTTTTATCCACGCTGTCTGACCTGCTCAATGTATGTAGCTGAAGTACAACATATTATTACTTTAGTGTACTAAATAACAATGTACTTGATCTCGTTGCCCTTTTTCCTGCAGATCTTCAACAAATCACCTCTGCGTTTAAAATGGTTGTTTGTATTATTTAAGGATTAACATGTTTCATTCTCTTCTGTTTTATATTTAGGTAAAGGTGGACCTTCTGGTAAAGACGTTGACCAGAAGAAAAGTAGTGATTACCAACACTACCGTGGAGTCCCTGTACATAGTCCAGGAGGTACACCAGAAGTTATTTAGTTGCACCTGATATCTCTATGTGGATTATTTGAATACATTTTTTTGTAGTCCCACATCACACAGTGTTCAGGTGAATCTGATGCTAAGATTGACTTTTCTGACTGCTTCTGATTGTTTCTGCGTCCAGGCCTCCAGGGTGAGGGACTCCATGGCCAAATCGTTATACAGTGCTCTGTTTGACTGGATCATCGTTCACATCAACCATGCAATGCTCAACAGACGCGACATGGAAGAATCCATCTCTGTAAGTCCCATGGAACTGTAAAGTGCTGCTTGGCGAAGTTAAACAACCTGCAGTACTGACAGTCGAACACCTTCCATATGTTTAAGCCAAATGACAGAACAAATCTACTGACATGATTATGAATACGTTTGTAAGGGAATATGAAATGTCTTTTTTGTTGTTTTCAGTGTTTGTCCATCGGTATCCTGGACATGTTTGGATTCGAGAACCTCCAGAAAAACACCTTTGAGCAGTTATGCATCAACTATAGCAATGAGAAACTACAATATTACATAAATCAGCACATCTTTAAGTTTAAACAAGTGGGTGTGTTTTTATTATATTTATGCACTGTCCTTTTTTTTCTTTGACACACCAGAGTGAGCACTTCAAGTTGAATATACTACTGTTGCCTTTGCCTTCAGTCACGTCTTTCTTTGTCTGAAATAACATTTATGTTTTCAAGGCCTCACATTTGTTACTTTTCCACATTTTGTTTTGGTGATTGAGGAGTTTCAGTCTTTAAGGTGTTACAGTTTCCATTTAATTAGTTATGTCCCTTTTCTAACATTACATCAACCATCAGCCTACTATTGTCACAGAGCAAAAGAATTTACATGTATTTAACTTGAGTAAACTGATTATGAAATTAAAATTCTTTTCAGGAAGATTATATATCAGAGGGCATTACCTGGAAAAACATAGCCTTCTCTGACAACAGTGGCTGCATTCAGCTCATTGACGAGAAGCCAAGTGGACTCTTTGACATGCTGGATCGGGAGAGCAAGTAGGTGGCATTAAACTAAAAATAGTATAGCTTTTTAAAAATAATTAAAATATTCATAAACTCTCCTTGTCGACCAGTGGATTAATGTTTCAGTGTGTGTTGTTCACTGCGAGTGATGCATTTGATTTGTTAACCACATACTTTATGACTAATTGGGCCTGTTGTCTGTCTGATTTTTTTTTTTTTTTTTATGTTAATAATGTTTTAATCATTTCTCTTTTCTCATATTTTCAGGCTCCCTCAGGCCACAGACAGAACCCTGTTGGACAAGTTAAAGCAGCTGCATCAAGACAACCCGTTCTTCGTAGCCTCTTCAAACGCAGACCTGACGTTTGTTATTCAGCACTTCGCTGGGACAGTTAAATATCACACTGAGGTGGAGTGTAATTCTCAAGAAGCAAATATATTTTGCATCAAATATATAATCATATTATTTTGCATCTCATCATTGCACCCTGCAGTTGTCAGGTGACGAGGGGCTCGAGTGACCTTGTTAGATAAGCCGCTGTGGGAAAATCCTTGAACACCTCAGTAAACAGTGAATGATTAATGCTGCCTCCTCCCCCAAACGTCAATGAAAGTTGTGATCAAAAAATGTGGAGCGCGACAGGCTCTTCTCCTCTCTGCGAGAATGAAGGTTGACAACCGTATATCAATCATGCAGGACTTCCAGCAGGAAAACAACGAGCACATGCAGCCTGAGGTGGTATCGCTTCTGCGGAGCAGCAAGCAGTCATTCTTCCATCACTTGGTAGCCTCCAGCCCAGAAGCCTTGTTCAGATGGGGAGTCCTCCGAGCCACAATCCGCATCCTCGCAGTGTTCAAGAGCATGGGACGCCAACGGGCAGAGCTGAGTAGGTGATCCAGGCAGCTAAAAGGACTCGTTACAGATCTCATCACAGCTTATTGAGAGTTGCACATTTGTTTAAAGGCACTGGCTCTTCGATTTGATTCTATCCTTATTAAGAAGTGCTCTTATTGATTAAAAATAATGTATTTTCACCACAGTTGCTACCAGAAAAAACTCCCGCAACTACCTTAAAGATAGGAAACAGGGCAGCCTGAGTGTCGGCAGACTATCCAGGTAATTTTGTCTTCCTAACTGGATTTCTTTTGTTTTTGTGAATCATTTTTATTCAAATGCTTCCCCCCCCACAGTAACAGCCTGACTCTGGATTTTTCCTTTGATCGCTCTGATGAGTTACCCCTTGATGTTTTTGAAGACATCTTTACCAATTTTGAGAATAGAAAGTAAGCAGGATATACGCATTAGTTTCAGTATAACTGTATTATTAAACTGCATAAACTAAACCTTTGGTCTTGAATTTTTTTCCAGGAAAAGTCGAAGTGGTCGGCAGAAGCAGCTCATTCCAAAGGTAAAGTGTTATCAAAGGCTTCTTTATTACATTTAGTGCCTCTTACACTTGCTTATGTTTACGAGTCTTCAATACTGTCATCCTCACTTATTTTCCCCTGTGAGTCAGAAAAAAGTCTTAGATTTGATAATGCTTCAATAAACAGAACCTCATGGACTTCGTCTCACTCCAACATGTTGTTGCTCTCACCGCCCACGACCGAACCAGCAAACTCATCTATCACCCTCATCGGACAGCAAAGGTCCCAACATTCAGCACTCAGGTTCAGGTGGGTCCTCTTTATACATATATTTAATAAGGCAGAATGGCTTTTAATAAAAGAATCAGGGTATTTTATGGAATATTATATTTTTCTAAACTTTCCAAGCCTCAGTGTTCCTTGTCTGTCTTGCCATGGATTACCTGTATTTCTATATTATGCAATTTCTTTTTTTTTTTTTTTTTTTGGAAATATAAAAATGATATTCGATATAGTTATATTTAATCCCCTTCTTATACAAAGATAACAGATTCATTTTCTAGCAACTGCACTGTTGTATTACTCAAACTCTTGCAACACTGTGAAAAAGTTAAGTTTTGTTTTATTTCTAATGTTTTATCTGCTGTTTCTTAATCTGCTGTCATGCTATTTCATAAAAATAAAAAGAAAAAACATCTACTCCTGACTCACTGGACATAATCCACAGGCTTCGCTTAACAAGTTGCTGGAGAGGATTGAAAAAGCTGAGCCTTTCTTTATTTTCTGCATTCGTTCCAATGATCAAAAGGTAATGTCTTTCCCTACACTATTGTAAACATTGTAATCCTACTTGTTTTTCAGAACTTAAGGGAAAATGTTAATGTCTTACAGAAAGAGCTGCACTTTGACAGTGAACTTGTGCTACAGCAGCTCAAGCACATGGGCATCACACAGATGGTCTGCATCCAGAGGTCTGGATACGGTTCCAACTACACATTCAAGGTGGGCCGTCTTCTCAGAATGATGTCGTTTATCCGTGATAGTCTGCACTCAGGACAAATATTCTGATTACGTGTCTCTGAAAAAGAAATTTCTCACATCTGTGCCTGGAAATGACAAGAGCACGTCACTGACGTTTTTCTACTATCGTGATAGGAATTTGAGGAAAAGTTCAGATTGTTGCTTCCTAAAGGAGCCTCAGAAACCCCGGAGGACATAACAGAGCTGTTTGAAAGGATGGGGATAAACAAGAGCACCTATCAAATAGGAAAAACCAAGGTCAGTGTTTTAACTGGTGTCTAAAACCATTCTGATCCAAACACCAGCAATGGTGCACCTGCCTGCTCAATTCAGGTAGAAAGCAACGTCACACCTGAGAATGTTGATGGCTGAAGATAACAGAACAAGTCATAGAAGCGGATCATGCTCTCTTTCATACTTAGGTATTCCTCAAGGAGAAGGAGAGGCAGCTGCTTCTTGATGCTCTTACCAAGGAAGTGATGCGTCGCATCATCGTCCTGCAGCGGTGGTTCCGTTCCTGCTTGATACGCTTGCACTTTCTGCAAAAACGAGATGCAAGTATGATTATACAGGTACCGTTTCATTGAAAATATCACCCGCTGACCAAACAAGATTGCTTTAGATATGAGGAAAGCAGAAGCAGTTGTCAAGATTTAAACCATATTTCAGAGAAGCTGGCGAGAATTTTATGAGAAGAAGAACCAAGCTGCTACAGTGATCCAGTCTGCATGGAGAAGTTCACTCAAGAGTTCATCTCTTGAGGCACAAGATGGAAAGACACCGTCACAAGCTCAATTCAGACGGGACAGGTATATTTGCCATTTTCCTCATGCTGCTCAGATACAGATTTAATGTAGATAATCTTGTGAGATTATTTGGTTCATTGTTAATAAAATTCTTATTTAAACTGAATATGACATTTGTTGTACTAAGGGATCTGCAGTGTTAGTCTAATTAAGTGGATCTCACATGACAGTTTGCCAAAAAAAGGGCTAAAGAGGCAGCAGCATGTGGAAGTCAGTCCCAACAGGATCCAGCAGTCTGATGCAACCGGCGGCAGGGCTGCACAGAGGGACAGGAGCAAGGAGAAACGAGAAGGCAGAGGATCCCCTCCACCTCTCAGACCCCGCTCCCTACCACTGGATCCAAACGTTTGTATTGGCTATCACTCCGGCAGAACCATCAGAAGCTACAAGGAAAAACAGAGCGATGATTCAAGTCCAGAAATGCAGAGACGAGCAGACAACAGGAAAGAACATTTTAAGTAAGAATCCCAAAAGCTGTCTCAAACTGTTAATCCTCTGTTACCCTGCTACTAATTCAACCCCTATCTCTGTGAACTAGTTTTACATTAAATCCATTTAAAATTTGGTCAGTTTTTCTGATGCGTTTGTATCACGCCAACAGTTCGCAAGGCAATCATTCCTCAAAATATAGCGTTTGTAATGGTGCTGTAGTTGAATCTGCAGTATTTCTTTCTGCACCATAGGTTCAAGGGAAAGTCCATGTCTACTGATGAACTGTCCATGAACACTTCTTCAGGCTCTGACAGCTCACCCTCTACAAATAAGGTAAACGTTGGTGATACATAACCCAAACACTTTCACTTTCAGCTTTTGTTTTGCTTCTCCCTCGCAGTTGGTAGTTTTATGCACAATACTACATTTTTGTTTGGCTTACCTGTATTTAATCGGTAGGTTCTAAGCTGATAAACATATGAATGAGACTCCTTTCTCATGAAATGAGGTAGGCCTCCCAGTCTCTTGCTCATCACCTTTCCTGGCCCAATTAGGTCAGCGTTCATTTCCGCAAGCAACCGAAACGCAAGCGGCGCTTAGCCTGCGCTCGCAGTGGTTTGATCGTTAACTTTGGCAGCTCAAAGGAGAGTGAGTATTGGAGCTTTCCACTGCCTCCCATCAGCCCCCTGGTGCCTGCCATGAAGAGCTCAGCCAGTAGCGTGGATGTGCGGGCCCAGGTCAAGGTAGCGACCTACATACTGAAAAGAACTGTGGCTCTCTTCTGCGTGCACGACTTGCATGTGTATGTCTTAAATATAAGGTTGGGTTGTTCTGGAAATTCCAGTTTCTGCTCTGTAATTCAGGTTAAACGGAATGAGCGGTGGCTTCTGCAAACATTTCCCAAGGTCATTTCCTTTATTTTGACTCTGTGGTAAATTATGTCAAATTTGTCAGTGAATATGTTCAGATTCATATATAAAGATACACTATCATATTTTTTTCGGTTTAGACAGGATTTTCATCATTATTTTAAATCCATTTATCTTGTGCATTTTTACAGAATTTGTTACAGAATTTATATATTGAAGTTATGTGTTCAATAATTTGTGTATCCAAAGTGCCTTATTTGCATACACCATTGAGTTTTTCAAGTCATTACCACATGTTTTTTTGTTTGTTTGTTTTTTCTTTTTTTTGACTCGTGTGGAACTGTGACGGTAACAATAGTCACAAATAAAATAACTCTCATTCATTAGGCTGCCAATAATAACTCCAAAAATAATTACCTAACTAGATCTACAAGTTAATGCAGATAATAATAATAATAATGTGAACATTGAAATTGTTGAATTCAACCACTTGAACTAAATTTTATGGTTTTTCTAGAAGCACATTTCAAAATTTTTTTATAACACACTGACAAAGCAAACACAGAAGTTAAGAGCTCACATATCAATGAATGCCTGAGATGGTGGCAAAGGAATCTGGCACTTTGCATGACTTTAAAAGGTTCTAAGGCACTACATCTAATATGCTAATGCAGTATTTTGCCTTGGCTAACGTCTTGTGTCCTGCTGTGGTGTTGGGGGAGCTGTGGTGCAGCTGCTGCAGGTGGGAGGTAAAACCTTTTTGCAAGCTTTGACTAAGCTTAGTATATTAATACCTTCTTTTTTTTTTCCACAGCTTCCAGCAGAACACGATGGGTCGAGGTTTAGTCTTCCAGCGAGGACTGCTGATGAGGACCTGGGACAGCAGAGCTCTAATCCATCACAGCTCACATCCCCTGAGAGGTTAAACATTTCATTTACTTAAATAATATAGTATAAATAAAAACCTCTGAGTTTTTACATCGATTGAGTTTGAGATTTTGCCGCAGAATTTTTCTGTGCTGGTTTGTTGCCTCTTTCTTTCGGTTAAATATGACTGTCAGTGTATTTTATTTACAGTCAGATTTGAATTCTGATGGTGTTCTATAAACTTTCCCTTCAAAGACTGACATTCCTTGTGTTTAACCAGAACCAGAAGCCTTTTTGATGAAAGTCCTTGTCTTAATATGATCCAGGAGGTGGATTTTCGCAATTGTTCCCTCAACTACGCAATTATTATTATAATATACAGTATAAGTAAAAGTATAGTATAGGTAAAGTAAAGTCATCAGTACAGTTGGAAACAAATCATTGCATGTGATTCTAGAAAGTACATTTGCAAACCCCAACCCATTTTAAAGTGAGATTGGTGCTTAAATTTAGACAAAGACAATTCTGCTCATTGTCAGAAAGGTTTATGTCTGTGGGGACGCTTGGTGGACAACTCAGCCTCTGAATTCCGTTTTAGTTTTGACAGTTTGATTTACTCTAATGAATTAGTTTTAGAGCCACTGCAGCTGTGTTCCAGCTGAGGAGATAAACTAGACACAGCCCAAAGCTTTTAGTAAGCATGAGTCATTCACACGCCCAAATATATAAATAAAATGGTACAAGGTTTAAAAACACAGGAATTCCGTCTGATGAGGATTTCAGTGCTGATGTTTACATGTAACTTTGTGTTCTTGTATTATAATACTTTTTGTATGTGATATTCTGATATTTGTCTTTTGTGTACATAGGATTTGGTTTCTTAGCAAATTTTTGAGAAAGAAGGCACCTAAATATTCTTCAAACAACTCTCTATCAGATCATGCAGGTAACTAAACTATTGTTTCTCAACCTAGAAAGCATATGGTGTTCATCAAACAAAGCAGATGTTTTAAATATGAACTTAGACATACCTATATACTGTAGCGTATGCAAAATGTGAAATACTTCAGATAAAAATGCATTGGCAGGAGGAAAGCTTGATATTGCCACAGCATTTTATAACATTTTTGAAGCCGTTTGTTTGACAGTTGCAAAATTTCCAGGTGTATTTGCCAAATTTGCTTCATTTTCATTTTATTTATCTAACTTGAACAGCCGGATGGATTTAAATGGAACTTCTCACTATCAGAATGTAGCTGTAGAAACCTTTTTAAGGGGTGATGGCAGAAATTATACCTTCAATAATCACGGACTTAAAAAATACACTCTAAGTGTGGACCCCAGGGAGAATAGCTGATCTGTGCTGCTTCAGCTAATGGGGATCCGAATGAATAAATACATGAATGTTTCTCTTTTTTGCATTAACATCTTCCTTTTGTTTTTAGTTAGTTAGTTAGTTAGTTAAAGTTCAGACCAAACATAAGCAGTTTAAGCAGTAACTGGCCTTTCATGCCCACATGCACTGCCAAATAACTAAAGCTTCTCATTCCTGTTAACGTACTTGTTGTCTTTACTGCCCTCTGTAGGTGATGTATAGAACAGTAGCAGCTCTAAGTCTCAAAAAAAATCCATGGTTGTATAAACATTTGTTATTCTGCCAAAGATAACACCTCTCTGTCTGACTGCAGTCACCTTGCCCAGATACACTCCGCAGACTTACCACAGCGCGCACCATAACAGTGAGAGGGTCAAACAAAACCCCACTATTCGAATCAGCCGAGCCACACGGGTGATGGAGTCGAACGCATCTCTGGATCGCGAAATCACTGACCCGAAAGAGCTGCAAAACCTGGACGAATTCCTTGGCAGTCAGGTCAGAGATTTGATGATAGGGAAAATGAACTGACTGTGTATACGCGACTGATATTACACACACAGTTTGATAGTTCCTTGTTATGTTTTACACTCTCTTCTGTACTGAGCTATATTAATGTAATAAGTGTCTTTGTTTTTGTACGCCATTGTTGTATTACTTCTTTTATTCGTTTTTAATGGGTTTGGATTTCTACCGCAGAAAAACGTTAAGTTAATGTCTTGCTTTTTAGGTTTATGAGCTACGAACGAGAATAAAAGAGCTCTCACCAACAGAGAGCATCTACCTCACAGCCACCATGCAGTTCAGAGAGACCATTAAAGAGATGTATTCTCTCCAGGTCAGTCCAACCTATTTATTACTATAACATATTTAATCCTATAGAAAGTAAAGGGAACAGTCTTGTATATTTTTTGCTTAGCATGTCTTGAAATAATTTAAAGTCATTATACAAAAATATTTACCACTTTTCATGTGTTTTTTAACCATCAGAAGCCCAAAATTGGGTACAAAGACTTGATGAAGGGTTACCATAACAAAGTGAACACATTAGCAGGGTCCAAGAATGAAACGGAAGTCTCGTTGGTGATCAACTTGTTTCAGTCGGTGCTGGACGGCTTCATCAGAGGCGAAATAAAGCGAATGGAATCCGAGCCAACCAAGGTAAATTTTTAGTTTAATTTTGATAAGTAGCTTTCGCAGCTATTAACTACGACCTCAAGTGTTTAATTCTGAGTTTATTCAGGTGACCAAGGCGACAAAGAAGAGGATGAAAAAGGACACATGTGTAAGTTGAATACCTCTACCTTTATTGTTAGTGTTTGCATCTATACATGGCTGTACACTGTCTGTACATCTTCTCAACAGCTCAGTAGTACTCTGGATCACCGCTTCAGCACGTACCAAGTCGGCATTATGCAGTCCTGTGACCTGTGTGGCTCCTACATTTGGGGAATGGAGAAAGCCTACATGTGCAGCAGTGAGCTCCACCAGCTGCCAGAGCACATTTAAGTCATTCATTTAAAAAGTGACATGAACTGAACCCTTTTTTTGTCTCTTCATATAAGCTTGCAAGTTGATTTGTCATAAGAAATGCATGAGTAAAATCATCACAGGCTGCTCTACAAGACAGGCCAGGCAGGTAGGCACTGACCTACTACTACAAATATCACTGTGCGACTTGACAAGTCCACAAACATTGACAGTTTTTCCCTGCTCATTGTCTGTACATCTCTCATCTCCCCTTTTCCTGTCTTGCTTGTGACAGGACGACAGTACACCAGGCTCATTTCACTTCGGGGTTCAAGTGTACATGCTCACCAGTAAAGCCAACCCAGTGCCCAAGGTGATTGAGATGCTGCTGATACATGTGGAGCTCAATGGCCTCTACACCGAGGGGCTTTACCGGAAGTCGGGCTCAGTGTGCCGAGCAAAGGAGCTGCACCAGATTCTGGAGACAGGTAAAAAAAAAAAATACCCGTCAAAAACCGTGCACTAATCAAATTAACTTGCACTAATCAAATTAACTTCAAATTAATCAGACCCCTTTTGTGGAGGTTTTTTTGTAAATAAATATTTAAACAAAGAGGAATAATTTTGATACGATGACCTAAAATGTCTTTTTGCACAGATCCCGAGTCAGTGTGTTTGAGCAACTATGTCATCCACACCATCACTGGCCTGGTTAAACGCTGGCTCAGAGAACTGCCTGACCCTCTCATGACATTTGACCTCTACACTGACTTTTTGCATGCTGCGGGTGAGCTAAATTGTTATTTTTTTGGGGGGAAAAAAAAACATATATATATATATGTTTTACAATAATGTATGAACATAACTTTTTCGCTGTTTTTATTTCTTTGCATTGTTGTTCCATAAACCATGGCGAAGCCGTTTATATAAAACAAAAAAGTTTCTCATTGTAAATGAAACAATGGAGGTATTATCGTTTTTATTAATTCTGACATGTTTTGGGACTTTGATTTGTTTTGTCTCTCAGAGCTGCCTGACAGAGCAGAAAAAATAAGAGCCGTGTATCAAAAAATTGATCAACTGCCTCCAGCAAACTACAACACATTAGAGCGGCTCATCTTTCACCTCGTCAGGTAGGAAAAACCCCCTCCGACTGGGAAAAAATAACCCTCTTGGTTTATGTGCTGTGCAGACTGTAATGCAAGTTAAACTATCGATAGCACCACTTTTCCTCTTTCCTGCTTTTACATAATCTCATTTTTTTGTTTTTTTTTTTTTTTGTTTTTTTTTTTATAGGGTGGCGAAGGAGGAGGAGCACAACAAGATGTCGCCCAGCTCTCTTGCTATTGTGTTCGCCCCCTGTATCCTGCGTTCACCTGATGTTGACAACCCCTTCCTGAGTATGAAAGATGTGGCCAAAACCACTGCGTGAGTTACACCGTTCTCTCCCATGCTTTTGTCTGGCAGAAAAGGCCAAAATAAAACAACTTCACACAAATTGACATGATTTTTCAGTGATGTAATACATACTGTTTTGTCCTTTCTAAAGAGTTAATTCCTGATTCAATCCCTTCACCGTTTTGGTATCTGTTTGAGTCCTATAGGAAGACCAGCTGTATGCAAGATTCAGTCTTCTGGTGATTTTAGGTTTTCCTAAAGAGTTTAGAGATAATCCTCGTAGATTTGTAGATTATAGATCTATTTTTATAAATTTATTCCAGGTACTCAGGAGTCTGTGTTAGAGACGCAGTACACATTTTTTTAATAAATGGATAATTATTCATGTTTTCTCAGGTGTGTGGAGATCCTGATCTCAGAGCAGTTCAGGCGCTACAAAGAGAAGATGCAGAATATCCAGGAGCTGGAATATGCAGAGGCACTAGCTGTCCATCAGCTCAAACTGAGGAGGCAAAACACGGTATTCCATTAACCTACACTATTAACTCTCTACACAATTCCCACAATTTCTATTAAAGACAACACAGTCTTATATAAGTATTTGTTGTAAATGCAGCATCTGAGTATCAGGACGAATATTTTATGGTGTTCAGCTGTTACACCATGTGCTTGGTCTGATTCATCCTAAAGTTTATGTACACAGATGATAAAAATTCAGATGATATCTGTTCATTTATCTTTTTTTTAATCAGCCGACAGTGAAATATTGCTTTGATATGCTACAGATTGCTGAAAAGCCCTCAGAACCGGACATTCGTCAGGAGATTCACTCAGATGAAGCGGAGAAGACCCTCATCGAGAGGATACGATCCATTAAACAAGAAAAGTAGGCTATAAATAGTGTTAATAACCATGATAAATAAACAAATGATGGCAATGTTGATGATGATTTATGTCATTATCTTCAGGAAAGACTTGGCCTGCAGGTTACCTGAGCTCGAGCATGAAAACTCTGACAACGAAATCCTGGATTCAGCGTCATCCATGAGCTCGGAGAGCTTAGACGACCGCCTGGGGAGTGTAGACTCGGAAGGTCAGTAGAGAGGTAAGGTACTTTAACCTTCCTCCGGTGGTCTGAAAAAAAGGGCTTGATTGTTTAAGTCCTCTAAAAGAGCCAACATGTCACACACACACACACACGAAGGTTTTCACACCAGTTTAAAGTTTATATCAGACATTTGACCCTGTTGGATTACCATCTTTATCATTGTTTTTATTCATGTTAGCTACTTTTCTTTAGATAAGCCGCTGCATTAAGCCAATGTTGGAACCTAACTGTGTGTGTGTGTGTGTGTGTGTGTGTGTGTGCTTGTGCGTGTGTGTGTCAGTGCTTGTCTGTGTTTGCCAACTACACGGTGGTAAATATTTATGCTAATCTGATGCTTCTTTTAGCAGGAAGGGTGTCGTCAAAGCGTCAGAAACACAACCTCGCACTAAACTCTCCAGATGTTGCTCAGGCAGTAATGGAGGCAGAGCTCCCGCCCTGTCAGGATGACCCCTCCCCAACCAACAAGCCTCTCATCGGGAACTTCAACGACCTGGATATCCCATACATTGATGAGGAAGAGGATGATGAAGATGCAATCACAGCATGATAACGCAAAAATAATTGTGTAAATATAAGACGTTGTCTGGACATTCCTTTTTTTTCCCAATCCCTGAGAAACATCTCTGCAGGAGTTAGATATATTTAACAGGCAGTTATATGGACAGACTCTTCAGGCTCCTCCAGTGGCAGAAAATATTCATCTTATTTTTACCAGTACATATTGTACTTTGAACATATTTCAAAGTGTACAGTGCATGTTGTATTAAAGGTAGACATCTTTAATCAGTTCTGTAAAGATTTTGGAAAGAAAACAGGATGATTAAAAGCTGTTTCAGGGGAATTTACTGGACATTGTGGTGAACTTGACAGCTGATGGTGAGAAATGTCTGAAATTATGATCATTTTACCCCAAAGCACTACCACTGTGGGTTTGAAATAATAGAATACATTAAGTGTGGCTTCCAGCTTTAATTTGTACTCATTTACCATTTGGGGAAGAGCTTCAGAAGTGTTTGGACTGAATCTGGAGGAATTTCATTAAACACTATCTTTGGTTTTGTCTTGTGTAACTGAAGTTACAGAACCACTAGGCTGAAGATCAGGTGATTTGGACAGTGGAAAAATGTTCAGTCTTCCTTCAAACAGACTCATATTGTTCTAGCACAAGGGTGGGCAATTACTTAGCCTGAAGGGCCACATTTGGTTGTAGATCTTGATGAAGGGGCTGGCCAGGTGGTGCAGGGAACTAACCCCCCAAAAATCCTGCTTGATGGACTATTGACTGAGGACATAGAAGAGCCTGTAAATTGGTCCAACTAGAGATGGATGATGAAGCTCCAAATGATGTTTGGCCCCACCTTCTTGAGAGGTCATGTTAGCATGCTAGGTGAAGGGGGGGTCTGAACCTTTTTCTAACCAATTAAGCTGACAACCCTCTTCATTTGGCTTTTGGAGGAATGATTGTGAAGGCTCTGAGGGTCGGATTAAATAGCTCATTGGGCCACATGTGGCCCCCGGGCCTTAGTTTGCCCACCTCTGTTCTAGCATGTTAACGGCCTTATTCATTTTGTATCACTTGTCTGAATGTGAGCGGAGGGCATAGATCTATGCAGCCTAGAATTCATGTCCTTCCCCTCACCTATAAACGCCAGGCAGGCCCTTCCACTCCACAACAACAACGCCACCGTTTGTCACATGATGGGCTTTAATTTGGATCATGAGCTGTTTCTTTTCCTTTTTCAGACCACATCCACATCCATCCTGATAAATGTCGATCCACAACTCAAATCTACTCAGTGCGAATGACATCAGCGTTTCCTACCTCCCCCTTGATCATGTTATTGATCTCAACTGTTTTATATTTAAATAAATGCCAATGAGTTGGTCTGTCCTAACGTTTTGTAGTATTTCTAGTTTCTTTTCAGTCTGCAATCACCAGTATTGCTACTATAGATCCAGTCAAACAGCAGATGATGTTTATTGGTTTTTGAAATAATGGACTGACCTGAGTCAATCGATATTATAAAATTAAAAAAAAAACTTTGCAGTCCCTGAAACTGGAGGTAACCTGTATTAAACAGACTTTTGTAAAGCATCTGCGTTTCAGCGTGCATATAAGCATGTGCCTGTTTTCACGGCACGTTGCCATTTATGGGAGTTCCTCTTTGTACCCGCGATGTGACGCCGACAATCCCCATTGGATGATAAACTATACCGGCCTCTCTATTAACCAATTACAAACAGGGGTTTGATGCACATTTGCGGGATGCAATGAAGGGGCGGGACAATATTAAGTTCAGGAAGAGGCGTTAAAGTGAGGTGGGGAAGGAAAATTATTTAGTTAGCTCATTGCTAACCAGCCCGGTCCTGGTTTCTGATGTGGTATGAGCGCAGGAGTCGATATCTTTACTTTGTTTTTTTTTTTTGATCAGTGCAACGATGACGCCCTGACAACAAGAATGGACATAAGCTAACAATGACGGGGGAGAAAAAGAAGAAAAAGCGGCTCAACCGCAGCATTCTTCTTGCAAAGAAAATTATAATAAAAGATGGAGGAAGTGTGAGTTAAATATTTATTTATCTTCGTTAGCTTAGCTCCAAGTCAAACCGGCTGTCAGCCATTTCGGTAACCGACTTTTTAATATATGTACCAAAAGACGTGACGTTTCTTTCTTTTATTCTTTATATGTGGTGTGGACTGTGCTACAGTGCGATTGTAACCGTTAGCTATGTTTGCTTTGCTAGCTGGCTAACGCAGCTGCTGATGAAGTTGCATTATGTCATGTTAGCGGCCTAGTTAGCTTGCCATTTACACGTCAGCTCAGGTAGCTCGCTGGCTACTGTCAGCGTTAGCTGGGTCTTTGTTTTCTCACAAAGGTTCGGCTACTCTATTTATACTAGTAAATTTAAAAGTCGGTATGAATGGTAACGATGCTCTACGTTTGTAATTGTATTGAATTAATAGTCGGAATTCGTCAGGTCTCAGCCAAAGACCTGATTTAGCTTGGCGTTAGCTTTCTGACATATGTGTTGAACGTTTCATACTTATTTTAAAGCAATGTGCAGACGGCATCGCAGATTATCTTAAATGCCCCTTATTTCTGCCCAGCCCATCGTTTTAGGGACGATGTAAAGGTGCGAACATGCCGAACCTGATGAGAAAGCATCGTGTTATGTGGGGAAAATGTAAATCGGAAGCAGCCAAAAGCAAAACAGTAAAACCCAGTGTTAAGTTTGGAAAAAGACACGCAAACACTACTTCTAGAAGTCAACATTTAATTAAATGGATCCCGAATAATACCTAGCACTGTTCTGTTGAAGCTAGCTGGGCTCTTGCTAGTAGCTTAACTGTTCCCAAGCTCAGAGTTGCTCCAAAATTTGTTATTGCTTTTTCTGTCACATGATTGTAGAAATATATCAGTTTCAAAACAGATTAGTTTAATTATTGCATCAAGATCCTTCTAGACTTGTTCAATGTGGTAATTTATGAGTCTCCCTCAAGAAAGGTGTTTTTTATAATTAAGCTGAAGAAAATATGTATTAAGTAATTAGGTGAGCAGCCATCCCAAACATGCTTATATTTGGGGGGTCATTCAAGGCGAGCACCTCATGAAGAATCAGACATTGTTATTTTTACAATAGCAACGGAAAAGCTTTGCCAGTAAAGGTTTTAATGCAAACATGGTCCGGCATGATACAAATGGTTCTGTTAATGTCTTCCTGGATAATCGTCATAAGATCCCATCACTCAGCAACATAACCTTGGAGAAGTAAATTGAAAATTTGCATCTAACAAGTATCGATTGTAAATTGGAAAATAACTTGCAGTGCCCACAGGAGACAGTTATGGATTCGAGAGAAGGATTTGTCCTAGTGAAGGACAGAAATTACCTGACTGTAGAGAGGTTTTTTTAGCCTGTTTTTGCTCCTGATGTCCTTGTAGTTCCTCTCCTAACCACCTCTCTGTTTGTCTCCACACAGCCTCAGGGCATCGGCGAGCCCAGTGTTTACCATGCTGTGGTGGTCATCTTCCTGGAGTTTTTTGCATGGGGTCTTCTCACCACCCCCATGCTCACGGTAAGGCAGGATACATCCACGCACGCAGAACCACTGCCCTGCCTGTAGTGTGTCCGTGTACCAATGTCCCGTTTCCTGTTGAATGGAAGCTATAAAGGCCCATCAGTGCCTACGACTGATTGAAACCCCAATCAAATGAGGCCCAGCGCGACACACCTTTTGTATCCTCGTGGATATGTGTTTGCAGATGTGTGGTTTCAGCCTCTAATGGACAGATAAATATGAAAAGGGCATCAAACTGTTGCATTGTGAGCAAACAGCCTTTTGTTGAAAAGGCTTAACTGGGAGGGGTGGTGGGTTGTTTTGTGTTGTCAGACTACAGTACAGATGACTGCCAGCCGTGCGACTGGTACACATTCACTGGAGCACACAGTGTGAAAAGCTTTACTCGGAGGATTCCCAGAATAAAACTGACTTAAAATTGGTTCTGCTGTCCTCTTTTGTGGTGTTGTTTGTGCACAAGAGGCCGTCTTCCATAAATGATCAACCAACATGATGTGAAACATCCTGGCTTACACAACCGTGCTTCTCTTGTTTGACGAGGCGCCCGCGTGTGTGTCTGTTAAGCATTAATTACAGTGGGTTTACTGCCCTCCGGAGCCACAGGCAGAGGCAGGGTTTGCATTTTGGCCGCATCAGAGGGCGCCTGAAGAGAAGCGGGAGTGCTCCCACTAAGCTCACGGATTCAGTAGTATCCAGGGGCAGCGTTCAGCTGAAGAGTCAGACTCGGGATTTAGCCATGCTATCAGCTTTAGCGCTGTAACCATAAGCCGTAATTCTTTTAAACAGCTACTGTCAAACTTTATTCACAGTAACACCAAGACCTGGTTCTGTGTCAGTTACAGCTGCACTTGTTGCGCTCTGACCTCGGGGCCTTTGAACGGAGTCTCTTAAGATCTTTTATTCATGCGTTTTAGACAGTTTTGATTCAAGTCTGATAAATATCTTTTATTCTCAGTCAAAACTGATTTTTTCTTTCTTTTTTGTTTTTATTTAAGCAATGGTAATTCAGTAGCGACATGACAATTGACACAATTGTTGTGGGAAAAAATTGACCAAAGCTGCATCATGACCTAAAGTAAACTTGCGGAACACTGACAAACATACCGACAAAGAGCTAAAAACCTGACCTCTGTCAGGTATGTTAGGAAGCTGAAACACAACAACCCTGTTTATAAAAGGAAACACAGAGAAAATAAATCAAATTTATCATGGCACCAGCACCCGGAAACCTAGATAACATTCTGTAGAGAACTGAGCTTGATTCTGTTCCACTTTTTGTATTTGCTCAACGCTAATGTTCGGATTTGTCATATTATTATTATTAGGTTATCAGGTCTGAATCGGACTATTTCATATCTGTAGTCCCTGCTGCAGCAGTATGATGGTTTAACAAGTATCTGCTCTCAGCAGGGGAGAGGGAAATTAACAGTCTGGAATGCACAAGTACAAGCGCGTTCTCATCCAGTTTAGCTAAACCAAAGATCTTCAGTCATGAAAGCAGAAGAGAGAACCAACCCTCCAGGTTTGACGTAACTGCCGTGGAGAAGCAAACTCTGGGTCAAAACGTGTCCTAATTAAGAACTTAAATCCGACACAGGTCTGAAAGTGTGTGTGTGTGTGTGTGTGTGTGTGTGTGTGTGTGCGCAGCTTAGGAACCATTGTGCTTCCTTGCTGTGTTTTTTTTTTTTTTTTCTCTGTTTGTAATCTAGCACGCTCTTTGTGGATTAGCTGGTTTCATCCTTTATCTGTGTTTATTCTGCAGGTATTACACCAGACATTTCCCCAGCACACATTCCTCATGAATGGGCTCATCCACGGTGTCAAGGTAACGTTTTTGGACTTTACTAGCATTATGTGCTGCAGCTGTTGTTAGAAATGTGGATTTTTCCCACAAGCTTTTCTCAGTGTTGGAATCTTGAAAAGAGCATGTGTGCTCTGATTAACGCTGTCCAGTGGCTGGTTTTACATTATTGACAGTCATAATCCTAGGCCAGAGAATAAGTGGAGCCACTCACCACCCTCTCCTATTCTCTCTCCTCTCTCCTCTGTCCTCTCAGGGCCTGCTGTCCTTCCTCAGCGCTCCTCTTATCGGAGCCTTGTCAGACGTTTGGGGGCGCAAGTCCTTCCTGCTGCTCACTGTCTTCTTCACGTGCGCGCCCATTCCACTGATGAAGATCAGCCCATGGTGAGAAAAACACAAATAATCCCTTTTAATCGTTTGGCCTTAGTTTAACAGTAGATGGCGGAAGTACGAAGCATTTATTGACTATTATAGATTTTTTTTTCCGCCGTTTCGCTACTTTTGACCTTCTCTCTGAATCACTAACAGCCTGCCTTTTGTTCAGGTGGTACTTTGCCGTCATCTCGGTGTCTGGGGTCTTTGCCGTGACCTTTTCTGTGATATTCGCCTATGTGGCTGACATCACACAGGAGCATGAGAGGAGTACAGCGTACGGTTTGGTAAGGACCTTTGGAACAAACGCGAATTGTTTAAACCCCTCCAGACGGCTTGTGTAATCCATATACTAATACCTATCTTGCTTTGACTTCCGCCCCCCGCAGGTTTCGGCTACCTTCGCAGCCAGCCTGGTCACCAGCCCTGCGATCGGAGCCTACCTGTCTGAGGCGTATGGCGACACCTTGGTGGTGATCCTGGCCACAGCCATCGCCCTGCTCGACATCTGCTTCATCCTGGTGGCCGTGCCGGAGTCCCTGCCGGAGAAGATGAGGCCAGCCTCGTGGGGAGCTCCCATCTCCTGGGAGCAGGCCGACCCTTTTGCTGTGAGTAATAACACAACTCGCCCCAGTGGATAATCTTCAGTTCGGTTTGTGACACCTGAAATTTGCATCTTTTTTTTTTTTTTAAGTGAGGCTCAGTTTTATTTTTGCTATTGTTTGATAATCCCTCAATGGCCTCATTATCAGACCGATGCACCGTTTCTGCAAACTAAAATTTTGAAGAGCTCGTGTTAGTTTTGCTTGTTTGTGCTTTGAGGGTTGTTTTTCTGTCCAGAAGGCAGAAACATTAACAAGACCCTAAATAAGGTCATGAATTTTGCCTGTGACACACATGAAGGTGCAGACTACGTTCAATAGTAGCTTCATGACAATCCACTTTTTTTTTTCCAACTTTAATGCATGAGAATATAAATGTTACAGCAGTTGTTGTTTTTTTTAAATTATTTTTTGAATGGTTTTGCAACAGGCTGGTAAACAAATTATCTTTAATTATCTTTTTTTATCCAGTATAAACTGGTGAGCAGGAGCGCGACCGTCACAGACGGTGGATGCTGCAGACTCATTAAAGTCATTTATTCAGGTCTGACTGGCTGCAGGACCAGCAGAATTAATTGTGGTCTTCCTGCATGGTTGATCATGTCACTTCAAAGCTTAATTAGATTTCAGTTACTTGTTTCTGTTTGTTCATATTTCCATTTATGCAAATGAGCGATTGAGTAACTGCCGGAGGACAGTCTTACTCATCAGTTTACCACCGAAAGGCTGTCAGTCGTTTTTGGTTTGGTCATAATGTGATCATTTTCTGCTGCGTGTTTGCAACCACAGCTCAGTCTGTCACTAGTTTGTGTTTGGAAAAGTGCACAGATGAAATGTGTCAACACTAGCGAGTAAACAGCTGTGTGTCAGGGGTGACGGGTTGCTTCCTGCTGTCTGCTTGTCCAGTCTCTGCGGAAGGTGGGCCAGGACTCCACCGTGCTGCTCATCTGCATCACAGTGTTTCTCTCCTACCTCCCCGAAGCTGGCCAGTACTCCAGTTTCTTCCTCTATCTCAAACAGGTACAACACACTTTCTTAAAAGCCACACAAATTCTACTCGCTTTTGTTTTCTCTCTTAAAACAAAAACCACACGAGGATAAGATCAAAAGCCATTAGAGAGAAATGAGTGGTTCACTACTGGGGTAAAACCTTTTCCACTTAAAGGTTCGGGTGAGGGAGAGTGACTTCTTCCTCTCAACAGAAAGATGGTAACAGTGTGCAAACAGTGGATAAGATCCAGTCAGGCCAGTTTGAAATGTCTCTGTCAAACAGACTGACAAAACAACACACAAGCCTCTAGATTTGGTTTCAATATTACTCCTCAGACACTCCTGTACAGGAGTAACTTCATTTATTATTGTATGTGTTGTATAGATTCACTTCAGCTAATATTGATAGGAATAAATACAGAATAAATTCATCTTTAAAAAAAAAAACTTTATTGAGACACTTTAGATAACAAGACAAGTGCACAGTGAACTGCGAGCTGTTGTCCACTGCCGAGGTTAGAAACCGTTGTTTGAAGTGAAGAATTTACGTCTTTTTTCAAACAAGCCTGATTCCATTTGGTCAGTGCAGAATTTGTAGAATAATTTGTCCACCGGCCTGTCACGTTGTCTCAACCTGCACTACCCCCTCAGGTCATACGTTTTTCATCGGAGACGGTGGCAGCCTTCATTGCTGTTGTGGGGATCCTCTCAATACTTGCTCAGGTATCAAGACCCAAAAATATTGGTGTATGAAACATGTTTTAAGTGTGGAAATAGTCAAATAGAGGTTTTTAATTTCCTCTATTGTCCACTGTTTCTAAAATGACACCTCTTTTAGTTGCTTGACTTAATGCATTTATGACCTGCATGCGTCTTGCAGACTCTGGTGCTGGGGATTCTCATGCGGTCTATAGGGAACAAGAACTCAATCCTCCTCGGCCTTGGCTTCCAGATCCTCCAGCTGGCGTGGTACGGCTTTGGCTCCCAGCACTGGTCAGTAGCCCAGCCAACACCTTTTTATCACAATTCATAGATCTATCTGAAGGAGGTGTGTGTGTATCTGTGTGTGTCTGTAAATTTTTTCCTTTTTTTTTTTTTTTTTTTTTTTTTTTTTTTTGGTTTGGACACATACAAAATTCGCTGTTTGTTGTAATTATCTAACAAACCAGCAGAGGGCGACACAGACACTGGAACACTAATTTTAGTACTTCCTGGAAGGGCACCAGCTTAGTGTTGATAGATTTTTGTTTGAATAATGCAAATTCTTAAAGAATATTATGTCTGGTAGCGCTTTTCGAATATGCAAACAAGTCTTTTAAATCATGCGGAAATGTGTGCTAAAATTCTTGTGCTAAAGGTCACCCGCACCTTCATGTAAACCAGGTAGTCAGGTGACATCATTATCATTTCTGCTTTGTTTGGCCTGCAGAGTAAAAACCATAATAGATGGTAATGAGAAAAACACCAGTTCCAGCTTGCTGCTCCAGTCTACCTTAGATACTGGGCGGATCAAATTAAATAAAGATGACTGGTTTTCTCTCATCCAGATGGAGGTTTCACCACAAACTAAAGTGGTATCAGAGCTTTTATGCTTTCAACAATTCTGAAGCTCTCAGAATTGATGAAAAATAGTGAATCATTCATTTTCTTTTCCTGCTGGTTACAGGTACCATCAAGGTTGTCCTATTGCATGTTTTGGTGTTTTACCTAATCTATGTTGTGTTTTTTTTTTAAGGATGATGTGGGCGGCTGGAGCTGTCGCTGCTATGTCCAGCATCACTTTCCCAGCCATTAGCGCCATTGTATCACGTAACGCAGACCCTGACCAGCAAGGCAAGCTAATTTTAGCTAATACAATGTGCATATCTTGGAGTTTGATTGGCAAAATAAATGCAGAATGAACTGAATTTATTATTAAATGTACAGTACTACTCGGGAAAATTAGAATATCCTGAAAAAGTGCATGCATTTCTGTAACTTTAAAGGTCAAATGTACATATTATATAGACAAATATAATGTGAATCAATATATTTCAAGCTTTTATTTGTTTTGATTTTGCTGATTAGGACTTGCAGCTTCAGAAAACCTCAAATTCAAAAACTCAGAAAATAATATATATTGCTTGAAATCAATGAAAAAAGAATTTTAAATACAAAAATGTCAGGCCTCTGAAAGTAAAATCTTGCATCTGTACTATAAAATGTATTGGTTTCACCTTTTATGGTGTTTTGCCTGATTAAAACAACTTTTAGGCGATATTCTAATTTTCCGAGCAGTGCTGTATCGTGCACTGTTGTGTCTTAACACCGGCTCTTGCATCTTGTGCCCTGCAGGTGTGGTGCAGGGGATGATTACTGGGATTCGAGGCCTCTGTAATGGTTTGGGTCCCGCTCTGTATGGTTTTGTTTTCTACTTGTTCCACGTGGAGCTAAATGACACAGATCCCTCCGAGAAAGGTGCCAAATCCAACATGGCCAACCCGACAGATGAGGTGAACAGAAATGAGAGCTGTGACTCACAATCAGCGTAAAATAACGTGCATATCTAAGAGTGGTCCTTTAACGAGGTGTTCGTTCCTCTTATGTCCCCTCAGAGTGCCATCATCCCAGGCCCTCCCTTCCTGTTTGGCGCATGCTCGGTGCTGCTGTCCTTGCTGGTGGCCCTGTTTATCCCAGAGCACACGGGGCCCGGCGTGAGACCCGGTGCCTATAAGAAGCACAGCAATGGGGCCCAGAGTCACTCCCATAGTCCACAAGGCAGCGGGGCCGAGGGCAAGGAGCCGTTGCTGGAGGACAGCAGCGTATAACCTCAGCTGACAGGGGCACAGACTGTTCACGTAACACAGCGCCACCCTGCGCACGTGGAGCGAGGCCCAGATTTGAATACACGGATGCTCTCTGACCTCAGACTGAAGTGCTTCGATTGAGGCGTTTGTGTGTACGAGTGGACGCACCTTCCTCAGCAGCCTTTTATTTTTGAAAACAGGCTCCTGACTCTGAAGAGCCTGGATCAGGGGAGCGCAGCTTGGTTTTCAGGCTGCGATCGTCAGCAAGCTGAGCTGGACTCTAATCTTTTGGTTCTGTAAAGCATCAGCAGAGCGGAATACACAGCTGCTGCCCGTCTTCGTGCTGGTGCAAAGTAAAATAGTGATTTGGCTGAGAGCCTCAGTAGCGGTTGTCAAATGTTATGAAACCCTTGCGTGATCCTTCATATTCATCTGTAGCCAGTCGAGGTCGTCGTGCACTGGTCCTGGGGTCTTCTCCAGAAGACCCCATTCATCAATTCGTCTGTCCAGATTTGCGTCAGCGCAAGTACAGGACTGTGGTCGGAGGGAACCCAGTCGGTAGTCTGGCTCCGCAGGGAAGCCCAGCAACAGAAGCGTGTCTGCAGAAGAGTCGATCAGTTCCGATCAAAACCGCTCCGGAGATCACAGTTGTTACGGAGAGCAGCTGGTGTGAGAGACCACTTTATTAGCTGAAACCGTTTTTTAAATGATGTTTACTTGCCTATCTCTAGATTAATAGTAGTTTGGGTTGTACATTTTCTCTGTTTGAATGGAGGGTTAGCTGTGCTTTGAGTTCTCACACAAATATTGCCTCAAAGTGACTTAATATATATGTAGATATATATATATATATATATATATATAAATATAAATTACGCAACCTGTATGAAGACTGAGGTCTGAGAAGGCTCTGTAATCTTCCTCTATTGCTCCCATCGGAGCGGTTACAGACTATGCCTTTTGTTTTCATGCTCTTCTCTTTGCTTTGTTTCCTGACCTTTATCACCCTCAGAGTTTCGGCTGCCGGAACCACGCTGCAGTTCCATGTTTGTACGCGTCTGGACCAGAACTAGAATGTTGCTCTCAGCATGCAGGTGTTGGTTGTTCTACTGTTCTTTCATGAAATCTCGTTGGCTAGTTTTAGAACTACGTAACCGTTTCAGTGGTCTTTAATATCTTAATTATTCACTCCCAACAACTGTTAATCGTCTCGTAGAATTGGCTTAGACCTGCTTAATTCACCCTTCAGATTGGCCGCTCATGGAGCTTATTGGCCAACGTCAGACTAGTTTAATATGTTAAAACCTGTGACACTTGAAGGGGACAGCTTGGATTACAGACGGCCAGTCTGCAGGGAAGAAGAGCGTTTTGTTCTCCAAACACAGACCTACACATTCATGTTTTTACTTCACCTGCTTAATCTCTTTGCCTCTATTAAGTAAATCTGGTGCATCAGTGCCGCACCAGTTTTACCTAATACACCTGTTTGACAAAAATTGGAAAAAAAAAAAAAGCTGTACTTGTAGAAATTAGATTTTTATTTTGAAACCAAAGATTAAACCTGTAACAAACAGTTGGGGAGTAATAATTCCACCCTCACTCAGTAACAGTGGAGAGTGTTGTTAAATGTAGCCGTCACTGAACTGGATGAATATGATACCATTAACTTGCTGGATGAAATCACTTTAGACGTAAACCCAGCAGTGGAATCTCTCTCTGACCAGTAGGTGGCGCTGACGCTGCAGCTTGAGTTGAATGGGAGGCTGCGTCTGCTTCTGGAGCATCATCCGTGATACTGCTTTCATCCATGATACTGCTTTCCCTGTTTTGTGTCAGCAAACTACTAAACTGTTCTTCACACATCGGTCAATTTCTGAATTGCATTGAGAGAATTTGATTTGTCAAATTCCAGCGCGATGAGGAGCTATTTCAAACACCTACTTTTCATTAATTTTGTGCCAAATTTGTTTTTGGTTTGCATTATCACACCGTGTGTGCGCGCTTAGGAATTTCAGTCTTTTTTTTTTTTGTTTTTGTTTGGGGGTGTTTTTTTTCATGTCTTAATGTCTGTGCTATTTTTAATAGCTTTTTAAAGTGTCATTTTTAAGATTTTTTTTTTTTTTTTTTCCCCAAGAGTCCTGACAAGATGGTAATTTATCAAATGTCCAGCTGTTTTCAGTCTTGGTGGTGTGATAACAAGCATTTGACTGCGAGTTGTTTTTGATAAGCGTAGAAATCAGCCAACGATGGGCTCAAAAACACCATCCGTTTATGTTGGAGGCCTGACTAGGCAGGAGGCTGTAGGATTTAATTTGACATTTAATATCATCATTTAGCTTTTCAATGTGTTATTTTTATTACCGTTCTTGGACCAACACCTTGGTACACCTGTGGCTTGAGATCATTTCTTTTATTTGGAAAGATTCTGCACCAGCTTCATTTTCACTTTCCGAGCGGACGACTGTAAATGTACAAAACTCACCTGTACATACAGCAAATGTATATATTTCTTGCTCGAGGAGAAGACCACCTCATGCTCTGTCTGGTTGTACGGTGCAATTATCCACATATTGGTCGAGCCCTACCAGCCGCTCCTGTTTTTATGTATGACGTGGTTCGTGGCCTGGACCCCCCCCCCCCGTGCCTACAATTAGCCAAGAAACGAGTATGGCGACATCAGTACCTGGTGGTTATTATGTAAATATGGGAAACTAATGGCAAACTATTTATTAAAGGTTTATTGTACAATTAAATATTTGTCTCTGCGCTGAGTTTGTGGCGTGAATCGTGTCTTTTGTCTCGTGTTGGTCGCCAGCGTCGCAGCTAAATCGGCGCTCATTAAGGAAATGGAAAACTAAATCCCATTAGAACAGTTAATGTTCCCACTTCCAAAGAGTGTTTAGTGGGCAAACTTTCTGGGTTGTTTGATCAGTAATCCCTGCCGTTCGCAGTGTTATTTTGCAGTTTTAAGCTCTTTTATTACCGGCTCTGAGCCTCTCTTTATTAAAATCATATGAAAGCACTTGTGAAGGTTCCAGCCGAGGCCACCGCAGGTTTGTCTTGGAGAAAAGTAGTGCCATTATAGCCCTTTTATTTGGCTGCAGCATAAACAGAATATTAAGGGTTCATCTTCGCTAAATCTGATTTCCCTGAATGCCTCATGGCAATGCTGCTGTGAGTAAATACATTCATAACGTCCGACCGCGTTTCAACGTGCTGCGACGCATTAATCAATAGAGTTTGGAGGATTTTCGCACGCATGGCCTGTGTTGTGGAACTAATCTGACTGCGTTTTCCGAACTGGAAAGAAAAGAGCTTTCTAAAATCGACTCCGCGTTATTTCCGCGCAATTGACTGGTTTGGGATTAAGAGCGATTATTGCCGATTTCACCTCGGTTTACCAGGGGTTCATCCTTGAGCAGGAGCCGCAGACTAACCTGGGCGTGCGCGCTCCCGCCTGTCAGCTGGGGAAAATGATGACGTCGGCAAAGTGAAGGTCTGGAGCAGCAGGTGCCCTGAGGCCTTAAACTGGGATAGAAGTGGGAGATGACATTAAGGCTCTTAAATATAATTCCTCATCAGCACAATGAGGTTTTCCTTTGCGCTTCCGTAATCACCCGTTTCTGCACACCCTGTGGTATGTCGCCTGGTAATTCCAGAGGACGGCATGAGAGCGGGCAGTGACGTGCACTGGAGGTGCTGCAGAGGTCATTTATCGCTGGAGGAAGTCGCTAGATGTCATTGATTTTAATATATATATATACACACTATATTGCCAAAAGTATTCGCTCACCTATCCAAGTAATCAGAATCAGGTGTTCCAATCACTTCCATGGCCACAGGTGTATAAAATCAAGCACCTAGGCATGCAGACTGTTTCTACAAACCTTTGTGAAAGAACGGGTCGCTCTCAGGAGCTCAGTGAATTCCAGCGTGGAACTGTAACAGGATGCCACCTGTGCAACAAATCCAGTCAAGAAATTTCCTCACTCCTAAATATTCCACAGTCAACTGTCAGCTGTATTATAAGGACGTGGAAGTGTTTGGGAACGACAGCAACTCAGCCACAAAGTGGTAGGTCACGTTAACTGAAGGAGCGGGGTCAGCGGATGCTGAGGCGCCTAGTGCGAAGAGGTCGCCACCTTTCTGCAGAGTCAATCGCTACAGACTTCCAAACATCATGTGGCCTTCAGATTAGCTCAAGAACAGTGCGCAGAGAGCTTCATGGAATGGGTTTCCATGGCCGAACAGCTGCATCCAAGCCATACCCAAGTGTAATGCAAAGCGGTGGATGCAGTGGTGTAAAGTACGCCGCCGCTGGACTTTAGAGCAGTGGAGACGTGTTCTCAGGAGTGACGAATTGCACTTCTCCATCTGGCGATCTGATGGACGAGTCTGGGTTTGGCGGTTGCCAGGAGAACCATACTTGTCGGACTGCATTGTGCCAAGGGTAAAGTTTGGTGGAGGGGGGATTATGGTGTGGGGTTGTTTTTCAGGAGCCGGGCTTGGCCCCTTAGTTCCAGTGAAAGGAACTCTGAATGCCTCAGCACACCAAGACGTTTTGGACAATTCCATGCTCCCAGCTTTGTGGGAACAGTTTGGAAGCTGGCCCCTTCCTCTTCCAACATGACTGTGCACCAGTGCACAAAGCAAGGTCCATAAAGACGTGGATGACAGAGTCTGGTGTGGATGAACCTGACTGGCCTGCACAGAGTCCTGACCTCAACCCCACAGAACACCTTTGGGATGAATTAGAGCGGAGACTGAGAGCCAGGCCTTCTCGTCCAACATCAGTGCGTGACCTCACAAATGCGCTTCTGGAAGAATGGTCAGAAATTCCCATAAACGCACTCCTAAACCTTGTGGACAGCCTTCCCAGAAGAGTTGAAGCTCTTATAGCTGCAAAGGGTCATATTGAACCCTATGGATTAGGAATGGGATGTCACTTAGGTTCATATGTCAAAGAGTCAAAGGCAGGTGGGCAATACTGTTGCTCAAATGTTGTGCGTGTATATATATATATATATATATACACACAGTATATATATTTTTGTTTTCCCAGACAGCGATAATCAGCAAACAGCAGGTTCCCGATTTCCAGGAATTAGGCGCGCACTCATCTGGGATTAGGGGCTCTGCACAGAGAAAGGATTGGGCGTGCTTTAACAAGAGCAACTTTAGCTGGAGCTTAGAGAATTTGTTTCAGTTGTTTTCAAGGTGTACGCACGGGTCTAGGAGCCTCCCCCAGTGGTTCCCCTGAGTGTTATTTGCACTCAGGGTGGGAATGAAAAGGGGCCATGAGACTATTTGGGGGGAGCTGCTGGAATGTATTGTGATGCAGAGTCGCTGTCATAGCACATTTAGCTTCCAGGCCTCAGAGAGGGGACGAGTGCTTACATGTTTGGAAACCGGCCTCCTGCACTTGGCTGCAGGCCACACGCGGGCCGCTGCACCCTGGCTGCAAATGTGAGAGGCCATTAACCTCCCAAACAGGCGGCACATCCATCACATTCTGCCTCGGAACTCGGAGTTATTGTCTCCTGCAGCCGCGCGAACGTCAGCAGGAAGAAAGGTTTCTCCGCAGGCGCGTTGGGAAGGGGAAGCGGGCCCAGAGGTGGACGTCCCAGTCTGCCGCGCCATCTCTTCCTGCGGTGGGGTGCAGCTCGCTGGCGTCGAGGAAGAGCCCGGGGATGAATCATGTGTGAACCTCATTGTTCTTCCAGTCAGAAAGGTCTATGTGAACCCGGGTTTGTCACTAACCCCTAACCCTGCTTCCCCGTGTTCTATATGCAGACCTGCAGTGTCGCCTCACATGACTTATGAGCACGTTGTTGAACATTAACTCAGAGATAGGTGCGGGCCTCGAGGTACTGGCTGTTCACACAACACCATACTTCTATCCTTGTGAGGACTTTCAATGATATAATACAGTACTCAGCTCCTTAAACCCTCACCCGACCATCCCGACTAACCCCTTGAGCCTAACCCAATTCTAACCCCAATCTTAAAACCACGTCGTAACCCTCAAACAGGCCTTTACATTTGTCAATATCAGCCAAAATGCCCTCACATCTCAAAAATGTCCTCACTTGGCTAGCAGAATGCATATTTTGGTACTCAGTAGAATAGAATAGAAATACTTTTATTTATCCCAGGCATGGGAAATTCGCAACATGTAGCATGTTCAAGAACACACACTCTCTCACACACACACACACACACACACACACAGCATCAATGGATACTAAACTTTGTTCTGCAGAACCACACTGAAAACATAGACCTTGTTTACATGTCAGACGCCCGGGCGGGCGTACCGTAGTAAACTCTTATGTAAACTCTGCCCCTCTCTGCACCACCTACATACACTACCTAGATGCTGAAGCTGCACACACACCTGTCAGCTTCACCTCCTTATGTAAGAGCACTGTAAGCTGATCATTTTAAACAGATTGAAGCCATTTTTGCTGACAGACGTGACAGTAACTAATCACACATCCGCTACATCCACCCGCGGTCACGGCCGCGTTACGCATGCCCACCTTTCCAAGAGTGGTGCTGATGTGCAAGTAAATCAGGTCTGGTCCAAGACAAATGATGCCGATTTATTTTTAAATTTTATTTATTTATTTACATTTAACAATAAAACACTGAAGGTTTTTGTTTGTTTCTACCTTTGGTCTCGTCATTTCTGCATTTCTGTCGTCACACCCAATGGCATCGCCTTGTTTATGTCCTGCTTCAGCTTTAGAAGCGTTGGGATGTTCCTGCCAAATTCCTCACGGTTTCCAGGACATCCTTGTTTGCTTATTGTGCATCATCCGGATCTGATTTCCTCACTACATCTGTCTGTGAACACAACCCTCCTGACAGCCAGCATGCAAACACTTCAACAGGTTCTGCGCTGGCACAACAAGGCGAGGGTTCCTGCCGCAGAGGAGCAGGAAGATGAGCGCTGGGAACGCTGGGAACACTGGGAACTCAAATTCTCTGTTTTTTCAACAATTAAAGGGAAATGGTGGCTGTTGTTGACAGAATGATGGATGTTCAGGCTCCTTGGGTAGATTTCTTTCTCATGTTTTTACTTGTTTTCCGCTGGATTTCGTGCAACATGAACAACAACAATCAAACCACAGTTGAGAGTTACTTGACATGAAAACCAGTTTGATAGTTTCTTTTTATGTTTTCATGGCAATAATAAAGACTTAATTCCCAACATTAACCCCACTAACTACGGGGCCTTAATAACCAGTAAAACAACAATAAAAAAAATTCATTCTTCATGGATCTTTAGATCTGCTCTGTTTGCAGAGTGAGTCTGTGGAAAAGATGCTGAGTATGCAAGACGTCTTTACCAGCTTTTAGACAGCGAGTGTGTGTGTGTGTGTGTGTGTGTGTGTGTGTGTTCTTGGATCAATTGGTTTGATTGTCACAATCTTTACTTATCAAATCCTGATGGCAACAGTCCTAGAACAGACGCCCATCCAGCCTCTCTGTAATTCACTTTATGCTGCAGTCTTTGTTGTCCTCAGAGCTTCTTAATCCCATTTTCCTGGAGCTCCTCCCCCACCTGGGGTGAGCCTGGTCCACCTCAGCCATCTGAGAGTTATCAAGCGGCTGATTAAAAAAAAAAGAAAGAAAGAAAACTAACACTGCAACAGAACTCTCATCCTCAGAAACGGGTTTAGGCGTTCACATCATGTGTTTATGAGTCACTTGTTTTTCAAGTCTGAATAACACATCAATAGTTCTGGACCATAATCAGCCTAATCTAGTCAAAATATCACTCTGGTGTGTGCTCTGATTAGACCTGTTCGCCTAAAACCAAATTATAGATGTGTGTCGGACTCTAAACTGATTTAATCCCCTCCCCCCCACTGAAGGAGATAAGAATAGAATAGAATAGAATAGAATATGTTTATTTATCCCACAATGGGGAAATCGCAGTGTTCCAGCAGCAGTATACATTAATAAATAAATACTAAAAAAAAAAGACTTTAGAAAAAAAATAAAAATAAAAAATAAGAATAAATAAAATGAAACTGTAGTTTGTTTTTTTGTCCCAGACAACAGCGGCAGCTCCCGGCTCGTGAATGGGAAATGGGACGCAGCCTACCTAGGAGACATTAATCCTCTTAAGACACCTATCCTCATCAAACGGGATTATCTTCAAGATATGCAATCGACACTCAATTCAATTCAATTCCATTTTATTTGTATAGCCCCTTTTAGAGACAATAAAATTGCCTCTAGGTGCTTTCCAGAGGCAGAAACCCAGAACCTGAACCCCCAGGTAAGCACAGTGGCAAGGAAAAACTCCCTTTTAACAGGAAGAAACCTTGAGCAGGACCTGGCTTACAAGGAGGAACCATCCTGCTGAAAGTCGGCTGGTTAAAGGAGGAGAAGACGAGCGAGACAGGACAGAGAGAATAAAAGAGAGAGAGAGAGAGTTGACTGATGTCATGCTCTGATTCTGGGAATTATTCTGGTGCCACAGCTATCTTTTCTCTCTCTCAGGGAGCAGCGTTGGCGAGCATCCCCTCCTGAACCCGCCACTTCAGTGTCCCTTCCACCCTTTCAGATGTCGTTAACACGTGAGCATCTCTTGCTTTCCTGCCACCAGTAAATAGCTGGTGCTGATACCACTAATGAGTTGCTCTTCTGTTTCACGTTGCCCCCTTCAGGGGTCACGTTCCACTAAATCAATGTCTGCGCGACTGCAAACCACCTGACCGCCCCCCACCCCAACCCCACCACACCCCACCACACACACACACACACACACACACGCTGCAAACGAGGCACGATGAGAAGACTGACATAGAAAGAGAAAAAAAGGCCGTTTTTTTGTTTTTTTTTTTTTCTTTTCAGTATTCCAGTAAATTCTATTTCGGTAAAAACAAACAGCAGGATGTCATTATCTTGTGCCAGATGAAGGATGTAAACAGGTAGTGCGTTTGTGGCACACGCAGACAATCGGAGACGTTTCGACCAGTGGGAGCTGAAAAAGGTGGTGAAGAAGGTGGTGAAGGTGGTCGGTTTTTGGCTCTCCGTTGGTGCACGTGTGAGCACGCGGCACAGTCGGAAGGAGAATCGTGTTCTGTTTTTAGACAATGTCCGAATCACACGAGCATTTTCCTTCCTCGTCTTTCACCCCGGGCTTCCAAAAATAACAGAGGATCTTTGGTCATCTGAAACATGCAAATCTGCGCACGTATTTTATCTTTACAAGGAAGTGAAGGAAAGATTCGTGCGGGGCTGGGCCTTTTAGGAGTCTTCCTATCCTTCCTTAAATAAAATAAATGGACGGAAACGTTTCTAAGTGTGGGGTTAGTGTGGTAATGAAGGCAAATAAACACATGGGCATAAGCTAAACCACGAAAACCACAACTATGCGCTGAATGTAAAGAGCGAATCAGCATCAAGAATTCCTGGAACACCTGAGGCTGGTTGGATTATAGTACTTAGTGCTGCCTCCACTATTATTTTGTGCATCTTAATTGTCAGTGTTGTTTTAGGTGGTTGTCAATATACTGATTATTTCCAAATATTTAAATTATCAGTTAAATTGCAATTTATTTGAAAGCTGGAGACTCGCTGGTGGTGCGCCTGAAATCTCACTGGTGTGCAAAGACCTTAAAGTTGATGAGGTAGCATTAGTGACACTTAGCATGCTAATTTAACCTCGTACAAGGTCACCATGGCACGGAAGAGCAGAACTACAACAGATCTCCTCTGACCATACGACCTTTTTTTTTGCAGCACAGGAACTAAGAATGATTCTACTAAGAGGAACTGATGCAAGTGTTGGTTGGGTCAAAATATGCTACACAAAACTGTTGCTGAGAATGTTTGCTCATGCACATAAATGGAGAGGTGAGAAATGGCCCCTTATAAACATGTACGCTCCGGAGGGAAGTCTGCAGAGTATGCTGCAGTTTGCCACCTGTGGCCATGGATGGAGGTTGGTTTTCCTCCTATAGTAGCGTTTAGGGTGGTATAATTTGGGACATATATCAATATTGCCTCTATGGCAGGAGACATTAAAGGTGAAGAGTTCCTGTGTGATCATACCACTATTTGGTGTGAGAGTCTCTGCAGAGATCAAGTGGAGAGTTATTATTAAGTAATCTGCATTAAATTTGTTTTTCCTTCCAGTTAAAAAAAAAAAAATTCAACTGAATCGTTAAAAAGTTTCATCGATGGCTGCAGATGGAAACGTTGTTTTTATTTGGCGGGTGTTATTTTAGACAGTACATAAATGCATCATTTTTAAGTTACTTGTCATAGGTTAATTGCGTTTCTTTCTGCAAAGAAAGGATCAGTTTCTTCCACCGCTGCACCAGAATGGAGAGCTGGCGCGGCGCATACTGGTGTTAAACGCAGGCTCATCAGTTTGTCGTATAATCCAGTCCGCATTTCCCCTCGAGCCCATCTGGCTGACTGGCAGGGTTTGTTTACTGGCTGGGAAGAAGGGAGCTTACAGGACCTGCGAGACTGTACAACCTACCTCTGTGTGCGGACGAAGAAAGGACGAAAAGGAGTGGGGAAACTTTTATTTTAACCTATTTTTCCTGCCATAGACGCAAGTCCCGTGGTGGGAGCAGGCGACTGGGCAGAGAGTAAAAACTAGGATTATTTTTTTGTGTGTGGGTTTTTTTTTTAACAAAACATCTTATTAAAAAAAAAAAGAAAAAACAGAAGAGTGTGCAGCGGTGCTGATCCACAAACGCAGTTAGTCCCTCTGAGCTGAGGTCTCAGAAATCTCTGCACTGTTCGAAGAGGAGCATTCGAATGACATTATTCACATGCATATCTACAGCAACACTAATGTTTTGCGCTCGCTGGAGGACTTGAGGGTTTTTTTTTGTGACACTTAACGCCACGCATGCCACTGCCATCGAGTCAACAAACGCAACAGGATTCATCTAATTTAACTTACAGAGTTTTGCTGAGCTTATTGTCCTTCTTTGACGGAAGAAGCATTTCCAGCTGTGATTGGGTTGCGTGAGAGGTTTTTTTCCTCCCTAAAGTTAAACATTTCATTGAGAGGGCGCCTGCAAAGCTGTGCAAACTTAACTTGTGGCCTGGAGTAGAGTGGCGGACCCAGGCTAGGGTGCTAGCTAGTAGCCTAGCTGCAGTGTGCTGTCTGCTTTTAGGGTTAGCTTCTGCTAGGGGTAGTTTTTTTCTGCCCAACAAACACAGCTAAAATCAGACAGGGTTGACTGGATAACTTGGACACATAAAGTTTACGACCCGACAGTCTTACTACGTGCTGTTTTTGTTGACAAGTCTTTCGCATGAGACGGCTAACTTTAGCAGCCGTGTCAGCGTTAGCTTGTGTTTGACTGAACACGTTGGACTTATTCCTCCGCCCATCTTCCGGGATCGGGATGTCTATTTATTTTTGTTTATCTGTTGGCTCACGCCGCTAAACAAAACCAGTTTCCTGAAGATATTTCCCGCAGTTTGGAGTGGCATCTGCGCAAAAGATAATTCTCAAATAACGCTGGATGGTGTCTTTACAAGATTCAGTGATGTGGCTCCGGACTTGCTGCTTGGGTTTTGTTTTGGCCGCTTGCTGTCTTGTGATGAGCTGTCATCGAGCGAGTGGAGAGAGTAAGTTCAACTAATTATCATACTTAACCATCATATTTAATCATCATGTTTAATCACGCTTATGTGCTATGAAGTCGTTTTGAATATTTGAAGGTAAGCTTGTCAATTACATATTAACACAATATAATAAACCACAGGTATAGCCATTCGTATAAATAAAAAAAAAAATCACTAATAATGTTTGGCTAGTTTCAGTGTATCAAATGGACAGTAAAATAAAGGTATTATGAGGAAGGTCATAAATATGAATATTATATCTTGCACTTATGGTGGATAGATATTTTCATTATTATATGAGGTTGTACATATAAAGCATGCTACATGCAATAGCTATTGAGTATTGAATGATGTAATTAATATTTCACTATAAGAGTGGTGATCAGTGCGTACACTACTTGCTTTGTATTGTCTTGTTTTGTGTCTGAAAATGATCAGTTTCAGGCAGGTAAGTGGTTTTATAGACACCCACCTTATTGATGGGACAAAGGTTGACACTTATCGGCCATTTGATTCAGCAGGATCTGTAAACAAAATACCTTGTCCTCCGCAAGTATGTAGACGGAGGATTTAGGAGCATTAATTGCCTGTTATTGTAGACTGGAAAGCCAGGGCTCGTTGCTGTGGCCGGTGCAGGAATGTAACAATAAGTCCTCTTTAGAGCCCCCGACAATCCCTTCATGCCCACTAGCCAACGAGTGCGACTGAGAAGAATGAATGGGGACGTTCGCAGTCGCCTGGAGATGTTTTCCTACTGCTCAAATTCACCAGAATGTGTGCTTGTGCTCGCCGTTTTCCTCTCTTGCAATCTAATGCGTCAAGTAAATATTAGTTAAATATCAGCAGCACTTCCAAAGGAAAAAAATAAATAAATTGTGGTTCTCATTGTGATTTTGAACTACCATGATTCACCGACTCCGCTGGGGGTTTCTGTCACATCCAAATTTAAGCTGAAGTATTTTCTGTTGACTCGGTTAAAACTAATAAAACAACAAAAGACATATAAATGCTTTCGATTTTTCCTGTAACTAGCCTATAAACATGCACGCAGTTTGAATTATGCAGCATTCTCTGTTTGTTTGTGGCCCAGAATCTTTGAAGCTCCTGTGTGCTGTTACGGTGACGGTGTGACGTTTGACCCCTTCTCCTCTCTGTGTGGAGTGTTATCAAACTATTTTAAGCAAGTGATTTGAAGCATAATTTGGAGGCGATCGCTCCCCCGCCCGCCCCCTCTGGCCCGAGTAGTGTGGAAGTCAGGAAATGTTTGGAGCTACTTGTTGGTCGCGGTCCAGCTTGGCTTAATGGAAAAATTCACTTAATAAACAGGGCTTATATTTAGCACCAGTGTGTATTGATTTAAATAATTCCATCATCATCTGGCAGTTGAAATTTTGAATAACAGCTCGCCCTGTGCAAGAAAAGTCTTTTTTTTTAATTTTAAATTGAATTGAAGTTTTATCTTTTCTGTTCTAAAGGTCTTTTCAAAAGCCAGATTTGCTGTGGAATGGAAAAAAAAAAAAACTTTCTAAAGTGTGAGATTATTTTTTGTCACTGTTTTTTAACAAACACAGTGTTTGATATTATTTATATGCACCAAAAAATGAGAACCCGATAGAGGCATACACCACACTGTAGAGCCTGATGGAGGTTTTGTTTCATGTGATTGTAAATGCTCAAAGGAAGACGTGTGTGTGTATAAGGCACGCGCAAACTCAGATGAACCGAGCAGCATTCCTGCAGCTCTCAAAGGGAGCACACACACCTTTCTGTACAGAGCCTCTTTCAGATCTCTGCGTGGAGCTTCTGTGCACATTCTCTGCTGACAAACGTACACACCGCTACCTGCTGTATTTATTTTCTCTGATGGGAGTGTGTCAGACAGCTCACAGATATACAAATTGTTCTGTTTGAATCGACGTACCTCGCCCCGAGGCTCGTGGATTTTAGTTTAGATTTAGAACTCGATACCTCCCGACAATAATTCCTAAATTGCCGGGATAATGGAAAATTTCCCGTTTTAGCCTGTGATCATGGGAACCTCCTCCTGAGTCACTTCTTCCTGACTGACATGTAAAAAAAAAAAAAAACCAATAAAATAAAAACAATATGTTTTTCATTTGTTTTTATTTTCACGCTGGTCAGCGAAAGGATTTTTCAGATTTACAAACTGACATGGAAATGGGAGGTGGGAAGAGCTGTTAAAGCAGCCCCAGTCTTCTCTGTTGAGCTGTGCGATCTCTACATTTTTTGATTTGAAATTACAGCCAGTGACAAAGACTTTATACCAGTTTGCGACTGACATAACTCAGAAACGCTGAGTGCAGTTTTGCAGTTCACATTTGACCCGAAGATAAACAGGGTGTGGTTTGGCTCGTAGTCTGGATCTTGGATATATGAGAAATATATATAAGAAATGTAAAGAGAACTCTTGTAGGTTTTGGGTTTCTTTTGTTAAATGTCATAATTCCACAACAATTGATGCTCTTAAAGTGCTGCGTTAAAGCTGAAACAGGGGTCTGATGTTTGTTTCATTTCAGATCTATTTTTAAGGCGTGTCGGTGCAAAATGATAAAGCAAATAAATGAATTCAATGGAAGAAACCCACTCTGAGGACCGCAGCTGGTCCGGTCATCAAACCTGGTCAGGTTGTGTTGTGGTCACCAATGGCTCTGCCAAAGATTTGAACATCCCGGGTTTGTCTTGAAACCAACCTGCTCCCGATGCGCTCAGAGCGCCTCAAGTGTTTAGAGCTCACAATCGGAGAGACGCTTGTCTTGATTTATGCTTCGCGACAGGAAGAGCAATTGTGCGGGGGACGAAGCTCTCACCCGCCCATCCGCCTCCCCACAGACACCCGTACGGAGATGCTAAATATAACCGCCGGCGCTCTCCTGAGAGTGGGTCATGAGGTGCTTGACGTGCGCACTCTAGAACGCTTTTTCCACCGACAGCTTTAACAATGGCTGCCTCATCCTGGTTGACCGGTTGACATTTAACAACCACGTACACCTTGAAAATAGAGCAATGTGAGGGTAGAGGTGTGAGCACGGAGGTGCTGATCAGCCACACCACCCCATTTACAGGAAGGCTTTGTTCACGTGCTTGGATAATAGTTGCCTCGCTGCTTATTTTAGGAGAAAGAATAGCAAAAAAAAAAAAAAAAAAGCAGACAGCGATTCAGGGTAGCTGAATCACTGATCTTTGGTCTAGAGCTACTTCTCCACAGGAAACCCTTCAAGCAGTCCTGAGAGGAAACTTAGCGCTTTTTACAGACTCTTTCCTTCACTCCATTTCTGTTTTTTTTTTTTAAAGCAAAAACTTGACTTGCACTTCATTATAGTTGCGTTTTCACATGTCACACTGACCAGCGGCTTCTTTACCCCCTGCCTTGCTTACGCCGCGTTTACAGGAGAGCCTGTCCTGTCGAGAATGACTCTCGCTCAATTACGCAACGAGGTTGTAACACTTTGGCGTTGTTGTTGTTACGCCTCCCCAGCAAATGTCAGCTTTAACTCCCTGCAGCCAGAGTCACACAAACTTGTGGCTGCGGCCCCGCGAGTCTAAATCTTCGCCTGTCGACTTATTCAAGGAATTTGCCTTTAAACTCGCAGTGACAATGTGCTGCTTCTTTAATCTGACTTTGGAAGACAGAATAAGAAAAACAGTTATTGATGCTTGGAATTTTCCAGCCCATCCTTAAACGGATTCTGTCAGTCCGGACCTCGGTTAGAACCCGGTATAGAAAACGACAGAATCAGCAAAAGCTTGAAAAGGGAAGTGTTGTAATTTTACTGAGGTCCCAGTTCTCTCCAAGCTCTGCCGGTATTAGATTCTGTCGGGGCCCCCGTCAGAATCATTAACGTCTTTCCATACTTGGAGCCGAGTGTTTTTTTTTTTTTTTTGTTTGTTTGTTTTTTTTGGATAGACATTTTGTCTGCGTTGTTGTTGTTCGGGATTCTCGCATGAGAATTACGGAAAATTAAAAGCAAGTGCCACCCCCCCACCCACACACACACACACACACACACACACACACACACACACAGACACTCAAACGCCGTTATGGCTTCGATTTCCTGAATATTTGGCTGGTTTTCACTGCGACAGTTTGAACCAGGTGGCCTTCAGATGTGGCCTTTTCAGTGAAGATCTGTGTTTTCTCACTGCGCGTCTACTGTGGCGTGCGAGTCGAAAACACTCAAACTCTGCCTCCCAAGCTCATGCCCTTGTTGGCTTTAATTTGGATTGAAACATGTCTGCAGACAGGATACGTTTGGGAATGACTCAAGGAGCCTTGAGTTAACGTGTGTGTGTATTGGTGTAGAAAAGAAGGAAAACAATTCCTGCCATGACTCAAGAGTCGTGCTGAATTTAGAAAATCACCTTAAGCAATCAGATTTGTTGAGATCTGTTTTCTTCAGCCGTACTCTGAAAAAGGCATTTCGAAATGTTGTTTTTAAACATGGTGATGTCAGCCGGGCTTGTTCTTTCTCTGGTCCCGCGTGAAAATTTCTCTCTCACACACCACGGCTGCCATGTTCCAGTTTCCATCCTGGATGGGCCAGAGTGTATTAGATTCTCTATTGGGAATGTGATGCTAAAAATACCGGCCTGGCTGAAAGCGAACCCTGATAGGACCCTGAACTCACCGCCCTGTCATGACTGGCCTTCTTCACGGGGCCACTCTCTCATTACAGCAACATCTGCCGAACCTCTGTCGCTCTCATTGTTCACACGCTGACGTCTTTCTTTCTTTTTTTTTTTTTTTTTTAAATCACGAGGTCTTATTTTAGAAAGGAAACTTTCGGATGCGTCAACGGTTCCAGGCTCGTGGCATGCCATTCATGCTCACCATTTAACTAAATTCCCAAGACCGCAAAGACGGCTGCAGATCTCGTTGTAGGTTCAGAGAAATGTACCTTTTAATGCCAAGTTTGTTTTAATAGCTTGCAGTTTAATACCGTGTAAGGACATGCGCGCACTCCTCGAAGTTGGTGGCTGATACTTGCGACCGAGGGAGCACGCTGCTTAAGGTCATGAAGTGAAAAGCTTGTTGTTTGGACACTCGGTAATCAGACACTCGATGTGTGTGCTGGTTGTCTTTTACAGTTATGCAACAGAAGGTGTAAAATGAGCCGCTGCCATAAAGAGGCGCACGCCTAGCAGCACGGCTTCCTCACAATGGCTGACCAGTTGGCCTGATGTGCCAGGCTCCTCTAAATCTGTTCAGATTTTCCCTGGAATACATTCCACCTGCAAAGAACGTTACCTTTACGCCTGCCATTACCCGAGGGGCGTTAAAAAAATCAAATATTCTCTTTACGGATCTCTGATTTTAGGAGAAAACAACAAACAGTTCATTCATTTCTTACATCATCTTGTACAAATCAAAGCCGTGTGGGCAACAGCATAGTTCAGAGATTACTCATCAGACTAGATTATGTCCGGGTGAGTCGCAGACAGAGGGTCCTGTGTGCCGTGAGCAGCTAATACTTGCAGACAAATATTTTTACCCATTAGCTAATGTTTTTTTGAGTTATGAATTCTAAGTCCGCAAATCACCCCAACGCAGCCCAGCATGAGCGCAGCCTGGCTCAGGACGGCGCTCCATATTTGACACTGGACCCCAGCCAGATATGCAGTTACTAAACAAAATGTCAGTAAAGTTGGTCTGGGCTTCATCAAAGACGGAGAAATAACGGCATATTCTTCTGTAAAATATGCCCTCTAATTACCAGGAGAGTTATTTTATCCTTCCGCTTGACCACATCTGACCACTGCGTCCATGTTTTTCCCGTTTTTGCAGAGCAGACCACGTCCCGGCTCCTCGTTCACAGTGTCAGTCTGTCCAGGAGTGAAAACTCTTTGCCTACCTCTGAGAACTGTGTTTTGTCATAAAAGTGTTTGTGCTATCGTTGCAATTTTTAACCCATGTGCGTCTTGCTTTCGTTCCAGTTTGTCCAAGCAAGGACATCCGGAACAATGCGACCAACCTGCAGACCCTGGAGAACTGCACCGTTATCGAAGGCCACCTGAAGATCTTGCTCATGTTCAGGACCAAGCCGGAGGATTTCCGAGGCCTCAGCTTCCCTAAACTGGTCGTGGTCACCGATTACCTTTTGCTCTTTCGGGTTTATGGGCTGGAGAGCCTCAGCGACCTTTTCCCCAACCTGACCGTGATCAGAGGCAGCAACCTCTTCTTCAACTACGCCCTGGTGATATTCGAGATGCTCCAGCTGCGAGAGATCGGCCTCCATAGCTTGATGAACATCACCAGGGGAGCCGTAAGGATCGAGAAGAACCCAGACCTCTGCTATCTCTCCACTCTGGACTGGTCTAAAATCCTCGACTCGGTGGAGGACAACTACATCATGGCCAACAAGAACGACAGGGAGTGCGGGGACATGTGTCCAGGGGCGTCGGTGGGGAAGACCACCTGCCAGACCACCACCATCAACGGCCATTTCAGCGAGCGCTGCTGGACTCAGAAGCACTGTCAAAGAAGTAAGAATTCTTTCCTTATACTTCCCCAGCTTTCTTTCACCGCGTCCACGACTCTGGATGAACTGGAGTCTTGCAATCGGAGCAAATACTTAGACTCCAGAACAGTAGCGCCATTGTGCCAGAGTCGTGAGCACATTCATAAAATTCTGGACAAAAAGCGAATGGCTCAACTGATGCATGGCAGATCTGTGAGAAGCTGTTCTTAGCTGTTTTTGGTTTTTAGAGTCTTCGTTAACTCATTTTCATGAATTAAACTCAGTATTTGAACTTCGATGAGCCACCAAATCAGAATCAGTTTGTCTTGAATACAGATGACTGCTCCATTAATATGGCGGCACGATTTCCCCGTTTGCCCGTGATTCCTAAACAGGAACGTGCGGGGGCGCACGCGTGGAGAAGATGAAGAAAACCCAAAGTGTCACAGCACACTTCCCCCTCTGCCCTCTGCCCCCCCACCGCCACCGCCACCGCCACCTCCACCCCCACCCTCACACGGGCGGCCGAGTCCCAGCTTCTACCGTAAAAGTGTCGCGCGCTCCCCTTCCACGGTGCAAAGAGTTCAAATTCGAGCGCCAAGAAGAATTTTGCGCATGGGTGGTGCTGCCCGGAACACCTTGCTCACACCGTTATGTAACAGCACGGCGTATATTAATGGCTCTTTTTTTGGAGGAGCTTCCACAGTATTAATGCTTATTTGATGTGGAGGCTCCGTGCACGGATCGGTATTGATGGCACAGCTTTCAGAGGTTGCGAAATGTTCAATATTTCCTACTATTGATTATGTGCTTGGGCCCAGATGCGAGTGTTGCTTCTCAAAGGAAAGAGGATGTCCTTATTTAGTGGGACGGAAAAAAAAAAAAACAAACAGGCAAACTCTGGCTTGGATCTACAGTCACGGGTGTAAATTTAGAGGGAACGAGGCCTGTGGTCTTGTGGTCTTGGCTCTGTGGGTTTTTTGTATACTTTCACCAGAGATGCCATTATGATAGTAGAGGAGCGGTGGTTTTTAATTCACTTCACAGCTTTAGACAAAGAAGGAACAAAACTACGATGAAAATTTGTTGTTGTCGTTTATAGCAGCCTCTATGGTGACTCATGCTCCGTGCTTGGCTGAGGGCAGGGGCGATAGTACTAGTACACACACACACACACACACACACACACACACACACACCAGTTCAGGGACAGCACCAAAGCCTGAAAATGAGAGAAAACCCTCCATCTGTGCAGGATGGAAAGTTCTGTTAAGCCCTAGCATGAACCACATAAAGTTTTCAGCACGTTGTGTGCCCTACTTAGATGTTTCCTGTTAAGTCACCTGCAGACCTGCTTATTTCTTAAGTTCCATGGGTGCCCTTTCTCCATCCATGTACAGCTCTTATCTCACAACTGGGAACTGTGTTCTGCCATTTTTAAGGCAACAGAAAGCAAACCT
Organism: Pao palembangensis; assembly: GCA_015343265.1. Classification (NCBI taxonomy): domain Eukaryota; kingdom Metazoa; phylum Chordata; class Actinopteri; order Tetraodontiformes; family Tetraodontidae; genus Pao; species Pao palembangensis. The sequence goes on from CM027093.1 coordinate 9,808,914, forward strand.
GGAAGACCAAAAGGCTTTGCTTAACTCCCATGTTTGACCACACATCCAGTTTTCCCTCCCTGCTGATTCATTCAGGTATTTTTAGCAGTTCCACAGCAGCTGATGCTAATTTAGCATTTCTTTTTGTAGTGATTACAAATGAGTGTATATATAGTAAATAAGTGACCCCAACTTATTAAATGCTGCGTATCACATTTTCTAATTTTAATCTTTAGAAGTTAATGTGATGTTTATGTCCTTATCTGTGAGTTCCCACCGAAACTTTATCATGTATTCATGCTAGATGCCATCTTGCATCTTTCTATTGTTTTCTAACTCGGGTAGTGCTCCTGAAACTCTGATCTATAAAGTTTGGAATGATTTTGGTTGTCATGCATATTATTCCTCCAAACTAGGATTGAACGTTATTCAAAAAGAAGAAAAAAATCTTGCAAAATGTGAAGATAATAGGCAAATGCTTATGCTTTTACGTGTGGTGTCGTCTGGCCGTGAGCCTCTGATCAGGCAGCTGTAACCTGTAACGCAGCCGTTCATCAGCAGCCTTTCACGGATCTTTAGCATGACATCATATTTAATGTGATGGATGAGGTGTCATCCCTTTATTGTATAGGTGGCGCACGCCTTTTATTTCCCTGTTAGGTTGTATTTCACATGCTTTATTAAACATTTTCCATTACATAATTATCAAGCGGCCATGAAGTAAAGAACGGCTCTCGGTGCACTTGTGTGTCACCTGTGGTCAGATGGTGTTGCATTCATGCTCAAGAGCCATGTCACAGTGTTCCTGGTATGCATGCTGCAAATGTAATCACAGCACACGTCACAAGATAGGCTTGTTTGTTGCTTGAGGAGCAACATAGAAGCGGGTCCCAAAGCTCCTGTGGGACAGAACCCACGTGTGCGCCTCAGACCTAGTGGGCGGCTATTGTCGTGTTGCGCTGCTAGGAAACCAGAGCGTAAACGTTTGGCGTAATTGAGGATACGAACACGTCCGTCATTCGCTCTGGCCTTATCGGAAGGAAAAGCGAGGTCACCGGTCACGTACGAGGGGGGCGCAGGAGGGGCGAGTGTTTGAAAGCAATGAGTCCGCTCTCACCGTTTGGCCCTCAGCCCTCCTTTCTGTCAACCTTGTCGCAGCTCCCACACCCAATCACCCGCGCTGGCGCCAACACACTTTCCCGCTCCGAACAATAGCGGACGTTTAAGTTTACGGAGAGCTCTTCCCAATTGTTTCCCGTCTTTGTTGCCACGCTTCCGCACGCTGCTTATGAATGGACGCAGGGGCTGGGGGTGGCACCTTTGCAGTAGCGGACACTTTTATGAGACCAACAGGTGACCCCTGGAGGTCAGAAATGCAGGATAGAGGACAAACTTAGCTGCCAGTAAAGCTGTGTGTGGCGGAAATCAGAGGATGTTTTAACTGAGTTTTATGGTTTCAAGGCGGAGGTGATATTTGCTTTTATGGGTTTTGGTAACTTCATCACATCACCATCACTTCTGCGTTTTTTACAACTGTCTGGAGTCTTCTAAAAGGTTCCTGGCTGATTGGGATTTTTGCATTTATAACCTGTAGAACGGCTGCAGAAACATCCGCCGTGGGCCAGTCGAGCCAGCGAAATGATTCATCCATTCATTCAGTGTTCTGCACATTGTTACCCTTCCAGGAAGATGCAAAAGTTAATGTTTCTAAATTAAACAGAAGTCAAAGAAATGCGCAAAATATTTTATACACTTTTATGTATTCGCAAATGTTTTGTTTTTTTTTTTAAATTGCATGCATGCAGCTTACATAACGTAGCATCACACTGCTTCACAAATACTGTAATTTACTGCATAATGTATATGTCCATGATTAGAACAAGTTCAGTCATTCTTTTTTCCTATACATTGGTTCTAAGAAAACACTGGATTGCCTTGCTGTCTGTCTCCAGTTTGCGGGTAAACTGTTTGCTTTTCACTCTGGCAAATCTTTTACTGCGATGCAGTAAATTACCAAGTGTCAGAGATGATGGATATGCAGAACCTGAGAACCTCTAAAAGCAAAATAAGCAAGCATTGTTAAGGAATAAGTACGTTTCAGCTCATGAGGAGTTTTCTGGACGGAGACTGAAAGAGGAAAAAAAAAAAAGCTCTTTTTTTCTCCTCAGATTGGACGTGGCACAAGCTCTCTGGGTCGCAACCCAGTCACAGTACATGAAACAGATGCTCCTCTTAAAATTTCTGCAAAAATCCTCTGATAACCAGGCGGTTCTTATCATGCAGTTAATTTCACCCGATTTCTACTGTAAATCTTTTTCTTTTCAGATCAGCTAAAGAAAGAAAGAAAATCAGATGACCAAACTGATGTGTGGACATGCTAGGAATTAGTTTTTTATATTAAGTTAAATATATTGAATGTATTGCACACACAGAGACACGCACACACACACCTACACCATGGGTTCTGTTCTCTGAGCTGACCTAACCGCTCTGGCACTCGGCCTCGCGGAGCTGCACCCATCGAACCCTTGCCGTTCAGCTACTGGAGCCCTTCCCATGGAATCCCAGACATTTCAGGCATCTGTAAAAGCTGGGCCGGCAGGCGTTTCTTCGCCACCATGCCGTTTTATTGCTGATTTAATTAGACCCGCCACAGAATCTTTCTTTTTATTCACTCTCGAGTTTCACATGACGTCGATCCTGCATGCTTTATTGCTTTAGACTTTCAATATTCTTTGAATTCTTGAAAATAATGCAACTTTTTTTTTTTTTTTTTTTTTTTAAGCATCTGCGCTGAGCAAACTGTTTACAGGTTGCAACTAATGGCGTAATAACTCTGGAGAACCCTCTCGTAGCTGATGGAGGGAGAGACGGCTCCGATCAGAGCAACTGTGCTTCAGAAGCAGCAGATGCTTCTGGAGTTTCAGCGAATATCAGATTCTCATGATCTGCTTCTGTGATATCAGCCGTGCCCAGTTTCACTGTCAGCGCTGGTGGAGTTGGGGGAGGTCAGCTGGGTCTGGGAAGTCAGCCTGAAACACTTCTTGGTTTGTCTTTTTGCCTTTAAGATTGAGGGAATTCCGAATAACCCTCAAAACGCGGCGCCCCGCGGGTGTGCTCCCGCACCCGTAGAGAAGCGTGTCAAAATATCACTGGTGTGTACGGCGAAAACACCTGACTCCATCAGAGCCAAGCCTAAATATTTTAGCCAGTGTGTACTCAAGGCTGCAAACAAAAGAAGGCAAGAAAAACAGCCAGTAAAGATCATCGTATCTCACTTATGCTCATGCTAATATTAACCCGACCCCCCCCCCCGAGACAAAATAAACTGTAAGGTTGAAGATAAAGAGCATCAAATATTTTAAAAGTGCAAAGGACAACTTCTGTAACTTAAACCAGAACCAGGGAGTGTTCAGCTTTTTCTCTTTGTTGTTGTTGTCTTTTTTAAACTTACTTAAATAGTTGTGTGTCTGCTTTTTTCATCCATATATTACATGTTGTCGTATACAAAACTGACAGTCCTTGATTGGCTCGCAAGAAGCACAATCTTGAAAAATAAATGCATTCATCAGAAATGGGAACGTCTGCAAAGATGGCAAAATCATTGATTTATTGTTTTTCCTTAGCGCAGTTTAGTTGATTTTCTCAAAAATGGCAGCGACAACTATTACGCTCTGATTAATTATAGGAGTAAGTAAAGTGAGTGCAAAGACTCCTGCTCTGTGTGAAGCACACTGTTAAAAACTGGACACACCCGATAGATCAAATTTAAAAACAGCAATCACGCACACTGTTAATATATTAGCCTAAACTGGATCCTGGTAGGAAACGGAGATTCAAGGCCGTGGCGTGCGTCATGTGTCGGTCAGGCAGACGGTGTAATTGCCCATCAATGACTGAACGTGTTCATCATTTCCATTCCGGTCACGGACGAAGCCAGTCTCCCACTTTTAGATGGCTGGAGAGGCACGGCAGCGTTAAAAACAAAAAGTGCTTTTCCATGTTGTTTGTGTGTTTTCGTTCTATTAACGGAGGCTGGAGCCGCTTAATGAAACTGTTTACGGTTCCTGTTGCCACCAGAGACGACGTCCTGCTGCTGCTGCTGCTGGGTCAGACCGGTTGACGAGAAAAAGGGCAAAGGAAGGTCATTAGTCGTTGCAATTTCTGATATACCACAAGGAATTTTATGCTTTATTTATTGTTTATTTAATGCATTTAGTTTTTTTTTAATAGACTGAAGTTTTTAATTTCACCGTTTTCACCGTAATAACAGATAATAACTTGATCATTTGATTTGATCTGACTTGCAGATTCATTTGGCTTTTAACTCTTGAGCGAGAGAATAAATTGTTATATTTAACTGTGTTGAACATATGGGAGAGAAAATGTGGACTAAGTGTCTTAATGTTTCAGCAAAACAGCAAGCATTGGGAGTTTAAAGTCAGGGAATTTAATGGGACCAACTTATTTAGTTTTTCTGTCATATGCACAAACGATTTTCTGTATTAAATGACATTGAAAGCAGATTTAATGGAACGTTGTATTTATCGTAATATGCTATGTGTTCACTCTACGCAATAAAGGCCTAATAGAGCGACACAGTCATGTTAGGAGTAAATAGGACGGTGCATTTGAGGGTCACAGAACGTTGGTCTGTGCTGCTGAGTCAACTTGCTTTCTTTTAGCATAACACCTGTTTCAAACAAAGTTTGTGATTGGCCCTTTTGTGCGGAGCAGGAAACACATGATACATTAAACGGCACACAGCCTAGAGCGCTTTCTTGACGAACATAGAAAGTTAATTATCCTCGCGTGATCAGCAATAACAGGAGCTTTAAGGCCCGTTAGTGCAGCTGACACAAAACAATTCCTGTCTGTCAGAAGTGACATCATTATTCCTCGCTGGTAATTCAGGCAATTATTTCTTTGAGATCACTATGTTCTGGAAGAAGAACAGTCCTCACCAAAAATGGTGGGAATTCAAAAAAAAGTCGAAGTGGTTCAGATGTCCAGCTCATTTTATACATTTTGTGTTCTTTAAGGCACTGAAAATATAACAACAAGTGCTCAACAGAATGTTCTGAAGGCCATTTCTTTCAACAAATGACAAAATACAGGCTTATTCTGTGGCTTAACAAAGGCAAATCAGTCAGACCTTGTATCACATGCTGTCCACCATGACATGCACACGCCGCCGGTTCACACCAGCATAGGTAATAAAGCTGGATTTACAGTCCTGCAATCGTCTGAAAACCACAGCGAAGGGTTAAGCAATTTGCAATGGTTTCATTAACGTAAAAGGATACAGGCAAAGCCCTGAAAAGCATCAGCAAATCAGTCCTAACACTGATAAAACAGAGTGTGACCAACACAGATCAACAAAGATGGTGTGAAAACGTTTTTCAAAGCAGATCCTGATGAATGTCTTTACTTCATGAGCTAAAGTGGTGGAAGTATTTGGCTTTTTTATTGCCTGGTACATGCGGAAGTAGTTAGTTGATGCTGTAATTTGTTTGTAGAGAAGCTTCTTCAGTTTGAAGATGCTGTCATCAGATTTCGGGAGAAGTGCGACTATTTTCACTTAAGTATTATATGAATCTATACATCTGTTGGAGTTTTTTGTTATTTTTCTTCATCATCAAACACGTACCCCATGAGGGTAGAGGTGACTACTAATTACCAGCAAGGACTGTGTGTGTGTGTGTGTGTGTGTGGTGGCTTGTACTAGAAAGAAAAACCCCTGTATGCAGAATGTGTGCATTGTTTGCAAACTGCACACAAGAAAGTGTTATGAGCCGCATGAGTCATTCCTTGCAAAGTGATGTGGATTCTTGCTGCCCTCTCAACAGCCCGCTACTGAAGCTGGCTGCTGGCAGGCCGAGCAGAACTTCTTCTCCTCTCATGTCCAAGTTGGCACTACCACGACGGGGCGAATTCGGCCCTGTAGCTTGTGTCGATTTGTTGTGGATGTCCGATTTTGGCCTCGGGGATGGAGTATCTCTGTTGTTGGCCCCCCGCTGATGGTATTTGAGGGAGTCCCCTTAGACCCCAGCCTTGACAACACCCTTTGACACTTTTGCTTCAAAATACAGGGACCTGAGTCCGCGTCCTGAGCTGGCATTTAAATTCCAAAATCCCATTTTGTTTCTTTATTGTCCACCGTTTCTTAGGGAGATCAAATGGAAGATAACTAAGGGAGGTGATGAGAAGACCTAACTGAAGCTGAGCAGAACTAATTGACCGACGTTCTTTGTGCATGGTGTTCTCTGGATAACAACAAAGAACCTGGCCTTATAGTAGGAGATTTGCATATTTTAAGGAAATAATGACAAGCTTCCCCCAAAACTGTCTCCTCCCTGTCCTCCACTCTACAAGCAGCGCTGGGGAGGCCTCAGTCTCAAAGGTCATCACAGTGTCGACCTTAAAAGCATTTACGACAAGCACACAGTAAACAAGTCTGCATTCTTGTGTGCCGGATTCGGATTTTAAAAGCTATAACGGATGATGAAGATTTTGACAGGGATTAACGTGGTCTCAAGTGTGAGAAAGAAAGCATTCCAACATTATTATTATTATTATTATTATTATTATTATTATTATTATTATCATTATTACGTTTATTATTGTTACCGCAACAGGAAAAAAATCTTACAGTGATTGAGTATCAAAAAATGTACGGAAGAGGATTATGGCCACCCATGAGGAAAAAAAATGAGGTGTTTTTTTTTTCATCATGCACAGAAAAAAGGTGAAATGTCGAGAATAAAGTTGAAATACAATGTCGAGACGGGACCCTTCAGCAAACTCCATTACAAAAATAGGTTCGCTTGTGTTCTTAATATGCTAAATGGGACAGGGAAGCATAACAATGTCCACAATACTGTCTTTTCCTTTTTCATGCTTTCATGCTTAATCCCTGACTGACTTCTTTAATTGAAATGTGTGTACTTTGGCAAAGCGAAATACTTCCTGTTTGTACCGGCACGCGCGTGCTCAGTGTAGCTACCGCAGACAGAGGCACAAAGTCCTGATACTGATAACTAGTGTGTTTGTGAGCTAAAAAAGGAAGTATTCTTTGTTACTAATGCCGAGTCCAAAGTATAATTTCACCAAGTCATCTATATGCCTGCACGGCATTTCGTAGAAGCAGTCACATGCGCTGTTTGTTATAGTCTCAAAAGGTCAACTTTATTCTCGACATTATATTTTGACTTTATTCTCGACATTTTATGTCGGCTTTATTCTCGACATTTTGCCTTTTTCTCAAAGTGCACGATGATGATGAAAAAAAACTACCTCCTCTAATTTTTTTTTTCTCATGGGAGGCCCTAATCCTCTTCCGTAAATTCCGTAAAGCTCATTTCAAATGAGAAAAAGGTGATATGTGTAACCCTAAACGTTAACTCATAAAAGCTCAAAGATCTCAAAGATGCTGATTCACAAAAAAAACTAAAAAAAACTAAAACTAAATTAACATTGTGGCCTAAAAGCGAAATTCTGTGGCATTCGAATCTGTAAAATTCCTAATGAGTTGTTGACGTGACAGGACACGATGCACTGCTGGAGGCACTGAGCTGCACCACACAGCACTATGAAAACACGATTGTTTCACCTTAGATTTAAACCCCTTTATATCACTGACAGAGCTGAACTTCTCCCTACCTACCAAACGTGCAGGATACACGTTTACATGAACTAACGTGCAGTGTGTTCATATTCTCCCCGGTTTAAGACCTTGACCATGTGCCGCCCTCCCTTATTTCTGTACCTCTCGGTTGAGTGAGGGACACAAAGGGTTAAAGTGTGCGCCTTTCTTCCTCGAAGATGGGAGAGGCCATCTGAATGGCTAGCTTCTGCAGCTAGCTAACACATTGGATAATGCCGAGGGTGGATCTGCTGCTGGGCCTGCGTTCCGACATGGAGTTCTGCTTCAGGATCAGGACTCAGTCTGAGTCGACAGCAGAGCTTTGCGTGTGTGTGTGTGTGTGTGTGTGTGTGTGTGTGTGTGTGTGTGTGTGTACTCACGTAGCCTACATTTGTTTGAGGAAAAGTTAAAGGGTAGGTTTTCAAAGCCTTAAAAATCATTATAAAAACTCATGGGTCGTGCATTTTTCGCCTCATGTTTAAGAATCCTTTTTGCCGTTTGCGACATGGAGCGAGTTATTTAGTCAGCAGATAAAAAGTGGTTGTATCATTTTTTTTAAGCAGCAGCGACTCTCCCCCTGTAGCCTCCCCCACACGTTGCCATTCTCATATTGCTGCCGCCTTCTCAAAACACATGTGCTCTGCGTACTTTGAGCACGTAGCTCTGTGAGGGGGAGAGGAGAGGGGGGTCCAGGCTGTTGTTAATTTAATGGCTGACCTCACCATGCAAATGAGTCATACTCCTCAGGAAAAAAAATGATATCATAACATTTTATTCTATTACAAAGACCTAGGAGATTATTAAGATGAATGGTTTTTGTGAATCTTGTTGCCACACCCAGTTTTTCCCCTGTTTGAGTTTTGCGTTTGGAGAAGTTAGGCTCATAAGAGACATGTTTCCACTGTTTTACTGTATGGCCTGTGAACAGCCCCTAATGTCAGAGACTCATTATCACCCCTGCTGCTGAACAGTCTTAATCTGGCTCTTGTGGATGAGAAGCTAATCCCAGTAGGCAGGTCAGTTAGCTGTATTTACGTCTGAGAAACCACCACCATTCATCCCTACACACGACCTCATTACCGAATCTAGGCACACACAGGTACACCTAGCTCACGCTCATGCTAACAGTGCAGCCAGAAAGGTCATTTCTTTTTTTTCACATCACGTTACTTGGCAACCTGATGCCTTAAATGAAAAAGAAAAAAACTTTTCTTTCATCAATCTATGCTCAGTACTTGAACTTTAGCTCTGGAGGCCCTCCATTGCTGCTGACTACCTTTTGAGATGTTTCTTCAGTGCGCTGAAGGTTCCCCAATGGCCTCCATTAGTTTGAAAGTGGAAGAAGCTAGAGTTCAGTTTGAACAAACTGAGCCTCATGGCAGAAGCCTCTCCTTATTCAAAGATTCTCTGGTTTGATGGAAGCAAGACTTACAGATTATCCCCAAATCCAGGCATGCAAAGCTTGTGACATCATACCCAAGAAGACGGGCGGCTGTGGGTGTTACCAAAGCTGCTTCAACCAAGCACTGAGGAAAGATGAATTCATCGTTTTTTCTATTTATTTTTGCACAAGACTGAAAAATAGGGGGGAAAAAAAAGTAAAAATGTGCAAAGATCTACTGACGGCACTGTGAGCTTATTCATGCTCATGTTATGTAACAGGTTGATTCACAGACATGTTTGTGCTCAGGCATCTATATTGGCAACATAAATTTGTGTGTCTGTCCCTAGAGTGACCCTTTGTATGCACGTCTGCCTAGAATTGTGCTTCTCAGGCTCTTTTACATAATTTATGGCCTGTTTTTACTAGACTCACCCAGAAGTGAGTATTCATCACACATTTTTGAAGTTTGTAGATGAATTTGTACTAATAGGTTACAACAGCTACATCAAGCTGCAGCCTCTCTCGGAGAATACCTCTTTCTTTCACTCTGCCCCCTGTTACTCTTTTCAAGCCCCGCACGTGGGCAAAGGAGAATTAGATCACGATATTGATCATTATCAGAGGCAAGCTGCATGTGTGGAGGGAGAGCAGAGCGGGCTGAGGCACAGGCTTTCCCTGTGTGGACACGCTGCAGCAGCCTAGCACCGCAGACGTCATGTTCTGCACACATGTCTGTGAGTCACTCAGTAAATTAGGTTTTTGTTCTAAAAGGAAAAAAAAAAAAAAACATTTGACAGAGCAAAGATATTTTGCATGTGCCTATTTTGCAAAATACTCTCTCAACTGCTGCTTTTCTTTTCCCAGTTCTTCCACAAGCTCGTCTCTTTTGCCTGTCTGTCGTTGGCTCCCTGATGCTTTTATTCACATTTACATTTTAGTCATTTAGCAGATGCAAATGAAATACTAACTTACAGGCCTGAACTGCCTAGTACAAGGGGAGAGGAGGTGAGAAGAGAAGAGGAGAAAGATGAGTGATGTTCAGTTCAATGCAATTCAATTTTATTTAAAGTGCTAATTTATAACAAAGTTATCTCAAGACACTTTACAGGTTCAAAAAAGAGAAACAGCTCCCAGGGCAAAGCTCCACACTGAGTAAGCCACTGGTATTGGCAACAGTGGCGAGGAAAAACGTCCCTTTAACAGGCAGAAACCTCGAGCAGACCCAGACCCAGTGTAGACGGCCATCTGCTGCGACCGCCTGGGAGGGAGAGGAGGAGAGGAGAGGAGAGACGGGGAGATGGTGAGACAGAGGAGAGGTGGAGATAGAGAGAAAAAGGAGGGGGGGAGGAGAGATGGTGAGAGAGACAGAGGAGAGAAGGGGAGGATAGAACATTGATGTTATAGTCCCTCTGACCACATGGAATGAATTTGTTTTACCCTCCATTTGGGAGCCTTCTCATTTTCTAGTCAATTAAAAAGCCCTTTTCCTGTCCCCTCTGCTCCGCAGTGTGCCCTGTCCAGTGCAAACATCGAGCCTGCACCAAGGACGACCAGTGCTGCCACGAGCAGTGCCTTGGCGGCTGCCTGAAGCCTGGCTCGGCCAGCCACTGCGTGGCCTGCCGAGGCCTCCAGCACGAGGGGGGCTGCGTGGAGAAGTGTCCCATAAACTTCTTCACCTACAAGGGCTGGCGCTGCGTCTCCTTCTCTTTCTGCCAGGACCTGCACAACAAATGCAAGCGGGAGAAGGAGCGCAAGAACACCGAGTGCCACGAGTACGTCATCCACAACGGTGCCTGCATCCCTGAGTGCCCCTCTGGCTACACCACCGTCAACTCATCCTCGTAAGTGGACACGTTCTAGTAGGCCTGGTGGAACAGCGTGATCCGTGAAGCTGCCTTGTTACTTTACATTTGCACTCACATGTCGTAGAACCTCACAGAAGAAAATTGCATCAGTTTGTTTTCCTTGAAGTCCAATTTTGTCAGTTTATTAACATTATTTCTATATATCAGGCATCACCAAATGGCGGATCCCGGTCCGGATCCGGACCGAGCGATGGTTCTGTCCGGACCTGTGACCAATCTCTGATAAATCTACGTGAATAGATTTTCATGGAGCATTTTCCGGGCGGTCGCAGCTATAGACAGCGAGTGCTAGTACTCCAGTTAATACGGCAACAGCTCCACTCAGTCGAGCAAATCAAATCCTTTGTTTACCCTACATGACCAGCGCACCACGGAAGTGCCACAGCTCGCTGCCGCCATCAGTTTGAGCTCGCGTGGCTTGCTCCAAAAGAAGGAAGGTTGATGAGGAAAACCGCTGTATTAAAGATGAGTGGACGGAGAAATTTATGTTCATTCTTTCGTCGGGCGTTGACGTAGCCACTTATTTATTGTTTTCTGAAGATGTTGACTTTTTTTCTTGATTGTAGGCCTTCATTTTTTTAGACTGAGGTCTCTTTAAGAAAAAATTAACAGAAAAATGCTTAGTCAATTCTGTGTATGCACTTGTTTTTTCCTAAAAGAGCCACCTTTTATTTATTGTTTTCTGAAAATGTTGACATTTTTACTTGAAGTGTAGACCTTCAATTTTTTAGGCTAGGAGCACTTTTATTTAAGAGAAAAAGAAAAGAATTATTCTGCTGTGTTTGCACTTTTTTTTATTTCATTTTGAGGTTTTTGTTTTCTTTACTCTAAAATAAAAGGCCTTACATTTATTTGCCTGGGAAAGAGCTAATTGTGCATTCAGTTAAACATATTCTGCATTGTGAAAAATGTGGACAGGGGAAGGCTATAAGACACAAAACCCAACTTCATTTCGGACCTTTTACTTGGAGGAAATTTTCATAATTGGACCTCAGTGACTTTTAATTGAATACTCCTGCTATACATAGTCTATTTTTAAAAATGATATTTTTAAGAGCAAGAACATATGCAGTTCATATGGCAGTGGCCTCTCAACAATAGTAAACCTAAATGGCTCTTTAAAGGAGAGAAGCAACATCTGTGAATGAAATATCATTTTAGATAAGTGCATTATACGCAATCGGTGCCTGTCCCGCTTCGGCTCGTGTCGCCGTGCTTGTTGCACAGAATGGACAGGAACTGAAGGTCCTCTCGTTGAGCACAGACAGCTCTGCTAGTACGTACACACGCGTACTTTTATCTTGTTGTGTGAACCAACAGACATATAGGTCAAAGTTGCGTGCTTCAGCTGGAGCGCTGGCTCAGCTATATCTCTGTTTCTGCGTCACAAGCTGAAAGTTGCGTTTGAGATTTCATGCGGCGCGCGCTAGTAAAGTTTTACAAGGTGTGATGACAGTTCAGCGTCCTGAAGTTCTCGAGTTCATCCGCCACGACAGCAATAGCTAATTACTCTCACTGCCCTTTTGTCCATTGATGTCTGTATAAAATGTTAGCAGCCTTCTTTAGACTTTCATATTCTAGATGACAGTTTGGAGGGAATGAAGAGACAGCAGGTGGAGATCAACCTTGCTGGAGTGAGTGCTGGGCTGTTGAAGGATGTAATTGAGATGTGTTTGCAACACATTGTCAGCCCCCTGTTGCGTAAAGGCCTGGACTCGTCGCGCTGGCTTCAAAGACGTAAGCAGATGTCTGCAGGAAGCAGCAGAGGTCAGACAGTTGGTCAGCAACAATGGTGATGACAAGCAAAGGAGCTGTTCCTTCATGTATATTTAACTTTTATTAATCTGTGCAGGACTGTATGTTCCTTTCCAAGCGGCTTCTTTTAGAACTCCCTCACTTTTAACGTTCATGATTGAAACATTTAATATAAAGACAAAAAATATCAAAATAACAATAATTTCCTCTCATAAATTAAAAAAAAAGATGGTATGACCTTGAATATCTGCCCATGATGGTCTAATTGTGCCACAGTTCTCTTTGGGAAAAAAAAAAAAAAAAAGTATGTGTGTGCTACTCGTCTGTCACATCACGGCCGTGTGAATCCGAGAGGCTGTTTGTTGTGTGCGTTCAGATTTTATCTTATCAAACTTTGTTCCAGTCACATTATGAGTGTAGAGATAGCACAGATGGCTTTTCAGGAAATGAGCCCTTTTGTCTGACCCAGAAAGCTGCCACTAGATCTGTTACGAGAAGAGACATGTTACGAAAACATTATGTAATCAAGTCTGTTATGCTAGCTTTTTTATGCTAAAGGGTCATTTCAATGAACTGGAAAGAATCTAAGTCTAGCGTTCAGGGAGTCTGTAATGCTCACAGTCGTGGATTTATTAAGCATTTGTTGTCTTTACCTGGAATTTAGGATTTATTTATTAGTGCAGCAATAGGAGGGCTAGGAGCAGTAGGAGGGGATCCGAGGTCAGGAAAAGGTGAAAAACAAAGACTGACCCAAAAGAATCTGATTATACAAGCGCATGTTTCTTTTTCACTTTGCTCTACAGGCTCAACTGCACACCCTGCGCGGGGCTCTGTCCCAAGGTCTGCATGGGTCTGAAAATGGTGGACTCTGTCACAGCTGCCCAGGATCTGAGAGGCTGCACTCTTCTCAACGGCAGCCTGGTTATCAACCTGCGAGGAGGAAGTGAGTCAGTGCTTCGCTGCCCAATAAACAGTCAATAGACGGCATAGATTTCAAAGTTCAAAAGGCCTTTAGTTTTGTAAAAAAAAAAAAAAAAATTTAGGTCATTTTGCTCCTTTTCTACCCTAAAAAGCTGAAATTGATTGAAAATCCTACTTAATTTATGAGACATTATGAGTAATTTGGTCTGTTGCAGTTGAATAAACACAAAAAAGTATCTTGGCGTCATAAGAAACTGTTATTGGTCAGAAAAGGAAAAGTTTTCCACTTTGATTAGTAGAAGCTGTATAAGCTAAGAAACAAAGGTAATTATGAATTTTCTACTCGACACCATGCAGCCTTCATTCTGTCCACGATTACAAGTGAATCGTTACTAAACTGATTCAATCTAAAATAATTTGATGATTAAAAGTGTTTGGATATCACCTATGAGGTTAAGCAATATTAAGACATTAAAAATGAAGGATTTTAACCCCAAATGTGAAGCACAGACAAAATGGAAAGAGTTGCTACACAAGCTGAAGAAGCTATTTGACTCTTGTTTTTCTTCTCTCGTCTGCAGACAACATAGCAGCTGAGCTGGAGGCCAGCCTGGGCCAGTTGGAGGAGATCACTGGCTACCTGACAGTGCGCCGATCCTATGCGCTCGTCTCCCTCTCCTTTTTCCGCAAACTCCGTCTCATCCGTGGAGAGGAGCAGGAAATTGGGTGAGAGTGGCTCTCCTCAAGCCATCAGATCCTTCTCATGTCAGACGGCTCCTGTAATCACACAAGTGGAAGGACTGAGAGGGTTTTGTTTTTTTTCTTGGCGGCTGCAGCCTCTGGTCCCATGTGAGGCCACAAAGGGGGCAGGGGGAAGGGGGGGGTAATTCTTATCGCGCCATAAGTTCTTAACACGCTAATTCAGAGTTTTGCTCGGAAAGCACCTCGAAAAGGCTCAGGCTATGTTTTCTGACAAATGTTTTTTATGCAGCCTTGTGTTTTCTTTTCCAGGAATTACTCATTTTATGCGTTCGACAACCAGAATCTGCGGCAGCTTTGGGACTGGTCCAAGCACAAACTGACCATCCTGCAGGGACGCATGTTTTTCCACTACAACTCCAAACTCTGTATGTCTGAGATCCACAAGATGGAGGAGGTGACGGGAACCAAACAGCGGCAGGTCAAGAACGACATCGCGTCCAAGACAAACGGAGACCAGGCTTCATGTAAGAACCGCGGCTCTGTGGACACAACTCTTATTGAAAATGTTCCTACGACAGCAGTCCCCACTAGTTATTGTTAAGGATGCTCATTTCCTGTCCTGGGGTTGTTAATGTCTTCCTGCAACCAACAAAGCGAAGCTCCAATAACTACGTGTCAATTCTCTTCGTGTGTACTGAGACCTGGATGAGGTGAATGTGCTCCAATACACATGACGCCAAGGTCGTAATCTCTCTTTAATGTAATTTAGATTTTTTTTTTTTTATTATCTTGACAGAGAGCAGAATTGACGTGAGGAATATTGGATGGTTTAGTTTATAGTAACCCAGCCCTGATCCACCGTCAGAGCCAGGCTGGCTCCACGGTGTATTATCATATCGATTGTGTTCACATTCTAGCCACAGAAATACTGGTCTTCCAACTAGATTAACGAGAATGTTTCACCCCAATTTCACCACACGTTTACTTTTGCACCAACTCAGTGTCTTGTTATCGTTTTGGGGGACTTCACGTTCTCAGCAACACCGTACGTTTGCTAATTTATTTTACGACACAAACATCATTTTCTGCTTTTAATGGATTATTTTTCCTCAGGTGAGACCCACGTGTTGAAGTTCACCCAGGTTCGAACGATGAGCGATAAAATAATGGTCAAGTGGAAATCATTCTGGCCTCAGGACTACAGAGACCTGCTGGGTTTCATGGTGCTCTACAAAGAAGCGTAAGCATCAGCCGACACAAGGCTTTGCTTCGAGTAAAAGCTCAAAACAAACCTGAATTGTCCAAAATTAGATCTCTCTGTGTCAACTGGACTGAAAGGTTTCCTTGAAAACGTTTGGCCCTCTCTCCAGAGAGCTCGTTCAGAGGGTCGTTCACCTAGTTTCAGTTGGGGTGCTTCCCCTTTATCTGTTGGGTCACATGTTAATAAGTCACCAGGTCTCGTCAAACGGTTTGACGCACCCCAACTGAAAGTAGGTGAACGACCCTGCCAACCACCCTGCCAACGACTCTCAGGTGACCACCCGGGCCATTAACATGCCGATGGTCCACAGGGCGATATTTTCAAGCTCTGCCCCAGCAAGCTTAGAACTGAAGAAGCTCTCTGGAGAGAGGGCCAAACGTTTTCAAGGAAACCTTTCAGTCCAGTTGACACAGAGAGATCTAATTTTGGATAACTGTGACCTGGATGAGTGAGAATCTACACAGACAAACCTGAATTGGTTAGGAATGTTATATTTGACCCCACAACCCCATAAGGGAAAACCTGTAGAAAGTGGATGGTCGGTTGGATATTATATATGATGAGGGCGAACCATCAGTCTCCATCTCTTAACTAAAAATGCGGTTTCTGCCCACGTATTGTAATTTTCTGCTATTTTATTTATTTTTGTCCCTTCAAAAGACCTTTCCAGAATGTAACCGAGTTTGACGGGCAGGATGCCTGCGGCTCCAATAGCTGGGTGATCGCAGATGTGGACCCTCCACATCGCTCTTCAGAAGGAGACAAAGACAAAATTGAACCAGGATATCTCATCCTTCCTCTGAAACCCTGGACGCAGTACGCCATCATGGTGAAGACCCAGCTCTCGGCGTCTGACGAGCACCAGGTCCACGGAGCAAAGAGCGAAATCATTTATGTTCGCACCAACGCGACCAGTAAGCCTGATTCACTTGTCTGGAGAACGAAGCAGGAAGGTGTTGGTCATCTGACTGGCCTGTTTACCTTCTGTTTAGTGTTCTCTATAGAGTCTGTGTTCAGGGTTTGCCCCTCGTAGGCCCTTTCCTCTCAGCCTTCCTCTCACTGGCTGCTGCCAACATGTCCTTGGCAACAAACACACAGGAAGCGAAAGACAGACGGAAGCTTTTTCCCGGGGAGATTTGTGAACGGTGTTTGCATCACGCAGTCATGCAGAAATCAGGAGCCTCTGCCCCAGAGCTTAATTGTCCTCTGCCACCCACTGAGAGCGTCGTGAGAAGTTTATCCCGCCGGTCGTCATGGTGTCTCGACTTGCTAGCTTCCTTTTTAAAAAAGTAGTCTCTTCCCCCTCCCGAGACACATCAAACGTGCCACCCTTTGTCAAAACGGGCTCCAGGGAGAAACGTGTCATTCAGTCAGCCGGGGCGGTTTGTGGGTCTGTCCGAGGCTGCACCGTGTCAATCCGGTCTGCCTCTTCAGAGGGGCTGAGCTGTCGTTATAAACGAGATGGTGCAGATGAAACCAAGGCTGACAATGTGGTCAGACCAGTCTGTTGCATCGTAGCGTCACGAGATAATCACCCCGTTCAGGCCTAAGAATGACAAAGCTTCAGTTTACTGACATCACCGGTCGCCACTCCCTCCCCATAATATGTTCTCTGCATCTTCCAGCAGGCATTTCAAATAATAAATTCAAGTATGCTGGCCAGAACCTCGCCTCTTGTTGTGCCATTCCCTCACATCGAGCACCTGTAATTTACTTGTCAATCATACACACATTGTTGCGTTTTTTTTTTTTTAAATAGGATGCCTTGTTATAAACCAATCACAGTAGATGTAAATTAGAAGCTTACAAAGTACATGAAGCACATGCTGATTTAATATAGGGTTTTAAAAAGCAGATCGTCCTTAAATAATACCAGAGTTCCTTTCAAATGTATTTTTAGCTGTTTAATTTTCACAAATTAAGTCCCCGCTTGTCGGACACTTGCATTTTGCATTTGCGTTGCTGTTAATCTCTTTTCACTGAGCAGGATTGAGCAAGGATGGAACAACGTCACGTTGTCCTCTGCTGGTTTTGCAGCTTTAAAGGGCTTGATTGTAACTCGTGCGCCACGCCACCCGTGAAGAAAATCGCATTCTTATGGCAATTCGGATTACATGTTTACGCATCCACTCAATTGAGGGGATTGTGTTTTCAGACACGTTTAGATGGTTCCGAGGGTGGGAGTGTGTGAAGCAGCACGGGGGTGTCCTCCTTTTTACACACACGCCAGCAGGAGAAATGAAGACACCAGTGTTTCGCTCAAGGACTCTTCAATCTGCTCCTAGAGCACAAGTGAAAATTTCCCCGTTTCTTTTTTTTTTTTTTATGGAAACACTTGAAAATGTTCCAGTTATTATAATAAAGTGCTGGAAATGATTTATTATCAAGGGGCTACCTTTCATACCGCATGAGCAAAGCGTGCCAGTTGTGTAAAAGAACAAAAAAAAAAAAAAAAAAAAAGCGTTTGAAGCTGAAAATCAGCTTCAAACGTGTGAGTTCTGGAGACGAGAGAAACACATTTGAGAAACACATTTCCACACTGTCTTTCCAGAACCGTCTGTTCCTCTGGACCCCATTTCTTCATCCAACTCTTCCTCCCAGATCATCCTGAAGTGGAAACCTCCCAACGAACCCAACGGGAACATCACTCACTACCTGGTCTTTTGCCAGCGCCAGCCTGAAGCCAGTGAGCTTTACAAGTTTGACTACTGTCAGAAAGGTGAGCCACGCAGTTGTTCCTGCTCTCTCTGCTGACCTAAGAACAGAGTTACTAAAGTTAATAATCTAACCACCCTCCGAAGCACAACGCAAACCAGTTGTCTTATTTGCTTTACTGTGAAATGATCCACTTGCGGTGCTCCTGCGAGTCATTCACAGCAGGTTTGATCAGCTGGAGTGCCACCGGCAGAATTTTGTTAAAATGCCAGTGTTTGTGGCATTTTTCTACTGAATGAGAGTTTGTTTGCTTGACAGAAAAGAACAGCATCTCTAATGTGGGTTTTTTTTTCCCCCCACTAAGTGCGAGTGTAGTAACCCTTCTGTGAAATGACTCATTGTCTTGCAATATGCAATTTATAATCCAGTGAGAAGCACTGGGGGGCGTTACGTGGCTAACTGCGTGAAGTCGGGATCGTCCTCTCTGGCTCGGGTTCACTCAAAGACATTTGTCCTGGTGTTGTTGTCGCTGTCACAGCCTGACATTGGTCAATAACTGCTGCACTATTACGTTGCACTCGAACTGTATTTTTTATCTTTATGTATTTTTTAAAATCCTCATTAGAGTTTCTACACATTATAGTTACAGTGTTACATTGTAGTTTTAGTATTTAGTATTAGTTTTAGTATTTGCCTAGGACTTCCATGTCCCTGTGTTTCACTTTTGAGCTGATGGAAATGTGAATTTCTATCTATCTATCTATCTATCTATCTATCTATCTATCTATCTATCTATCTATCTATCTATCTATCTATCTAGCTATCTATCTATCTGTCTGTCTCTGTCTGTCTGTCTGTCTGTCTATCTGTCTCTGTCTGTCTGTCTGTCTATCTATCTATCTGTCTCTGTCTGTCTGTGTCTATCTGTCTATCTATCTATCTATCTATCTATCTGTCTGTCTGTCTGTGTCTATCTGTCTATCTATCTATCTATCTATCTATCTATCTGTCTGTCTCTGTCTGTCTGTCTGTCTGTCTGTCTATCTATCTATCTATCTATCTATCTATCTATCTATCTATCTATCTGTCTGTCTCTGTCTGTCTGTCTGTCTGTCTGTCTGTCTGTCTGTCTGTCTGTCTGTCTATCTATCTCTGTCTGTCTATCTATCTGTCTGTCTGTCTGTCTCTGTCTGTCTGTCTGTCTATCTATCTATCTATCTATCTATCTATCTATCTATCTATCTATCTATCTATCTATCTATCTATCTATCTATCTAATCTAATCTAATCTAATCTAATCTGCACTCCTTTCATGCTCACACACAACCAAGCCCAACTGTTCCTCTTCTGAACTCCCGGTACTTCCAAACCTGGAGGGATGTGGGAGTCTGCGGGGAGGTTGTGTCAGCAGCGATGCATCGTCTCTAGAGAGATGAAGGCTTGGGGACAAAAGTGACAGACATGCCACCACAGGCATGCGAGTGGGAGGGCGCGCGTGCGCGCACGACCGTGCGCCCCAAGCCACGCTGTGTGTTTGTGTCAGTGCCGCCTGCCGCCCCGGCCCGTCTGAGCGGTTGTTAAAATTGCGTCCAACCCTTCTTTGACCAGGGATGAAGCTGCCGTCACGGGTGCCCACTCAGGTGGACAGTGACGAGGAGCAAAAGTGGAACAAGACGGAGGAGCAGGGCCAGGGGACGCGCTGCTGCGCCTGCCCAAAAACTGACAAGGAGCTCAAGAAGGAAAAAGAGGACTCGGAATACCGCAAAACCTTTGAGAATTACCTCCACAACGAAGTCTTTGAGATAAAGTAAGAATCCAGTTAGCTATAGCTTCGTGGCTTCATTTGCAGCTAAATTAAAGGTATCCGTATGGTGTCTTTTCTCTCTTTTTTTAGGCGCTCTAGACAGCGGCGCTCCATCATGGGCGTGGCCAACCAAACACAGCCTCTCCCCACCACCGCGCTGAGCCCCCCACACGGCACGGACATCCCAGAAGGTGATGAGACCTTCGAAAGCAAAAAGACAGTGGTCATGGTTCACTCCAAGGAGTCCACGGTCATCTCCGAGCTCCGCCACTTCACCAGCTACCAGATCGAGATCCACGCCTGCAACCACCCCACCGACCCCAGCCGCTGCAGCATGGCGGCCTACGTCAGCGCCCGCACGCTGCCTGAAGGTGAAGTTAGGGATGTTACCTTTCTTAGCGCGAGGGGGTGTTGATCTTGGCTTTAGATCACATTTTTTGCTAAATGTCTCTCCCACGGGCTCGATCCTGCAGCGAGACGGGAAAATACATGAATTTTTCCGCAATGCAACTTGAATAAGCGTTTCTCCACACGTCCCTCCAACACAAATGTTCCTGAAATGTGTCGTTTTAAACAGATGGAACTGGGCTTTCGCTATGTTTAAGGTTTCAACGCAGAATTGATCCTGATTTAACAAAAATCGGTTTATTTGATTTGGGTTTTTTCTTTTGTTTAAAGAAGACATTGATATGAGGTGAAAATACATCCAACCTGACAGCAGGCCTGTCACCACTCCGCCGCCTCTCACCGTCTCTACGCTACAAACCAAGTTTTCTCCTGTCTTCCGCAGACAAGGCTGATGACATTACGGGTCCCATCAAGTACGATGTGACGGAAAATACGGTGCACATCACATGGCAGGAGCCGCCGGCCCCCAATGGGATGATCATCCTGTACGAGGTCAACTACAAGAGACACGGAGACACGGAGGTGAAGAAGCGCATCATCTGCCAGACACATCAGTCACGCTTTCATTCCATCACTGTTTATAGGGATGATGGTCAGAGTCACAAACCCACAGGTTCACTGTCAGCTCAACACACCACAACCCCCCCCCCCCAAAAAAAAACGTGTTTGTTTAAAATGTCACCATCATTCATCCACAGAGGGATATTTAAGGCATTAAAACATTAACTATTAAAGAGAAAAGGTGTTGGAATGCTGAGGTTTCCTGGAATAACCAGGCTGTTCCAGCATCTCCAGCCTCTCTTCCTGAGATTTAAATTAAATATTTCTTCCTCATAGCTGTAAATAGGCACAACCAATCGGTGATGCTTAAGCTTTAACACTGAAGCACGGATCTAAGTAATGGGGGGTTCATTTTAGCATGGAGCTATGTGTTAGTTGCCCTGGTGACAGGTCTGCAACACATGGGTTATTCTACAGGAGCTGCACTACTGCGTGTCAAGAAACATGTACAAAGTGAGCCGCGGCTGCAAGCTGAAAGTGATGCATCCTGGGAACTACACGGTGAGGATTCGGGCCACCTCACTGGCTGGGAATGGATCCTGGACCGAGCCCACGTACTTCTACGTCCAGGACCCAAGTAAGACTTAATGGGGGCCCAGCCTGCGTTCCTGCATCTAGATGTGAGCGTGAAAGCTTGATTTGCAACGTGTCTTGCTCTCTGGAACAGGTGACCCTCTCTACATCGTGAAGATCGTCATCGGACCAATCATCTGCTCTGTGCTGCTGCTGCTTGTTGCTGTTGGGGGATTTGTCATGTTCAAGAAGAAGTAATCGCAGTTGTCTCACTTCTTCTGTTTGTGTGCCGTAGTACTGTAATATTTATGTGCTGTGCATGTACTTTTTTTTTTTCCTTTTAGCCAAACTCAAGGTCCAAGTGGTCCCATCTATGCTTCCTCAAACCCAGAGTACCTGAGTGCTAATGATGGTGAGCAGAAGTCCAGTTTGGCTAGATATTTTACAGTATTCGTTATGTTTATTGGTGGCTAGCAGTACCAACTACTACTTACTAAACCTTGTATTACTACTGGTTATAGAACAGGTGTAGATCCATTATTTGGGCTGGTTGTTCCCTGGGAAGGTGTTATTATTAATATCAGATAAATACCTCATTAAATAGTGATATGAAATAGATACATAATGCATAAACTGAGTCAGGGTAACACACTCTTGTAAATGTGCCTGCAGTGTACGAGGAAGACGAATGGGAGGTTCCCAGAGAAAAGATCTCCATTCTGAGGGAACTCGGCCAGGGCACCTTCGGCATGGTCTACGAAGGCCTCGCTAAAGACATCGTTAAAGGCGAAGGAGAAACGCACGTAGCCGTAAAGACGGTGAACGAGTCGGCCAACCTGAGGCAGAGAATCGAGTTTCTGAACGAGGCCTCGGTCATGAAGGCCTTCAGCTGCCACCATGTGGTGAGTCCTAAACGTCCCATCGCCGCCTCCTCCCCAGCGTTCCTGAGCTCGAGTGAAGGACGCGGGCGTCCCCCGATCATCGTAGAAGTGAAAACCGCTCGTACATGTGTTCCAGGTGCGTCTGCTGGGGGTTGTCTCTAAAGGTCAGCCCACCCTGGTGGTGATGGAGCTCATGACCAATGGAGACCTGAAGAGCTACCTGCGCTCCCTCCGTCCTGACGCCGAGGTAGCTTAGCCACAAACCCAAACTGCTTTTCCAAAGCTGCATTATCTGGACGTTTGCTCAAGTTCTCATTGTCCCATACGTAGCTCTACCCTGCTGCCATGACCGTTGCTTTCCACGTACAGTGTACAGATAAAATTCAAGTGTTTATTGGCTGTGTGTAAATAAACATAAGGCACAAGGCAGAAAACAGGCCTGATAAACCCCAGGCCTCTGGGCTGCTTAAGAGGGGTCATGAATGCTTGGCTCTGAAAGGAGGAGGAGACAACAAAAAAAAAAAAAACAGGCTGTTTTTATTTAGACATTGAGCTGTTGCGTAATGAAATTGGGCATGAAAATAAAAGCCCGGATCAAATTCTCTCGCGTTCCCTGCAGAACAACCCGGGGCGTCCACCGCCCACCCTGAAGGAGATGATCCAAATGGCGGCCGAGATAGCGGACGGCATGGCGTACCTGAACGCCAAGAAGTTCGTGCACAGAGATCTGGCGGCCAGAAACTGCATGGTGGCTCACGATTTCACCGTCAAAATAGGAGGTGGGTGTCGTGACAACATGTGCAGCCTGTTTTACTGACTCCTAGAGCCCATTTAGGCATTTTAAAACATGAATTCAAAAGGCTGCAAGTATTTCATCATCAGAGGCAACTGTCAGCATGAGTGGATGTTGCGTATAAACTGTTTTATATGCTATAAAGACACACAAATGTTGTTTTGCCAGACTTCGGAATGACAAGAGACATCTACGAGACCGACTACTACAGGAAGGGTGGGAAGGGTCTACTTCCTGTCAGGTGGATGGCGCCCGAGTCTCTGAAAGACGGAGTCTTCACAGCACATTCGGACTGCTGGTCAGTAAGGCCTCTGCTGCCTTCGAACGCGACTCCCAGCATTAAAACATGTGATGCTGTACATGTGGCGCCACGTGCGGTTTGCGAGCCGCGCCAGCCGAAGGCTCACACACAGACCGAGTGTGTCCCTGCTTCATTCTGCTTCTGTCTGCCAGGTCGTTTGGGGTGGTTCTGTGGGAGATCAGCACGCTGTCTGAGCAGCCGTACCAAGGCCTGTCCAACGAGCAGGTCCTCAAGTTCGTCATGGACGGAGGCTACCTGGACCGGCCAGAAAACTGCCCCGACAGACTGTACGTTTTCAGGCTCCTGTCGATATCATTCCGGTCGAATAATACTTGCACTGACGAGCATGACGTTTTTCTGAGGCTGGATTCCTTATCTAACTGGTTTAATATAAAGTGGCATTTCTTGTCGTTTATGGGCAATTTTAAGTTTGCCTTGCTGTGGCATTATGTATTTTCATTTCTTTCCTCTGGCTGACATTTTCTTGAAAATAA
This sequence comes from Pao palembangensis, assembly GCA_015343265.1. Classification (NCBI taxonomy): domain Eukaryota; kingdom Metazoa; phylum Chordata; class Actinopteri; order Tetraodontiformes; family Tetraodontidae; genus Pao; species Pao palembangensis. The sequence goes on from CM027093.1 coordinate 9,832,836, forward strand.
CTTTGACAGGCAGCTCTGATATTTACGAAAATAACCATGTAAACCTTGGAGTAGTGTGTGTTCACAGATTTATTTGTCTATTTAACTGAAATTTGTGTGATGAGGTCCCTGGAAATTACTTTGTAGTGTAGGCACAAACTCTTATTGAGTTACTGATCACGCGTGTAACTCTGCTTTGAGCATGTCATGGTCCGCACACAGTATCTGTACGAATCAGTGTTCAGAACAGTGAATGTATTGCATCAGTTTTCAGTTACTGTCAAGTTATGTGCGTTTTTGTGACCACAACCCTGCCCAAACCTGAAAAACGGCTTGATCAATCGTAGGAGGATGCAAGGGACAACGCGGTTCCTCTTGTTCACCAGTTTAAAGGACTAATGGAATAGGAATAGCAGTGGGAATAGGAATAGATAGATAACTTTGAAGATAAATAGAACATGCATTTTGTGTCCAATTTGCATGCATAACACTTGATGGTACAAACATTAGGCAATAGATAATACAATCATGAATATGAATGAATATTAATACCAATTAATACCTATACCAATGAATCTTAAATGACTCTTAAATTTAAAGTTGCTTCCGTCTCCTGATTGATCAGCTGTGCTTGTGTCTTTTGAAGGGCAGGTCTACTTTAGCTACATAATTGTAACGCAGTATGTTGCCTTCCATCAAACCTCCTTGCCCTTTGATTACTAAACATGAAATGCTCCTTTGATCTTGTTTTTGATCTGTCTGATTGATCTGCGCCTTTGATTTTCTGAATCCTGGATTTTGACGCAGCGGTAATATTGACATTTTTCTTTGAACCCATAATCTCTGTTCTCACCCTGCTTGCGTTTGCGTTTGTCAGGTACAACCTGATGCAGATGTGTTGGCAGTACAACCCAAAGATGCGCCCCACCTTCCTGGAGATCATCGAGATGCTGTACGACGACTTGCATCCCACCTTCCAGGACGTCTCCTTCTTTTACAGCGAGGAGAACAAGCCGCCCGAGAGCGAGGACTTTGACCTGGACATGGAGAACATGGAGAGCATACCACTGGACCCGTGCTCCTACTTACAGAGGGAACAGTGTTTGAACAGAGACGAGACCATCTCCATGGGCCTGAGGGGCAGTTACGAGGAGCACCACGTCTCCTTCACGCACATGAACGGGGGAAAGACGAACGGACGAATACTGGGCCTGCCGAGGTCCAGCCCCTCCTAACAACACATCCCCCCCTCACCCATGTGTTAGTGCTATAGAGTTAAATATATATTTTTCATCATTTTATATAGATCACGCTTTTATCACTCTCAGATGTCCATCAGTGCATATCTCAGGATCTTATTTTTCCACCTCAGATGCCACACACTACAGCATGTCCACACACGGACGCCGCTTTTTTTGTATTTAAGGACGATCTTGTTCATGATTGTAGTTTATATACTGTATATATATATATATATATATATGTTTATATATATATAAAATAAGTGTGCGTGGTGCCAAGTTTCACTTGGTGAAATTGGAGTCAACTGTGAAACAAACTCTTGACAACCAAGAAGGCTGCTAAGACCCCCCCTGACCTTCCCCTGTCCAGACTGCACCCCCGTTCCCCCCTGTTCCCCCCTGTTCCCCCCCTCACCTCTGCTAATTCATCAAAAGGGTTCAACCCCAGGTTGTTACACTTTGGGGTGGAAAAAAAAAAAAGTGCCCTTCTCTTTTGTCCGTGGCCTCCGTCAGTCGTCATGGAGCTGTTGCTGAGTCTTTGTCCACGCGGAAACGACGAACTGAGAGCGAAGATTTTGGGATCTCTGACTGGATGGTCCAAGACGGCCCATCCACGAACAAACTGTTATCCACTGGAGAAGCTGGTTGAAGTGGCTTACCTCCTCACACTCTGCAGTATTCCAAAATGGCACACAGGATGAGCACAGGACTCGTAGATGGTTATATATGTTTTAAATTTATTTACATGTCTTTCTTTTCCTCTACGTTTGAGTTTTCACATTTACAGCTGAAGGATATTTAAACAGTTTTCAAGAACGTGTTGTTGAACGAGTTCCTCAGATTGACCAATAGCTGCTTTTTTGGTATATTTTAGTGGGTATAGAAGATTAAAATATCTATAAATATAATATTGATGTTTTTTGTACATAGCTAAGCTGACATGTTGTCATTTTTGAGGTTATTTTCTGGTCATAGAAAATGTTTTTACATGTTAGTCTCTTGTTTTTGTTTGTTTTATTTTTTTCTAATCCAGAGAATCATACTAATTAGCTTTTTTTTGGGCTTATTATCTACCAACAGCACTTGGGTCTTTAGCTGTGCATTGCCTTGAGAAAGAGTGTTTGGCATCTTCAGCTTCAGATGTCTGTCTATCATATCAAGATCAAATAAACTAGTGCTGTAGATAGTGCAGCAGGTGCATCATGAACATGGTCTGATGGTACTTTTGTTACTTTGGTTCTCAGAGTTAACATTTGTGACAAACTGGGGTCTCTACAGGTTGTTCTTTTGTGAACATTTGTTTCATATAATTTCAGGAAATATACAGTTAAAAAAAATAATTATCAGATCAGATTTTCCATGATTGTAAACTGCACAAGCGCACCAATATGTGATGTTTAATCTCGGAGTTATGATGACCCAACGTGGCCCCAATTCACGAACGACTCCTGAATGGTTGTACTGGTTCAATGCTGCCATCTGCTGGCCAATAAGGGAACTGCTCTTGCGCCTTTTATCGCGTGTTTTTGACCAAGGCACGTTTTATCAGTCCGTTTCCTGGGTATAAAACACAAGCAGAAATTCAAAAAAAAAAACAAGCTGATTTTCATTGTCCCGTTTTGCCAGGAAACCAGGAAACAGATAAAGAACGGCTGTATATAATAAAAGAGAAGTGCCTGAGCAAACAAAATATTTAGAGCAGGGCTTAGGTGTCAGGAGGTCAGAATGTTGGCAGCATCTCTACATGTTCAGAGACTCAACGTTTATATTTGCGTGGTGAATTGTTTTTTGCACTTGTTCTCTCCTCAGCAGCTCTGGTTTGCTCCACTTCCCCTCACCGCTGCGTGGTTTCATCTCAGCCTCCGACCAGGCTTCCGTTACCAAAACCTTACCTGGAGATTTCGGATGAACCCTGACTCTCGGCAAAGGTGTCAAAATTAACGGCATAATTGAGGACACATCGGAGATAACGGCAGGACAGAGTCCACATCTTTTTAATTGTTCACTTTATTAGTTGAATGATCATTTCTACAATAAGGGAGGAAAGGGGGATTTGCTCCCTCACAAGTCTGTGTTTTTTTTATCATTTTTGTAGGTTACTTTCAGAATTTTGACTTTTCTCTAAATTAAAATTGGGAATTCCAGTGTGACATTTACACGCTTTTATGATTTCTGGTTAGTTGCTGGAGGGCAGGTCTTGGTTCAGTCTTGTGACTTCCTGTCAGTTCTGCCTGAGGGCAAAGGTCATCTTGTGGTTTATTGCACAGTCGTTGCAGACGAGGCTTTCACTTGTTTTTTTTTTTTTTTTACACTGCATGGGTGTGGCCAACATTTATCGTGTGATCACCAAGCTAGCTTCATTTCAGGAGGTCAACTCTGAGAGTCCCTGAGCGAAGTAAAATGGCTTGTAAAGGAATTCAGCTGGACAGGGAAATCATCTCGTGTCCCATCTGTTTGGACGTGCTGAAGGATCCAGTGATGGTCCCCTGTGGACACAACTACTGTATGGACTGTATCAACACCTACTGGGACTCAGAGGGAGGCCAACAAGCCTACGTCTGCCCTCAGTGCAGGAAGACATTCACGCCGAGACCCGTCCTGCTGAAAAAGACAGCGCTGGCAGCTGTGGCGGAGGAACTGAAGAAGACTGGCCTGCAAGAACTTGCTGATCACTGGCATGCTGGATCTAAAGATGTGGCCTGTGACGTCTGCGCTGGGAGGAACATGAAGGCCATCAAGACTTGTCTGGTCTGCCTGGTTTCCTTCTGTGAAAAACACCTCCAGCCTCATCAGCAGATGGCACCATTAACAGAACACAAGCTGGTGGAACCCTGTCAGAACCTCCAGGAGAACGTCTGCGCTAGCTATAACAAGGTGAAGACGATGTTCTGCCGCACTCATCAGCAGTGTGTCTGTTTTCTCTGCTCGGTGGAGAACCATCAAGGCCACAACATGGTGTAGAAAGGAGGGAGAAGCAGAGACCGCTCATGGAAAGACGACTAAACATTCAACAGATGATCAAGGACAGAAAAGAAGATGTGGCAGTGCTTCAGCAGAAGGCAGAGAGCTGTAAAAGACAGTCACCAGATCCTCACTCAGGCGATCCAGTTCCTTGATATTCAGCGGGATGATGTGGAGAACCAGGTCAGGTCACGTCAAGATGCTGAGGCGAGTCGAGTCAGAGCGGATCAGGAGATCACGGAGCTGAGGAGCTGAGGAGGATCTTACACACTGAGGATGACAACCAGTTTCTACAAAGGCTGGCCTCACTGTCACCACTCATTCCAGCATCAGTTGCATCCCGATTCAACGACTGGTCCCCGAGCAACTTTAAGGATGTGACAGCAGCTTTATTGCAGGTCGCAAACACACTCCCGAAGGTTTTCAGGAAGAAAATGACAAAGATCTCGCAGCAAAGGTTAGAGATGGACTCTTTGCTGCCACAGAAGGAGCCCCAGAGCAGAGGTGACTTCCTTAAATATTCATGTAAAATAACCCTGGATGCAGAAGCTGCCCACACGCAGCTGCGCCTGTCTGCAGGAAAGAGAAGAGCAACAGTAACCGGCCAAAGCACGGGTTATCCCAGTCACCCAGGCAGATTCACCGAGTGCAGCCAGGTGCTGGGGAAGCAGAATGTGACCGGACGCTGTTATTGGGAAGTGACGTGGGATGGACCAGCGGTCTACATCTACATCTCATACGCAGATGTGAAAAGAGACGGGGGATGGACTGAGAGTGGGCATTATACTGCCACAAAGCAAATTACATGTTTTGCCACAACAGCTGCACAACTCCAGTGTTAGGTCCTCCATCCTCCAGGCTGGAAGTGTACCTGGACCACAGCACAGGTGTCCTGTCCTTCTACAGCGTCGGGAGTAAAACCATGGTGACTCTCCTCCACGCCACATTTACTCAGCCTCTCCAGGCCGGATTCTGGTTTTATTCCTACCCAGGGAATAAAGTTGAGATTGTAAAACTGTAGTAACTATACCTGCTATATAAAATATATAAAAAAATTATATATATATATATCTATATATATATAGATATATATATCCAGCCGCTTGTGTGTGTACACTATATATATATAACTATATAAAACTATATAATTTTATATATATATATATATATATATATATATATATATATTTACCGATTGGTGATCACCAGGGGGCGCTGTCCCACTGTTAAACGTAACGCTTACGCCTTATTTTGCTACGTGCTACGTTCAAGAACATATTGACGGTGTTTAAAATCGCTAATATATGAATAATAAACAATTTTAAGTCAATTCTTTTTATTGAATCTTTCCAGAAAACGGGGTTGAGGTCTGACAAAATGATATTCGTATCATTGTGAACAAACAGCCCGTTAAAAGCATAGAATTCAAGAACCCGTATCTGTAGTGAATAGGAAGTGAATAATCTGCATATCCGTGAAGGCAACCTTGCAGATATCGTTTCCTTTTTCCCCGACATAGATAGAAGATATTTCTTGAGATTTATGCTGTATTCTCAATCATAAATAAAGTTTTTAATTCCCGTCCCCTTTTTTTGCAACCTAATAAATTCTACACTTCATATAAATGTGAGACAGTTCTACAATCCCAGCATTTGTGCACCAGTTTGGACAGCATTCTCCCAGAAAGTTTAGGGAACGTTCGTCTGAATTTTTTCCCCACCATGCTTGGAGGCGGAGGAGGAATGGTTGCTTCAGCCAGGATGAGTGCCTCTGTGCTGTCCTGTAGGCCAGCCCTCTCTACCCATTGGTAGGACTTCTTGAGATCAGCCTGTGTAGGGGTTTGTCCTCCCTCCTCCAGCACCTCCTGATCTTGCCATTGTCTGAGACATTCACTGAGCACATTATCCGTTGGGGCCTTGTCCTTGAAATGTCATGGAGCTTGGCTGTTTCGTCCTGGATAGTGACTCTTACACTCACTAGTCTTCGGCTTCCTTGCTTAAGGCTTGTGTACAGTCTCAGGGTGCTGGACTGTCGCCTGTCGCATGATTCCATCGTTCAGGTCAGTTGCTGCCTCGCTCAGTGTTATCGGTGTATCTGCGCTCAATGGGGCTTCCTTCCCAGATCGGTGTATCTGCGCTCATTGGGGCTTCCTTCCCAATCTCTGGTTCCGTAGCATGCGCACTGGATGCTGTTGTATTACTCCTTGTGCCCTCCGGGAATCGAACCCTGGTCCCTCGTGTACCAGTCCGGTGCCTTACCAACTGAGCTATCCAGCTGCTTGTGTGTGTTTCAGTGATTGTTGAGGTAGAGATCACTCTTACTGCTGCATTCACACGTTCCAGGAGACGTTCAGATGGTACTTCACTGTCGCCTTGTGGTCATTCTCGGCATGATTCCATCGTTCAGGTGAGTTGCTGCCTCGCTCAGCGTTATCGGTGTATCTGCGCTCACTGGTGCTTCGTTCCCAATCTCTGGTTCTGTGACATGCACACTGGATGCTGTTGTATTACTCCTTGTGCCCTCCGGGAATCGAACCCTGTACCAGTCCGGTGCCTTACCAACTGAGCTCTGGGAATCGTACCGATAGGTGATCACCGGGGGCGCTGTCCCAGTGTTACAGGTGCCACTTTCAGGCGCTTACACCTTATTTTGCTACTTGTTACGTTCAAGAACACATTGACGGTGTTTAAAATCGCTAATATATGAATAATAAACATTTTTAACTCAATTCTTTTCACTGAATCTTTCTAGAAAATCAGATTCAAAAACAGAAAAGATGTGACTAACTGGGTTGAGGTTCGTGTGTGTGTGTATATATATATATATATATATATATATATATATATATATACCGATTGGTGATCGGTCCTTGTGCCCTCCGGGAATCGAACCCTGGTTCCCCGTGTATCCTGGTCCCCGAGCTATCCAGCCGCTTGTTTGTGTACACTGTATATATATAACTATATAAAACAATATTTTTTTATATAACTATATAGTTTTATATATAGTTATATAAAAAATTATTAACTATATATAAAACTATATATACTATACACATATAGTATATATAAAACTATACAGTTTTATATATATATAGTTATATATTTACCGATTGGTGATCACCAGGGGGCGCTGTCCCACTGTTAAACGTGAACAGGCGGCGCTTTCAGGCGCTTACACCTTATTTTGCTACGTGCTACGTTCAAGAACATATTGACGGTGTTTAAAATCGCTAATATATGAACACCCTGCGACCCAAAGTATGGATAAGCAGGTATAGAAGATGGATGGATAATATATGAACAATAAACAATTTTAAGTCAATTCTTTTTATTGAATCTTTCCAGAAAACGGGGTTGAGGTCTGACAAAATGATATTCGTATCATTGTGAACAAACCGTCTGTTAAAAGCATAGAATTCAAGAACCCGTATCTGTAGTGAATAGGAAGTGAATAATCTGCATATCCGTGAAGGCAACCTTGCAGATATCGTTTCCTTTTTCCCCGGCATAGATAGAAGATATTTCTTGAGATTTATGCTGTATTCTCAATCATAAATAAAGTTTTTAATTCCCGTCCCCTTCTTTTGCAACCTAATAAATTTTACACTTCATATAAATGTGCGACAGTTCTACAGTCCCAGCATTTGTGCACCAGTTTGGACAGCATTCTCCCAGAAAGTTTAGGGAACTTTCGTCTGAACTTTTTCCCACAATGCTTAGAGGAGGAGGAGGAGGAATGGGCTGGTTGCTTCTTAACAACCTACTCCTGCTCCTGGTGCACTTGCTCCTCCTCAGACATCTTCGCCGTCTCGATATCTTTCCTGGAAGTTGTGCGAGCCAAAGTTCTTCTCTCTGGGAGTAAATCCAAATCCTGTCTGCGAGGCTGCACTAGCGCCGCTTGACCTCAGCTCTTCACGGTGAGGTTCAACTTTAGCTGTTGTTGTACATAAACGGGACGTAAAAACGTTTTAAACGATGACGTCGATGAGTTTTCCTGACAGTCTTGAATTTGCTGTATGTCAGGAAAAAAACAAAGCTAGCACAACTAGCGAGCTATTGCACACGTCTTTAAAAGCTTGTGGCTTTCATTGAGGAGACAAAGTAAGATGGCTGTAATTAGGGTTGGGGGTTGACCTAAGTCATATTGACCTGTTAATAGATAAGCTCTGTTTCCTGTAAATTAACCATTTAATCGTTGTCAGAGTTAGCTAAATGCTACGAACACCTGGACAGACTGGTCAGGTGAGCGGGTCAGGTGTCGTCTGCTGCCGCTCCCGTCTCCTGTCTCGGTTCCTTCCTTTTCTCTCTGTTCTGCACCTGCTTTTGACTCCAGAACCGACTCTTTTCCCCATCGGGGTTGTTTAACCGTGTGAGTTGAGGTCAGTTCTTAGCCAGCACTTTGGCATTCTTGACATTCTCCTTCCGCTAGATAACGCAGCGCTTTTCGGTCTCCTTCCGTTTAATTAACATGTGAAACTTGACCAGATGAGCGGAATGTGATCTTTTCACGGGATTATCACATAGCCGTTCTTAGTATTTTAGGACCTTGTGCGTATTCCTTTTTTTCAAGTATGACTAGAATTCTAGGAAAGCTCATTTATTGGCTTATAACAGACCCCGCTGTTCTAATAATCAGTTATTTATTTAATGCAACATTTGCACAAAACTATTGACTTATTTAAATGTACAGTTAAAGCCATAGCCAAGTGCGCTTACACAGAACCTTGAAGGGTTCTTTTATGTTTAACCTTGTCGGGGAGCTGTTGGGGTTCAGTGTTGGTCCTGGATCTGAGCCCCTGCAGCTCATCACTGAAGACCTAGATCATTTCACAGGAATGGATGGAGATTTATGTCTCACATGCCTCAAACTGCACGTATTGCTTTTCAATAATTAACTGAAAGCATGTGTTCTCAAGGAAGGTCATGTTTGGTTGCCAGTCGGGAAGCCCTGGAGCTGGGCGATTGCTTAAGAGTCCACATTTTTCCCACCAGTTCCATGTGTTTATTGTGAGGATGCAGGGTAGGTAACCCCAGGTTAATGGTGCTGGATGTCAGTAGCTGCTTATCTTTATAACAAATGGCATTGAAACTCAGGGCAAACAGTGCTTGTGTTTGATCACTTTTGGACTCATTTTAAGAGTAGCTTAAGGCCTTTTGTATGTTTTTTTGTTTTTTTTTTCTCACGGCCACACACATTTATCCATTTAATAATGTGATTTTATTTACTTGTGGATGATTTGGTGTGGTTTGCACTTTTTTTTTTTTTGAAAGATGAAACCGATGTTTTTTTTTTTTTTTTTTTTTTTTGAGCAATGGAGCCACGCTTATCTCAAGGTCGTATAAGACGAACCTCACATTAATATGCGATATCTCATAACCCTACTCTTTTGTCAAGCCAGCCCTGTTTTAGCAAGGGATTATTTACTAACCTCTGGCTTCTCGGATGCTGTTGATGGACTATTTTTAAAGGAACCCTCTGCTGTCCAGAAAGAACAACATTTCACAGCAAAAAAGTGGGCCATTGTTAATGAGCCTTTTAAAATATCAAGTATCAAATCAAACGCTTGATACTCGGCCCGACTCGCATTGAATGTGATACACACACGTCACTTTAAATCCAGATTGAGGATGATCTCACCTGGCAGAAACACCGTTCACTGTGCAAAAAAACACCAAAAACAAACACCGTTCATATCTGAAAGTTAATAAGTGAGCTGTTTGTCAAGGCTGGCAGATTAGAGAGCAGCACAGAAAGTTCCCGTAAGACCTGTTGTCCTGACAAAATGTTCTTATATTCGCCTCGCCATGTCATACCTGTAAGCCGATGTGACCCAAACAAGGGTTCGAGGATCAGTGAGCAGGATCGTTGAGTTTTAACTACTTTTCCTGCTCATGGGTGTAGTTTCAGGGTTGTTAAATGCCAGCAGGCCGGTTTTACTCGACAACGAGCAGCTTTCACCTGCTTTGTCATATGGAAGGCTCACAGACACACACACACACACACACACACACACACAACTTTGCTTTCTCCTCAGGAGACTTGGCAGACTTGCTGGTCTTGTTTGTCTCACGCGGGGACTGACCTGTATTTCACGCTCTGCTCTCCTCCCCTGTGTGCTGAGTCATGCTAGGTGTGGCTGTCAATCACAACACCGGGCCGAATCATGTGGGAAATCAATATTTTTCTTTCAAGCTTTTAAGTCGTGCTTCGGTGTTTAACTAATTAGCCTTTTTTCCAGTAACACTGAGAGATAGGGAGGGAGCTGATGCAGCTGTTGGTCTGCAGCTGGAGAGACTTTTGATGGATTGTTTGAATCTCAAATCCTCTAATACAGGAAGGAATTTTTGCGGTTTATTTTTTAAGTGACACTTATCAATCGATTCCTTACTGACCCTCTAAGTTGGTAACTGTGGTTACGCTACATCCCTGCTGCTGTGAATTTAAAATTGTTGGTAGTAATTAACACCACTATGCTCACTGTGATCATGCCTGCCTTAATTTGTGGTTTTTCTTCTGTCAAAATTGTGCTGCGGGAGACGTGGAGGTATTTGAGCCTTGCTCTAAGTTTGTGTGCAACTGCTTTTCAGACAGTTTTGCTTATGTTGTGTCAACACGAGACGAGCAGGAGAACTTCGGGGTGGGTTCTTTGTCCCAGCCAAACCAACCCAACAGCGTATGTGTGTCTTAGGTGTGTCTGATTATAAACTACTGCTCTTTTTCTCCTAAAACCATCTCTGTTTCGAAGGCCGATCCACTCCGGAGTGCAGTTTCATTCCTTTTGCTCTGCAGCTGCTGTGTTTAAATTGGCAGCAGACCCTCAAAGATGTGAACACACAGATACTCACTGAGGGCGTTTACACTGGAAGCGATGATAAGGCGCTTGAAGTATCTCATTTTGGTGTTTATGTGCTCCGAGACACATCCAGTGGAGGCAGTGGGTACAGCTCTATCCTGTGATCCAGAGCAGTGTTTCTCAAACTTTTTCAGACCAAGGACCACTGAACCCATAAATAAACACACTTACGGACCACCTGACTCTAAATAGCCCCCAAAACAGTATGCTAAGTAACGATCGGGTGTTGGTATGACAGCTGCGTCAGGAAATATACAATAAAGTGAATTCTTTAAATCGTGGGAGTTCAAGAAACACTGATTTTACACTGAATTTTAAATATTGAAATTTAAAATTTTTAAATGTGATTTGTTATGTCACCTCGCGGACCATTAGGGGTCGCCCTCGGACCACCATTCTGGGAAACACTGAGAAACTAGAGGGATGTATTTTTTTCTTATGGCAACGTCAAATGATAAGCACAGTATGAATGTGGTGGGTGATGATTATAGGTGTGTTTTACAACAGTGGAATCAGAGTCATGTATTACTATATGTACGAACGAAGAATGTAGAGTGTTAATTGCTGCTGCTGTGACTGTATGTGAATGTTTGCTACTGCAGTCTGCTGTGTGTTTGTGCTGGGACCAGGTTTGTATTGGTGGAATATCGTCAAACCAGTTCTGTCTCAGCAGGGCCGGATCAGTTATGGAACAACCTGCTGTTTCCACTCAACACAATGCGACGCATGCTCCACTCACGGTCCTCTCACCCCATTGCAGGTTAACTCTTCACCAGAGGGGCTTGTGATCCAGGAGATCGGTGCCACGTGCTTGTTGAAATAAGTACTAAAGGTATGTTTATAATTCCTGTTAAATTCAAAGTTCAGGTCTTTAAAAAAAAAAAAATAATAAAAAAAGCAGAGAAATGGCTTTTAAAGCAATTGTTTCACTTTCGGGCAAGTACATTTGTCCAAAGACAAACTCGACCAACTCGATTACCTTCACTTGAGTTTGGAAAACCTATGAGATTGACAGCACGGAGATGTTGGGCACATTCAATTTGGTCTAGAAGTGGTAGAATCAGAAGAAGCCAAAGATCTGTCCTGAAGAAGGAAAGAAAGTTATGATCCAAGTTAAACCACATGCTGTGCCAAACAGGGTGGAGCTGGTGTTACAACACGATGACCGACAGTGGAAGGATCTCAGTGGGGTTTATTGATGCTGGGCAGCAGCACAAGTCTGTTTGAAGCGCTGCCAATGCCCCTGAGCACAAATGTAACTGGAGGTGTTTGTCTGTCTCTCAGTTCTGGGGAGAGGCTTTCTCCCCTGGGCTCTTATGGCCTCACTTCTTGCTTCCTGAGTCCAGGCATGACCGTCATCTCTCGGAAACACAGCCTGCAGCCTGGTTCCTCCTCTCGCAACGAAACAAGGTAACAAATTAGATGTAGACATACTGTAGGAGCTCTTTTTGTATATTCATGGTTGTCACTCATTTATTTGTTGAAACTGTTGTCACTGTGTGCCAACTAGGTCCGGTCTGGTGCAGATGGATGAGGTCGAAGGCTCACGCTTGAGGCAGTCCTCTGAGGATTCCGTGTCACTGGCCTCTTCTTTGGCTGAGCCTATTAACCTAGAAGGTCAGAAGCAGCCAAAAGTTTCTCATTCCTTCCACTCGACACTGTAATGTGAAAAGTGCTTGATAAAACAGTGTGATTTGTAGTGATCATCTACAAATGTGATGATGGGCCGCACACTGGCCCTCATGTATCAATCTTGCGTAGAAACGTGCGCAGATCTGCGTGCAGGGTTCGTAGTAGGACAAGACAAGATTACCTAACAAACAAAAAGAAAGAAATTAAGTCAGAAAAACGGAAATAATTACAACATAAAACAAATCAAACATGAATTTCTCAGGAAAAAAAAAAGTTATATTTTATCAGGTGAAGCAAAACACTTTTGTAAAAAACAGATTTATTTTATTCAATGATATTTGTTGATGTTTTAATCTGTACGGAATATGTGGCTGACTGTGCTTAAGATAAGATCTTTATTGATCCCACGGTGGGGAAATGTATCTGTTACAGTAGCGTAAAGAACTTTAAAAGAAGAAACATTAACTAGTAAAAGAAAGAAACACAAAAAAAAACAGTATGAATAATAATAAACCAAAAAAAAAGTTAAATTACCAGTTTGAACTGTGTTTAATCATTTTTACAGATTTCGCTGTGCTGCACCACGAAGCCACACTGACTCTGACTTGTGTTCACGATGTCAGACCTCTCGTGAGATCTGAGGGGTCGTACGCTCACGTCCAGATTGATAAATGCTGAGCCTTGTGTGAAAATAGCCGTGCGCACAGTTTTCCGCCGTACGTACGGTTCATAAATGAGGGCCAATTTACGTTACATTACGTAGGAACAAGAACTTTTACCCACTTGATCATTGAAAATGCGTCCCCCAGATCTACATCAGCAGCATAACATGGCACATTCATTACACCGCTTATCCGTTTTTAACTTGTATTTTGCCACATCGGTCTAAAAAGCAAACGCGTTAAAAGGGTCTGTTTTTGGCACACAGATTCCCATTATGCTCAGCTGCGCGGAGAGGTCGAGTACCTGGCTCAGAACCTGGAGTCAGAGTCGTGGAGCGTGGCGGTGGAGCAGAACTACCTGAAGTCCCTGAGCAAAGAGGCCGTTAAAAGACAGGAAGTCATCTATGGTAAGCGCGTGACCGGGGATGTTCTGTGCAGGTAATGAAGCTAACGTTGCTGCTGGGCTGATTGAGAAGGTCTGGTTGTATTTGTCCACCTTTTTCCTGAGCTTGCTGAGGGAGCGGGAGGCAGATCACTCACGTTCAACCTGTTTGTATCTTCTAGAGTTCATTCAGACGGAGATGCACCACGTGCGCACCTTGAAGATCCTTCTCCAGGTCTACATGTACGAGTTGAGGCGGTCTCAGCTGATCGAGGATGCCAAGCTGGACCGGCTCTTCCTCAGTGTAGAAGAGCTGCTCAGCCTCCACCAGCACTTCCTCAGCTGCCTCAAAGCACGCCAGAAAGACGCTCAAACGGAAGAAAGTCCCAACAACTACCAGATCACCCAGTTTGGGGATATTCTTATTTCACAGGTAGGCAAGCACATGATGGATGAATAATCCACATTTGCTCTTCTTTATATGCAGCAGGGTATTCATGGGCGGTAAAGTCCAGAAAACTCCCTTTTTGGCCGTCCCTTTTTAAATCGGAATATTCATGTTTCGATTTTTAGTTTTCAGGGGCCGTGGGAGAAGGAATGGTCGAGTGTTACGGTGTATTCTGCAGCCACCACAACGAGTCTATGAGCTTCTACAAAGAGCAGCTGCAGAACAACAAGAAAATGCAGCATCTAATGAGGGTAAGCGAGCTGCACTCTGTCACTGTCACCCGTGGCGTTTGTTGGACACGTGGAAATGGAACAGAAATAGCTTCCTTTTCACAAAAACAGCAACGATGTGTCAACAATTTGTGACGCTGTGACAGAGGAGAGGGGAATGGTTGGAGCGAGGCTCATCTATGAAAACATAACCTTTCTTTCATGGCAGAAAATAGGACAGCTGCCTCTCGTGCGAAGGTTGGGAATACCTGAGTGCTTCATGTTGGTGACTCAGCGCATTACAAAATATCCCATCCTGGTGGAGCGGATCATACAGAACACTGAAGGTAACTATAAATAAATAGCTCAAAGGCTGATTATTTCTTGCACTATCACGTGTTCTACCCTGGGAAAACCTGTTTGTTTTCCCTTTTCAACTGGCGCCACATTAGCAAGGAACCTGCAGTTTCTTCACCTTATGTGTTAAGAGTGACCAGATTGAACATTGCGTGTTTCTCTCAGCTGACGCAGAGGAGCACCAGGCTCTGGTTCACGCGCTGGCTCTGATCAAAGACGCCATCTCCCAGGTCAACGATCAGGTGAGCGAATACGAGAAAGCCGCTCGTCTGCGAGAGATCGGCCTGCGCCTGGAGCCAAAGTCCCAGGGCTGGCAGAAAGACGGCCTGCTGCTCCGCAGGGAGGACCTGATCAACGGGACCAGGACGCTCCTCCATGAGGGCACCGTCACGTGGAAGTCGTCTGGTCGACACAAAGGTTTGTGACGTCATTTCACTGGACCTTCTGTTCAGATCTCGAATGATATCTGATTCCTGAAATCAGTCTGGCCAGTGGTTAGCACTGTCGCCTCACTGCGAGAAGGTTCTGGGTGTGGAGTTTGCATGTTCTCCCCGCCTCAGAGTGGGTCCGTTGTGAGTCGGTTTCCCGTGTTTCCCTGCAGAAATCCATGCTCTGCTGCTGGCTGACGTGGTGGTGCTCTTGCAAGAGAAGGACCAGAAGCTGGTGTTTGCTGCTGTGGTGAGTTGTCCTCAGACATGCTCCCTTCTTGTTTGTCTCCACTTTGTCTTGGTCAGATCTTTACATCCACTAACAATTCTGACAGTTGAATTAGCGCTCTGTCGTTTTTGTTCATTCAGGACAACAAACCACCCATCATCTCCCTTAAGAGGTTAATCGTTAGGGAAGTGGCCCATGAGGAGAAAGCCATGTTTCTCATCTACGCGAGCGCCTCCGGCATGCCAGAGATGTATGAACTCCACACGGGCTCCAGAGAGGAACGCATCACCTGGATGACACTGATATGGGATGCCATAGAGCAGTAAGCGGAAAGAAAGATGATTTCTAGATTCACTCTTAAATCCTTGTAGGCCTACATTTTTCAGGAAGAGGTAATGCCGTATTTATGAACTGTAAATATGCCTCTGTCACTCAGCTATCCAGAGGAGGAGATGAGTCCTGAATCGTCTGCCGAGCTGCAGCAACTGCAAGGTAACGCTACACATTCTAACACAAGGGTCAAATGATTTCAAAGAACATGGGATTTTAACGTTAAAAATGTGTAACATCGTTGGGTAGACGTTGGAAACCAGCCTGGTCAGCCTGCTGCTGCAGTTATTATCTGCCATTTCTCCTTAGATGCTCTCAGGCTGAGGGATGAGCATATAAAGCGATGTCTGACAGAGAAACAGCAGATGTTTGCCGCTCTCTATGAGAATGTGGTGAGGCAAGAAGCCCCCCATAAAGGGCTGCTGCTTCGAGGCGATGCCTCTGACCTCCAGCAGGGGGAGACACTGCTCCTGGCAGCCATTCACGAAGGTAAGAGCTGAGGAGTCAGCCTGTCCTGGGTCATTGTGTTTGTGATGGTTAAAAGGAAAATAGAGCAGATTTTAAATATATTCAGCATTAAATCAAGGATTTTTTTTTTTCTTTTTGGCTTCAGCTGAAAACCTGCAAAAGTTGGTTGGAAACGTCCTTGAGGATGACTGTTTACAGGATGGACAGTCCAGAAGGGAAGACACCTATGGAGCAGGAAATTCTATCATTCCTGCAAGTGCCATGAAAAGTAAAAGTTTCAAAACAGACTACTGTGCTGTGTGTGTGTATCGCCTGTTTCAAGGGAAGGTATCCACTCATCTTTACTTTTTCCCAAAAGGTGACGCTGCTGACGATCCCAGCGGCATCAACCACCTCCCGGTTTCCAGTCACACCCGCAGAACCTCACAGGCGCAGGAACGGCTCTACTCTGAAGGCACGGAGCAGTCTGTGAGTACAAATCTCCATCCCTTAATTCAGCTCTGCCACTAAACCTGCTCATGTTCATGTGTTCTGATCCACTCGAAGGCTGATGATGACTCTGCTGTGCCACAAAGCGGCTTTCCCTCCAGTCATTTCCCTCTCGCACAGGTAAACAAATCATCATTTTACTTTCTTCGCCTGTTTTCATTCAACAGTACCAAAACCTGCTGTTTCTATGTAGGTGTGTGAAGGAGTGATACTGCTTACTCAGAGGCTCTACAGCTTACAAGTAAGATTATTTTTCTGGATAATGTATGATTCATGTATATATAGATAGATGTGTGTGTGTGTGTGTGTATATATATATAATATACACACAGCTCTGGAAAAAAATTAAGAGACTACTGCTAAATTATCAGTTTTCTGATTTTCACTATATAGGTGTGTGTTTGAGTAAAATAAACATTTTAGTTTCATTCTTTAAACTACTGCCAACATTTCTTCCAAATACAAATATTGTCATTTATAGCATTTATTTATAGAAAATGACAAATGGTCAAAATAACAGAAAAGATGCAGTGTTTTCAGACCTTAAATAACGCAAACAAAACAAGTTAATATTTATTTTGAAACATCACAATACTAATGCTTTAACTCTGGGAGAGTTCGGAACTTGATATTTGGTGGAATAACCCTGACTTTTAATGACGTCTTTTATTGCTGTGGGGTGACCTTATCCACTCCTGGCACAAAAACTCAAACAGCTCAGCTTTGCTTGATGGCCTGTGACCGTCCATCTCCCTCTTGGTCACATTCCAGAGGTTTTCAGTGGGGTTCGGGTCTGGAGATTGGGCTGGCCATGACAGGGTCTTGGTCTGGTGGTCCTCCATCCACACCGTGACTGACCTAGCTGTGTGGCAAGGAGCGTTGTCCTGCTGGAAAAACCAGTCCTGAGTTGGGGAACATTGTCAGAGCAGAAGGAAGCAAGTTTTTTTTCCAAGGATAACTTTGTACACGGCTTGATTCATGCGTCCTTCGCAAAGACGAAGCTGCCCGAATCCAGCCTTGCTGAAGCATCCCCGGATCATCACCGATCCTCCATCAAATCTCACAGTGGGTGCGAGACACTGGGGCTTGTAGGCCTCTCCAGGTCTTGGTCTGACCAGTAGACGGCCAGGTGTGGGCCAAAGCTGAAAACCGGACTCATCAGAGAAGATGACCTTACTCCAGTCCTCTATGGTCCAATCCCAATGGTCTTTGGCACACCTCAGCCTGGCTCTTCTTTGCTTCTCCTTGATGAAGGGCTTCTTTCTAGCTGCACACGACTTGAGCCCTGCCCCTAGGAGCCTGTTTGGAACGGTTCTCGCCCTGCACTTAACCCCAGCTGTAGGTCACTTGATGTCATCCTACAGTTCCTGAGTGACATCCGAACGAGTTGGCGGTCATCACGGTCAGCAGAGAGTCGTTTTCGCCCTCTGCCAGCCTGCAGCTCTGTTGTCCCCGATGTCTGCTGCTTGACCTTGTTCTTATGAACCGCCGTCTTGGAAATGTTAAGGATGGAAGCAACCTGACGCTCACTGTATCCCTCTGCCAGTAAAGCCAAAATTGAACCCTTCTTTTCCTCACTCAAATCTTCTCTTTTCTTTTTTGGCACGGTCAGTTTTTTTTTTTTTTTTTTTATGCCAGTTAATTTTGAGGTTCTACTAGAACTGTTTCTGCCATCCAGCTGGTCCTATTGCAAGAGGGCAGTGATGATCACAGCAGTTGTTTTTATACTTGTTAAACAAGATTTGGTTCAGGTGCTCACCTAATCAATACCTAATTAATACCTAATTAAGTAGAATGAGGTGTGCTTGTGTTGGACTTCAACAGACACTAGAATGGAATGGATGTTGAACATGTAGAGATGCTGATTTCATACAAAATTGAAGTGGTCTCTTAATATATATATATATATATATATATATATATATATATATATAATAAATAGTGACAGCGGTGAGGTTGGTGGCTGGTGAGGCACTGATGTCATCACAATCAAATTTACAGACATGTCAACCCTCCAGACAATCTTATCCAATATTTGATTGGCAGCAGTTAACGAGTTATATTTAAGGTCTCCTCTCAACATTCTTTACACATACCAACTGTAGCACAAAAAAAGCACATTTATTTGAAAAAAACATTATCTTCTTAAATGTACTTATAAATGTAATGTCTGCCGCTCCTTCTGAACAAAAGCATGGATGACTTGTTAGTAGAATTTTTCATTGTCTTCTTTTAGTTTTAAACGTTTTTAGATATGTAATCCTCCATTTTGAAAGTAAGGCCAGGCAAATGGGAAAAAAAGACTTCACTTCTTGCTCTCTTAATTGACCACAGCATAGCAGCGCGCTGTCACTCAATCATAACAAGAACCCTTGGGAGCACGAGCGCCCCCTAGTATGAGCCACGAGCACTGCGTGCCTCACCTAGTGTCTCTGTTTTTTGATCGCTCAGCACAAGAAACGCAGTTGTCAACGTAGTTGTTTACCAAAAACACTACGTTATATATTATATACATCAGCTAAACTATGAAAATTGACTTCATATTGCGAGAGACAGCGATACGGTCTCACTACAGCATGGACGGCACAGTCAGCCGAGTGAATTTTTTTTTTTTTCTTTTCATGACCTGCCTCCCCTGACGTCACTGATCTATAGCATTTATAGCTTTGTATAGTAGCTATTGTAGCTTTTGTATATTTACTGTGCCTTAATATTCCCACAGGCAGTCGTAGCCCAGCAAGACAGCCAGATCGAGCTACAAAACACATTTCAGGCAAAGAGCAAACAGCCGACGCGTCACTACAGCAGCATCCTGCTGGAGCAGGAGAAGCAGCGAAACCTGGAGAAGCACAAGGAGGCACTAGCAAATTTGCACAAACTGCAGGCTCAGCATCGGGAGGAGCAGCAGCAGTGGGAGAAGGAGAGGGAGCGCCAGAGGATACAGATGGGGGCTCTGGAGGCTCAGCTGCAGCAGCGAGAAGAGGAATGCCGCAAGCGGGAGGAGAAGCTCCAGGGGGAAAAGACAGAGCTGGAGGAACAGAGAGAAAACTATCAGGAAGGTCTGGAGAGGCTGAGAGAGACCACCAAGTCGGTTGAGAAGGAGCAGGACCGTCTGAGCCAGGAAAAGGAGCGTCTGCAGCAGCTGCAGGAGAAGTTAAAAAAGCTGATTCCCAACCCAGGATTCCCTCCGTACGACGACCCCTCGCAGGTGAGGGGAAAACACACGTGTAGGCCAGAAATCTGAGCGTTTGGTGACGTCACGTGAACTCTCGTTCCCTCCCCCCTGCAACAGAGAGCGGTTGCTAAAACCTGAACGGCCAGTTTAGAAGCAGGTTTTTAATTTTTTCGTCCATTACGGGTTTCTAGAAACTAAAGTGTGATGTGTCACAAAAAAGGATCGTCTTTTTTAGTGGCAAAAAACGTTTCTCCCGTTGAAGATAAGATCCTTTATTAATCCCACGGTGGGGAAACAGCAGCTCAAACAATCGCTGTTCCGCCTTCTTAAATGACAAAGGTTTTAACGTCGTATTAAAATTGACTAGCCCACAAAAGTCCTGATGTCAGCTATAAATGCTCAGTGGTTAAAGGTCGGATTCCGCAGATGCCCTGAGCTCTTCCTCTTCCTCCTCAGGCCTGGAGCTACCAGTCCTTCAGGGGCAGCGTCGTGAACGGAGGCGGCGGTCTGGCGACGCCCCCGAAGCTTCTCAGCTTGCCCAACGCCCCGGATGCTTCGGAAGCACCTCCGAAGGTCCCGCCGCGCAAGGAGAGCATGGCGGCGCTGGCCGCCAAGCCCGAGCTGCCCATCCAGCTGATCAGCACCACCAACCAGGTGCACAAACCTGCGGCCGTGCAGCAGCAGATCCCCACCAAGCTGGCGGCTCTGGGGAAGGGGAAGGACCGAGGCCTGAAAGGGAAGGCCTCCCACAAGAGGACCAACAGCGCAGGTCGGCTGCAGCACAAGAGTCTGGAGCAGTTTGCGGGCCTCACTGTGTGTCTGAATGAAAAGCCAGCTGTCTCCGTGTGTGACGCAGCCTCTATCGACGTCAGCAAGCTGGTGCCAATCCGGGTGGCTGAGAATGGAGGAGGCAGCTTGAGAGCCAAAAGCACCTCCAGCCCTCAAAGAATCCAGTCAGGTCTGTGCAGCCAAGCCTTCCATAGGTCCAGGTTTGGTTTAGGTCCTTTAGTTTGACCTCCACAGCTGCCGTGCTGATGGATGTGGTAAGAAAAAAAAAAAAATGTTTATCCATTTCTGAATGAGGAGCTTCACCTTCCACCTGCACCCAAACATCTGAAGCTGATCGTATGAGGTCTTCTGCATGTGTGCTCATCAGGGTTCTCCGTCCTTCCTTTAGGCACCTTTAGCCCACCAGGAACTCTCCGCAGCGTCAAGTCCGCCCAGTCCTTCAGCACAGGCAAGAACGGCGGCGAGGCACCGCCTCCGGCGCCGCCTCCTTTCCCCAAAGATCTTGAGAAAGGCAAAGAGCGGGTCATTTTCCTTTGATCCCTGACTACACGCTGGAGTCTGGATGAACCATGGAAACGGAGGCGGATGTGATGGGGGGTAAAACACTGGACACGAGATCACTGCAAACCAACTTTATAAGGACAAAAACTACTTTTGGTAGTTTGTTGGAAAGGAAAAAAAAATGAGACCACTTCAGGACTTGAGGAAATGTTAAATGTGTGAGGAAAAAGACAATTGCCAAACACTTTTAGTTTTTATCTCATTTTAAATGACTAGATTCTTTTACCGTTTAGCACTCGTGCCTTAAGCTTTTAAGCTTTTTAATTTAATGACGACTTCAGTGTAAGGAAACTGTACATTTGTAAAGTCTATTTACAGCTGCTTAGGGATTAAGTCTTAACTTAATAGGTTGTGTGGAGGAAACATTTTAGCTGTATATGTGACGTACAATCAGGCCTTGCTGGATCGCACCAAGGAAAAATGAGAGAAACTCTTATTTTCATGTTGTTGCATGATGATCGTTGATTTATGATCTCTTGGTTCGCCCCAGCAACAAAGGTCATTAAATAAAAACATCATCTTGTATTTTAGACGTTTTTAAGGTTAAAGGAGACTTTTTTCATCAGGCTGAAACGAGGTTTCGTCTGTCTGGACTGACCTTGTGATCATATGTTGGTGCATAAGCATGGAAATAGATCAGCAACACACAAGTATGAGATACAATGTTTATTATATTCATGTCCTCTGTCAAGGCCTTAAAAACAATCATACTGAATGATCTCATTCTGGAAATTGGCTAGGGCACTCCAGCACACTGAACGGGTGACACTGAGTTTCACCTTTGACTCAACTCTACAAACACACAGTGGACTTTACCACAGGCGTAAACAAGATTTAAATATCTGTACTGATGTAAAACAAGCTTCTGATCTGTGCGGCGCAACAACCAGAGCAGCAGGTGAGCAGTAGTGTTTTTGTACCTGGGTTTTTAGTTTAATCTGTAAAAAAAAAAAAAAAAAAAAAACAAATGTGCACGTAGAGACAACCCTACGACTTGAATCCAGAAACTGTAAAAATCACAGCTGAGTCTGTACAAGAGCTGTTTGTTATTGGAAAAGTCAAAATGAAGGCATGCACAGAACGAGAGCAGAGTGGTGACCTCGACCTTTTCATCGTAAACCTTATTAGGAGCTGCCTGTAGTGCTTCTAATACCTGGAAAAGAAGTGCTCTTCACTCCCTGCAAACTTCTACAGTCGAGGGAAAAGTAGTCATGTTAATCAACCAAGTCATCACCTCCAGGGAGGGGGGAGCAGCCGCTCTGACAGCTGCTTTTTTTTTTTTTTTTTTTTTAACATTTAAAAACATTCTAGTATTGGATGATGCATCATATTATTCAAGTCAATTCCTGAAGCAACAACAACCTTTGAGGTTCTGTCACAGAAGGAAACTGGTGATGGTTAGGTGGGATTTGCCATCAGGGCTCGTTCAATGTGCAGATTTTGCATCGGCCAGTAAGACAAAAAAAAAAAAATACTTCCCTTCACACAGAATGTAAATAAAACATCTGACATAAACAAGAAAATGTCTAAGTCTGAGGATTTATCAAAAATGGCGCTGTAAACGCCATGATAACAGTCCTTTCAGTTGCTTTTGTTCTCCTCTTCGTCGTTTTCGGTGGTTGGCTGTTCCTGCGGCGCGCCTTCCTGGGCTTTCTCTTCACCGAGATCGGCGTCTTCGGGGGCCTGTGGTTCCGGTTTAGGGGTCAAGGGCACCTCTGTCTGTGGTGCCGTGGTTTGTGTGCAGTTGATGGGTGCGAGGACTATGGCAGGCTGGAGGGGACAAAAAGCACGCGTGTAAACTAGCCGCTTTGTGTTTGAGCTGACAATTATGTGCGAGGACAGAACAGCCGCTGGTGTAAGACAAAAGCCAAGAATATACAGTCATCCCTCTGGGCAGGAAGCGTGTTTGAACTGCAGTAGAGACAACGCTCCCGGAGGTATTCCTGTATAGCAAGAGCCCCACGTATAAAAGCAGAAGCACGTAAAATCTCAAAGCTAGCACATGCTAACCAACAGCATTAAAGCCAATTCCAGTCGTCCAGACAGTGCTGCCACTTTCATGGTGCACTTGTTCCTCATCTACACTGTCCCGGCCAGCTCCACCTGTGACGGTGAACCCGTGAGTGGTAAAACGTTTACAACAGCAGCTGCCACCTCAAATAACAGCGTTCATTTATCCACGTCCCATCACTTACAAAATGTCGGAATTCCATTTAAAAATGTGCGACCTCATCTATGTATGAGTAAACAGATTACAGGGGTGAAAATGAAAACGTCGTTTTTAATCGCAGACCAGATTAGAATCGGGATACCTGCAGCGCCGCTCACACAGCTGAGCCCCCTGCAGCCGACTAGAGCGCAGGAAAACCAGCGAGGTGTGGGGGACAGGAAGAGGAACCACTGAATTATTTAAAGGACTGACTCAACTCAAAACTCTACTTTACTCTGCATGTTTTCAACTAGATGCTTTTTCTTTTGGTGTGTGTCTTTTTTTTTTGTTAAGTCTTTTTCTGTCCTTCGGTGCTGGGCAGTCATATCAAACTGGTATTCACCACAAATCCACTCCCAGTCCAGAACTGGGGCAACTCCTTGCGGCACAGCGCTACGGTGAGGCTGGTGAGCAGAGTGCAAGGCACCAGGTAGAGCAAGGCGGGCTGGCCCATCTGCATCACGGCCAGAGCCACGAAGGTGATGAGCAGACCGACGCCGTACGCTGGCACCAGAGAGGGCGACACAAAAGAAGAGACGCGCTGTTAGCGTTCAGAATAACGCAGATGTCACCATCGCCCCCCCCTCCCCCGCCATCCAATGTACATACCGACTGTGCAGGCCACGAAGTAGATTCTGGAGGACTGTATTAAAATGTCAAACCTGTGACAGTACACAACCAGCAGACCTGATCAGAGCAAAAAAAAAAAAGACCTGGATGACGTCATGTCTGGTATACTGCAACAAGCAGCCATGGAAACGGCGTTCAGAGCACGTTGCTGGGATATCCCATCGCTTACCTGGTACTAAAATGTCGCCGAAGCCCAGGAGCGAGAAGGGACGGTCGCAAAGAGCCAGGGGGGAGGAGTTTAACCTGGGCACTTTGAGCACCATAGGAAGCTGGAATAAGCGGAACACCAACGTCATCGACCCAGCCGGTGATGTGAGGGGAGACGTGCACGCGCTGACCAAAACTCACCTTTTCATGCGTGGCGGAATCAGAGGGACCGGCCGCTACCTCCACCATTATACTCTCGCCGCTCTGGAGGAGACAGACCAGCGTTAACGTTAACGTGGGGAGAGCACACGCCTGACCTGCAAACCGCCGCGACGTACGTTTGTTAAGAAGGGAGTGATGAATACGAAGAAAACGTCGTAGACGAAGAGGACGCTCAGCAACAACGTGCACGCCTGCGAACAGAGACAGAATTTACAGCCAAAATATATTTAAAAAAAAAAAAAAAAAAACACTTCCCACACAGGATCTAGTAGAAGCACCTTAAAAGTGGGGAGTCTGACTGTTTTAAGCATATACAGACAGAAGGCGATTCCCAGGCCGTCCTGCAACACCCACGCCCACCTGGAAGATGCACAACAAGAGCGAGTCAGCACCGTGAGTGCAACTCCCACACATCCAGGCAGTCCGAACGCTGGGAAGAAGATACTGAACTTCCTCTGTTGGCACTCACTCGTCCTCATGACGGAACACCATCCAGGTGAGGCTGACGCCGATGCAGAAGGCCGAGAGCAGCAACATGGAGACGTGCGGCCGCTTCTGCAAGTACGGCAGATTGTTCTCTGGGACCCTGGGGTGGTAAACAGGACCCCCATCAACAAGTGTAAGCATAAAACCTCTCATTACACCTACCAGAGGTTGCTAGGTGCCACCTTAACCGTCGCTAAGATCAACTAAAAATGAGCACTCTCATGTGGAGGGACAGGGGCCCATTTCAGTGTGTCTCACCTGCATTTGCAGAAAGGCAGTCTCCGTACAAAAGGCCACAGGCAGCTGTGGAGGCCGACGGCGGAGGCCAGGCAGAAGATAACGATGACCCAAATGGCTGAAGCGTGAGGAAAGGGCAGTGAGAGGTTTTGTTCCAACACTGTCAGCATTCACACCCGCGCGGGTCAAAGAGTCAAACCTTCACGCCTAATCTAAGGCCTCTGTGGGAAACAAAACTCAGTGACGGAGCCAAGTGGGAGGATCACAAAGTTCCTTCGTTACGCTGGAAATAGAGGTGCAGATGAATTTGCAGCTTGTTCTTCGTTACTGCCTAATTCCCCTGCAGGGAAACCTTGAACTGAGGCTACAAATCAAGTTTTTTATATAGCACAAAATGCATTTTTTTTTTTTTTTTTTTTTACTGTGTAGACAACCCAGTTTTATAAAAATATCACACTTCCTGGGGAACTACAGCCCTTCTCCCTAATGAGTCATTCCAAACCGCAATGAATGCAGGGAAAATTACAGACTGGCTTCAGAGAGAACCCCCCCCCCACACACACACACACACACACACACAGTAATTAACATGCGGACAGAGCTGAAGGCTTCTATTTATCTACTCGTCATGTCAAAGTGGATCCAACGCTTTTTTTTTTTTTGTTTTGAATGCAGCCACAGACGTGAAGGGTGTGTGAGGGCGTCAGTCATACCCAGGTAGTCGTAGAAGAAGTAGAGGAGCACCAGCATGCTGCAGCACATGACCACAAAAACGCAGATCATGATGGGGGTGACGTCAACCGTCTCTTCGTCCTGCTTCTCCGCGGCCTCGTCCCGCTTCAGCTTGAGGTAGCGCCTGGAGGGAAAAAAACAAAAAAAAAAAACAAACGCCGTCAGGCACGTTAACCCCAGGCCGCCTTCGGATGTTCAACGAGCCCTGCAGTGGTCTTCCTTTTACTAAACGGCTTGCCGTGGATTGTCATGGCGATCGCACCGGCGGTATTTACAGTTCAGTTCAAAACACACAATCTGTGCCCCTGAAAATTTTTTCCGCCCGTGGAAAAAAGGCCATGTGACTGTGCGCTCGCGTTGGCGCTCCGTCAGGGAGGATGGGCTTGGGCAGAATAACACAGATTAGCCAGTCAGTCACGCTGGCTGGTCTGAAGGGAGACAATTCACACTGCTCGAAGCACCAAACCAAGACAGTAAATAGAAAAAGTCAGTAAATGCACTTCTCAGGAGATTAAAAAAAAAATTATTAAAGAATAAAATAGAAATTACTACTGTGTTACTTGGACATGTTTTCTTTTAAAACACTAAAATCACCCTGTATTGATCACGTTGAGGGGTTGGTGAAAACACTCGACTCCATGGCGTCCACTTACTTCTTGCGGTCTCTGCTGCCTGCCCAGTAACCCCCCACAGCCACCGTTCCCACCGCCATCAGGAAGATGATCACCATATTGTAGTCCAGCACGGGCTCGTTGGGAGCATACATGGCAACCAGCCTTCCTTTCCCAAACGTCTGCAAGGGTTACAGACGTAATTAGGTGAAGAATATATTTTATTCTTCTGTTAAACTGTCACAGGAGTGTTTGGCTCCCCGGAATAGAAAAAAAAAAATAAATAATAGAATAATGTGTGTTCCAGAGATGTTGTCCCCTTCTACTTACCTTACTGATATCCAGCATATCAGAGTAGCTGAGCAGCGCTACAGGAATATCAATCTCTTCGTACTGAGTCTTGTTCCCCGCTGGTGGGGTCTAAAAAAAAAAAAATACGATACTGAATAAATGTGCAGTAGTTTCAAATGCATTTGTGTTTGCAAAACTGAAACAAAATTAGTAAATCACCAGTCTGTCCTTGCTGACAATGAGCAGGCCCTTGGCCCCGTTAATCTGAGCCAGGCGAACTTTTTCATAGAAGGTGCAGTTGCCTCTCAGCACCATGGGGATGCGGTTTGGGAAGCCTCCCTCTGGGACCTCGGAGGGCGAGCACAGGACCGACGTGGTCAGGTCATAGATCTGAAGACGCGACTGAAAAGAAAGGATTTCCTGCGTTAACCGGAGACGCTTTTGTTTTACCTGGGCCTAATCAGGCCACCTGTGGCTTACTGCCTTATTGAGGTCCTGAGGCAGTCGTGCCCACTGTGAGTTGAAGAATATGCAGTAGTCCTTTCCGTTGCTCTTTTCTTTGTCGCTGAAATGGGCCATGCCATACTCCCCCAGCACCTGTCAACATTAAGACCATAATCAAGGTCACCTCTTAGTATTTCATAAACACATCTGAGCTGCCTTTTACTGACCTGTTGCTCTGTTGATATTTTAATATTGGATCATGTTTTTTTTTTTTTTTTTTTTTTTAAAGACATGCTGCACTCACAAATTAGATCCATGTCTGCCTTGTCTCAGGTAAGAGGGTGGATTTTATATAACAAAACAGGGCAGTTAAACATCATTCCAGCTAATTGATTTCAGTGCCCTGTGAAGAAACATGATCAAACCCCTTTAAACTAGTCAAAATGTCCAGACATTAACAGAAATACAACACCGCAAATCAGCCAACAACTCACGACCTGTTGTCTACTACTGTCTGTCAATAAGCATAGAAATGTAAACCTTGTTACAGTGTAAATATGTGCTTCAAGTGTCAATACACGTCGGTTGTGGTTTCCAAGGCCAGTCGGTGATTTCCGCAAGCTAGCGGCCATAGCATCTAGGCTAGTCGGTCCGGTAATCATCTCAGAACGCGGATACAATAACATGCTTAATGTGATGGAAAACGCTTCGAAATGTACTCCGAAGAAATTTACTCGGCATGTCTCACCTCATGAATAAAGAGAGCGGCCCAAACCAGTGTTTCGGGAAGCCTCATCGTGTCTAGCTTGTTGTTATTGTCACCCCCATATAGCAAACAATCGCTCCGCTCAAGTCCTTCCAGCAACCGCACAAACCCCCAGCAGAAGTTCTCCATAAAACCACGCCCATTTTACCGTGGGCCTGTTCTGATTGGCTGTGACAGTTACGAAGGCGAGAGCACATCTTTGATTGGATGAAGTCAAAGTCAGTCAATGAGGGACAGTTTTCAGTTCACTGATGTTTTATTGATCAGATCAGAGTGTGAAATTAAAAAAATACTTTAATTTTAAATGTAAAAACCACGCAGAATTGGGTTGGTGCAATTTTATTTTTTTTTTTTTACTGTCATCAAGATGACCCGGGCCATTGTCCAGGTGCGTGTTAGGGATTATAGCCGGTGCAGTGATGCTCAAGTGTACCTACTGTATGTGCTGGCTAGGGAGGGCCCCTGGAAGATCAAGCGTGATGGTGAGGAATGTTGTGCTGTTGTCAGTGCGGAATGCTGCAGGCAGGTGTGCGTAATGGAGAAAGCACATAGTAGAATCTCAAACCAGACTTTGGTGCATGGCGCAGGCTGACTGGTCAGCCTGATTCTCTGGATTTATTTTTATTATGCAGAGTAAAGAAGACAGCTTAAGAGGACCTTTACACCAGAATTTAGTTATTCGGTCCTGGACAGTGTAGTACCAGAGAAAGAAGCTCTATAGTGAAAACTTGAAAGTATTTCTCCATCTCCAGTGATTCCACGCTGTTCATGTGTTATATAATTCCAACCACTAGATGGCTATTTGGCAGCGTCTGGAGGAGTCGCTGCAACTTTCAGGAAATGGTCTTAAAGAAATTCATCAATGTTATGGCTTCACGTAATGTTTAAAATATCCCTTTTCTGTCACTGTAGATCCATCATCCAGACAAGCTTTTAAAGAGGCATTTAAGAGGCCTCTTAACTTGTCTTAACACACTGTAACTATGGTTTTAATGTATAATTGCCTCCGCCAAAGGAGGAAATAGTATGACCCCCGGCGTTTGTTTGTCTGTCTGCTAGCAAAGGAACTCGAAAACTTATGAACGGATTTTAATAACATTTTCAGGAAATGTTGCCAAGGAACATATCATTACATTTTGGTGATGTTCCAGATTCCGAATCTGAACTTTGATCTTCTAAACAAAAAAGGAACCCATAGATACTACACTACTGGTACTGGTTAACTTGTACGGTTATTCTTAAATTCAACAACCTCCATGAAAGGAAGACAGATTGCTAGAACACCTCCCCCCCACACGCACACACACACACACACACACTCACTGACATGAACACGCACAAGGTTGTTTTTGAGTGTAACACAAACGTGGGGAAATTAGCTGCTTGGCGGAGGTCTGCGTACCTCAGTGTGACATGCATACCAGTTTGGAAAAACACAAACCGACCATTGCAATGTTTTACTTGTTTCATTTGCATGTTTTCGTTCTATTTCTCTGTTTCGGTCACAGTGTAGACGTCGCGTGCTTGATCTCACTGAAACGCTGCAGCAGGTTAAATCACTCAGAATGACGTCATTCCATATGTTCTCCCCTCTGCCTCATTCCGCAGCTACCTGATCAGAGGCGCACGCCACCGGAACATAGGTGAATTCTAACTTCAGAATAAAAGATTAAGCCGGGATGAACGCCTTTGACTGTTAGCTATGGCGATTCTCTGTTTTTGCTGCTGCCTGACTTGTGAATGGGGAGTGAGGTGTGTAAAAATCATGATAGGATTATACAGCTATTCATCAGGTCGCTTGTAAAAAAAAATTAAAAAAAAAAGAGAAATTCAATGAAATGTGTACCTGGAGGAGTACGTAGTTAATATGTGTGTGAATGAGCAGATGTGTGTGAATGGTGGATACGGAAAGTGGAGGATTTTAAGAGTGCATGTGCTAATCTGACGGTTTGCAACGGCTAGACACAGATGAGTTTTATTTAGTCAGAACAAACCGGAAGTGCTTTGCTTCCCTGTTCATAATTCTGCATACAGTGAATCCGCTACTGCTGAGGGGAATTCGCCGCTTGTTGCCAACAATACTGTAAGTACACATTCAGACAGTGACTTTATATTATAGTTGAATGGTCATTTTTAAAACAATGTTTACGTATTGATTAAAAAGTTCGTACTGACATTTAACATCATTCGTCGCTGAAAGCGAAAGCCGGTGTTTACACTGTATAGGTTCGCCTCAACGTTAGCTATAACCAGCTAAGCTAACTGCCTCCGACACAGAGTCTTTTTGTTTTTTCTTTTAGCATTTTTGGTTGCTTTATCTCGACTTAGCAAATAATTCGTCTCAAAAGCAAAAATGCCTTTAATATATTTGTAACTACATGGCGGCTTTTTTTATTGGTAGGTTCATGACGCCATTTGGCTTAATCTTCTCCGTTGCTCTTTTGAATCCGGCCAGTTTCTTTCTTTCTTTTCTTTTTTTTTTTTTTTTTAAAGCACACGCTATATTTATCATAGGCTGCTGGTAGATGTTTTTCATCTGTTACCCCGTTTTTCATCAAGACATGAACCTTAAACACGAACACTGGAGAACCACAGTTCTCGTCCCTTTAATTGAGACAGCTCTTGGGTCCAGGGTAGGAGGTGATGTCAGTAGGACTGGTATGCAGCTCTCTGACATCAGCCCCAAAGTGTCTGAAAACTTATGCTGCTGTGCTCAGCAGGGCCAAATAAGGAGGGAAATGCATCAGGTACACTGAGCCGAGGTCTACTGCTAGTCTTGATCGCTGTGGCATGGCCCCATCACTCCCAGCATGTACTTTCTGTGTTTAGTGCATTTGTTTCTGTTTCACTGCAGGGATTCTTAACACCTTTCTCCAACCATCAGTCAGCACACCATGGCTGGCTTCAGGCAAGAAGATGTTGAGCTGTATTACGAAATGGGAGAGGAGTTGGGCAGGTATATACTTTCCTTTTTTCCCCCCACCTCTTGACTAATCATGAGTCTGTGAACAAGTTTGTCTGGTGTGAGCATCTAAAGTCTTGAGCTTAAATAAAAATGTGCATTTATTTCCCAGACTGCAGTTTTTCTCAGATGGATGTGAGCAATAGCTGCAAATTAGAGACATCTAAAACATTCGTTTAAAGACCAAAATGCCATTTAATATATATAATTTATTCATTGATCTTTAACTCTGATGGCTTCAAGAGTCATTGCACCCAGCTTTCTGATTATAGGCTGCTTTCCCCCTGCAGTAATGCAGCAAACATCTGACGTTACTGCTTTTGAAGGTGCCTTTCTTATTATGCTGTGGTGTGGAGTCCTTGAAGGAGCTCTGTGTGTGTGAGAGTGTGTGCGTGTTGGGCGCTTTAGGCCAAAAGGTATGCAGATTTTTAAATGTGAGAACACTGTGTTCCCTGAACTGCTTCCCTCTCACCTGCACGTTGGGAATCAAATCAAACAAAGAGTAAATAAGTCTAAGTCTGTTGTTTTGACGATACAGTCCCTAAAATTTGATAGACTCAATACAAGACAGCTCTTACCCATGTAATGGTGTCAGGTTTTAGATTCATATTTCTACAACGTGACTGACATTGAATGTGTGTCTGTCGCTTTCTCCCTCCGAAGTGGACAGTTTGCAATTGTCCGTAAGTGCAAGGAGAAGAGCACGGGCGTGGAATACGCAGCCAAGTTCATCAAAAAGCGGCGGCTCTCCTCCAGCCGACGGGGGGTGAGCCGCGAGGAGATCGAGCGTGAAGTGAACATCCTGAGAGAGATCCAGCACAGCAACATCATCACCTTGCACGACATCTTTGAAAACAAGACTGACGTGATCCTGATCCTGGAACTGGTGTCCGGAGGGGAGTTGTTTGACTTCCTCGCCGAGAAGGAGTCACTGACGGAGGAGGAGGCCACGCAGTTTCTGAAGCAGATTCTAGATGGCGTTCAGTATCTGCACTCCAAACGCATCGCTCACTTTGACCTCAAGGTCAGTCGAGTGTGACTAAGAGGTTTTTTTTTTGTGTGTGTGTGTGTGCGTTCTGTGTATCAGTAAAATGAAGTGTTCGTTCTCTCAATCCTGTTTGTTTATGTCCCTTTTTTATCTCTCAGCCTGAGAACATCATGCTGCTTGATAAGAACGTCCCAAACCCCAGGATCAAACTGATTGATTTTGGGATTGCTCATCAGATTAAAGCAGGAAACGAGTTTAAGAACATTTTCGGAACGCCGGAGTTTGTTGGTGAGATCATGTTTCTTTCCTTTGCTCCATTTCATAAAGACCAAAATATCCCCTTTTTCGTGCCAGTATCGTCTCCACATCTGCTTTGAATTGAATCATTCCTCTGTGCTTTGCAGCTCCTGAAATAGTCAACTACGAGC
This sequence comes from Pao palembangensis, assembly GCA_015343265.1. NCBI lineage: Eukaryota > Metazoa > Chordata > Actinopteri > Tetraodontiformes > Tetraodontidae > Pao > Pao palembangensis. Next base: position 9,865,185 of record CM027093.1, read on the forward strand.
CGCTTGGACTAGAGGCTGACATGTGGTAAGATGATAACTGGCCTCTTTTTTTTTTCGTTTTTCCTTTTTTTATGCGGTTTTAATTCATGGCTTCTGCTTCTTCTCTTTGTAGGAGCATTGGAGTAATTACATACATTCTGTAAGTCATGTTTGACATCATCCCAGCGTGTCGATGTTCATGAAAGCATAAATCACCTCATTCGTCACGTATGTGTTTATCTATGCGGATGCAGGCTAAGCGGCGCGTCACCATTTCTTGGCGAAACCAAGCAGGAGACCCTCACAAACATCTCGGCCGTCAACTATGACTTTGATGAGGAATACTTCAGCAACACCAGCGAACTGGCGAAAGATTTCATACGCCGTCTGCTGGTCAAGGACCCCAAGTAGGAATTAGCTTTGTTTGTTGTTGACAGGCAGTCATGGCCTGTTTTCAACAGTCTATTTTTCTTTTCTTTTTTTTTTTTTTTTTTTGCAGGAAGAGAATGACAATCGATGACAGCTTGGAGCACCCCTGGATCAAGGTGAGCGTTGAATTATTTATTTCTGGGTTTTATTTAAAGGTTTAACATCAAGACTAGCATTTTGTTGTTGATTAGCATGTTAAATCTTTTGTTTGAAATGTCAGCGAAAAACAAAAAAAGCTAATGGGATGATGATGATGTCATATCAGCATAATCTTTACATGCTACATGTTTTCTTTTTCAGGTGATTAAGAGGCGAAATGTCCGCCCAGAGGAGAGGGACCACAAGACCGAGCGCCGCCGCCTGAAGACCACTCGTCTGAAGGAGTACACCATCAAGTCCCACTCAAGCATGCCGCCCAACAACACTTACATTAACTTTGAGCGCTTCTCACAAGTGCTTGAGGAGATTGCAGCGGCGGAGGAAGGCCTGAGGGACCTGGAACGCAACCAGCAGTCGTGTCGGGAAGATGTGGCAGCGCTGCTGTCCATTTATGAGGAGAAGGAGGGTTGGTATAAAGAGGAGAACCAGAGCATCTCCAGTGACCTGAGCTACATCCGCCGGGAGCTGCAGCACACTCAAGCTCAACGCAAGAAGAGCCAGGAGGAGACCCGCTTCACCGCGCAGGCCGCCAACATCCTAAAGCGCAAGTTTGGTCGCTTGGAGAACCGATACGAGGTGCTGGCTGAGCAGGTGGCTTCGGAGGTGCGCTGGGTGGAGGAGTTGGTCAAGTCCATGTCCTCAGAGAGAGCTGGCCTCGGCTCCAGCAGCATGCCCTGAGCACAGCCCTGAGAAAGGCACAGTGCTCCTTCAGCGTCCTCCTTCCTGTTATCTCTGCATGTGTTGTCACGGCAGCACTCGGATATCATCACGCTGCTACCGTCACACAAAAAAAACACAAAACCCACCCAACCCACGAACATCGCGCTTGAGAAGACAGAGAAATAAGCAGAGGTTAAGTTTGAACACATTCCTCATGAAAGACTCATTCCTTTTGTTTTATACATTTATTTATAATTTTAGTCTTTATGTTGTTTGACAGTCACAGTTGATGCCAATATTTGCTCAACAGGTCTACATAATTTATAGCTTATATCTGAATCTTTCTCCATGCTGGAAACGGTGTAAATATCTCCCTGTCGCTCAGGTTTTTCCTTCATTATGCAAGAAAATCTCCAAAGATTACATCTCAGTGTCAGCCTTGGCAGAATATTTACGCTATTTATCAGATCGATATTAGACTCCTATTCTTCTCATTTTAGATGAAGGTAGCCATTGCACACAATACACTTAACCCTGGGCTAGAATTATTCTATGCCGTGACACAAGTTGGGACGAATCTTTAACTTAAAAAAACATTTCTCTGATGTTTCTTAAAAGATTTAGTCCAGGGAGGAAATATGACAGTTTATTATCAAAGAAAGTATCGTAGATAAAAGTAAAAAAATGTGTTGCTATTTGGCTAGCATTCTAAGCATGACGGTGCTGTTCATACTTTACGGTTTGTACCGAAATACAGAAAAAAACCCACCTTCGCACGGTTTGTAAATCTATAAGATGTAAGCGATTCAGAATGTATAAGCCGACCTTTGCAGTGCCTGGTGGACTGTATTGCTACAGCAATTAGCAATAATGACTGTTGACTGACATTTCTGCTCGTTGGCGAATGTCTGAAAGCCAACAGCTTTTGCACTCTCGCCTTGTTGACCAACGCATGCGTGGGAACTTCCTAGATGCCGTTACTCTCATGTTTGTGCACACTTGAAACATTCCATCAAAAAGTTTCACATCCATGCAATACATTCCCCATGTACAGCCTGTTAGAAAAGTATTTTTCGGTAGACAAATGTATCATATGTACTTAAATAATTATAACAATGTGCAAAATGTATTTTAATCTTTCTCATAGGCGTTTAAAAGCTGTAGAACCGGAAATGATTGTGCTTGTTTCAAATAAACAAAGTTATGACGGAACCACAGACCCGGCGCCATGGGCGGGCATTTGGGGGGGGGTGCGTGCCCGCCCACGGAGTCAGCTGTGCCCACCCTGGACTAAAAGCAAAGTTCTCCGTTAATTTTATTTGGGTTTTGTTTTTTCCGACAGAGCAGCCATCTTCTGTTCAGCTCACCTATCCTGAGCTGTCAATCAATCCAACCAGTTTAACCGAAGGAAGACAGTGGAGAGATGAGGAAGGAGAGAAGAAAGAGTGACAAGGGAGTGAGGAGGGTCCCAGATTTTAATTTTGAAAATCTGGTCACCGTAAGGTAACCAGTAACCGGGAGCAAATAGGCAAACATGGAGTATACGCATTAGCTGTGGGGCTTTGAGTTGTATTTTCGTAGGGGCCTCGCATATACAGATATTAAATCAGTTCTTGGCTGTAGACACGGTTTCAACATGAGCGAGAGACAAATGAAAAGATTATTCAGTGCGAGGGGACTTTCTCGTCGTAAAGGGTACTCTGATTTTTCGGTGCTGATCTCGCAAAAGTGAGTACTTTTTTTTTTTTTATGTCCCTTCAGGAGCAAGTCTTTTTTTCTGTTAAGTCCCCCCGCAACGTCCCTTCGGGGGCTCCGTAATATAAGGATGACCGGCCTCTTGATAGTAAGAGAAAATGATATTACAATACTCTAGGAGGAGCCACGTTCAGCCTGAGGCAGATAAATGTAGGCCCCTGGAAAAAATCCAGTGCCCCCTCTCTTATTTATGTAGCCGGGTCTGCAGAAACATACAGTATTTGCGTACTGTATTTATATTTAGAAATATTCAAATACAAAAATGTACAGTATATCACATTGTGGTATGATTTATGCACAACTGTGCAGCATGACGGCAAAATATAAATGTAGGTCTTTTTTCAAACTATAAATTCAAGAAAGCAATAAGTAGTTTATGTGTCTCGTCAATATATTATTTAATCTGCTGTCATTTGATTCGAGCACCTTCTTTATTCACTGAACAGCTGAAAAACAAGTCTGCATCATTTAAGGGTTTTATTTCTAGATTCAGTAGGTCAATAATAAATAATCCATAAATAACAACCATGTCGTTAGGGTAAAAATTGTGTGATGCTGACGTGTGAGGCCATAATGAGGTTAATGTGGGATGTGAACTTCTAGTCTCTCAAATCCATTTACAAACGAATGGAATCGGCAAGATGGCGACGTCCACGCGTATAGAGGAGGAACAGTCATGAATCTTTCAGAGATTTAATGTGTGCATAAAGTTTGAGCGCCGGTCCCAGTTTGAGGTTCATGGCGCTGACCAGGTGGTCCTCAGTCAGAAGCAGCAGAGCCTGTCCGTCGATCTCCTGCGAGCGGAACTCCTCGGCCACGTCCTCCCCTCCTGCAGGCAGAGAAAGGAGATGCTAAAAGACCTGCTCCAGAATCAAAGGTACAGTTGCTCTTTGGAACATTTCATTGACGCACAGCTGAGGATTCCGGTATGTCCATAAACGCAGCACTGAAGTGCCATCACCATCCTACTGCACCTTAGTTTGAAACAACTTTAATGTTATTGTTTACAAGAAAGATCCACAAGCAGAAAATATGTTCTATTGTTAAAATCATCCGCGTTTAATCGTTTCAGCCCCATACCTCCTGCTAATTCTAGTTCAATTCTGTGGCGTTAAAATCAGCAGATAGAAATAGTAGATGAGTTTAAAATCACAGCATCACCTGGAAGAGAGCTGATGTAAGAAAACACTTGCTCCACGTCCCAGTGAGATGGACATCTGTCTTCTTCTGCTTCGTCCGAAATGCTGATTGTTTCTGCTGTCGGCCTCTCCTGCTCTCTCTCCTGCTCTCTCTCCTTCTCTGTCGCCGTCTCTCTTCGTCTCTTGGCCTGTTTATGTAGCCTGGTCGTCATTGGAGCAGGAGCCTCCTCTTCCTCTTCCCGATCTTCCCTGGTCCTCTCTGACCTGTGAGCCTGAAAGAGCATGGCCTCCAGTAAGCATTAAAACGGAAACGCTCCGTTGTGTTTCTGCTTAGTTTCAAACAGGTTAGACACGTTAGCAGACCTGTTTCAGGAAATGCTCCCTTGGGTATCCGTTGACTCTGCTGGGGGGTCGTCCTCTCCTCCCTGCAGCTCTCTGACCCCAGCGACCTGCTCTTAATAGGGTGATATGTTTACTGAACCTAAACACGAAACAGGGTGAGAACGAATGACACGCACAATAAGCATATTTAAGACAAACATTAAACTGTACTGAGCTGCTGTGTGGGGCTTCACTTTCACACACTCCCGGTGTGTGAGCGATTGGTTACCTTCTGACACACATCATGGAGCAGAAGCGTTTGGAGCGCAGAGACATACGTGCGTAACCTCTGGCGCCACAGTATTCGCACCGCAGCAAGGCTCCAACGCGCTCGCCGTGCTCTGCAACTTCACGGGAGCAGCTGTTAGTCACACCTGTACACACACACACTCACACACATACCTTAGACACACCCACGCCACCTCACCATCAGCCGCTGGGCCATTGTTTTCCATCTCAGAGTCCGAGGAATCTGACGGATTGGCCTCCAGGGGGCTCTCCTCTCTCGCCGCATCCTGATTGGTATTTACCTCCTGGGAATCGGGAAGTGAAGCCTGCTTCTTTTTTAAGAGTAAGGATGGAACCACCTGTGCAAAAAAAGGGCAGATCTGACCGCATGTTGACATAAGAATTGTTAAATCAGCTCGGAAATTATCAATCATTTTTAGACTTTTCAGATTTAGTGATATAACAAATGCAGAGTCCCGGATATCCCAGAGAAAATTACCGGAAATGGCTCCAGACCTTCTTGGACAACAAAGCCCTCTACGAGATGAGTAAGAACATGGGTTGTGAGTGGTCCGTTAGGGCTGCTGGGGGAGGAGGGGGGGTGACTGGGACATCTTACTGCTGCGGGGAGGATGCGAGGAGGCTGAGTGGGAGATGGAGGTTGTGTTGCGCTGCTGGTTGTGAGGTGGGAGGGCTCTTCAGTCGCCAGCGGCCTGATCATCGAGTGACTAGACAGGCTGGAGGGTGAATCCACCACTGTTGAGCAAGAAGAGTCAGAAGAGACGACAGGAGTGAGGAGTGTTTCTTTGTTTCGGGGAGATTTCTTTTGAGAAATGCGTCACCTCCCCCATTCTGTTTCGGCGAGCCAGGGAGAGGTGGAGAACTTTGAGAAGAAAGATGAGGAGATTCGTCCTTCTTGTCGGAAAGGCTCAAGCTGTTCCCTTTGCGAGTTTGGCCAGACTAAAATGAAAACCACAAGCCGTTTAAAAACAAATTAAAACACTTAGTAAAGACAAGAAAACCTTACAAATGTTAGATGCAGAACACAATGACTGACCAATGGAGCTTCCCTGATGGGGACTGGTTGTACTTTGAGGTCGACAGCCACCGTCTGGGGAGGTGGGAGGCTCTGGTAGGGCGTTTGGACTAGCCCTTCTGTTGCAGACAGCTCCTGCTCCTTTAGCACCAGCTGCCGTGACTGAATGGCCAAAGCCTGGACTGAGTGCAGAGATAGCCTCTGGAGGGCAGCTGGAGGATTCGGGGGAAATCTTGGCAAAACCAAAGGAGGAGGAGGAGGAGGAGGAGGAGGACGGCTCTGCAGCTGTGGGAATGTCGATCGACGCTGTGGAGCGGCCATCAGAGGAGGCGGCTGAGGCTGAACTTTGGCAGCAGGGACTGACGTCTGAGCTGATGATGCACTTGTGAGAGAAGAAGATGCTGGAGCGCTACTGGCCGTTTGGGACTGAGCGCCAGGACTGCTCTGACTTTGAGATAAAAAAGGGGCAGGGTAGGAGCTGGTGTCCTGAGGCGATACACTGGGAGAGACAGGCTGGAGCTGCCTGTGGTTTAGAGCTGCTCCAGTGGCCTGCTGGGGGATGAGCTGGCAGTGCGCCGCCTGGTGGTGGCCTGGTGGACAGGACCGCTGCTGCTTCAGCGGCGTCTGCGCAGGGTAGAGGGCTGCAACAACAGTGGTGCGTCAGACACAGAACACAAAAGCTTTATTACTTAATTCAAAATGAAACCCATCTCTACACTTTTTTTCTTTTTCTTTTATTGCATTCTGGGCATTCATATCTGGGTTTACATGAATTTAAGATTGATTTTCTGCATTAAATATGAGTGTACAGTTCTACTCGGAAAATTAGAATATCCTGAAAAAGTTGTTTTATTCAGGCAATCCAACATAAAAGGTGAAACCAATACATTTTAAGACTCATTACATGCAAAGTGAGATATCTCAAGCATTTTTTGTTGTAATTTTGCTGATTATGATTTTTTTATTGATTTCAAGCAATATTCAAATTTTCTGAGTTTTTGAATTTGAGGTTTTCTGAAGCTGCAAGTCCTAATCAGCAAAAAAAACATATAAAAGCTTGAAATATATTGACTCGCATACTATTTGTCTATATAATATGTACATTTCACCTTTCACCTTTAAGTTGAGTGACAGAAATGCATGCGCTTTTTCAGGATATTCTAATTTTCCAAGTAGTACTGAATATTAACTCATCACCATCATTTTATAATAATAATATCCGTGTCTCATATCTTTTTATCTGAAGAAGATTTAAACTAATTCTATTAACTTTAAAATGCTTCTAGCCGCCCTTAATGTTGACACGACGACACAGCGCTTTAGAATCCAGCTGTGAGGTCACTACATCAAAAAAAAAAGCTACGCTGAAGCAAGGCTAACTAAGGACACAGACTGCGTACTCCTGCGCAATCCCTGCAAATATTTATAGTTAGGGCGTGCATTCAATCAGCCATGCACACGGATGTAGTACAATGAACAAAAGAGACCAAGTTGCACATGAAAACAGCACCTTTATGCAAGGTGGAGACAAACCATAATGTATGGTGGAAAGGGGATGCAGAGATAATAGGTTCAGCGTTGGCTGGAGGCAACTGCTCTATAGAAACTGCCATTATCTGTACATGTGAACTCACCTGGGGTTAAAATCTGAGACCCTGTGACCTCAGATTGTCCTCTTTCTGATGAACATTCAGACACCTGACTTGACTTATGCGGATAAACCGAGGTCTTGGGGGCTGCTGGAGTCAAAGCTGTGGCCAGAGCTCCAGGTAAGTGATGCAGAACAAGACCCTGCACCCGCAAAAAAAAAAAAAAGTGTTTGTTATATTCATGGGATGTAACTTGACTGTCTGTCCCTGCTCTTCTTGGAAACTAGCTCATGCTAACTGTCTGTAACATCCTGAAGTGGGTAAACAGCAGATCAGGGGCTGGCAGACACGTATGTGTTTATATACCTGAGAGGCGTTAGAGGCTGAGGAGCAGGAGGTGACAGCGGGGAGGTCTGACTGAACTGGAGCCACTGATGCCGCAGGAGTTAGAATGAGCTTGCACAGCAAGAACAAAAAACAAGGGAGAGACAGTTGGCTCATGAAAAAAAAGAAAAAGAACAGGTCATCCGAAAATATGAGGAAATACTGTACAGTCAAAAATAGAAACTGCAGAAGCAAGGTGCGACGCTTCAAAAGTACTGGAAGATCCAACGGCTCGAGATATTTAAAAAGTTTTATACCATCTGAGTGCGAAGATACATCTGAGCTTGGTTACAGTTGGTGGGCCTGCCTCCCAGCAGCATTGCCTGCTGGGATATCGTAGTTGAGACACCACTGGAGATGGAGTTTTGGGTCCTGCCCACCAGCTGTGCTGTCACTGGGGATGCTGGTAGAGAAATCTGGATCAAGCATAAACGATGGTGGGCTTAATTTTTCTGCTGCGAGTTTGTCACATTAAGTAGAATAACAGAGATGCTCACAGAAACACCTGCCGGCTGATGGACCAACCCGTTGCTGGACGGTGATGTCGACTGCCTCTGACAAATTGAGGCCTGGCATGTATCGGACAGACGTCACACACCCTGTAGCTGGTGTTGAAATGAGTCACATGACAAACAACATCTGACCTGGTGTATGGTGGCCAAGCTCTGCAGATGGGGGCTCTGCTGCTGCTGCTGCTGCTGCAGGGCTGCTGTCTGCAGCATGAGATGCTGCTGCTGGGCTGCATACATCTGGTGCAGCAACTGGGCTGCCAGACTTTGCGGTCTTTGGATGGCATGCTGGATGACCTTTAATATCAAAAGAAATCGCAGTCACTATAATCGATTCTGGTCCAGCTTCTGAAGCACATTCTTTCAAACTGATACGGTATTTAAACACTGTAATTATTAATCCATAATTTCACAATATTAAAACTGACAAGCTACTTTAAAGTGTTATATGAGAACCACATTAGTAATGTGGATTCACTCATTCATCTGCTATTTTTTGAGACTGATTGATGACGTACATTCTTTAAACCACTGTTTATTTCCTAAAATACACATTTATTTTGCCAGTAAAGGCAAAATAGGTTCCCATTCATCCAAGTCATGGTAATTCTTCGAGGTCTAGCAGAGAGTCAAGTCGACTGAACATCTAGCCATGCACGTTTCTGTCAACAGTCCTGTGGATGCTCCTCAGACCCCTGAGAGGGGCCATGTTTTCGTATTCTTCATTGGCTAGAAAGGATCATCTATTACCTGCCCAGCTGTCAAGTCAAACAATACCTGCAGACCGGGGACTGTCAATTACCGAAGCTCTTCTCAACTGGGACTGTGTATGCAGCAGTCCTGGGGATTGTCTGTTACCTAGACGACCTGTCAGTTTGCTTAAACAATGCTTATGGAGGTTTGGGGTCATGTCACCAGTCAAGGCAAATGATGCAGGAAGGCGTCCGAGGGACCAGCTACTGGTCTCCTCTCAGCGGGGACAACGTATGCAGTAGTCCCAGGCACTGAGGCACTGACTGTTACCTAAAGCACCTGCCACTCAAGGCGAACAATGGCCCCGTAGTTCCCAGCCGCTGTCTATTAAGCAAAAAAAAAAAAACTGCTTGCCTGTCAGAGGATGTCCACAGAATTCCTAAGTATTAATACCTGAACTGCTGTTCTGTCAGGCGAGATGATGCTGAGGGAACTAGAGGGCGCTCGGGCGCACACGGAGCTGCTGGGGCAGACTGTTGCCATGGTAACAGCAGCTGAGGCGGAGGAGGAAGTGGCGGCCGCACTCCTACTGTTGCTGTCCTCCTGCTTCTCTCCATCCATCTCCACGGTGACACAGTCTCAGTGATGGGAAATCTGGGTTAATTAGTGAACAGGAAGTGGTTAAATGAAAGAGTTCAGGGTTAACATCCTGCATCCCTACTTTAGGGCTTTTTAAACTGATCTTTCTGAAGCGATGGCTTTATCGTGCACTATAAAATCATGCAATTCAATTCAGTTTTATTTATGTAGCGCCTTTTACAATAAAATTGCCTCTAGGTGCTTTACAGAGGCAGAAACCCAGAGCCTGAACGCCCAGGTCAGCGCAAGGAAAAACAATATGCCAGCAAATTGATAGCAGCTTTAAAATTAAAGTTTTATTGTTTAGATTTTAATGATTTGCACTGAATATTTTTAGTTCTCAAACATTTATATAGTCCTTAAATACTTGAACATTTGACAAAAAGCAGCGCTTGCTCCATTTCTTTTTCTATCTAGTTAACATGTATGATCATATATTATATTATAAAATCCAAGAAATGGAGACTAATTCATTTCTTTCAAGCATCAAACTTTTTATTGGTTGTTTAGACCTAGCACAAGTGAACCATTAAACCACAGATTTATAAAGAACGTTTAAAGAGCAAAATGATTGCTGTTGACCCTGTGAAAATATAATATAATAAGCCTAAAAATATATTAACATGCTAAAAATTCTCTTTTTTAAATATTCTGTGTGTATTCTGTCCATAGTTAGAGACCAAACATGAGTTTCTCATGCCAATGATGATTTCTATTATTTTAACCGAATACACGAAATTATCCAAATGTAAAATACCACAGTTATTTGTGATATTTCATGAGTGTGAGCACAAAGATCACCACCATCACATCTAGAATATGACTGTAGCTCTCCGACGTTCAAATATAACAAGAAACCGTTAACAAGCACAGATGAATAATAATTTTACATGGATTACTGTCCAAAATGGGCCCGATACGTTGTACATACCAAGAGTCCACCCCATCATTGCTCAGACAGCCCTCTCTATGCACGCACAATCATTAACCTCTTGTCGGCGGTACCTGCCTGGTGTTGGTAGACACAAGCCATCAGGACCTAAGTCAGTAAACAAGCCCAATGATGCGCCAGCACTGTCGAATGGATGCTTATAAATACGGTGACCTGGACTGTATATACAGTGCAGGTAATCGGTAACCTGCAAGAGGATTAAAAAAAAAAAAAAAAAAAAAAAAAAAGCATTGATACAGCACAGTACGGAAACGCTTCCGTAGCACCGCTCGCAGTGTGGGAGGACTTTGCACAGCCAGAGAGACGCTGCATGACCGGAATGTTTTCATTTGCACCGAATGGCCACTTAAATTACAGACGCGCCGACGTTTTGAATTATATAAATAAGAAATGTAATAAATAAATAAAAGAAATGAATATATAAACCTCGAAGGCGCTTTTCTATTTAAAAATATTACATTTCACAAAATGAAATTGTGTGTTTCTGTAAAGGCAGAGAAAGGGATTTTTCCAGAGCACTTGTAAAAGCTGCTGGTTGTTGATGCTGTGACCAATTTTGGTTAAACAGCACGTTTATTTTATGATTAGTGACTAAGGGTGCAAAGGCAACTAATATGTTATTAATCATTGAATGCATTACATGTTAATTTTTTAAAACATTTTTTCTTTCGTTCTATTGTGACGTTGAAAATGATACGAATGTCTAACCAAAGTAGATCTCTCTGTGTCAACTGGACTGAAAGGTTTCCTTGAAAACGTTTGGCCCTCTCTCCAGAGAGCTTCTTCAGTTCTAAGTTTGCTGGGGCAGAGCTTGAAAATATAGCCCTGTGGACCATTGGCATGTTAATGGCCCGGGTGGTCACCTGAGAGTCCTTGGCAGGGTGGTTGGCAGGGTCGTTCATCTAGTTTCGGTTGGGGTGCTTCCCCTTTGTCTGTTGGGTCACATGTTAATGAGTCTCCAGGTCTGGTCAAACAGCGTGAATGTTTGGAATGCTGACGAAAAGAGTGGAGGACTGCATTGTACGTGGGTGACAGAAAGTGCCTTAGTCCACCACCTCTGTTTAAAGATGGTTTTTCCAACTTGACGTGGATGGCTTCCTTGACACCCCTCTCAAACCAGCGATCTTCTCTGGCCAGCACACGTACTTGACTGTCCTCAAAGGAGTGTCCGCTTTCTTTTAGGTGTAGGTGTACTGCTGAGTCCTGTCCTGAAGAAGTGGCACGTCTGTGTTGGGCCATTCGTTTGTGGAGGGGCTGTTTGGTTTCCCCCAATGTACAGTTGGGCTATATTTTCAAGCTCTGCCCCAGCAAACTTAGAACTGAAGAAGCTCTCTGGAGAGAGGGCGAAACGTTTTCAAGGAAACCTTTCAGTCCAGTTGACACAGAGAGATCTACTTTGGATAACCATGACCTGGATGAGTGAGAATCTACACAGACATCTACGAATGTCTAAGACAGAGAGAAAAATCGAGAAAGAAAAACAGGCGGACGGCTAGAGAAAATAAATAAATATTTTTATTTTTTTTAAGACCATTTTGTCTTTATTTCTACATAAATGCGCGACCTATTCATCATGTTTTGAAAAAGTACTGTATGTCTTGAGGGTCTCTCAGATGTCCGGGTTTACATGTTGGAGCGTGAAAGCATCACTTATCCACACAAAAAGTTTCAGTTGGTACAGTCGAAATGTTGTAAAATTAGATATTTGTCGTTCTTTAAGCATATAGAGCAATCTGAACACTTGGTGTGTCACAACTGATTTGAATATGTGCACTCATTGATGTAAATTGTTGTTCTTTAACTTCAGGATTCTTGGCCGTGAGCCTCTTTGCACCCCCAGCATTCCGAGAGTGGACTGGTCCGTCATTAGGCCTTTGCAGTAAGGAGTTGTTTGGCGGAGCTCGCAAGTTTTTCTTTACTTCATATTGTATTTCTATGTGTCGAACGAGGGGTGAATTCTTCGATTTCACATTATCCACCTTATTTGAACTTCAGTGTGACGACGGACTAAAACAGCAAAGCAGTTTGGGCGTGGTATACATACCTAGAGAACCAAAGAAGGAAGGAAGGCATCGGTGAGTCGGCTGAGCTTATGATGCCGACGTTGCGGGACAGCACCATGTCCCACCCCGGCGAGAATTCCCACCAAGTTCGGGTTAAAGCTTATTATAAAGGGTAAGGAATCATCGTCTGAATTTATATGTTGAGAGAATTCCTACCAAATAAACTATAGCAATTGTTAGGCTCGGAAACATGTCCAACCAATAGGCTAACATTTGCTACTCTGCTAACGGCTAGCTAATATGGGTACCAGGTTTAGGTAAGACTTAACCAGGCAGACAGGCGTGTGAAACTATCCAGACGCCTCGCTCCATACTCTCCGTGTCGTACAAGAATGTGTTAGCCAAGTGGTGAAGTCGTTTCAGTTAGTTTAAAGGCAGTCAAAATAAGTTTTTAGTCATATTTCACTTCATCCTTTGAAGCTGTGGCGCTAATATGTCATATAACTCTGTTGTTAGCATTGTCTTAAGGTTTACTGTCACTAGTTGATCATACTGAAATTCCTACTTTGTCCCAATTTAATGATTGTTGCTAGGGCCGCGGTGTGTAGCTATCCTTTTTTTTTTGAAAATTCCCTTTTGTCAGTGTCGTTTACACTGTTCGATCTTTGAGAGCACCAGAGTTAGCTTAGCTACTACTGATAAAGTTAGTGTCGCTGCGAAAACATAGATGTTAATCAAGAAGATTTGTTAAAAGGCGAGCTGTGATTTTCAGTCTACACTAATAGTATTATAATAGTAAAATCTTTCAGAATTGCATTTGATCTTATTTTGTTTAGCCATTTGTTAAATTTGATTTTACTTTTGGCTTTACCAGAACACAACTTGGAAGCTCTCATAAGCTTAACTACCGATTAACACAGCTTTTATAACACTATAATTCTTATTTTATGACTCAGAACATGTCAACACATAATATAAATGCCCACTAAAAGATTCAAAATACGTTCATTAGTTCTATTGGTATTGTGATGTTGATGACAAACAGAGTAACAGAAAAAATGCCCATCATCAAACATGAATAAAGGCCTAAAAGCCAAAAATACAGTCATGAAACTGCCTTGCCTAAGTTGTTGTGTTAGAATGTTTGAGAGGGTGAGTTCAGCTCCGTTTCAGTTTAGATTTCCTTTCACACTTGGACAATAGAAGTCTCCGGTCACTTTGGAGTCTTCTTGGCGCTCCAGTCCCACTGCAACCATTTGATAGCTAGAGATTGGAGACCAGCCAAGACTTGAAAAACGTGAAGGACGAGTCACCTCAGCCAGACCTGCAGTATTTCCGATCGACTCTGTGACACACCTCGGCAACGCCGTGACTTTGAACATTATTATGTGTCACCTCACAGGACAAAAGCATCCAAAGTATTGATGAAGTCGCTGCCCAAGAATGTGCAAAATCATTATTTGGCTGTACAATATTTCTAATCAGGATCATTTCAGGTCTACCTCCATGCACTTTTTTAGACCATGACAACTTCATAAGCAATGCTCCACAGGCATTAGAAAGGTGTTTGTGAAAAAGAAAGCCCATATCATTGGTGCTTTAATAGAGGATTTGCATTAAAGAAAATGAAAAATGGCCGGTGAGTCATCATTTGCAAGGAGAGTACCACTTTGAGGCTGGAGTGCTGGATCTTATTCTTCTCTAGGCGACAGAAAGCAGGACTGCTCCGTGTCTTGAACTGGAGGTATGCTTCTGAGTCGGCTCTACGTGAACCTCCAGGTTGAGGCTTAAGCACATAGCAAACATTTATACTTGCGGTGTGGTGTTGATTCAGTGTGTGTGAGCTCCTCACTGTTACCATTCAAAGTTTATGACAATTTCGTCATACTATTTTTGCAACTGTGTAGCAGTTTAAGATTATTATATACAGTTCATGCATATGTATATCAGATTTCATTGATTAATTCTTCTTGTGCTGGTGCAAAAATAGCAGGAAAATACCATTTGCTCTTGGAGGAGTAACAAGTAATGTGACAGTAGCAGGGATTCTGAGTTAATTCTTTATCATTCATGTTTGTTGTCCTTGACCAGCGACAGGAAACTCGTGTTAATCAGAGTCTCAGCCTGTTACTGGTTGAGACCAGTTAAGTCAAGGCTACAAATGCAATAACCTCACTACAACAGACTGGTGGTGATACTAACTCAGTACCTTGTTGGAAGAATTTGTGTGTATGAGTGTGCAAGCTCACGTGCGTGCGCATTCTTCTCATTCTTCCATGCCAGCAGGTGACAGGTCTGTGATTATAATTCTGAAAGTTATATCTAAAGCTGTCGAGATAGAAATATTTAGCATGTGTGTGTGCTCACCAATTGTTAGGGATCTGCTGCTTATCACAACATTCAGATTAGGATTCAGTTCAGTTTTATTTATATAGCACCTTTTACAATAAAATTGTCTCTAGGTGCTTTACAGAGGCAGAAACCCAGAGCCGGAACCCCCAGGTAAGCACAGTGGCAAGGAAAAACTCCCTTTTAACAGGAAGAAACCTTGAGCAGGACCAGAATTACAAGGAGGAACCATCCTGCTGAAAGTCGGCTGGGTAAAGGAGGAGAAGAAGAGGGAGACAGGACAGAGAGAATAAAAGAGAGAGAGAAACACATACAATCATAGAATAATAGAAATACAAACACAGCAGACATACATAATACATATATACATAATACACACAGGCAGGTTTTAATAAAAAAGGGAACAGCACAGGCAGGTGCTGACAGTGGAAACTGGGTTTGTCAGAGGCTGAGATCCGTGCAGCACGAAGGTCTGGAGACGGGAGACCTGCCATAGTTACTGTTTACATGCATTACGTGTGTGGGCTTGACTTTTTCTTTGGCTGAGGGTCAGGGGGTCGTAGTTTTTGCTTGTTTTTGATTGTCAGTTTAGTTTTCTAAAGTTAAACAGGAGTTGAGGATCACATGACGGCTGATCACATGACGGCTTGTCTGATGCAGATGGTAGCAGGTAGAGGAAACACCTAACCAAACTGCAGCGATGGCTCTCAGCGAGGTCGTATTGTTAGGCTGGCGTGTTGCTAGTTTTGTTCTTTTTTATTTTGGGGGCACAGTATTGGATTTGGCCGGTATGTAAGG
Organism: Pao palembangensis; assembly: GCA_015343265.1. Classification (NCBI taxonomy): domain Eukaryota; kingdom Metazoa; phylum Chordata; class Actinopteri; order Tetraodontiformes; family Tetraodontidae; genus Pao; species Pao palembangensis. The sequence continues at coordinate 9,880,867 of CM027093.1, forward strand.
TTGTTTTTAACAGATGCAAGTGCACCCCTGGTTCCTACTGTCTTTGCTAGGTGGGGACTCTGTATGTGACTGCCAACGTCTCATTATGTTGAAAGTTTTGTGGAGCTGCCAGCATCAGCCATCAGCTGGTTTTGTCTGTGTAAATGGGTGTTAGGACTTCAGTGTTTTTGGCAGGGAACTGTGATCACACACACTGGCTCAGTGGAGCAGTTCGGCTCAGCTACTTTACTCTTTTGGAAGTTTTTTTTTTTTTTTTTTTTTTTCTTCCCGGAGATACTCCAGCGTGCATCAGAGCTGAAAGCATTGGCTTTGATTAAACATGACACGTCTGAAAAACAAAATCATTTAATACGCACACCTCTCATCACTTCATTAGCGCATTTCATGTCATCATGGTCATGTCAGGTTATATTGAAAGCAGCTATTGTTAGTTGACTAAGCCCTCAGAGGAGTGTGTTTTGTTTTGCACCGTGATGAGAAAGACTTCCTCCTCAGTTGCTTGTGTTGCCTGGAGACTGCAGCACCCTGCAGGGTTGTTTTATTACACGGACCTCTCAGGAATGCATTAGGCCAGTTGAGGTCTGTACTGGCGTGTGTTCCGGACACTGTTGTGATTAATTTCAGCGTCAGCAGGCACCTATTTGTAGCTGCTCCAGTCCCTGTCTTTCAAAGATACAGGTACACACGTATGTGCAGGCATGTAACTCAGGCTATCTGGCTTCGTGGTTTCTGGTATGGAAAGCGTACCCCCGCTTTGCTTGCTGACAAAGAGATGGATAGTTGTAGGTGCTCATGGAAGCCCTGAGAAGTACCTAGGCCGGTCTTCACGCTCAAGCACTCACCAGTGACGGATCGCTTCATACCAGGCAGATGGGACCACTGAGTCCTACTTACAGCAGTTCAGGCACCAGGGGCACAGGCCAGCACAGCCCACCACCACCACCACCACCACCTCCTCTTCGTCCTCCTCCTCCACCTCCTCCCACATCTTTAATTTAGCTCGCTCTCCTAACACTGGGAATGTCGAGGATTGCCAGGTATGTGTGGAAGGCCGTATCCTCCCAGATTCCTCTGATGAGCGCTCTCTCTTCTGGCCATTCTGCTTTCTTCACTTTAGCTGTGCTCCTTCAGAGGCTCTTAGCATTTTAGGAGGCTCTGCTGAGTGGACTCTTACTCCATTGTGACACCATTTGCATTATAAATAAGCAGCTTGTAACTTTTAAAGAACACGTAAGGGACGAGATCACGCAACCGTCTTCTGCACTTCTGTTATAACAACTTTATTAACAATCAAGGACACTGTGATCCAGTGTAAGTGATGCACACTCTACAAACAGGCTTTGCTCCTGCTTTGTTTTTTTTAATCCCGTGCGTGCCCTTGCCCATCATCATTGACTTTGGTGCTCTGCCATGGCCTCTTTCATTCATGGGAACTCCTGGGTTTAAAGTATCAGGTTAAACCTAAACCTAGATGAAGGCACACAGTTTAATTAATGCACACAGCAGATCAACAGCTACGTTAAATCCCTGCCTAGAATGTTCACGTCAACAGTAGGACTCATATTGTTGCCTGTATGTTCATGTGCAGCATTTATTCTGATGTTTGCAGAGATTGTAAAACCCCCGCCGGGGTGGGGGGGTCGGCAGTCTGTTTCTCCCCCTATTAATGATTAACCTCAGATGGTGAGAATACAGGATGGGAGCAGGCATTTGATTAAACCTTCTGTCAGTTTTTTTCTTTCTGCTTCCATAATGTTAAGCAGTAAATGTTCAATATTAATGTGGAGCAGAAATATCACATTTGCAAATAACATCCAACAGGTCTGTTTGAATAAAGGCCTTTAAACACAGGGATTGCCCCAACAAACTCACACTCTGCACCGTTATCTCAGATCGTGATTCACAGCTTAACAATCAACAGTCGTAATGAGGAGCACAGCCGTTGTCTGCTGTCACGCTGGATGTATGTCACTTAGAAACAATAGAATAATGCGCATGTTGTTGTTGTTGTTGTTGTTGTTTACACTCTCGGTTGGATGATCTCATCCACTTCTGCATTAATCAAACCCGCAACGTCTTTGTACTACATAAACTTTGATTTTATGTATATTCTCAAAACTATTATTCACTCTTTTCTGTCCTTACACATGTTGAGCACGTCTTTGAACGCGGTCGTGGAATTTTATCATCCTGTTGCAAAGATCTCAAGGTAATGAAAGAGAGTCCATCTTGGATAATGGCAGTAAAAGCATCTCCTGTATTTTCTTCTGGCTGGTCGGAGGCTTTTTTCTACTTGGTACCCTCCCGTCCTCCGTTTAACCCACTGTGAGCGACCACTAACGAGCTCTACTGTAAGTGCTGAGGCCGCCTACAGACCTATAAACCCTAATGAGGGTTGCGTCTCTGCCGCCACCACACACTGGTAAAGGAAGAGGCTGAGCTGAGAATTCACACTTGTGACGTCATCTCTGTCGCAGCCATTACATGAGAAGGAGCAGATCTGCTAGTACGCGTTTGTGTTTTGACTTCATGGTAAAAGGGGTAGATGTTACAGTAACTAAGAATTAGTTGCAGTGGAATTTAAATCCTCCTCTTGTAATTTCTGTTTAATTATTAATAATCAGCCTGTTTTTCTGGCTTGTGCTGGCTCTCCCTTTAAAAAAGAAACAGACACCTGGCTGCTGATGGTTCACTGCCCGCCGTTAAGTGATCCTCGGGACAGTCGAGGAAAGCTCTTTTCTGAAGGAAAATCCCGGGCCTTATCGACCAAGTACCCTCTAACAGCATATTATTTGCTTTCTTTGTAGGGACATCATGATCACTCACTTTGAGCCATCCATCTCATACGAGGGTCTATATGGGGAAGTTAGAGACATGTGTTCCATGGACAACGATCAGCTTTTCACCATGAAGTGGATCGATGAGGAAGGTATGTTTGTGATGTGTAGAAGATGGAATTCATTGTAGTTCACAGTCACATCAACCACAGAACAACATTCCGACCAAGCATTATGAGTCAGATTTGTAAAAAGCATTATTATATACTCCAATAAGTGTTAGCTTGCTCCACCATCAGCTAGCTCATAATGCTTAGTGAGAAAGAAATCATTAAATCTGGGTGGTATTTAAGTATTGACCTTTTTTATGACATTTACAATTCCTCTGCTTTGTCACCTTTTACTTTTGCTCTGGATATTGAAATGAATCGTATGTATTGGTTAATTGTCACATTGGTTATTGCCTTTGGATCTGCGTGTAAAAGTCTCTTGGATATTGTTGATTATTGCAATTATTCAATGTCATGGAAACTGTCTAAATGATGCAGGTTTTTTCGCAGTTTTGTTGTTCTTTACTTACAGAAAATGTATAATAAACATGCATAAATCAGGCCACCAGAGAGGAGGGTTTAGTTTAGGAGAGAAACTTTTAATTTGTAATTATGTGCTAGTTCAGGATTGTCAAGTCAAGCCGTCTTTATTGTTTTTTATATATATATATATATATATATATATATATATGCTATACATGCATGACGTACAGCTTAATTGAAATTCCAGTCCTCTCGGACCCACAGTGCAGCAAGAAATAAATAAAACTATTCTAATTAAATTAAAGTACTCTAACTAAACTAAATACAGAAAATTACTATATATATTGTGCACAGATTGTATTTTATACTGAAAAGGATAAAAATATCTGCGATATTGCGAGAATGTCCATCTTTCAATGCCTGTTAAGAGGATAATAAGAACACCATTTGAGCATAATAGCAGCTTTGTTACTCTGTGGATATTGGGTTGCTTGTCAGAACTTTTAAAGTACATTTTTCAGATTTTTTTTTTTTTTCTTTTACTGTCAGGTGACCCCTGCACCGTGTCTTCTCAACTGGAGCTGGAAGAAGCTTTACGTCTCTATGAACTTAACAAAGATTCAGAGCTCATTATTCACGGTGAGCCTCTACCATTTTATAAAGTATACAATTTCAGCTCTCACTCTTTGTCGTCTGTACCTGCCGCCATGTTCCTTTATAACTTTTGTGCTGCATGTGTGCACGTTTTGCATTTCAATAAGCTATCGCATAAGCAACACTGCTCTAGTTGCTTCCTTTTTCTAACCACTGTCATAAATCCATTAATTCACCACTTTCACTATCAAAATATTATTTTCATTGATAATAGTTATATAGATAATAGTTTTGTAATTTTTTTTTTGTTTTGTTTTGTTTTTTTCTTGGAAGGGCCCTAACCCACTTAATAGTCCAAGTTTTTCTTAGATGATCTTTCTGCTTTTTTCAGTTTCTGTGGGTCATGTACTCCTCAGTGTGTGTCAGGGTGTTGAAAAATAGTTCTATGGCACAGTCTCGCAGATGTGGAGGTCAAAGTACAGCATGTGCAGCAGTTGCAGAAAAAAAGTCTTTATATATTACGCTATCTATCTGACCGTCTCTGTGTTTGAATATAAGGGATGTAGCTACAGGGGCTCTGTGGTTATTATAAAATTTCAATCAACTTAGAGCTAAGGGGTCAGGAGTACAGTCAGTAAGAGTGACAGCAGAGGGAGAGGGTGAGGGATGGAGGGCAGGATGTAACAATGCTGCGGGGGGTGGGAGCTGCCTGATCTGTTCATTAACAAGCATGTCTAGCGCAGCCCACGCCTCGCTTCTTACTCACACAGCCCCCAGTGTGGTTTGATTGCCGTCTCTTATGTTCTTGTACACGCACACAGTTTGCGTCGGCTTCTGTGAGATCGGGGCTTTTTATTGTCCTGTGGAGCGCAGACCCCACTCTCCCTCTGCGTCTCTCACTCACACACACGTCATCATGGCTCCACCAGAAAATGAGCACGTGAATTTCATCAGGAAAGTCTCAAGGCGACGGGTTTGATGTAGAGTCTAACCTGCTGTCACAATGAAAGGAAGTGGGGGAGCACGTGTAAACGCCGTTGTCTGTCCTCCCACCTAGGAAGTGGTTCTTAAAAATGCAGCTGTGTTTTTTTATCTTTTGTTTGTTCTTTATTCCCAGTGTTCCCATGTGTACCAGAGAAGCCTGGCATGCCCTGTCCAGGAGAAGACAGTAAGTACCTCCAGCTTTTGTAGCTTTACCCAATCTGTCAACGCTCATTTTAATTAATTAGCGTCACTATTTGTTGACATTATTTGACAAATAAAAGATCATAATATTTGTAGAGAGAATCATAGGCTGGTAAGTTCCTGGAATTTATCACATTGCTTCTGGCAAATCTGGTATTTTAATTCTCTTGTGCCTAAAGTTATTGGCATTGTTTTCTTATTCGTATTAGATTTCTTTTAGAGCGATCGTTAAATTCCTCAAGTGCTGAAATATTGCTTCAGTGTTTTTCCAGTCCTAATAACCTTCCGAATCTGACCCGCCTGCAAAGAAACTTACATAAAGCACGATCTTTCCAATCCACCTGCCTTTTGTCTGATGTTTTTCCATTAACACAACAATGGTTGTTCTGGACATTTACCTCATTTTTTTGCGTTGTCACATCAGAGGGCATTTTTCCAAAATGTAGCATGTTTAACTGTTTTCACCCTTCAGAGTCTATATATCGGCGTGGAGCCCGGCGCTGGAGGAAACTTTATTACGCCAGTGGCCACGCTTTTCAAGCCAAGCGCTTTAACCGGGTGAGATACTAACATGTTTAATGTATATATATGTACACACACACACATCACACTACAATTAAATGACATCCATTTAAATAATCTGAGAACCAATAGAATGCAGTCTCTGTACTGACCCCCTAAATATAATGTTTGTTTTTTTTTTTAAAATCTGTCTTTCTCTTTATCTGCCCTCCTGAGCAGCGAGCCCACTGTGCCATCTGTGCAGATCGTATCTGGGGTTTGGGAAGACAAGGCTACAAATGCATTAACTGCAAACTCCTGGTGCATAAAAAGTGTCATAAACTGGTCACAGTGGAGTGTGGCAGACCAGTGATTCAGGTGCTTACTTCTCATGGCCTTGCATATATGTGGCATCATTTTTGGGGTTCTGTGTTGGTGACTGTGTTTTCATTCATTTATTTATTTTTTTTTAGGATCCAGTGATGCACGACACACCGAGTCCAGTAGACCCAAGTGAGCAGCCAGGTATGCTAATCACGGAAGGGAAATTGTTATTAGAGCTCAGAACATTGTTGTCATGGCTGTAAAATCTATAAACTTGCTTATATTAACTTGTTTGAACATTATGACATCAAAAAATTCGATCACCCCTGCAGTGTCGTCTTTGTGTTTTTCAACATAAGGGCGTATTATTCTCTAACCGATATTTCCTAACTATAAGGAGAGAAATTACTCAGGCACTGTTTTTTTTTTTTTTTTTTTGTGAATAACGTGTGATTGTCTCTCACCTCCTCCTTCCTCATATTTTTTCCATCTCCTGCTGCCCCCTCACCTTCTGTCTGTCTGTCATTTTCTCCTCTCACTCAGCTCCCCAGACAAAAGACTCGAGAGAAAGTTTGCCTTATGAAGGAGAAGAAAAAGAGGTGAATATTTCCACATGCTCTTCATTGCAATTTACAGTCTGCCATGTTTTGTGGATGTGCAGTGTAAAGAGAAAAGAGAGAGTGAATTTGGCTTTGTTTGTAGGGAAAGGAGAAAGATGAAATTCTGCTTTGGTTCAGAAATTTTTGTTTCTTTTTGAATAGTATCTATTTGTTATTTTTACATTCAGGAGAGGCCCTCCTTCCCCCCCGTCTGTGAGATATAGAGACCGCGCGCGCAGACATAGGAGCATTTACTGTACATGCTGCTGCTCATATTGATTTCCTTTGGGGCCAGTGGTGTAACCTTTAACACCAGAGGCTGATTAATTGTGAGGGATGTGGTGTGGGGATTGTTAGAGCAGGTGAGGTGACAATAAAAAAAAAATAGATTGAGTTAGAAACAGATGAAGATAAGAGCACAAGCCAAATGATCTTATCTGACGGTCCACGTCTGACTCAGGGGATTAGAGGTGTCATGGACAGAGACGTTAGATGGATCCGTATCGGAAACATTTCACTACAAAACAGAGGGACCGAGAGTAGATGATGTACCGATGCCACAAATTCATATATGTATGCAAAATGATGTTACACACATGTAAGGTATAGGTAGCAATCTTTTCGTGCCACTTTCTCTAAAAGCAAATAGTGTTTAAATTGCAGCTCTCCCAGAGGAAATCAGCTTCAAAATTCTTTTTTTAAAGATTTCTTGACATTTAATTCTGTTAATTGCCCCCCTCCCAACCCCTCCCAGGCGTGGCGAAGTAGGGAAGCTGGGAAATCGCCCTCCAGCCTGGGTCTGGCAGACTTTGAGCTGCTGAGGGTGATCGGACGAGGCAGCTACGCAAAGGTGCTGTTGGTGCAGCTGAAGAAAACAGAGCGCATCTACGCCATGAAAGTGGTGAAGAAAGAGCTCGTCAACGATGATGAGGTGAGCGACGCCGGTGCCATCAAACACGCTAGATTTAGCTTTGACACAGATGGACAATGGCAGTCTGGAGTCAGCTGAGACACGCGTTCCCTGGTTAGGTAACATAAAATAAGTGAGAAGAAATCAGAGTGTGCTGGGTTCTTGGTTGTGGTTGATAAAAGTCTTCAAACATCTTTTAAAATACAATCTGGATAAAACGAATAATTCTTGCAACCACACATTCCCTCCTCAAATCCATCACAATCTTGCTTGGATTGTTTCTTCTTTTCTGTCTGATACTACAGGCGACTACAAGGAAACAAAAACCGGTGAGGCAGAAAAGTACTCTCTAACAAGACCGACTGGCAGGACATGGAGCAGTGTCCTGGCAGTGGCCAAACTAAAACCACAGGCGTAACCCTAACCAAGCTGAAAGCCAATGAAACACCGCACAAAGTCTTTATTTCCCAAACTGACTTGAATATGCATCTACAACCAGTGATGGTTAAAGTGCCTATCAGCCAGATTTCATATCCAAGATGAGATTTCCGCCTCACATTTCCAAAGGTGTTTCACTGTGTTGTGCAGTGAGTACGGTCTTTATTTTGCTTCCAGGCAACATTAAAGGCATTTTGAATTCCAAACTGGGAATTGCACCATAATTTATGGTCAAATAAAACTGATACTGACAGTATTATTCACAATAAACAGTAAACTGAAGAAGCAAACTTATCAACAGTCTAATAATAATAATCAACTTTTTGCTTTAGCCAAAACACGAAAAGACAATCTGTCTTGACTTTAACAGCAAACAAAGTCGGCGCCTTACAACTAAACATCCACGTTTTAGCCAATTAAAATGAATGCAGCATCTGTCAGAAATGCAGCCGCTCCTCTAAGCTCACATCTACTGAGATGTGAGAAGGTTCGCTGATGCTGAAGCGACCGGTCTTCTGTCACGGGCGTGTAATTAATACATTGGGCAGAATCGATGGGCGCCGCTGTTGGCAGCATTCAAGCACTTGTCTCATGATCGAACACCTGACTTGCGTAGCTTGTCGGAAAGCCTTTGAGTTATGTTGACAGACCTTCTCCGAGCCATCCGTCTTCCTAAGAAGGTGCGAGATGAACCATCACCAAAATTGATCTTGACTTGCGCGTATGGCGTCATAGCCAGCAGCAGTGGGAGCAGTTGTCCTTGATTAGACGCACTTAGCAGCATTGACAAATTGACAAGCCTCTCGCTCAGTGGTCGAGTGTCGTGCTGTCCCTGTTCTGACAGCACGAGCAGCATCCAGACATATTGTCTTTCAATCTATCGATGGAGACGAGCCTCGACTCTCTCAGCCCTTTTGTCCTGGTATCACCCACCACCCACATGAGCAACCTTTCTCTTCAAAAGGTTGTCAGTCAAGCAATTCTACACTGCATTATACAGTCAAGGGTGTTGTTATTATTTTTTAGAAGTCGCCTTTAACAAAGCTTTGCTTCAATTTCTTTTTCCAGGATATCGATTGGGTCCAAACAGAAAAGCACGTATTTGAACAGGCCTCTAATCATCCCTTCCTGGTTGGCCTACATTCCTGTTTTCAGACAGAAAGCAGGTGAGATGTCTCCGATAGGAACGTTGAGGTCAGTTAGTTCATTCCAAGCCACAATGCACTTAAAATCTCTTTTTTTTTTTTTTTTTTTTAATCTCTTTACAGACTTTTCTTTGTTATTGAATATGTAAATGGCGGCGATCTCATGTTCCACATGCAGAGACAAAGGAAACTCCCTGAGGAACATGCCAGGTAGAGACGCTTTCTTCCAGCTGCCTGTCCCCACGCTACAATGTGATCTTGCGTTCGTTAATCATGATGGTTTTCCAGGTTCTACTCAGCGGAGATTAGTTTGGCGCTCAACTACCTTCACGAGCGAGGAATCATCTACAGAGATTTGAAACTGGACAACGTGCTTTTGGACTCAGAAGGACACATCAAACTTACAGACTACGGCATGTGCAAGGTGTGCTTTGTTTTCCGTGTCAGGAAAAGTCGTTAAATCTGCTTGAGCTTCTTTATAGCGCCAAATGAGTTTGTTTTATTGTTGATTATTTTTGCTTTTGCAGGAAGGATTGAGACCTGGTGACACAACAAGCACTTTCTGTGGTACTCCCAATTACATTGCCCCTGAAATACTTAGAGGAGAGGATTATGGTGAGAATTACAACATACAAACACTTTGTACAGCATACAAAGCTTTTTTGTGTTTTTTTTGTTTTTGTTTTTTTCAGTTTCACTGCATGTAAATGTCTCTTGGAAAATGGAGACTGTGGGGAAGGGAATACTTTTTTGTTGGTAAACTGTCAGAACTACTTACCGAAGCACTGCAATTAAATAAAACCGGGTTTATTTTCGACGCGGTTGCTTTTCCTGCAGTGGCAAGTCAAGAGGTCAGCTGTGAAAAAGCCGATAGGAAATTAACATTTGAGGTTGAACAATTGTTTGTTCAAGCAAAAAAAAAAAAAAAATCACTTTATGTATGTCAGATTAATATTGTTATAATTGTAATAATTAGTCTCACCGTTATAATAGAAAATCAGAACCAGTCTGATATGTGACTTATACTGGCTGCAGTTAATCTACTATAGAATATAATTAAACCTAATTTAGACTTCTGCTACAGGCTGCTGGAGACTGATTGATCTGTTTATTTTCTGATAATTACAAATATTGACTAAATATTGCTCAACATTGACTCAAAATCTCAAGGTTTCAGTTTGAGTGCTCAGAAAAGCAGCTGTCTGTTTAAGCAAAGTGGGGTTTAGGTAAAACAGATCAGATTCTGTGTTTTATTTTGTTATAAAGATAAAAGGTGGGGCAAAAACATGTTTTTATGTCTGCATTTGAAATAATTATCATTATTTAGTTAAATTTAGAAACATTCCTAATGCATAATGTCACTGGTGTGTGTACTTTAACGTGTTTGGGGGTAATCAGTGAGACGCAGCAGGCCCACCTTCAACTGTGTGGTGTTTTTCTGCTCTGCTCTGATACTTCTGCTGAGAAATCTCTAACGAGTGTGTCTGCGTGCGCGTTTTCAGGGTTCAGTGTCGACTGGTGGGCCCTGGGAGTGTTGATGTTTGAAATGATGGCGGGCCGGTCGCCTTTCGACATCGTGGGGAGCTCTGACAACCCCGATCAGAACACAGAAGATTACCTCTTCCAAGGTGACCCACTCCACTCCTACACACTGCTGTGGTCTATATTAAAACAAACAAAAAAACACACACCAGTAAAAGCATGTCACACCTGTTTTGACACCATGCCAGTATATCCTTGTAGCTGGGGTGTAGAACCACTGCTGTGTGTAATAGGACGTGTTCAGCCTGAGTCCACGTACTGGTGTCATTTTCACATTAAAGTGCTGACCTCCACCCTCACCCACCACCACCGCCCCTGTTTCTGTCCCCTCCTGCAGTTATATTGGAAAAACAGATCAGAATCCCCCGCTCGCTGTCGGTCAAAGCTGCCAGCGTCCTCAAGGGATTCCTCAACAAGGTAAGACGAGACCAGGCGGTTCTCAGGTCAAGCTTGAGCAGCATCTCATCCTGCTAACAGCTGAGAGCGGAACCCTGCCATCGCAGTTATACGTCTTATTCGCCATCTCTCATCTCTCCAGTCCTATTTCCAGGTTTTTTTGAACCTGTCTTGCAAATTCTCTGCTTTCTCACCTTTCCTCTCTCTCGCTTGCCATTTCACGTTATTCTTGTCTTCCAGCTCATCATCGCACACCGTCTCTTACCTTGCTTTCACCCTTACTTCCGCAGGATCCCAAGGAGCGCCTCGGCTGCCACCCTCAGACAGGCTTTGCTGACATCATGGGCCACCCCTTCTTCAGAAACGTTGACTGGGACCTTGTGAGATATGAACTTTTCTTCTTTCTTTCTTTTTTTTTCTGCGTTTCCTGCCTCGTTCATCGACTCAGAAGCCCTTTGTGTTGATCTAGCAGAGAAGGAACAATAGAAAAGCTGGTACTGGACAGCAGAAGGTCCAGTCCAAGCGCTTCTCTCTGCTGCCCTGCGGGCCTGGCAGCTCCGCCCGAGCACAGGGTTGTTAATGATTGGACCCGAGTCCTTGTGGAGACCAGTCCAAAGACTCGACAGCAGCCAAGCTGGCTGGACAGCGATGGAACGGAAATTGATGCTGGAATGTTTCATTTCCTTTTCATTTGTCTGACAGAAGTAACCTGAGCCATCTGCTTCAATAACAATTCCCTCTTATAATGAAGTGATTGAGACATGAAATGAAAGGATTTTGCAGGCTTATTACACACTGAAATACACTAAGCTCCCAGCGACTCGGAGCTTTGGAGTTAGTTGTACTGAAGGGTTGTTCTGTGAACCTTGTTCAGTGGTGTTGGAAATAGATTTTTGGCCTTGTCCCGGGTTTATTTATAGGAGGTAATATTTACATGTAGTAAAACTATGACACACAAATATCACAAAATTACACCTCATTGAAACTCTTAGGTTACAGCCATCTCTTACTTTCTGTTCTCAGTTTTCCCGTAACATCCCTTTTTTTACGACAGCCAGAACTACAAAAGGAAACTTTAGTAAATATAGATCTTATCATTTATCGCTGTTGAGTCATCAACTCATTTACCAGAATAACGCGCTTATCTTTTTACAAATGTACCTTTTATGATGTGAATTCTTTATTGTACTCTTATCACTGAGTTATTTCTTTGAGAAATATAAAGTATACTCGTCTGAAGTTGTTAGATGCGCGATAACAGGATTATCAGTTCGTCATTGGCGTATTTTGTCTACAAAAAGACCAACACAGGCAGACAGACAGGGCAGCTCGCCAGGGATCAACATGACCTCTTTTCCCTGTTTGGTCTGGACCAGCCCCGGCATGAGGTCAGAATGTCTGGAGGGATCATCTTACAGCCGTCGTCGCCGTCCAGCTCTCTCCTACCCTTGACCTTAGAGTTTCTCCTGCAGGGGGAGCACTTTGGAGCTCGTGGCCTTCATGCAGCGCACGTCGGTTATAGACCAAACAGAGCGAGGCGCCTCTGAGTTCCTCAGTTAGTGTTTTGTGTGAGATATTCAGTTAAAGACAGCTGCAGTGGAACATCCTTTTTAGTCTGGGGGGGGGGGGGTGGGGGGGCTGTGTCTGGGTCTCAGTTTGGGAATAAAATGTCCGCGGTGATGACACGCTTCCACGTAATTGCTGCGCTGTTGTTTCAGCTGGAGCAGAAGCAGATGGTTCCTCCTTTTAAGCCCAACATCTCAGGGGAATTTGGATTGGACAACTTCGACGCCCAGTTCACCAACGAGCCCATCCAGCTTACTCCGGACGATGAGTGAGTTCCCATCTCTCTGGATGGTTATTCGAATTCATCCCCGAGCTCCAGGGATTCCCTGCTGCTTATTTATTCCTTTCCTCTTTTTTTCCCCCTCTTATAGCGACGTAGTAAAGAAGATTGACCAGTCTGAGTTTGAAGGATTTGAGTACATCAACCCACTCCTGATGTCAGCGGAGGAGTGTGTGTGAGAAGTGTGACGTGTGCTCACACGCCAACCACCCACACACACACACACACACACACACACACACACACACACGCGGCGTCTCGGTGTCCTCTAGCTGCATGGTTATGACACAAGCGGATGATCTCAGCCTGTTAAAGGATGGCACATGCACAGAGAATACTTCTTTTGCCAAAACCAGTCTCACACTCAGCCATTTACAACCACTTGCCCTTAAGCGTTTCTTCTTTCTTAATTATTTTTATATCATGTAAATCTGCACTGATCAACTCTCTCATCGGGGGACCTCTTTATCAGCGGCCGCGCAGGCTGCAAAGTTCTTCCAAGGTTGATGTTCACAGGTTACATCCTAAACATTGACAGAACATTCTGTAGTTCCAGTTGACGGGGTGCTTTCAGTATCTCCACTATGTGTTTTATTGTAAATATACAAAGCTAATACTGAGATAAATGTTAGGCAAGACCTTTTTAGCATAAAGCCACAATCGAACAAAAGCGACAAATTGCTTTTGAATTTGACTTTGTGGCAAAAAAAAAAAAAAGCTGTAGAGAAAATAAGAATTTATCATTAGCCTTTAACAAAAATATTAAAAAAAATCTATTTTTCTCATTTTTTTTATTGAACAACATAGCAGTCATTATATATTTTGTCCTGGGTGTGAAGCTGTCCAGTCGGACAGAACCAGAATGTTAGAGGCTTTGTTGTTTAGTTGGAAACTGTGCTTCTTTTCTCCTTCCTCTGTAGAAGCAGCTTGTCAACAGCAGCAATGACCAAGTGTAATATGAAAGTTTGTACTCTGACACTGTGAATGAAAGAGCTCAGGAGAAACGGGCTGGCGCACAAGCACAGAACACTCCGGCTCTGGAGCACTGGGTGCATTTTGCAGTACAGAGCCTCAATAAAATATAACATTCACACAGGACCAAAAAAGATTTAAAAATTCTTTTCTAAAGAAAAAAAAATGTCTTGCTGGTACGAATTAGAAGGTACAGTTTAAATGAGGAAGACGTGCTGTCCTAAATCATAGGAATTATATATTCAGGTTTATTTTCTTTGGCTAATTTTAATACTTTGCCTTTTGAAAACCTATTTTTTCTTTTTGTACTTTATTCATTCCACGTACGTCATCTGTTGTAAACCAGAATATTAACTGATCTAAAGCGAGAGCTCAGTGGAAATCAACGCCACGGCACAGTGTAGCTTTGGTGAAGAGTGTGGCTTGAAAACTCCGCTGTGCTCTGCTTTTACTGTCCCCGACAACCAGTTTCTTTGCTGTAACGCTGCTTTAAAGCGTCCCGAGGCTCTGTAGAGCTGCTCCCTTTTTCCATAACTGTAACACTAAATAATGCTCTGTTAACTCAACCAGCCTCACTGTCAAAGATTCTCAAAGTATGTTGGGGTTCACATGGCGACCAGAAGAACATATTATTCTGTTACACTCATCACTGTTATATATGGTTTTGTTTTGTTTTGTTTTTTTTCTGTGAATCAAAATTTTTATCGCTACGTTGATTGCGAACTGTTACTGGGTAAACCCAATGAAAACAGTGTTTGTTGTACTTGTGTTCTGGGGTATTTACACCCAGGACTCTGCTGAACTTTTATTATAAATGTGCAAAGGAGAACCAGATGGTAAAATAAACATTTTATTTCTCTCCTTGTTGTAGTCTCTACTCGTATTACTGAGAGATTGACGTTTTGGCAGTTCTACAGGCCATTAAATCTGTTCCTGAAGAGATGAGATTGAGTGAAACAGCTGCACAAAGTCTCCTGTAACACCGCAGGAGTCTCGGAATTAATCCTGATGATGTCAGAGCCACTTCGATGGGCTTAATGCTGGATCATATTTTCATCTGCTTCCTGCAAGTGCTGCTACTTGATGCAGGCGCAGGACTAAATCGCACATGTGCCCGAGGTTAAAACTGGATTCAGTGCAAAATTAGCTGTTAAATCTGTCCTGTTTCCCTGTGAATTTATGTGAAAACTTCAGAGTATTTGTAACATTTGAAAAAGTGTATATTTTTACACTATACAAAGATACTGAATGAAATAATACACTACAATCCTTATGATTATGATGTTATTAAAAGAGGGCCTTTCAATTAGTTTTTTCCGGTACTTTTTCAAAAAGCAAAGTTTTTTGGAACTTTTGTTTGCTAGGAATCGATAATTTACTGTATTGTGTATACGGAAATACTTGTTTCACAGAAAAGAGAGGCTAGAACACGTGTCAGACCTGACAACTGAATGAAGCACTTCCACTGATCACATGGCTTTTCACGACACCCTCCTCTGCAGAGGTGAAAAGGTCACTCACACCATCACACCACAGCCTTCACAGCTCAAGTGACGGGTTTAGAAAACCTTGGAAACAATGTGTTAGATGTGTTAACAATAAAATGCTTTGATATTTTGTACAGAAGCCTGAACAATGAAGTACTGAAAACCATTTTTCTTCCATCCTGCACCAATTAATCATACAATGTCTGGACTGAGCCAGTTGTCATGGAAATTGACTCTTCCTTTGTAGCTCCAGTAGCGGAGGCGAATGCAGGCGTATAGGACGGGGATAAATGCCTGTGCATAATTCCGTATTCCCGTGATGGCGTCTGTGACATTGTTCCCGTGCCCTCTCCTGTGCAGACTGGGTGTATGCCTCCTCAGGCGCTGAGGCTCGACATCACCTTGCAGAAGACACCGCTAAAGCTAACCTTGTATAATTAATGACTTAAAAGGAGGTTCTGAAAAACATCCTGACTTAATGACTCCTATCTTGTTGGGTGTTTTATTCCATTCCTGAAGGGACTAATTAAGCAGCAGAAGAGTCATACTCGATGCTAAATGCAGCCTCTTAGTAAAACACACACTACAGTTTAAGTAGGTGTTCCTCTTGGCCCCGTCTACATGCTATCACACCACGACTCTTGACTGTAGTAGATAACGAAGATAACGTGGGTTTCTCGATGCAGTGTGTATTTATTTTATAAGTAGATGGGGGAGAAACCCTTCTTTAATTAGCAGACGCTTTAGATGACAGATGAGTCGCGGTGACCATGACTTCAGAAGGGCCCCCACACTGTGCATAAACGACTGCAGACCAACAGAGGAGGCAGAACAGCTGTAATAACATACACCATTAGCCTCAGAACTAAAAGTGCGAATAAAGACTGTAATTGTGCACATTTAGCCACTGCATTTTGTTAAAAACCATAAAAAGATTATGCTAAATGTCAGAGGCAGGTTTGGAAATCCCCTATACCTTTGATAGAAATGTCTGACTTGTTTTTCCTTTTTCAGCACAGTTTCTTTCGCTACGTCGTGTCTCTTATGTGTCATCTGTGCTTTGAAAGAAAGATAGATCACCATAATCATCCCTCCTGTCTCAGCAGTGCAGTGATTGTCCTTCACCTCGACAAAGGTTGGACTTATCTCCTGGACAGATGCCGCAATGTCTCCGCTAACTCATCTAAAATTGCACCTAAGTAAATAATCTATAAGCAGGGTTGGACATCAGCATTCAGGACCCTGTTAGCAAACACATGCCACTCCCTGATGAGCCTGAATTACCCTCTCAATCTGGCTCTTAAATTGGTTTAATGTAAGGGCCTGTCAATATCGCCATGGTTACTGAAAAAGCCTAGGTGTTTTGGCGCTGTCGATCAATGGCATTCATTCAGCCGTTGCAGGTTGTTGGCCATCTCTGCTGTCAGACCAAACAAATGGTCATATTAGATGGACCACGCCGGCTCGAACATCCAGGCACGTCCACGGAGTGTGTCACACCCCAGGTGGAATAGCCACAACCACAATACAGGCCTTTTGTATGTGACACGTCCGAAAACAATTAAACCCATTTTAAAAACTGGCAACCTGAAAACTCAAATGACAGATATAGCATTGAAGAACACACACTTCAATGTCTCCAAGTGGAGAAAACCCCACTCCTAGCTGACTGTATGTATTAACATTTAGAGTGTCTGTTCAGGCTTATCGAGCCTTGTCCGTTACACTTTATCTGCTCCGCCAACATCTCTCCATTCTCTATATTAAACAAACGGTCATAGTTGGTCACAATATTGCGGATCTGAGATTAATTTATGTCCTGCACTGCAGAGAATGATGTTATTATGGGAAATCAATGTCCCTCTTGTTGTTCTGTGGGGCTGGACGGGGCGTACACACATCTGCCCCCATAATACAACTGCTGACCTTGCTGTCACAGGCGGAGCGAGAGACAGAGAGATGCTGCAGCCAAACGGCCGACAGTGTTGTTTATTAAAGCGTTATCAAGCCCCCGTCCTGCCGCTGATGTGTGACATCACACTGTGAGTCCAGCCAGCACAACCGGGGTGACAAAAAACCCAGCGAATGGAGATGGCGCATGATGTCGGTATGGAGACATGGCAGGACGGGGGATATGGATCATAACGCAGGTATTAGGTCTGTGGAATCCAACATACTTCATGTGACACTGGAGCACAGAGAATATGATAGCAAAAACAATAATATCTTAGATACTATTAAGTCCCACGTCTCTAAATGGACAAAAGCCTGTCTGGATGACCTCCTGACCTTTTGTGGAAGATAGGTCTATAACAAAGGGATGAGGGAGGGAGCAAAAGCATTCACTCATTCACCAAATGACTTTGTCCTCTCATCCCCAAAACAAACAAACAAACAAACAAACAAAAAAAACGCATACGTTATACCTGTCCTACAATAATTATAAAAAGGCACCATGGGGATATATATGACAATTCACGATTTTTTGGACCATGTAATCAAATATATTCTTTATGACATAATTTAAAAATGAATGCGTGTATTTATATTTTTTCAAAGGGTTGGGTTGTGTATTAAAAAAAAATCCCATTAGATCATCATTCCTGAAACACAAATTTTTAAAAGGAACGCCATGAAAGACTAAACACCGATAACTTAGATTTCTTTTCTTAATCTTAAAAATAACAGCAATCTCCTTTTCTCTCTCCTTCTCACAACTTCAGCGTCAGAGAGAGCAAATAAATCTCACCCCAGATGGTGCGAGACAAACAGACAGACAGACAGACAGACGGGCGGCCGTGCAGACAGACGCGAGACACCCCCGCATAGTTTCCGTCAGGCGGGTGACGTCTCCGCCTCCCCGCCCGTGCGCGGTGTGACGTTGCCGCTCTGTAGTGGAACCTCTCGCTGCGTGTTGTTGACGGTCCGCCAGGCTTTTCCAGTACTGAGAAGACCACTGTCGTGTGAGGACTCCCCGCACACACCGAACAGGTAAGCGCCTTCCCAATTCACCAGAAAGGCTGTTAAATTGACCTTTTTAATGCTCACCTTTTTTTTTGTTGGGTGGGTTTTGAAGAATAATGAATTCTGTATGATTTCGGGGATTATTCGTTGCCGCCGGAGGAGGGGGGTCGAAGCTAGCCAGGTTTAGCCTGCTATGTCGCTCTCCGTCTGGGGTTAGCCTGTTCTCATGTTAGCGCTATCGGTCCTGTTGGATAGCCAGTGTCACTGCGTCCTCTGCGGGGCTAGTTTCCACTCTTGTCAGAGCGACTGTCTCAGGTTTGGGGTAACGGTCCCTCTGCCGGGAGAGCAAACGCGGTGAAGGTTGTGTCTTTTCATACCGTTGGCAGCCGAATGAATTTCGTTAGGTTAACCCGCCTGTGTCTCTCGAGTGCGGCGTTAGCTCGTTCTACAATCCGATGCGCTGGTGAAACAGGTCGGATTGCCCACTAGATCGGGGCCAGCGGGCTTTAATTAAATAGGTACAGCTTTTAAAATCCTCTTTCAGCGTCTATTTTACGTCTTCGCTTCGCGTACACGTTTCGTCCATACATGGTTGGATTTACAGTGTAAACATGTCAGCCGGCCTTGAAATGAATGTTCCGTGCAGCCTGGTCGCCTCGGAAGCCCCGCGTCGAGCCTCCGCTCCGCATTACGCCGTTGTAACACCGGCGAGTCGTCGCTCAGCAGACTGTAGACAGTGAATGTCATTATCGGCGCAGTCTGCATACCAGTGCCGCCGTGGCGAGCCAGCAGGGAAGGTGAGGCGCAGTTTGCAGACAGAATAGGAGGAGGGGAGAGAAGGAGCCGCGTTTTACGCGGTGTCCTTGCAGCCACCAAAGGATACAACACTTGACGCTGCATTTAAAAAAAAAAAAAAACAACTGTGTATTGTTCGGTGCAGGGCTTCTTTCAGAAAATGCTACTTAATCGATGCAGTTTTTATTTTTTTATTTGACATAATTCATCGATTAGGGTCTGATTGAAGCGTAAAAGCGCCTTTTAGACTCGGAGGTTGTCTCGCCGCACACCGTCATTTATTTATTTAAACTTATTTGTCGCTAATTTGATTTCTCCGTCTAGCGAGATTTGGTATTAACTCCCGCACTAACATCAACCCGCATCCGAGTAAAGCTGGAGGTTTGCGCCGCTGCAGCGCGTCAGTCGGTGTGGAGAGCGAAAAAAAAAACCCCGATCTGATGGAGAAATTTGCAGAAGCATGCAAATCTATTCACTGCAGACAATTAACCGAATGTGCATTTTGCCCTTTGACGATCAGATCAGCACATTTAGTGTATAGGTAGAAATCAACACAAGCATTTAATTGTCTTTATGTTGCAATTTCAACCCTCAGAATCTGCCCTTGTTGGTGTTACGCTGCAGCGGAAGCCATTATTGCCTGTTACCAATCACGTTAAATCGTGAATAGATGTTAATTCATGTTTTTGTACCTTTGCTTTGGTAATATGGTGTTTAATGCTGAGGGTCTGAAGTGGAAACAGCCCTTTCCACATTGCTGAATGTCATGCTGTGAGAGGACTGAGGGAAGGGGGCCGACTGCTGTTAAGGCCTTTATCAAGTGTTGACGGGGTCAGTGTGAGGTAAGCAGACCTGGGGGACGGCACAGCGTGCTCGGGACGGCCACTTTCATTTGCAAAGTGACATTTGTGACAAAGGTAATGGGAGATGAGTGGTATAGTGGCGAGGGGATTTTTGCAAGGCTTGTTATGTCTGGTCAGCTGGTTTTGCTTGTCGAAATTCTCACTCGGTGTTATTTCAAAACCTCTGGTGAAAAAAACGAATGTAAATTTCCCCTAGGCTTCAATTACAATTGCTTGTGTGAAGTATGTTAATAGCCATTTGGTTTAGTAGTCCATGCAAGCAGCCAGTGGCCTCTTCAGCCCCCAACAGGGACAGCAGCCATAAAACATTTAAAGTCCTAATTGATAGTTCATGCTCCAAACACATGTTCTGTGAGATAGAGGTCTGTTTATTTATTCCTCTCCACAACAGAGACAGATTAGCTGGAACTGTTACTGTTTTTCTTTTTAACTTAATAGTCTTAAAACTGCCTTCTCTCTCTCTCTCTCTCTCTCACTCTCTCTCTTCCTCTCTCAGTTCTTGTTTTTTATTCAGGAAGTGGATCAGAGCATAGGAAGCTTCACTCACCATCATGCATGTGTCTAACTATCAGAAGATTTTTATCGTTTGAAAAGACTCAAGGACAAAAGAGAGCAGGAGGAATAATAAAAGCGAACACTCAGCAGACTGAAACAGCTAAAACCCAGTGCTTAGACATGGCCGGCACCCAGACCAGTTTGAAACCCCCTTTCAAAGACTTGACCTCGTTCAAGGGGAACGTGAAAAGGCTGTACAGAGAGCGCCTGGAAGATGCCCCGATCAAGAAGCGCGTCATTGCGGAGATCAACCTGAAGCGGCGTGGCTTGGATTCCTCCCCCAAAACTCCGAAAGTGAAGAGGGAGCAGGTCGAGGATCTGTGCCACAGCGCTGACCTGGACTTGGTGGGTCGGACTGAGCTGGACGTGGTGGGGGCCGCTAAAGCCCTAGATTTAAGCCCAGGGCTCAAGCACACGCTGGCCCAGTTCACCCTCAGCAGTCAGAGCTCCCTGGGGGGCCCGGCTGCCTTCTCTGCTCGCACCGGTCACGAGCACTCGCAGGCCGGCATGCCCCCCCTCCCCTCCCCCCCTGTCCTGGGTGGGGGTCCTCTGCTGGTTCCCAGCGACAGCTCCACTGAGCTCACCCACTCGCTGCTGGAAGGGGAGTCCATCTCGTGCTTCGTCGTCGGGGGAGAGAAGCGGCTTTGCCTCCCGCAGGTTCTCAACTCCGTGCTGCGCGACTTCTCGCTGCAGCAGATCAACACCGTGTGCGACGAGCTGTATGTCTACTGCTCGCGCTGCAACGCCGAGCAGCTGCACATCCTCAAGGTGCTCGGTATTCTGCCATTCAACGCACCTTCCTGCGGCCTCATTACGCTCACCGACGCACAGCGATTGTGCAATGCCCTCCTGCGTCCCGGGGCTGCCTTGCCTGCGGACCCCAGCGGCAAGCTCTCCAAGCAGGGCCTGCTGAAGGAGAGCGAAGCCAGCTTCCAGGTGGAGCACCAGTGTCTGGGGAAGTGCCAGGGTCTCTTCGTGCCCCAGTTCTACACCCAGCCCGAAGCCCCTTGCATCCAATGTGTCGAGTGCCAGTTGCTCTTTTCGCCACAGAAGTTTGTCATGCATTCACACAAGTCACCCGATAAGAGGACCTGCCACTGGGGCTTTGACTCGGCCAAATGGCCTTGCTACCTTCAGCTTGCCAGGAAGTACCAAGGCACACCCGAGGAGCCCAGGCTCAAGCAGCTCCTGGATGAGGTCAAAGAGAAATTCCACTACAAGCTCAAGAGGTCGCTAGAAAGAGTAAGTAAGCGTGTCAATCGTATCTGTGTCCTGACTGTGGAAAAATAGATTTTTATGTATCTATTTGTGACGTTGGATTCATTGTCCTTTGGTTAATTGTGCTCTTTAGCACAGGTCGGTCCTACGTTCTGGTGTTTTCTTGAACTAGCGTAGATGAAGTGTGATAGAGTGGCCGGGTGGCGGCGTGTTCTGATCAGACGCATGCATGCCAGCTGGCCACAGCTGAAAGGGAAGTGCATCATTTGTCCCACCAGGTCACCTGGAGGTCATCGGGAATATCACAGAACAAAAGGTCAATATAAAGATCACAAGAAATCCTTACTGGCTGCACCAACTGAAACTGTGTGTCAGCAGTTAAAAGACAATTCTTTGAAATAAGTTTGCGCTTTGTCTGAGGTTACCGATGTTAGGGGATTGGCCTTCAGACAGAACTGAAAGCAAAATGCTTGATTGCCTTTGCAGTATTTATCAATGGAAGACAGAATGTGGCCGAGTCTTCCAATTTATTTTTGCCAATCTGTTGTTATAATTGTTGTGCAGAAAATAGTGTCAATGCATCGGCCACAAGGGGAACGGCGTCTATTGAAAAGTCAGCATTCAGTAGGGGGAAAAGCTCTAGATTGTTTTCCTGCCAATGACTGGTTTATGTCTCATGACCTCCCTCTGACCACAGCCGGCTGCCCCTTTTTGTATTGTTTAGTGGCCAAATGTGGGATTGTGCTTTTGTTTGGTATCGTGATTCCACCTTAAACCAAAAAAAAAAAAAAAAAAAAAAAGGCCTTATAAAATGCTTGCAGGCAGGATTTGTTTTAGATGGCCATCCAACAGGAGCAGGATAAATGTGTTCGAATCTCTCATTTCTGATAGTAACACAGTTACTGTGTTTGTATATTCTGTCTGGAGTGCTGACCACATTCCTGCCTTGCCGCTCCCTGTCTTTTCCTCCTACTCTTCCTCTGCCCTGCTATTAGGTAGGTGCGCCTCTTGTTAAACACAGACACTCTTTAAACAGTGCAGGCATTTTAATGCTGCAGAAATGAGCGCAGGGCGAGACGCAGACGACAGTCAGCCCACTGAGCCTGCAGATGTTACACACGTGGAAAAAGACGTCTTGCTCAAGGTGGATGATGTGCTCTGCATTCTTTTCCTTCCTGTGTGGCTGTAGGTGTGAAACATGCCCAACACCAACCTCTGTTTGGGAAATGAGCCGCTAACCAGAGGCTAGTATGACACAACTTTGTCTCCTCTCTGTCTCACACATTGTCAGGCGTTGTGGAGCCTCTGTCTCGCAGCTCTTTCAGGTGTTTGCCCTCTCTAAAGGGTGATTTCTCAACCCTTTTAAAGGGTAAGATTTTAGTGTATTCTATAATTTTGAATATCAAGGCATGTTGAAGGTTCAGTCTGATATAAACTATCGTCAGACTGTGGAAAGCGGGTTTGGATGGAGAGAAAGAGAGGCACAAATGCCTTTCTGTGTTCTTGGAAAGGTGGAGCTCCCGTCTGTGGGAAACAGATGATTTTAGAATCTGAAAAAGGATGTTATTCTGTTCTCCCATTAGCGGATTTCAGGGTGTGTGAAAGGTCAGAGAACAAGGCAACCTGGCAGGGTTCTGCCCCACTTGGGACATAGGAGTTGGCTTCCTTCTCAAGCGTGTGTGTGTGTTGTGTAATGAAAGTGTGTGACTGAATAGGAAGCGAGGCAGACGGACGTATCTCTCACCCAGAACATCCTCCCGACTCTGTGTCCAGCTGCCGCCACTGCACTCGCCGTGTGAGTCATACTTTCCGAATCCCAGTGGATGTCAGTGGAAGAGCAGCCAGGCAGCTCACGGTCACACATGTTTCTGAGAAAGATGGCTTGTTACATTCTCTAGGTCCAACCCTGAGCAAAGAGCAAGCCAGAAGTCTGGGTCCACTAAAAAAAGAAAAAAAGAACAGCACGTTAGAAACAGCACGTTGTGCTCCGAGGCTGCACGGCTGCACTCTCCACCCATCCCGAGTGTGTAAAGAGTTTGTCAGACAGCTGCCACAAACAGAGGCCAGCAACCTTCAAACCTCCAGCCTTTCCAGAGTAACTTGTAGTGCACTCTGGTTTGACTTCACGGTGGCGGCGAACAAGACAAGATCGTATCTCTTTTCACTGGGCGATAATTTCCCCCTTTGAAAGGTCAGGAAGTAACACATCGAAAGTTCCTTTGAAAACGGTTTAAAATAGTTGCCCTGCATGTTTACGTGACACATCGTCATCATCCACAGTCAAGAAATGAGCAGCGTTTCCCCACCTAAAGTGCAGCCACTGCGCAAAACGTAGAGAAACATGTATTTTGTGCAACGTTCCTCAACGTTGTGTGTGTTGTTCTGCTGGCCCGGAGTCAGACTGAAAAAACAAGCTTTTTTTTTTTTTTCCCCCTGCCTGTCTGCTGGCTGTGCTGACACAGTGGCTGCGGCACAGACAGCAGACAGCTGCATCTCTCCGGCTTCCTCTATTTGCTATTTGGAAACCAGTGACTTCATTACCGCAGACCAGCGCAGCTGCACTCCCTGGCTGTCTCCTGCCCTGTCTGTTCTCTCCCTCCGTCTGCACGTCAATGATCGTCTTTGGCTGCATCTAATTAAAATTTGGCAGGCACTCTCAATCATCCGCAGTATTGTGTCTCTCTGTTTCTTCCTCCCTCCATCTCCCCTTATCACAAAGCCCATCGTTAATCCGCCCGCTTGGTGTCCGCATCCATCTTCACTTTGGACCCCTCACCACACAGGCACTAATCTATCAGCGCCAATCATTAGACAGTAACAAAGTAAGCAGCCAAATGAGTCCATTAGTCGATCATTACACAAGCAGTAAGATCACTTGCGCTCATCTGCGACGTGAGCGAAACCAGTGCGGTGAGCTGTCAGGTGATGCAGACGCCGCACATAGGTGCAAATGGAGCAAAACAAGCCATTAAAAAAGAAAAAAACTGAATGATTAGGCCACATCTGCTGTTGCACAAGTTCCTGTCTACGTTCAGACTTAATCCCTGCCCCCTCCACCCCCCCGCCAAAAAAAAAAAAAAAAAAAAAATGCAGTACATGAAACATAACAGGAAGCCCCAAAACTGCTGATGGACTTGGGTGCTCAGTCCCAGCACCGCTTTTTCAAGGCCGCAGTGCACTCGTCCCAGCCGTCTTCACCTGGTCCGACCTTCTCATGCAAGCGTGCGACAGATTAACTCGGGATTGGGCTGATTACAAGTCAAGCTGTGCTTTTTTCCGCTAGCCTGGATTTCTTTATTCTACTTTTGCGCAGATCATCGTGACTGGTGATTAGTGAACAAGAAATGCCGTGCTAGCGTCCTGCCCATGCGTCTAATCCGGAGCGTCGTCGTGTCTTGGCTTTTGCGGTCATGTTTGCGCTTCAGGGCCACTGTAGTCTTCAAACAGGCAGATGTGTGTATTCGGTTAGACAGTAAAACGCTTCATTTCGGAGTTTGGCAATGACGCCAGGGTGGAGACAGGAGACAAATATCATCAAGTAGGAGTAGTTTGTTCTTTGATTGCCTTAAAAAAACAGCAAATCAAACATCTTCACAGCAGGTAGGCTGTAAAGAGCTCAGCTTTAAACAGTCCTCCCTACACAAACGTGTGGAACGACCCTCCTGGTCAACCAGTCACAAGCTGTCCGACTCCCATTTCCCCAGCAAACAATCTGTCCTTTGCCTTTCAGCTCCCCGTCATGCAGCCGCACATGTATTTCCGTGTGTGTGTGTGTGTGTGTGTGTGTGTGTGTGTGTGTGCCTGAGCCAGTGCCCTTTAAAGAACACTAATCTCCTTATATTGGACTCTTAACTGTCTCTATGAATGCTGGTTTAGAGCGATGGCAAGTCTGGCGTGGATATAGTTTGGAGCAGGAACGTCTGCGCTGCTTGTGCACAACAGGCAGCGTTTGCTTCATGCTGTAAAGCGCTAAATGGGGCCCCACAAGGTAGGAGGGGCTCAGGCGAGGGGCCTCCGGTATGTCACCATCAGGTCAGTGCCAGTATCACGTCTCCATAATAGCAATGAAACGCAGGGGGAAAATGCCTGAGACATTACTTTTGAGATATTTTCTTTCAGAGCCAGGAAGCCGTTTTAGAGCCAGTGTTTGTAAAAGACACAACTTTTCTCCATTTTTATTTCTGCGCCCCAGCTCACAGCTGCCTGTGTGCATGCAGCTTCAACAAACATCCATCGGCTGGCGCGTTCCATCGCCGCAGCCTGTTATTTTCAAATCTTCTTGGCTCGTACTTCTTCCCCGAAGAAGACCATTTAAAAAAACAAAAAAAACCCAATGTTATGGAGACTGGTGAGTGCTGTTGAGCCTCTGCCACATCTGTCAGCAGCCTGCCATAGACTAAACAGTCTGGGTAAACTCCTGGCAGCCAAGTGGCCTGTAGGCCTTAGAACAGTTTGTTACATCTCAGGTACAGGAAGGCAAAGCAAATGAAAGTAGGCGAAATGTAACAGGCAGTGGCTTGCTCAGATAAGAATTCTCGTTGGTTTGTAAGAAATCTGACTCGTTTGCCTGACTTGTTTTCGCTGGGCTGGAATAATAACGAGGTATTATTGGTGGTGTTAATTAGTCAATGTGTTGATTAGAAGATTAACCATCCACTGTGTGGTCTCCCTAGGAGACAGTCAGATGAGAAAGTGTGCGTGTGTGTGTGTGTGTGTGTGTGTGTGTTTGGGGGGCAGGGAGTCGGAGACAAGGGAGGCATACTGTAAAAGGGCTGTGGGAGTGTGTTTGCATTTGAAAGACTATACTTCCATGCTGCCTCCCCAGCGGGAACAGTGATTAATGCAGATGGAAACGGCGAGATCTGGCAGCGCTTTCCATATTGGTACATGATACACAGCAGACACACATAACACATCAACAGATCACATTAAATCTCTCTGCAGTTTAGAGCAGGTAGGTGAGGCTGTTCTTCTTAAAGTTGCGGAAGACAGCGAGCAGTACCTGGAAAAAGAGGGTGTAGCCATTAGACAAAGAAATATAATATAGCTTGGCTACAATTATCCATTGCCTGTGTCACCCGTGCAGCTCATGGATCATCAACATTCCATTCAAAGACACTGCCACAGCACCATGGTGAACCCCTGGATGTGTGTGTTCTGGGCTGGAGCTACAGAAACCACTGGGCCCGTTCTCGAGAGTAATAAACAATGTGTTTTTGCAAGCAGAGAAAGATAATCAGGCCTGATGACTAAAGGAACCGTTTTAATAGTGCGCATTGTGACTTTTTGTTTCCATCTCAGGGGTTAAGTCTGTCTGCAACGCCTGCAGAGTCGTTGGCTTTTTATAATCCGCTTTCTCAATTGTTGAATACCTCTGTGGTTCATGTTTGACTTGGCTTTCAGCCCACACATCTGAGGTTCTTACACAAATACTCCCATCTAAAGTTTTAATTTCCAGCCTCACCTTTGCTCCACTCTTGTCAAACACCCACTACTTATTCCATGTTGCCCATTTGCAGCGTCACTTTCTCTTATTTGCACCCTCAATGTCTTGTGTCAATCCTTACGGATTATTGATGTCGCTCGAGACGAGGATGTAAAGTTGGCAGGATTAGAATTGACAGTGTGTATTTGTAATAGTAAAGAGGCATTTGTCAGTATCCCTTTTAACCAACAGTTCCTCAGCCAGTGATTGGTTTGTCTCCCAGATATCCCCACATGCAGTGATGCTCCTCGTGGGATTTAACTGTCTCACCGATAGTTCTTAGAACAATCGCACACAGGCAACCACACGCTCCTCTTTGCCTCACGTGTCTCGCGGGTCTCCGCTCATCAACATTCTGTAAATAGAAGACTGTCTCCCTCTCTGGGGATCCAACTGTCCCTCGACACCTCTTTACAGCACAAAGTAGCGATGGCATGATCCTTGAGGTCACTGACCTCCTGGTGCAGGTTTTCATAAAATACATGGTGTGTTTGTATTCAAGCACACATCTGTTGTAGAATATTCATTACAGATCGCATGCAGTCAGGTGTCTTCACTGCACTTAAATGTCCTTGCAGGCAAGCTTGTAGTCAAGTCCTCCTTTACTGTCCCTAAGCAACGAAGTGCCGCGTCTGTCGGGCCTGTGGCGCTGATTCTTATCCTTGGCATGTCTGCGTCTTTGTCTCTTAAACATTGCTTGTGATAAAAGCCTTCTCATCTGTGAGATTTGTGTGGTGGTCGAGCATCCCGCTGTATTTGAACCGGTTCCTGTGAGCAATCGTCTCGGCTATGCCAGACATTTTCTCCACCACCACTATCGAAATTCACAGGATGAGACACATCCTGAATGTTCGAGACTGACTCACAATGAGCAAAGGAATCGAACCCCCTTTTTTTTTTTGTTTTTTTTTTCTAAAGGAAACCTAAATGTCACATTGTCCTTGTTTCGTCAGAGGTGAGTGACAGAAGGCCAGGCTCTGAGCTGACGATCACATGCGCTGTCCTCGTGGTGACCGGTGACACACGCTGTTGAGATGACACAGTCCGTGATTAGAGGAAGTCAAAGGGTCAAACCAAGCCAGAAACAGAGCCAGACACACGAAGCCTAAGCACCGCCAGCCACTTCCTCTCATTATCACCGCGCCAGCCTCTTTGTGCAGCGTGAGTCACAGCACTTCACAGCGGCTGCTCTCTGGTCCGATCTCATCTGCGTCACCGTGGAGCCAGGACGAGATTTATCACTGTCCCGCTCTCACACAGCCTGTTTGATCTGCACCCAGGTGTGTTCACTTAGAGCTCTGACTCCACCATAATGATATTTGCCAAACCCAGCCACACTTCTTCTGAGCTGATGTAAAGCCGTGACTCTGTTAATAACAGTCTGGCGGGCAAGCGTGTGCACGGGCGGTCCACCTCTTATTGGATCGGTGCCTTACCACTGTGTACAGGTCTGGCAAGGTGGAAATCAATAGCTCGAACTTATACACATGCCTGTGGGTCAGGTGTTACTTTAGGAATGAATACGGCTGAATTGTGGAGTTTGCAAGCCGTAGTAATAGTCATCGTAGACTCTAAACCAGTGTGGTGCAAGAGAGAGCGGAGAGTAAGAGTAGCTGATGCATTTGCATCACAGGCGAGCCTGCAGGCCCTGGACAGCAGCGCCAAGCTGCCCATGCAGAGTCGTGCAGCAGAGGCTTCAAACAAGCTCCTGCATGTAATATGGATGAGTCTGGAGCTCCCTGCAGGACAGTCAGAGGACCCGGGCCCTGTTTGGATCTAACGCTTTCTCTTTTCCTCATGCCAGTGATGGGGTTGACCCTGCAGGGCATTTTGGCCAGGTGGAGTCTTCTGGCCTTGTTGTGAACTGTTGCTGGTTACTGCAGCATTACACTTCACAGCGTCACAGCTTCACAGCTGATAAAAAAAGTAAAAAACGATCAATGAATGTGCACATAATAAGGTCAGTAAAGAATAGTTTTTGTCAGGGACAGCTTCCAACTGAATATATGATCTGTTAAGATGGAAATAAAAGATTGATAATGATATTATTGTGTGATATTAGCTTAAATTTATGTCTGTATGTTTTAAGTTGAATTTTGAGCCATTTAATAGATGAATCATTGCAAGAAAATGGGGTTGGGCAGTGTCTCCATTTTGTAATATTTCTTTGTCGTTATAGCAGCACATTCTGGCTTGCTGTCAGCCTCTCTCGACTTTCAGTCTGCTTAGCAACGCTCGTCCTCGCTGCTGCAGCTCTCTCACTCCCCTCTGAGTCGTTTCATCCCTTCAAATAGTGAGCCGAGTTCACCGTATATAGAAAGCCAGGCAGCTGAGTTGTATGGTACATTGTGTGTTTATTGATGGAGGCGGGGTGGAGGTGGGGGGGGGTTCGCCTGTTTTTCTCAGTGTAATTGAATATTTGAACCACTAACCCACCTCCAAAGAGCAACTGAAGGTTGAGAAACCCGAGGCTTTCCAGAACATTCCCTTTGTTTTTGGTGCTATTTACACAAACTCGAGGCCCAGATGAAGCTCAGTGATGGATGCAGTCGTCCCCAGAGAAGGCCAAAGCTCCCTGGCCTCACTCTCAGTCTGTCTCCTCCAGGGAGGCTACAGTGAGTCTACTCGCATCTTTGTGTACGCTGATGTACAATGTTATAGAGTTGTGAACTGCCTCTTACGGATATACGTCATAGCAGTCGTTTCATTTCATTTTGTTTTGTGTGTGTGTGTGTGTGTGTGTGTGTTTGTGTGTCATGGCTTGCTTGATGCCCAAAGGTGAACCCTGGCAGCTTTGGTAATGAATGCTCCTGGGGGCACTTGGGAAGGAATGTGGGGCACATACATACAGTCTGTGCTCAACTGCTCTGCTTGAGACACAAACCTGCTCATGCGTGTGTAATTAGATAATTAGTATGTTCTTCTGTGGATTGATGATTTCTAAATGTGTCTCCTCGGTCATACATGTGCACGTGTATTAACACGGCTGCCCTGCAATGCATCATTTAAGCCCTAACCATACCTGTCTTATAAATACATTTGCATTTACACATATATATGTATATTTTTCTAGATTATTTCATCCGAATTCTTGCTTCTTTGGTATGGAACTTGTGTGTTTGCCCTTAGCGTTAGTGATTAAATATCCAAGTTGTCATTGATTAGTTTTGCGAACCAGTTTATCAATCAACACACCAGCTTTAAGGTTTACATAAGACAATTATTTTCGAACACTATAATAATTTTCAATAATGAGCTCAGGCAGCTGTGTAAGAATCGTTGGTTGAGACAGTGAGGTGCAATCATTTTCACACACGCTTGAATGCTGAAACGATTAGCTCATCCGTAGATCTATGAAGACGCTGGAACGCCATGGTCATTATCAGTCATGGTGATTCGCCTAAACGCACTCTCCATGTGATATGTTTCTTCAGTGGTTGGAGATATAGTGTATTATACTGTCTGCCTGTTTAATACATCCTGTCTAGTCTGTTTTCCCATTCATGAGGTAACATTACAGCCTTCCTCATGTTCTACTGTGAGTGTAGACGCAAAGCTGCCACCTGGGATTGGACAGTGAAACACGAGGAAGAGAGAAGGACGGAGGGATGCATGGCAGAAGATGAATAGAAAAATTGATCAAGGGAGCCCAAAGAGACCTTGTTTTGTGTTAATGATAATGACTGAGAACTGGCGCAGCTGCTTTCCAAATTTACCTCCCGATAATGCGGGGAGAGTAGAAGTTAGACTTTATGAGGGGGCACATTAATCTTCTAGCTTTTTTCCCTGCTGGCTTTCCTTGGCTCTGGCTGTCAAGGCTGTCATGTGTGGATTGTAAAATGGCTGACTGTTGCAGCAGGAATGGGGATGGAGTGCAACTCTCTGGCCGGGAGGGAGCATACTGTGTGTGTTTGACGTGGAACGCTGTCTAGACAGAGCGCCCATGTGATCCAAATATGTGCCTGAGGCTAGAAGCCAGAGCAGTTTGGGAATAAACCTGTTCTTGTGTGTGTGTGTGTGTGTGTGTGTGTGTGTGTGTGTGTGTGTGTGTGTGTGTGTGTGTGTGTGTGAATGTGGCATGACTAGTCTGGCTGATGCTTATCATTGTGCTGCTTGTCTGGCTCTGTTCTTGCTCTGTATTTGAAGTGGGAGGAACAGGTGTGTGAACTCTGTGTGTGTGTGTGTGTGTGTGTGTGTGTCTGGGGGAGGGAACGGTCTGTGCGTTTGTCTCTACATCTGTCATGTCTGTCCCTCCGTCTGTCCCCTGTTTATCTAAATCACCTGTCTAACTGTCCACCTGTTGCCTGACCTCTTCTGTTTCCTGCTCCTTTTATAGCTTCTTATCTTTTTTCAAGGCTTAAGTTAAAGGAAAACAGAGTTAACAATCCTTTTCAGCCTTTACATGAAGGACTGTGCCTATTATTCCTATTTGACCAGTAAGTGAAGTGTCAAGCACCCTCAGTAAATGTAAGAAAAACCTATAGTTAAACCTACAGATAAACCTGCCTTTCAACATACTTGATCTCAATAATAACATAACAGGTTATAGCTTTACTGTGTAGGAAAGAAAACATGCGTTCGGAGCACAATAATTATTTTTTTGATTAGCATCACCAGTGAGGTGAGCCAGTACCAGTAGCACCAGCTTTGCTCCAGTCCACTTGTCATTGTGCATATTAATTGGAGTTTCTAGAGGAACCCTAGTGTTCTCCAGCAGAATGGCGAAAGGCCTTTGAATGAGCTGTCATTATTCACCATAACCACAAAAACGGAGCTATGGACACAGTCTGAGGGCATTTGCTAACATTAACAAAAAAAGTCCAGTATGTGGAGTTTCTGCTTTTTGTTCAGTACACATTTGCCCAGACCTCCACTTTTCTGACCAAGAGCTGCACAATTACTCCTCTAAAACTCTGTCATCTCATTTCACGGTGCTCGGTTAATTAGAGACTGTCCACCAATCAAAATGTGCATTCCTTTAAATCGTCCACGTTTTGCAGGTTCCCTTGTGGACTCTTATTGATTCGGCTGCTGAAGCAAAGTGGCACTCCCAGTCCGTGGATAAATGGTTTATTGGATTAAGAGCTCCGTCTAAAGGCCTTTACTGTCTGAATGTATTCATGGAGGGGCAGGTAGGACCGCCGCCGCGGTCCGGACCACCAGTAAAGAGCTTCCAAAATTGATTAAGAAACATCGAATTAAAATTTTCTACATCTGATCATTGTCGGAGAAATGTCGAGAGCAAAGCGTGAAATTGGATAAAACATTTTGATTAAAGGCTTCAGTGTTGTGTGACCAGGAAGTTTATATCTACCCTGCGGTTGGATGTTTGCCACAGTTGAGAACAGGATGTGGTTAGGAAACAGACAGGGCGTGACTGACTGCCACACTGAGCGTATGTGTGTTCCTGAAATGGAATTTGGAAAAAAAAAAAAAAAAAAAGGCACCCAAATAAAGGCTGGTCGCGTCCTCTTGAGAGAAGGTAAAGGAGACTGAGCCACATTACTTCATCCTTGAGCCCCCCTCCCCATGCCCTGCTCATGAATGGCTCTGAGGGATGGGTGGGGAGGGGAGGAAGGAGGCGGATGCGTGGCACTGGCGGTGTTTTATGCGAGCCCCTCTCCATTCGTGCTCAGCCAGGCCGGTGGCGGCTCTCGCCCGGGGTTTGTTTCGGTTTCCGTCCGTGACCACCAAAGCCCGAGTTCCAGCAGATGCAAAGACAATCGCACCCTGACCGTGTTTGTCTTGGGACTCACTTCAAATACATTTTAATAATGCACAAAACACACAAACATGCCCTCCACTCTGGAGTAAAGGTCAAACTCCGGCTTGCTTGCTGTTTCTTGTGTCCTAGATAAGATCTGCCATTAGGCTTTTTGCAGTTTATTGGCATGAATGTGCTAATGAAAAGGCCTTTAGCTCATGATTGCCCAAATCAGTTCATTTTAATGTACCTAAAATGTAATTAACTAAAAAGTTCTCAACATATTAAGTATGTAAAATGTGAAAAAATGTCTAAAAGGTAAACATTCCACTTGTGAAATCTCAGGAAACGTCCTTCTGGTTTTGAATTTTTTTTACTATGGTTTGTAAGTGTGTGAGGGGGAGGAGGAGACATGTATGTGTGTGATTTATTATGAATATATGGACACTGCATGTTTATTTATAGATGATAGTCGTGTATAGGTGGGTTTTTTTTTTGTTTGTTTTTTTTTTCAGCGTGCGTATGCGTGTCTCTGTGCGCACATAAAAAGAGTCATCTGGAGAGTCCGTGTGACCGGAGAGGAGCGACGGAGGGGAGGGAGAGCGTTTGACCTCAGACTTGTTTGTACTCTGTGAGGCAGCGCGGCGGTCTGTGTGTCTGCCTTCAGCCCAGATGGATAAAAATGCAAACTGCATTTAACCAAGAGTCGGAAGCAGATTCTCCTTCCTACGTGTGTAGGAAGTACATGCAGAAATTAGCCATAGCATGAAAGAAGTTCAAACTATATCAACTTAAATGAGCCTTCATAAAGAACGAATGAAGGTCAAGCATATTTAGTGCCAGTAAATGGTAGACACGCTCATAGAGAAACACGCTTTCTGCTCCATGAATGCGTCTGCTGTAGCACTCTCACTCTCGTGGTCTAGGGGCTGAAGGGATGCTCTGGAAATGGGTCACAGCAAAAGTTTTCATGGCTCTCTCTGTGGGCGAGTGTGTTTAGAGCAGCATGTTTGGTCCTGCTGTATGGTGGTGGGTGTATGTGTGCAGCAGAAGGCACGCTGCTGGTGATTAGGAACAACAGGGCAGAGGGCAGCCCAGCGAGTGTGTGGAATGCTAATCCACATTGTCGTAAGGCGAGCTTCAGCCTGACAATGGGCTGGTGTGACGGGGGGTGGCGGTGGATGGCGGCTGTGTTTGTGTGTGACAGAAGCCACCCTGATAAAAGATGGTCCTCGTAACTGTAGATAAGGGCTGAGTCGTATTGCACTGTCACTGTTTTTGCAGGACAGGAAAACGGGACCTATTTTTGCAAACGCTTGCACCTGAACACGGCGAGAAACCACAGGGCGGCAAGTGTAACGAGCTTGGGGGGTGGTTGTGCCTGTGTGAGAGGGAGTGGGTGGTGGGCAGTTAACTATCAACTGTCAGGTAAGCAGGATGTGATCCATACATGTTGGGCACAACTCAACGCATGTCACAGAGGTCACGCTTTAAACACCCTCAAGGGGGCACATTTTGGAATGCATACCTCCAGACGACGCTGGGACCTATCCCACCTCCACGTCTCATCACAACACATCACTTTCTGTTCATTTAACTTCCCCACCATGTCTTTGCTGCCCCATCATCCCACATGTTCTCCCTCCCTCCCTCCCTCCCTCCTCTTTGTGCTGCAGTGCTGTCGTCTGGAGGGAGAGAAAAAAAGAAAAACTCACCAACCACAAGCACTCATAAACAGACGAGCCCCCTTCTGCATACACACACACACACACACACACACACACACACACACACACACACACCTGGCAACACATATGGCTCCAGCCTATTACATTTGCATGAACATGCTCATTCATCCATCCCCTCGTAAATAAAGGACTCCCCCTGCATACAGTAAATAAATTGTACTCATAAACCAACAGGATCCAGGACCACTGCAATTCCTTTATCGCCTCATATCCAAGGCAGCAACCAGAGGAAATGTCAGCTAACGCTACTACCCGAGTACGAGAATGAATGTTAACCTGCCAGTCTGGCTGTCACGGTAATTTGGTTGGATTGTTCTGAGGCTGTTTTAGCGCTTGTAATGACAGCGTCTCTCAGCCAGCGCAGTGTCACACCGATGAGAGGCTGTCCGTGTGTTTGCTTTTCCTCGGTCTGCGCTTACACAGTGCGGATGAATGTTTATGACGGAAGGTCACTTATTGTCTGCTGCTGTCACCCACCAAGCAGGTTCTATCGCAAGGGTGGAAATCCTGTCCTGCTGGTGTTTCTGCTACCATGGTGCTTGGTGTGCATGTGTGTGTGTGTGTGTGTGTGTGTGTGTTCTTGTATTACCACAGGCAACCTTGTGCGTAGAGTCAGTAGTGTCTGCTGCAGATAAGCATCAACTCCATCAGCCTCTCACGGAGCTCAGGCTGGATTTGCTAAAAAGAAAAAGAAAGAAAAAAAAAAAAAAACAAGACAGAAAGACACGTGCTCGGTCACACAACTCGGCAGTGCCAGCAGTGTTTACCGAACGCAGATCTCTCAGAGGGTAGCGAGCCCACACGGTGAGTCATCAACATTCAACAGAAAGTATGTCTTTAGGTTGAGCAAAAAGGCTCGCTCCGACCAGAGCCGTGCGCGTGAACCAGTAAATCAGACATGCGGTTGCACATAATGATGGGTCACGCACCCACTCAATCCCGTTTGTGGCTTTTCCTGTGTTTTATTCATTCACGATTCAGCCTTTGTTCTTTCCTGGTCAGCTGGTTAAGCTACAGCGCCGTCAAGAAATGCTATCAGGATCAAGCACATTTAAAAATGGATATATAATCATGGATTCTTTGTTTTTTACAGAAGGTAGCGGAGGAGGAGGAGAGCCAGGTGAAAAAGTCCTCGGCGGAACTCTTCTCCCCCAGCAGCAAGCCAGGCGAAACCGATCCTGTGAGAAAGGTCAACCATTGGTTCCCATCCTTCCGTCTCATCTATCTATCACAGCCTATAGCTCCTCCATCCTACCATGTCTCCCCCCCCGTGACACAAAGGGCATCTCTCAGGGTCACCCTGCCCACGCTGACTGTCAGACACACCCCCGATCACCCATTCACAGCAGCACGCTTCTCCTCTCTGACCTGTCAGAAATTACACCCGTACAGCTGAAGTGCTTTTCTATTCACCTCCCCCTCTGCTGCAGCCTGTATGCACGTACACGCATGAACACACACACACACACACACACACACACACACACACACACACACACACACACACAGAGCTGATACCTGATGGATGATCCCTTGTTCACATGTATGCATGCATATATTGCCTTTATTAGATTATGACTCCAGTACCGTGTGCAGTACAGCACATTCTATACTCTTCCTGCTGTGTGTGTGTGTGTGTGTGTGTCTGTCTGCTGTTGTCATGCATTTCCAGAATTATTTGCAAAGTTTGCCAAAATTAGAATCAGAACATTGTAGCTAACTCACAAAAGCAAAAATAACAATGTTTTTTTTTTCTATTTGTGTGTGTGTGTATGTTTGTTTTGCTATTTACAGGTGAAAGCACCTCCACCCTCTCTGGTGTTTAACCGACTTTTCTCTGACATTAAGGAGGAGCCAGGACACCCCACCCTGGTTCATCCCAGGTACTACACCTATTACTGTAAATAACAAATGCCTATAATTAAACTGTAACACCACCCACCTTCAGTAATGTTTTAGGTCTGTTTCTTTGTTTTAAAGCAACAGTAACAGTATTGTATGAGAAGCTAATACCAAAAACCTGGGCCTGTCTTTTGAAACGAGTTATTTTATTGCAGATAATTAGTTTGCTTGTCTGCTGTCCTTGAACACATAAAAAGGGTGACTCACTCCGGAATTGTCTTTGCGGATAATTGCAGTTGACTCGCTGTTATCTCCTCAAGCTTGCAGTTTCACTTTGACTGCAGTTTCTTTCTCAGTCATTGTAAATTCAGGTCCTTCCTGGTCGTACTCCAGGCACTGGTCGCTCCCCTCGCCGTTCCTCTGTCAACATATGATAGCGCGGTTTTGGATTTTGCACCCCTGCAGCTCCCGCAGTAATCTGACCCAGATTAAAAAATGGATTTAGATGGATTTAGAAGGCCATGTCGTGATAGCGTATGTGTGGTTGCGGATCAGTTTGGCATAACTTCTGCACTGCAGCGTTACTAATAACTCGCCCTAACATGGTGGAAGGCAAGGATTATGAGACGACTGTTTGTGGGATTACGTAGCGGAGAATACGTTTACATTATTCAAACACACCCTGGATGTTGCGTGTGAACGAGCTTCACGTTCCCAGGCAGGCAGGCAGGCAGGCGGGCGGCCTGAAAGACACGAAGGCTCAGTCGGTGGTTCTCTAGTTTATCCAACCAGAACCCGCCGAGCTCTTGCTTAACCTAGTTCACAGCGCCAGCTCTGTCTGGAGGAGACCACTGGTGGGGGAGGGGTTCAAAGCTACCCTGCCCTTCTCCATCCATCTCTGTCTCTTTCCATTTCTCTGTCCTCCATCTCTTCACTGTGCTGCCAGGAATAGAGAGCCAGTGCTGGCTCAGTGACTTCACTGCATCTCCAGGCCCCCATATCCTTCTCAGCTGTAGCCACTACCTGGACATGTGCGATAAGCTGCAGGTCCGTGTAGGCGGAGAGCCCATAAACGCATCATATGAAATATCCCGCCGTTTGACTGCGTTAACTCAAGTCGTCTTTAGGTGGCGCTAATTAGCGATCTCACCACCACAAGCACAAAAGTATTTTGTAAATTTCCAGCGTTGTGACGACAAAGCAAGAATAATGACGTGAAAATGAAAATGAGGTTAAATTCTCAAGGTTAATGTTTGCACAGCCTTGGTGTTTAAACTGTCTTCTGTCTCCTTCTGTGTTTCCATCCCAGTTACTACCTGTACACGTATGACAAAATGGTGGCTCCCAACGTATCCCTGAGGAGGGAGCCGGAGATGAGCCCCGAGATGTTCGGAGCGCTGCTCAAACACCACTACGGCCGCAGAATGCTCTGCCACGATGAGCTGCCGATGGGTTAGTGATGACGCACGCATGACACGTGCACTGGCCCAACACACACCTGCCTTCGTGCAAATGAGCACAAAGTGTTTGGTTATTAGAAACAGCAACAACAATACAAAGTTAGAATGAGTTCATCTGTGCAAAGGTATTTACATTTAATTTATTTATTGCGATGTTGGGGGACGTATCCTGTTCTAAATACCGGACACACATAAAGGCAGCATGAGGCATTTACATGCACACCACACGAGCGGAAGGGAGACCGCACTCGAGGAGAGGACACGTGCTCGCTCCACTATAAAGAT
Organism: Pao palembangensis; assembly: GCA_015343265.1. Lineage (NCBI taxonomy): Eukaryota > Metazoa > Chordata > Actinopteri > Tetraodontiformes > Tetraodontidae > Pao > Pao palembangensis. The sequence continues at coordinate 9,919,035 of CM027093.1, forward strand.
CTAGCAGGCATATAAAGATCTGGCACACATCACATTCAGGCGCACACGTGAAGTGTACCGTCGCAGCCTTCAGCCATGCACATAATCATGCACTGACCTTCGTATAAGAGGCACCTTCTATTGATGAACAAGAGAAGCCTTAACGGCACTGACCTTGTCTCTGCACTGTGTGTTTTTTATGTGCAAGTCTATGTATTATGCTTTAGTAGTGTGTGTGTGTGTGTGTGTGTGTGTGTGTGGGTGGGTGCGCGGAGAGACAGGAGGGGGGAGGGGATGGATCCGAGGAATGGTTTCCGTCTGCCATCATTACAGCACGTCTGACTGCCAGGCTGTCTCTCATGTCTCCCAGGCATTCTGCTCCTCTTTTTTTCTCCTCTGTCCAATCTGTGTCTCATCACTTTATCCTCCCTCCCTTTTTCCTGGCAGTTGTCTCTACATCTTCTCCATGTTGAGGCTCCTTCTGTACTTCCTCTTTCATCTCTCCATTCATCTGCCTGTTTCTTTCTTCTTTCTAGCTCTCCCTCCTGGCGTGCTCTTTCTTTTTCCCGTCACATTTCTCCACTTTTCCTTCGGTCATTAAATGCCTCACTCCTCCAGCCTTCCTTTATGCTGTTATTTCTTTCTCTGCACCACCACCCGGCCCACTCCTGTTATTCCCGTGCTTCTGTTATGTGCAGAGCGTGTGTGTTGATTTGCACGTGCGCTGGGAATAATTGAGTGCTCGTTAGTGCCAAACAATCTACAAATATCTTTTTCTTTGCCTGTGAAAGGTCATTACAGCCTATTTATTCCTTCTCCGAGCTGAATGGGCTTTTATGGAGTGATGCATTCCCACAAAAGCTTCTGCTTTACTTGATATTTGTATTTACAGACATGATTTTGGTGTTTGGTTGTTGCCGCCACGCTGCATTTGTGCTCGCGTCCATGCTGAAAAAGCAATGTGAGCTCCAGTCAGGTTCTGTGAGGGTGTTACCCAGCGTGGGCAGGAGTGTAAACCAGCTTGGCTCGCACTTCCTTTCATTCTGCCGCCTCTTCTTTCTCTCTTTTTCTTTAAAGTCTGTTATCTCTCTTCTCCTCTTCGTCCCGCCTCAGATCTCCACGCCTCACCTCCTGTCTCCGCTGGTGCCGAAGAGGCCAAATCCCAGCGTGCCGATGCTGCCTCGGCCACCGAGCGGGAATGCCAAACCCAGGCAGTTTCCATGGAGACAAGCAGCCCAAGCTCCAAGAAAACCACCCACAACCCCGCCTACACTCCTCCTCCTCCTCCTCCTCCACCTCTACCTCCTCCTCCTCCTCCTGCGCTGTTGTCACCGGTGGCGGAAGTAGCAGCTAAGGACGCAGACGTAGCCACCAGTAGCTCCGCGGTGGTGGTGGTGGGGGGGCTGGAGGACGACAAGGACAGAATTGTTGTGGAGATCATGCAGATGTACGGCAGGCAGCAAGAGAAGCTCAACTCCACCCTGCACAAACAGCTGCAACTGGAAATGGTGAGTGGAAAGGGTCAAGCTGAGCTGGGAGGCATGCCTGTGTCCTGGTCATGTGCAGGGAGGTCTCACCATCTCTGGATGACGTTTGTAGTTAAGGGTGTGGACAGCCCCTTGGTCAGAGTAGACAGTGGACAAACATACAGAAGAAGACACATGATATCCTTGCATTTAGTTCAAATGACCCCAAATCACAATTCTCTTCCCTTTACCATATTCAAACGTGCTGACATAATAGAATCGGAGAAAATTGTGCTGTACAAGCATAAGAGACATCGAAGCATCTATGACTTTGCGCCTTTGTCTACCAGGAGCTGGAGGCGCTGCGCGGCGGTGAGGCAGCCAGGTTACGGGAGCTGAGCGCCGAGCAGCGCGAGCTGCGCTGCGAACTGGAAGCGGTGCACAGCGAGCAGACTCGCCAGCTCAGCCAGGCCCGGCAGGAGCAGCTGGATCTGGAGACCCGTCTGGAGCAGCTCCGACAACAGGCCTGTGCCTGCGAGCCAGGGGCGCAGCGCCAGCAGGAGGCCCGCTATGCTGAGCAGGTGAAGACCAAAGCAGCATTGCTCTCAACGGATACTGCAATCTACAACGTGCACAGTCTTTCCGTTGTTTTTTTTTTTTTAATGTCTCCCATATTTGCATGCATATATACAGTATGTAGAGTATAGATACCAGCTTCACCTCAGGGCAGGGAAAAGCGCGTGTAAGTGCCCTTCAGAGCCATTGCTTTGGTCTTTGTTTGGCCCTGGGCTGCAGGATCCCCCTCCTGTTTGTTAGTGAAGCTGCAGTTCCTCCTGGCCTGCCCCCACGGCATCACATTCTGAGTGTGTGCCAGCTAGCAAATGGAGTGTGCATGCATTTGTGGAATCGTTAAATCGGGGCTGGTTTAAAAGACACTTTGAGTGCAGCAGTTTAACCAAACGCTTTAAGGTTGCATTTAAAAGCATGATAGCATGTAAGAGGGCTCCGTTTCTGTTCTGTTTATCTCAGGCTTGTGTACCGAGCCTGTTTTGTGTCCATGTTTTATTGACTTTTAGTCTTGGACTCAGATAAAAGGATCTCAGAATCTAAATGGACGTTTTTGCTTCATTATGACAGAATCTTATTACATTGAAAACATGCTGGACGTGATGTTGTGTTAGCTGTCTGATGTAATTTGCTTCAGGCCCAAGGGGAACTCATGTTTGTCCGTTGACTGTGCTCCCTCCCAGTTGTCAGAGCTGCGTCAGAGGCTAGAACAGGCAGAGGCGGATCGGCAGGAGCTGCAGGAGGAGCTGCGCAGGGAGCGGGAGGCCAGAGAAAACCTGGAGCGCACAATCAGCCATCTCAAGCAGCAGATGGCCCAGTCTGGCATGGTGGGAGGCAGCCCCTCTCCCCCGCTCACCCCTTCCACGGGACCCCATAACGCCCACTCCCCACCCTCCTCCTCCTCTTCCTCTTTTTCGGAGGCTCCAGCGTCTGGCCAGAAGTAACTGGCACCCCTTGAACTGCGCCTCCAACTGCCCTAACGTCCCCTCACTCCTCTCCCACTCACCCACCAACTCCACAGACACAAAGCAGTCACGCTGAAGCAGAAAGGACCTCCCTCCGTCTCCTCATGCTGTTTTTTTTTTTTCTCCTTTTGCTTTCAGTGCAGGACTGACTTTTGTTTTTGTAATTTAACAGCATTTAAAAGAAACCATGGTTTTTTTATATATATATATATATATATATATATATATATATATATATATATACAGTATATTACACTTTCATTTGCTCTCCTCTCTTCAAACAGTATTTAAAGACTTTGGGGCATTTTTTTTTTTTTTTTTTTTTTTTATTTAACTTATAATTTTTTATTATGGAAGCAGCTTTGCAGACAGAGGTTGGGTTACATGGAGACCAGACGATTATTTCCTTCCCTCCTCCCACGCAGTTGCTGCCCTCCCCTCCCCAGCACTCCCAGCACTCCCAGCACTCTCTGGATGCTGGAGCTAATAACCTGAACGTTTTCATCTCCAGCTAAGACGCACGGACTCGCCTGAGCTCGTCACGGGTGCCAGTCGGCGCTAATACCCGACAGCATCCGGCTGACAACAAAATGGCTCCTGGCTGCGTGAGCCTTGTCCCTCAGATACCAGCGATGAAAGGACGGAAGGACTTTGAAAGAGTTTCCATAAACTTATAAAATACAGAAAGAAAAGTGTATTTAAAGAATTTAAACCACAAATCTATTTACGGGAGAAAGACCTTTATTGTATAAAAAAGAGGGGTGTTGTGAAAATATGCCAGTAGTGATGCTGAAGGAAGAGTTTTGAGTGTGAACTGATTGTTAGCTTGCAAGTCACCTGTACCGGACACACTGGTTTTCCTCTTCCTGATGCTGGACTCTGCCACAGTTGTCTTCCCCCTGACCCCTCCGGCGAAAGGAACACGTTTTGGACATAGGTACAGCGTCGTTTTTCTAAGTTTGTGTGGACCCAGTCCTAGCGACGGTCATCCCTGCACACCCACCCTCCGCACTGGTGGAGGCATTCAGGCAAACCAGTGGCCCCAGCGTTCCCAGCAGATGATCAAAGTTCAGTCTGAGCCTGTTTTTCTGTTTGGGCTCTTCCTTACTGTTTACAGTTCTTTCAGGATGTTTTTTTTTTTTTTTGTTGTTGTTTAATCTCAGCCCCGTTTCTCAGAGGGCCGTCTAGGAATGTGGGTCTCAGGGGAAAACCGCTCGGCCCAGGGTGGTGTGGACCACGGGCCCGGCCCCTGCCTCCTTTTATTCTGCCTGACTGAACAAACAGCAGTTGGGAAGAAGAGGAGGGAGCTGAGGAACGAGGGGACCCATCAGGGGACCGCGGCGCTCTTCTCCGTGGCTGGCTGGGTGGCCTAGACGCCGGAGGTACACAGGAAGCCCTTTTTTTTTCTTTTCCACCCCCGTTTTGTTTTGTGCTGTCAGAATGGGGGCAGCAGGATCCCCCCCACCACCACCCTCCCACCGTCAGTCATTCACAAACAGCCATCCTTGCATCACCAGCGCTGGATAAGCCGGGGGGCTGGCAGCGCTTTAAGGATGCCCTTGAGAGCCAGGAAGAGAGGACTTTTACCGTGTCTGTTTCCAGGCAGAAGCGCTTTTTTTTTTTTATTGCCACTATAGACGTCCCTGTAAGTCAGCGTGCGTGTAAATAACTGTTTAAAAAACAAAAAGAAAACAAAAAACAAAAAAAGGGATCGACGTCAGCTAAACCTGGAGCTTTTTTTATGCATCTGCTATTAATGCAAGTTGATAGACATTCCACTGTGCTCCCTCCTGTGCAGATGCAGAGTTTCTTAAAAACTTTTCTTTTCCCTTTACAAGGTGAGCACAGGCCACCGAGGACGGGTCTGGCTTGTCCACAGTCACAGAAAGCAGACGCAGCTGCCAGACAGCAAAACTGAACCTGCACCACAAATGTACACTCTGCTATTGTTCCATGAAACCTTTATTAAAAAACAGAAGAAAATATTTAACATATTAACTAAAGATTTATATTGTCTTTGTAAATACAGTAGTCCTTAATATATTAACTGCTCTTATATGAAAACTCTTCAAAAAGTTCTATAAATTGGACCAGAAGTAAGGCCTAGGATGTTTTTGCTTTTTTTCTTTTGTTGGTTTCAAACTAAAAAAAGGATCTTTGCAGATTTTAGAACTTGATTTTGTCGAGTGGATGCGGGCGACTAAAACGTTGAAATGCTAAAACGAGAAAGTGTTTCTTTGTTACCCGCGTTTTCGCCCTTTCAGAACAGATTTCTTTTGTGGATTTTACACTGACGGACTGTCTTGACCTGTAATATACTGAGCTTCGTTCAACCCTCTTCCCCCCTCAACGAAATTAAAAACTGAGATGTTCGTTGGATAAAATGCATTTTGGAAGAAAAGATAAGTGAATATGACTTTGTTGCATGTTGTACTGCCCATTTCTTGTGTCACCGGGCCACTTTGAAACCTTTCATTGTTTTTTTTTTTTTTTTTAAAAAAAAGCAAAGAAATACGTTTCCCCTCACATGTAAGCGATGGCTCCACTGCATGAACACTGAGCATGTGCAAGTTTTTAATCACGGTTTAAAGTTCAACATCAGATGATGATAAACACCAGTTGTAGCTGGAATTGATCTGGAAGTGATGAGAGAGAGTCGGGGTGTGTTTTATCGCCTCCCACGTTTGACTGAAGCACAGCAGCTTTGAAAAGGGATAAAAATGACACTTGCTCATGTGGCTCTGGATGCAAATCCTGTTTTTCTCATTTTGACCACACATCCTCGCAGGGCTTTCTTAACGTCGCTCAGAAGATAATAATCAGTATTAATATTTATTGACCGAGCTGTAATTACCTCCAAAATGCTCAGTGCTTCTGTGGCTCTGATTTCATTTTCTATGGAATTTTGCATTTCTACACCAGCGGGCGATACCAGGCTGTTCATGCACCACAGCGAAGAAAAATGCGCACCCTCCCTTTGTAACATAGACGCTGGGCTTTTTTTTTTTTTTTTTTTGGAATTTTGCAGTGTTCTGAAAACTTGTACAGACTTTTTACAGGCGTGAGGCCCAGCGGAGTAAAATCGAGCCACACCTTTACGCATCTGGATACAGGATTTTTCCACCCTGACTGCGAACAAAACTCAAGGCCATTTACAGACCGTTTGCAGGTGGGATCGTCTTAAGATGGCCTGTAAAATTCAGCCGGTAATTACTCTGTGAGACGATGAAATGTTCTGTGTCAGAGGAACGCTACGTTTTCATTTTCAGGCATCTTATTATAGATTAAGAAAAAAAAAAAGTGACCCTAGCTTGGCTAAAGTGCAACCTTCCCCCTGGACGCTGTCCTGAAAGGCCAAACACAGTGTGTGTTTGACCTTTGCATACTCTGTTGCCAATACTACAGTGTGATGAGACTTTTGTTCTTGCATGAATCGAGACACTGTTCTCCTACCTCATGTTGTGATATAAAAAGATGTTTGGTTTTTTTTTTTTTTCCAATGCAGACGATACTGCATCTGTTTATGATTAAAATTTACTAGAAAAAGACATACCTGTAAATGCTAATACCTCAGCTGTATCTAGTGGGGTTTTTTTCTGTTTTTTGTTTTTTTTTGCCCTTCCATGATTTCTGCTCTTGTAAATAAACCCTGTATAGACAATGAACTTGGATCAAATTCAAGTAAAGTTCTGTAGTGTCAAAACTGGCTTTTTTTAATGTTTTTTCCCTGTTTTTCTTCTTTTTGTTGTTCTTCTAACTTCACTAGTTTGCGTCAGAGCTGGCGACTTGGTTGTTCACTGATGATAAAGACACCTTCATACAGCACAAAAGCTATTCATTGAAATAACTTGAAAAAAAAAAAATTAAAACATATTTAAAGCTGCCTTGCTTTTAACATGGCTCGACAGGTCCAAGGATGATAAATTAAAATATTTCATTGACATAAAAACAGTAAACCATCCCTGTATTGTACAGTATGAACAGTACACTGGGACCAGATACCTGCCCTAGAAGGTACCCGTATGAATACACTTTATTATGTATGTATTTTCTCATTAGTAACCAGATTAATATAGATGAATCCATTATTAATTAAAAAAAATAGTTCTGTAAGTGTTAAGACTAGTTAGCAGCCAGGCGCTAATATTGAAATGCTGGAAGGACTGGAAATGTGACGCTTTTCAGTCTTTAGTTTGGCTGCTCAGCAGTTTCAGAAACCGAACATTGTACAGCACAGATTATTCAAGTGGAATACAATTACAAGGCCCTCCACCCCAAATAACCCTGAGAACACAAAGCAAAAGAAGAGAAAGTGCTTCTCAGTTTACAGTTGGTGCTAAACTTTCAGGTTGGCAGTGTTGGAAAAATGCAAGGTTGGAGGGTCGGTGGAAGAAAAGCTCTTTAAAACGATGACGGAACGATGTGCTTTGGACAGATAAGTAGAGGTATTTAAAACTGGCACAGCGCAATGTTCAGTACAGCGTATTCAAGAAATCCAGAGTACAAAATAAACGGCAACTGTTGGGCAAATGTCAATAAACTCCAACACAGTCTCAGTAATGTAAAAGCTGAGGCTCAAACATGAACAAAGTGTCAAGTTTCCTGTCTTTTTAACAGATAAATTGCTACTTGGACATGGACGCTGGCACTAAACTTAAACCACAATTCGTCCAATCATTTTAATCTGGGACGAGGAGCTGGACCCACAACATTCATTCATTCATTAAAAAAAGAACCGTGCCTCCAGAATTATTTTTAGTTTCCACAACTAACAACACGAGTCTGGCGCAGTCACGCTGAGTCTTCTGCAGCCAGGCTAAATTAAAGTCTCCACTCGCAGAAGCTGTCAGGAGGAAGCGTGGCCAGGTCCTGCGCTGGCTGTACCGCCGGATGGGCTACGCACAACACCGCCGCAATCAGGAGGCTGTTGAGGAAGCAGAGCCAGGCAGCGTTCAGCCCCAGGTGTGCAGGTATTCCCACAGGGAACAGGAGGAGCACGGCCAGGAGCAGCAGGAGCGGGGCCCATGTGCTCAGGAGCCTCTCTGTAGTTCGATGAATTAGGCTTCTCCCACAGCAAGATCCGCTCTCCGCTCTCATCCGCTCTTTTAAAAATCCGGCGCCGTAGCCAACATGGACCACCGCACAGCCCAGAGCCAGGGCGAACATGGCAACCGGCAGCACCTGGGATGCGTGGAAGACCCAACACTGGCGAATCTGGCTGTGAGGCACATCCTCCAGAACGGGAACGAAGTCTGACAGGAGGAAGACGTAGAAGATGGCGGCGAACCACACCAAGGCAGTGAAAAGTAAGTAGACAAACAGTCTGGCCCTGGCAGTGGTGGGATGTAACCTGTGAGTAACTGTGCAGAAATGGTCCAAACTAGCCAGACACAGGACAGGCCCCTGGAGACAGCTGTAGATCTGTCCAAGGATTTGAACCAGCAAACATATATGAAACCTGGTGAACTTCAGTCCCAGGAAAGTGAGGGAGCCTTCGGCAAAGTGGAGGGCGCCAACGCAGAGGGTCAGGGTCGTGTCAACGACGGCCAGCGAAACACTGAAAACTCCCAGAAAGCTTTCGGAGATGTGGTTCCTCTGGAAAAGCACCAGATTCCAGTTCAGCCCACTCTGGACTCCCAGACTGAGCAGGATGGGGAGGATGAACAGCTCCATTGTGTTCGGTCCAGGGTGCCACCGGGGTCACTCTGGCTTCCACTGGAGGACAGCAAAACCCACAGAATTAGAAAAGCTAGCTATCTGTGAGCCTAGAGACGTTATCAGCAAGTCTGCGTAAAAGAGGCTACGAGCAAAAGAGGAACCACAAAATATGTACAAAGGTGATAACGGTTTTATGAGCTGTGCAGTGTTTGTTTCTGACAGCGTTTACAAAAAGCCTGTCCTCCACAAACCCTGATTCTGCTATTCACTTTCATTTTAGTCCAACCAGCATGGTGAGTAGATTTAAACCAACACGACGCTTCATGACTGAGCCTTCGCCACATTTGTCACCAAAAGCACAGGTGAGCAAGCAAATGTTCAAATATTAACCCTGCGTAATCAGTGATTACGAATCATGTCACCTCAGTATCACGAAGACAACTAGAAGAGCACTCAGAGAGCACAGACGTCTGCCACTCAAAGAATCCTTCAAAACCTGGTTCCAGGTGCTATATAACATAGTAGGTTGCTTTAAAGCCATTTATGATTAAAACCCCTTGGCATATGATCAGTGGAAGGTCAAAGTCCCTCCAGAATCCAGAACATCACCAAAAAGAGATATTTATATCTTTGGAGGTATTTTTTTAATAACTTATTTGGATGAGGTAACAATGCATTCAAATAAAAGGGCAGTAATTCTCATGGTATTTTTAAAAATTCAAAATAGATTTCATCACAGCTCACATCCATACACATATTCAAAACTGAAACAAAAACTAAATCTGGGTTAAAAGACGGGGGTACCTTCTAGGGCAGGTATCTGGTCCCAGTGCTGGATCCAGCTTCTGTGCAGCTTTATTAGCAGGAGAGTGTTCAGAGTCCACAGTCAGAACACCAGGAAGTTAAGCCCCAGGGAGTGTGTGACAGCTACGAGGAAATAGATTAGGAATTTAAGAATTTAGGAAAAACATGGTGGACTCCACCAAGCGTTTAAATGCCTTGATTAGAAGCAGTCCCTCAGGTGAGCTGATCTATATCCACAAACGTTGTGTAACAAAGACTATGCAAACTGAGCCACCACAAACACGGAAATAAGGCGTGTTTTCCGAACCTGATTTGCTACCTTTCTTAATTATTTCACATTATAGCGCATCATGATATTGTATAATAAAGGTATTGTTAGGAATGACAATAATTCTTTGTTTTTTTCCTGCGCTTGTGATTTGATTAACAAAAATTGCTGCTAAATTTAATGGAATTGCAAGTTCAATATTCAAAAAAGAAAAGGGGATGGAAATAGTTGTTAAAACAGTAAAGACGATGCTGATTTACCAAAAACTTACTCTCTATGAAAAAAGGAATAGTTATTTTTCACAGCTTCCTTCTCTGCCTTATTTTATTTGAATTGAGTTGTAGTTCCAAACAATAATTTATTTTACCTGAACTTCCTGTGTCAGTCTCTGTGACGTCCCTGAAGCAGTCCCGCCTCCTGCTGGTGACGCAACTTCCTCTACTGGCTGTTGTTGTGACACTTACTGACATTATTTTTCTTTTCATGATTTTCACGGCGATGTTTCTGCGTACAAGTCCTTTTTTGTAGAACATGTTGGAACTACAGAACTACAGGGATTTTAGCGATATGTTCATGTTTGCCTGTTAATGCCAGAGTAAGCGTTAATTTTATTTACTGATTGTCTGGTTAGCTGGCTAGCTAACTGCCGGTTAGCTAACTAGCATTTGACCAATGTTCACCATCGATGACTAAGTGCTTTGAGTTACATTATTAAATATATTCACGGTATATATCTATGAACAAATTGCTGGTTTTTGGATGTTGTGCAGACTAGTTTGCCTTACTCTTTAGAAACGAGGCAATCTGTGTCTGTTTATAAGTGTCTGCCCAGAGTAAAGTAATTGGTTTTGTCTGACTAGTGTCACCAGTTATGGTTGACTTCAACCACGATGGTGTATTTTAGTGATAAAAACTGAATGTAATAGAGAAAATGACTCGACTTTTTTCTTTTAAGTGAGATATCTGAAATAATTAGAGAACTGAACTTTTATCTCTGTGGATTTAAAAACAAGTACTTACAGTAGAGTTATCCGAGTCGTTAAGTTAGTGTTGTCAGCAAAATGAAACATTATGTTTTTTTTTAACTCATATTTTCTTTCTTAAATGCTCCCTTATTTCCCAAAACCAAGCACATATTCACCAAGTTAAGCAGTATCCGTATTTCCTTTCAGGTATACATAACCGCTAAATGCAGGTTTATCGTCAGGCATTTGGTGTTTTTACTTTTTCATATTTTAATGTCTATTTTCGGTGTGCTGGCAGACTGAAAACAGTCCAAAATTTTACTTTATCATCATCCTGTCTGTTGAGAAAAGTTTTAAAATATGTAGAGAGACTTTTTTTTGTTGTTTGTTTTTAAGCAAATTCTGTGTTCCTCCTGTGCAGAATGGAGAGTTCAGAGACCAGTCCACCTCCAGGGTCCACGGCAGTGCCACGGGAAGATGTGGAAAAGTCCCCAGGTCAACTGTCGGAGCCAGCCAGGCTCTCCAGGCACAGGGAGCACCGTACCAAGTCACCAAGGAGACACCAGAAGGGGACAAAGTTGCAGCGACGGATGGGTGGTCATGAACAGCTGTCGTGGGACACAGATCAACGGAGGTTACCAGGCCAACGTGAGCACTCGGAGTCCTCTGGCTCTGCGAGTGAGCCAATGGAAATCTCTCCTAAGAGGTTAGCCAGTTTGCCAGCTGGTTGGCCGTGCCACTGGTACAAGTCTGTTGTCCTGGACATGAGGTGATAGTCTGACGACTGGCCCCTGTCTCTTTTCTCTACCTCACAGGAGAGCGCACTTTCTACATGGACCATATCCAGCCACTCACTTTGGACCTAAAGCCTGTATTCTTCCCAACCCAACTTCAGTCATGTAAGCATAAGGGAGCTGAATGAGTCATACTGGATGTGAACAAGCTGTTTGCTGGAGACTTTGACACTGGCAAGATTATGTAATATGGGGAGATAAGATAAAATAAGAGCGCTGTGATTGGGCTTGACGTGGACGGGTGATAGCTAACAGAGAGCCACAGTAGCTTACTGTCACCTGGTCTCAAGAGTTTTCATTCAACTTGATCTGAAATCAAACACGCGGCAGTTGTCTGCAAGATGCCTGTCATCAGTCGTGCAAAGGACAAACGAGGCACACGGTAAAGAGGAGAGAAGCCTTTTTTTAATATTTGGAATCTGTGCCTTTTTAATCAATGTCCAAGTCTGTCGGTGATTTTGATCCTCGGCTTAATACGGCCGTGTCTCGCTGAAACATCTGGCTTCTCCAGGAACAAGTTTTGTGATGACGTGACGCTCCAGCAGTGAACTCCTCCGTTCTTCACCGAAGCCATTTTCTCTCTGTTTTTTTTTTTTGTTTGTTTGTTTTTTTGTTGCAGGCACATCCAGGATCCAGCCAGCCAGCGTCTAACCTGGAATAAACCCCCTGTTAACGTCCTTGTCATCAGAAAAATTAGAGACGAGAGCCTCGTCGAGCCTTTTAAAGAGCTCTGCAGGTTTTTAGTGGAGGTGCGGCACCGCTACGCTGTCTGTTGTTTAAGGCTGTTCTAATGTTGCACTGTGTGATATTAAAACTGGATTTTCTTTCAGATAAAAGTAGGTTTAAACTGGGCTTCCTTTAAAAGATTTTTTTTTTTTTTTTTTCTGTGAGCCTAAAATGCCTAATATAAACACGTTGGCTGTTTTTTGTTGAGAACTATTATAGCAAGTAAGAGTCCTAAACAGCACCAGAAGGAAAAAAAATCCAGGAAATGAAGCAGACATAACATAGTTTCACTGTCTGGTTTCATGCACCTTGGGGCCACATGTTTGGAAAAATGACTGTTGTACAACGAGCACGTCAGTAAGAGCATTCCACGGCGGTGATGTCATGATAAACTACACGTCTGGCACACGCTAAACTCATTTTTTGTTTTTTTTTTTTTAGAGTTTTTGAGACTTGCGTGTTTGGTCTGCGGTCGCTGAAGTGTGTCTTTGCCGTAGGAGAAGCAGATGATGGTGTACGCGGAGCGCAGGGCGGCTGACGACGCCGCGCTCTTAAAAGACGAGTCTTTCGGTGCCGTCCGCAAGCAGCTCTGCACCTTTAGGGAAGGTGAGGTTCCGCCGCCTCCACGTACAGGAGCACTGGATGGCAGCACACACTACCTGGTGGGTTCACCTATACCTGCGCTGGTTAAACGGACTTTATTAGCTTTGTCCCCATATTGTTAGCAATCCTGACACCTGGTATCAAACCTTTTCAGCTCTGCCGTCCGTGTGTACAGCCCCATACAAAGAATTGGTACCCAAGACAGATTTGAAGTCTCTGAGCAACAACTTGTCGTGTTGTTATTCTCAGGGAGAGTCGATTCTTAAATGACCAGAGCAGCGTCTCCGTCTTTCTGCAGGTTATGACGATATCTCCGACTGCATCGACCTGATCATCTGTCTCGGTGGAGACGGGACTCTGCTCTACGCCTCCTCCCTCTTCCAGGTAGTACTGGTCCGGTCAGCCATCAGGACACTTTAGTTTGATCCCAGAAAGTACACCAGGTCTCCAGGAGCGTGTGACACCGGATCCAAATCCCTGAGCTGAGTTCCAGAGATGAAGGTGTGTTTCCTTGCAGGGCAGCGTGCCTCCCGTCATGGCGTTCCATCTGGGCTCCCTGGGCTTCCTCACGCCCTTCAAGTTCGACTCCTACAAGACTGAAGTGGCCAAAGTATTCGAAGGTACAGTCAAGCCTTTCCTTTCAGACACGAAGCATCTGATCGAAGTGATACCTCACTGCGGGGGCCTCCAGGCAACGCAGCCATCACCCTCCGCAGTCGCCTGAAGGTGAAGGTGGTGAAGGAAATGCTCCAGAGGGCCGACCAGCAGCCCTACGCCCGAGACACGCCGCAGCAGGAACACAACGGCCTCCTACCTCACGGTCACGCGGGCAGCGAGTTCGGCAAGGTCGTGCTGCAGCTACAGGTGAGGACAGTGTCACCGGACACACACACACACACACACACACACACACACACACCAGCTGGCATGTTAGGAACAGCCACAGCTACAGCCCAAGAACCGAAAACCTTGAAGGGAACATTCCCTAGCAACCACATGTGAATCAGCGCTGTTAGGTTGTGGTTTGCCCACTCGGTAACCATTTTTTTTTTTAGTTGAAGCAAAAAGTTTTTTTTGACAGAAAACTTTGCTCAACTAATAAATGTGTTGAGGACGGTCCATCCTGTCCATCCTGTCCATCCTGTCCTGATCGTAGCTTATTATAGATTTGGTGCTGGAACATTTGTTAAGAGTCCATGTCCAGTAGGATCTTTTTGACTTCTTTCGCTCCGTTTTCTGCTACGATCCTGACATTTTACTGGTTTTTACTGGTTAGAGGGTTATTGGAACGAGCCGGCTGGGAGCTGCAATAAGAACGTTACGTGAAGACACCTGATTTCCACTCCCATTTTGCTCTCTCTCACACACGTGTCGTGTTCCCCTTCTCATCCTATGTGTTTTTGCGCACACGTTGGCTGCATATACAGCTCAGTGATTCAGCTGGACTGCCATGGCAACAGTCATAATAAAGCTGCCGGGAGACAGATCGGATGTTTTGAAGTTCTGTAGGGCCCAGTTGCCGTGGAGACCATGGCGTCACCGGTGCAGTTCGCAGCAAATGGATATCTAATGAGCTCTGACGCTGTCTGACACTGAATCTAAACAAAGCATCTCACTTCTGCAGGCGCACACACACACACACACACACACACACACACACACACACACACACACTGCAGGGTTTCCTTCTTGTCATGTTTTTTCCCCCCTGGTGGATTGAGGAGAGCGATGGATTGTCACGTTGAGGTTGACCTCACCTGACATCACGTCTGCCTCCTGACGTCAGTGCACTTCACAGCCCTGGCAGCTGAAGGGGAGTCTGGACGGCACGTCAGCACATCACTATCTCATCTGGATGGACTTTGTTGGTGTTCCGAGGGATTTCTTTGCGCAGTGTAACTCACCAAAGAAGGAACTTTTCATTCAGTTCTGTTGATTTGCAGCAGTTTAGTCTAGATCTGTGAAGTAGAGCTGGCGCCTGTGGACATCTTTGTGCGCATAAAATAGTTTCTGTTGCACTTCAAACTTGTGACCATTATGTGACATACATTTGCGTGTGTGTGTGTGTGTGATTGTCGACAGGTGTTGAATGAGGTGGTGGTAGACCGAGGTCCGTCCTCCTACTTGTCCAACGTAGACTTGTACCTGGATGGACGGCTCATCACCTCAGTGCAGGGAGACGGTGAGTTCAGTGTGTGTGTGACCTTTAAACTACAGAACACCCTCCTGAAAGGAGGTCCGGGTCCCGGAGGTCCGCGTGCAGATTTCAAACAGATGTGCTAAACGGTGTGGACGCCCTCTCTGTCCCCACAGGAGTGATCGTGTCCACACCTACAGGCAGCACAGCGTACGCAGCTGCAGCCGGAGCCTCCATGATCCACCCCAACGTACCCGCCATCATGGTCACCCCCATCTGCCCACACTCGCTGTCCTTCAGGCCCATCGTGGTGCCCGCTGGTGTGGAGCTAATGGTAGAACGAAGGGGGAGGAGCCTGGGTATAGATTTGATCTATGAATGTAATCCTGAATGTGCCCTCATGCCCTTTATGGCTCTTATTTCCTGGTTATGTTTGATGCCCTGCAGAACCACACGTGGGTGTTTTATAGTTTAATGACGGGAAAGAACACAAGGCGTTTTGGAAAATTGCAGAAAGTTTGACTTTTCTTCCCCTCTCATGAAAACCGTGACCCTGGATGAATAATGAATTACGACTCAATAGGCTTCCATCACACATTCAGATTTTCTTATCTTGTTTTGTCTCAGCGTTGTTGTTTTGGGTATGTAAGGGAGTATTCAAGCTCTTGTTTTTTGTTATTCCAGCGCCACCCTCAGGTCGGAAGCGTAACAACAAGAACTTCTGGGCTGTGGTCTAAAAGTGGTGAATCTGTTGACGTGAGCGTGTTATCAGGGTGGAAGCTGAGTGTTTATCCCTCCCCAACAGATCACCTTGTCTCCTGATGCCAGGAACACTGCCTGGGTGTCATTTGATGGCAGGAAGAGACAAGAGATCCAGTATGGAGACTGGTAAATGTTCTCCATCACCAGCTGCTGTTTCATTTCAGTTTTTTATTTTTCTCTTTCAGATAAAATATTTATCATCTTCTTGCCTCATCCTTTTTCACAGCATCAAGATCACTACATCTTGTTACCCGGTGCCCTCCATCTGCTGCCACGACCTGGTGTACGACTGGTTCGAGAGCCTGGCCGAGTGCTTGCACTGGAACGTGCGGAAGAGGCAAGCGCGGCTGGCAGACGCCTCCGACTTGTCAGACACGGAGAGCTGAAGCTGCTCTTGCTCTCCCCAGAACGCTGACCCTGGGCCAGAGCTCACAGCAGATGAAAACATGGGCGGCGAGCAGATATTTGACTTCATTAGCCTGTTCTATCCCCGGCGTGGAAGTTACACAAACTGTGTGCAGTTTATATTTGGTTCCATTGTGCATCACATTCCAGTACAAACCCATTTTAGCATTATATAAAAGGACACAGCATGAAAATAAATTGTAATTTATTCATAATGTAAATTTGTACTCCATCTTTTTTGAAGAGCCATCTCATTTAGTGATCATTTAGTGCTTTAACAAGGCTAAAACACTGTATATACAATGTGTACATACCGGAGGTTAGGATGAGAGTTGTGGGAGCTGTTGTAAAGTTGTGTTCTGTCATTTCACTCAAAGTTGATGCTAGATAAAGATTTAAGAATCCAAGTTGTCCGATTTATGTGTGGATTCAAACATCAAATCAGTGTTTGACAGAAATAAAAAAACAAATCCTTGACACTGTTGCAAACAGGACTGAAATAATAGATTTAGGAAGTCGGAATCAGAATGCCAAAAAGGTTTATTTTTATACAATAAACTATGACAACATGTGCTTTCTACATTTTTATTGCAATTATAAGATACAGATATATTTCCAGACATCCAGTTTTATTAAATTATATTCCAATATTGCATGAAAGTCTTCAGAACGACAACAGATCCTAGTGACAATTATACGATCAAAAGATGCCCTTGACCAGATACAGAACGTTTACATTTTCACTTTTTATTCTCCTAGAAATGTGCGATGATAAACGGCAGCAGCTTAAGAGAGTAATAATACTACGACAGACCGATACTGTGCAAGAGTCGCGAACAACTGTTGGCCCAACGGTTATTTCAATATTTAGACTTTATTTAGCGGAAACCGAGGCCGAGAGGGGCAAGATGCCCTTTTGGAAAAGAAAATGAAAAGAACTAGACAATTGTGAGTGTGTGCCTCCTGCTCTCGCCCGTCCCTGCCATCATCCTTCATGCCCCCCCACCCCACCGTACATAACCCCCATAAAGCCCCGTCAACACGCATCTATGGTCAGAAGCCCCTCCCCCATACGCTTAGAAACGAGTGACGTCACGCAGCACCTGTCATCCACGTCCGTCTAACCGAGCCTTTCCGGTGTATGTTTTATTAGTGTGCGACCTACAGGGCCCGAGTTTTACAATCGCCTCATCAGGACGCACGTTGCGGTGTATGGGTCTTTTGTGTGCGCCCTATGGGAACACACTTATTCCTCCTTTTGTGTCTGGGTTGGCAGGATAGAAACTTGTGCGCCTAGGAGGCGCACACACCAAGGAGACAACGTGGAGAGCAACGCAGTCGAGGCGAATCCTTTTTTTTTTTTTTTTTTTTTTGTTTAAAGACAAGACAAATGTGCAGAAAGCTGTGCGGCTCCAACTTCTTGCCACATCATGTTAAAGCAGAAAAGCGACTGGCTGCTGTCAGCCAGTTACATAAGCAAGATGTTTTGTAAGTTTGGGTTAATGACTGATGACCGTGTCCGCTAAAAGAGGTGGAGAAAGAACAAAGCAAATAGATGACAAGTCTGAAAATGCAAAAACAAAAAAAAAAAAAACAAAACTAAAGTAAATAAAGTCCCTCTAATGATCGTATAAAACAAAACGAGCCACACAAACGCCTCGTGGACTTGAAAATGCATCCAACACAAAATAACAGATGGGCAGAACAAAAGGCGTTTAAAAAAAAGTTTTAGACAGTAATATTTTATATATAGCAATAGAATTCATATATAAATGATACATGTATATTTTATATTTAAAAAGAACTCTTGCTATGACTGCTGACATCTAGGACCTTTCTAGGCGGAAGGAACAGCTCGGAGCCTCGTTACAGGAAACGATGGTGCTCGGATTCACGCGCGGCGGCCCGTGCGAGACGATACAGAACCGATTCAAGACGCGAGTCTTTCGGACACCTACACCGACGACACGTACTGGGTTTATCTCCTTTGTTTTTATCAGTCTGCGCTGTTTCAAAAATATGAAGTTTGACACTGCGGTTA
Organism: Pao palembangensis; assembly: GCA_015343265.1. Lineage (NCBI taxonomy): Eukaryota > Metazoa > Chordata > Actinopteri > Tetraodontiformes > Tetraodontidae > Pao > Pao palembangensis. The sequence continues at coordinate 9,937,175 of CM027093.1, forward strand.
CAAAATGAGCAGATTGCCAGAATGTTGTCAGCTCTGCGTATTAAATCGAGCATGCGTGTTTGTGTTTGGCACTAGTCTGTTGACGTGAGTAATCCGGCGCTATTTGAAAAGAAGCTGGAAGGTTCGACTGTGTCCCCACTTGCTCAAACTGACTTCCACAATATGAATTTTAAAAAAATGGCAATACGTCAGTGAGCCGGAACGCTCCATTACCCAGCAACAACATGGTGGGACGCTGGGCTGGCTGTGAGCCGGCTACAGGCTTTGGTCCGTGCGGTTTTCACTGACTGGTCACGCACGCTCGCGCCAAACTTGTGCTGCACGAGCACTAAAACAGGTGAGACAACAGGGAATTCTGTGGAACCGCCACGGATGTGAAAACTGGACCAAACTGGAATGGAAGGGGTGGAAAGAACATCCAAGGAAGGGACTGGACCATACGCACATCCGGGAGGGTGTAAATCAAACTTTGTAGATCAAAATAATGCAAATATCTATTTTATGACGGGACAAACGAGAAGACAGAACGAAAATTGTCCATCAGGGCTGCTCTGATGAATCTTTGTCGACACCTTCCACAGGTGGGTTTTTATTTGAGTGGGAGGAATCAGGTAAACCATAAGGCGTTTTTTTTTTTTTTGTTTGTTTTGTTTTTTAAGAAAGAAAACATTTTCCTCATTGTTGCTGCTAGCTGTTGACTTCTCACCGCCATGTCTGTCCCAGTCGGTTGGTGGAAGATCTCAACGAGAGATGGAGCATCTCAGCGGGCCCACGGAGGCCAGACGGGGGTCCTGGATAACAGGAGGGAGGGAGGGAGTGACGGGGAAAGTAAAGACTCTACGATTCAGCAGTCTGGCCTTTACTTTCGCTCCCACCCTCTTCTTCCCTCTCTTGCGTCTCTTCGTCCTCCTCCTCCTCCTCCTCCTCCTCGTCTTCTTCCGTGTGCTGCTCCAGCTCCTCTCTGGTGATCATCTCAAAGTCGTTTCCGTTGCTGTGCTGCGAGCCCTCGTCCTCCCTGCGGTCGCTGTCGCTATCCGAGTGGCGATCTGCTCCCTCCCCCTCTGCGTCTTTAACCCCGTCCCTCGCTGCTTCTTTGCTCTCCTCTTCCTCCTCGTCCTCCTCTTCGTCGTCGCCGTCCTTCTTCTCGCTGTCTGACTTGTCGCTGTCTGACCGCTGAGCCTTGCCGGAGGCGCCGTCGTCCTTGTCGGAGCCCTTCTTGCTGCTGGCTCGGGGCCCCTTGTAGTCGTGTGTGTAGAGGGGCCGGAACGAGTCGATGAAGCCCACGTCTGCCGTTAAGTTGGGGAGGAGCCAGAAGTGGTGGCGTCCGCCCGTCACAAGCCAGATGATGAGGAAGAGGATGCAGCGAGCTGCAGAAACACAACAGCCCAAGCTCGGACTTACTGACGCTTCCCAAGAAATTCCTTCCCTGATCATCGATTTGTTTTCAAATGTTTCCACTCACCCACGGCCAGGAGCAGTATGCTGGCCACAAAGCAGCCCGCCGCCACGCTGAGGTAGTAAACCCCCACGCGCATTTCCGCTGGCCACAGCGGGAAAAGCGTCGCCGCGATCACCGCGATAACTGCGAGGGAAGGCCGTCAATTAGGACCGGAAAGACTGAAAACTCTGATCTTCCTTAAAAAAGCTCACCGAGTATCAGGCCCATAGCAAACGTCTTGAAATGAACGGGATCGTAAATCCACACGTACACCTGAGGAGCGTGTTTGTAGATCAGAACCCCTTCCTTTAGAACATACATACGGTTGTTACACACACACACACACGCACCTCATTTCCATCGACGAACAGCTGATCCTCGTGAGGCTCCAGTTTGAACTTTTTCTTCACCTCTTTCTTCTTCTTGGGGCTTCCAGGACTTTCATCCTAAAAGAGATAAAAAAAAACAAACACACAAATCGTGGTTACTATAGAAACAGACGCCTGTGAGGCAGAACAGGGACGTTATCTAATCTGCATCTTGCGAGTTGTAATGTTGAAGAGGACAATATGTGAACTGTTGTTCTTTTTCTTTCAGGAACCATAAAAATCAGTGTGTGCAGCAGATAAACTCCGGCTGTTCTCTCCGGACTCCTGCAGGTTAACCGATATCTGCTATCAGGCTGGGGGGCAACAGCAGCGTCAGGGCAACTGTCACAGTCTCTTAAGTCACATACGCTCTTCTCCTTCTTTGTCTCAGCGGCCTCGGACTCCTTCTTCTTCTTCCCTCTTTTCTCCTCCTCTTTGCCGCTGTCGCCCTTGGTTTTTTCCTTCTCCTTCTTGTCCTCCTTCTCCTTCTTGGCGTCTTTCTCGGGCTTCTTCTTCATCACTTTGAGAGCTCGGTGGAAGAACTGCTTTTTCAGGAGCCTGAGGAAGGAGGGGGAGAAACGGCCATCAAACCCTGTCGGCCTCAGTGTGGGAGCGACGGTAACAAACAGGTGCTAGCGTGAGAGAAAAGGGCTCCGTTTTTAAAGAAATCTACTGGGTCAGAGCTGACCTGTTGCAGTAATCCACCACAGACTCCCTGGTGGTGAACAGCGCCTCCTCTCCCTTCTTAGCCTTGGCCCACTTGGAGTCCAGCAGACAGTCTACAGCCTTGGAGGCTATTGTAGGGATGCAAAGAGCAGCATGAAAAATTGAATTTTCAAATCACCCGCCACGTTTACAAAGTTTCCAAGGGCACCGACCGATGAAGTAGTCCACTCTGTGACCCAACATGTTGGTGGACTTGGTGGGACAGTTGAAGCGGAGGTACTTGGCCACGGCCTTCTCCTCCTTGGTAGGCTCGCTCACCTCCTGCGGAGTACAGACGGACACGTGGATGAAAGAACGTTCGCAGAAACAACCGGGAAAACCCTCCTCTGCTATAATCTAAATAAAATTATGGCCTTTACTTAAATATAAATAAAACTGAATTGAATTGAATCTGGCCCCTGGATTAGAGAAGCAAAACTACTAATGGATCAAACGGCAACATCTAGGCTGTCTAATGATCTGAAAAGATATTATCATTAAGGATCTTATTTAGTTTTCACAAGTCTGCTAGCACAGCTTCACTGGAACGCCGGCAAAACACAGTGGTTTAATTACGAGCGGTTAATTATTAAGACTGCTAGGCCCATCACAACATCGCCCCGAGTGTGTCTGCAGGGCCACTGGCTGGATATTTTGCTTCACAACAGTCTAAAAGAATTTAAATGACAAACAAAGCCTTTTGTTTAAGAGAGGTAAATCTAAGGCGGCCATCCTTTCACTGTCAAAACACTCTACCTGGCCCCAAAACCCATGACTCAGCTGCTCGGTTCTCACTCCAGCATGTGAAAACAGCAACATGAGGCAGGAATTAAAAAAAAAAAAAAAGAAAAAAACAGCACAATGACTTTATACCTAAAAAATGGTTTAACATGATTGCTCCCTACTATTGTATTTATATTTTTATGCTGTAAAAGCAAAGGAGATCATTCCCAACGTGAGATAAGGGTTGTGTAATGAAAAGTATTTACTCGCAGTGCACGCACACACACAAACAAAAGAGATAACGCGTTATGTAACAACACAAACATACACTTCGATTACGAGGAACAAGGAACAACTAACTCCTATTCAAACACTGGTGGCAGAATCATCAATTAGGAATCACAAATAGTTCTTTTTGGACATTCATATATGGAAGATGCAGCATCGGGAGGTGCTTTGGGTGCCAGAGTCCGAGGTCATGCCGTAGACTTACGTGTCACTTGTCTAGAGCCACTTCCGGCTGAAATATAGGAAGGCTGATTGTGCCGCTATAGATCAAGGAGAATTCCCATGATGCAACTGGTTTGTGTGAATTCCCCCAATGAATTGATACTAACTGAAGGCTGTGAACCTTTCAGGTTCTGCTGTAACAATTCTGCCTTCTTCTAATTCATCTTAAGTGTAGATAACCTTGGCGTGAAGAGGAACTCAAATTTAGTTATAAATGATCTAATTCAGCCAAGAAAAGAGTAAGGGGGAGTACAAAAATACACACTGCTATAATAGTATAGTATACTGATTCTGACATATTTTAGAGCATATAATTCTTGCTCTGCTGAACAGGAATGCACTGTAAAAAACACAATTAAAAGTACAAATGCAGAGTAATGTTGAACCTGTACTAATTTGATCGCCTCTTTTGCAGTTCTAATGAGAAGAGGCTGGTGACTAAGATTGAGTTTCAGTGGGCAACCTAATATTTATCCACGTAACATTCTTATTTCTAATCCATCTGTGCACATTAATACTTTGACGAAAGGCATATTAAAACTGTGTTTCAGAGTTTAACCAGAGGAAAAAAACGACAATTTTAACCAACACGTAAACGCACCGTTTGCCAAATCAGATAAATATGTCTTTCCAGTTGAAGAAGAAATCGTCTTTCGAGCTGAACAATCATCTCTAACTGCAGGACAATATAATCACAACACAAATATGTTTTAGAGTGAAAGTTAACTATTAAAGTGAATTCTTCCGAGGCTGCGTGACGTTAACGTTGACTTGGACAGGCAACAACTCTTTCAGCTGTTGCTGAAATTAAATCAGTGCTGCAGTCGGTAAAGTGTTGAACCAGTCACACCAACACATGCACATCATGAGGCACTATATTCACTCAGTAATCATTCTTGCTACACATTTCTTCACGTCACAGAAGCGCAACTAAAGCTGACGCAGCTCATCAGGCAGACGTATACCCGGTTCAAGCAGAATGTTACGACTGGCAGGAGAATCAACATGCTGGTGAATAATTATCACACAGTTTTCGTGGGTTGATCACAGTGTGAGTGGCACATTGACTATATAAGTGGCTCTGAAATCATCAAAATAAAAGTAGTAATGTTTGTTTTCGTTACCCAGCTAACGCTAGCAGCCGCTAGCCATCGTTTGACTTTATCCGGTGTTACTAATTCTAATACTCAGTGAGGATGTTGTCGTCACCATACATCCCGTGACAGCAGCATACAGGCTCTAATCGATTTCCATCGATGTACACAGTCTTTTATTCAGTGAAGTGATGTTACCTGAATCCGCTTCTTGTGCCTCCTGCGCTCCGCCATGATCCTCACAACTCAGCTTCGACCTGCGCGAGACTGCCAACGCGTAATAGCGTGAAACATCGCGAGACTAACTGAGGAACGGCGCTGAACGTTCCACTGAACACAGAAGTGATACCAGAGTTTACACGTGTACTAGAAACCGTGAAGAAGACTCAGAATTATCTTTCATTCTTCTTTGTTTTCTTTCCTTCTAGTTCCAGCTATCATCCTCTTAATATGTGTATATCTTGATGACCACACCAGAAAGAGCATCAAAGGCATCATCCAATTAGGAGCATCGAGGGAGCATCTTGCTGCACTTTCTTACTTCAAATTTCTTACCGAGTCTCGACCCTGCCAACGACTCATTAACATGCCAATGGTCCACAGGGCTATATTTTCAAGCTCTGCCCTCAGCAAGTTTAGAACTGAAGAAGCCTTCTGGAGAGAGGGCGAAACGTCTTCAAGGAAACGTTACAGTCCAGTTGCACACAGAGATCTAACTTTGGATAACTATGACCTGGATGAGTGAGAATCTACACAGACTCTTTATTTGTACTTCAGCACAACTTGAAAACATGTTTATTTAGAAAAGCATTTTATTTGTAACTCAAGAAATGCAAAAATAATGATAATAAACCCACTGACTAAAAACATGTAAATAAGTACATCATTTTTAAAGCTACAGTGAAGTTGAGAACTAAGTCCTGTACTGTAATAGATATGAAGAAAGAAATCTTCATGTGTCATTTTACAAAATTGTCCGACTCACATCATTTATTAGAAATGTAAAAACATATAGCATGCTGGTAAAAAGCAAGTGCTCTGCAGAAACCTGGACCTGGTGGAAATGCGTTAAAGCTCCAATATGCAGGATTTTATCAGAAAACTACAGAACAGAATGAGTCCCTCCAAATGTTTATAAGCCATAATGTGTGTGTGTGTGTGTGTGTGTGTGTGTGTGTGTGTGTGTGGGGCCTTTATGCACTAATGACTTGGCCCGTTCTGGCCTAATGAGCATGCAAAAGAGTTGGCTAAAAAGATGGTGTAAAAAAACCCATCTATTTATATTCATGTAAACAAATGTGCCACGGGTGCAGGTTTACGTCTGCATCAGTCCAAACCATCTGCACCCGTCAGGCTGTCTCGCAGCTCGCGGAGGGAGGGGAGCTGTTCTCAGTCTCGTGAGGGTGGTCGGTGGATTTCAGGACGTCGGGATCTCGCGGACTCGCCATCATCTCCTCACTGTTGCAGTTCACAGGGGAGCCCATCTCTGGGGACCTGTCCCCAGGCTTCCCTGGAGTGGCCTGCAAAGTGGCAGCCGAGAGTGGCAGGTTCATCATATAGAACATGTTGCCCAGGCGCCTGGACACCTGCGAAGAAAGGAGTCAAGCCCCATTAACCACAATCATTTAATTAAATATAGGATCAGATGCTGACAGAGTATGGGGAAAGCTCTGTGCACTTAAAAATACAATGTAAAACTGATTATAGACTGAGTATTTTGGACCATGTCTGAATCTGTTCTCTACCTGCGAGCGAATCTTGAGAGCTGGTCCCAGTTTAAGCCCCAGTGTGTCCAGTAGATGCTCCTCTGATAAGAGGGGCAGCGTCTCTCCATCAATCATGTGGTCCTTGAACGTCTGCAGAGTGAAATCACATATTGCTATGCTGAGGAAGACACAGCCAAAACAACAACAACAACAACAACAACAAAAAATGGAGACAGAACGTGATGGAACCTACCTGGGCGTACTCTGAACATGTAGGTATGCTGTTGATAAAGTTGTAAACGTCGCTGACCGTCCACTTCCTGATGTCCTCAGACACATCGTCACCGTTTAGAAAGAGGTTGGATGGACCTGGAATTATCAGCGAGATGCATCCTTTGTTAGTGCTGAGCTGTGGACTTCCTAAAAATGAATTTTACATTTCGATGTTGTTCAACAAACCTACCAGGTGGAAAGAAACCATTTCCAGGGACTGGGAACATATGAGGCATGCCTGGGATGGCTCCGCCAGTAGGGGGATAGATGAATTTCTCCTGGAAAGCCGAACACTGGTTGGATATGTCTTTGTCACTGGTGCTGCTGTTGGGAACATCCGAGCAGCCCTCTTGGCTGTTCACACAGGTCTTTCGCAGGCCTGTCTCGCCCTCTTTATAGTTTTTTCTGCTTCCTGCGTTGAGCTCGGCATCTATTTTAACTTGGTGATACGTCTTGCTGTTGGAACACTCCTCTCCAAGGTCAACCTTGGACTCCGCCTCTTTCTCCTCCCCTGACATGGCTCCCTGGTTCTCCTCTACGTTTTTGTCTTCGCTCTGGCCCTTCATGTTGGCCACGTGACTCTCTGTGCTCTTGTGAGTGGTGGGTCTTCTCCCTGCCCTGCGACCCCTCTCTCTGTGCAGCGTGCTGATTGGTGGGTACGGGCTGGTAGACATGAGGATGCTGTTGGAGTGCAGCTCATCCAGAGTGGGTCTGTGGACGAAGACTTCGTGGCCATCTGGCATGCGTTGGCGCCCTCTGAATGCCATGGGATTGGAAGGGTACGAGATGGGATTGTCAATTCCCATGAGGCCTTTCTGGTGCGCGTTCTCCAGCTCCTTCTGGTGCAGGATGGCGTTCATCTCCATTCTGAGCAGCATCCACAGACACACAAATATCACTGTTGATAATTGCAGTGCAAGTTTTTCTTGTCTACATTTTGCCTAATATAATATGGGGCGTGTCTGTGTGCAGGTGGAATATCCGCACACAGTACCTGGCTATATTTTGTTTGTGAATCAGCTCTTGTCGCCGTGCAACTGTTTCCATGGGCTCAGAGGGGAGGAAGCCATATCCTGCAGAGAGGCAGAAACAGAGAGTGCGGCTACTAACGGTCATTTCTTTAGTCTTTTAAGACATGATCTTTTGGGCACTGAAGTGCAGCCATGCTCACCAGCTCCAGGATAAGCTCTCCCAGGAATAACATTGGCATGTGGTGGTAGAGGGGGGCCCAGATGTGGTCCCATGTGCATCTGTCTGGCATCTGATCCTATCATTTCAGGAGGGGCAACCAAGTCCCTAATGATAGAAAAGTATACAAAATCAATGATCTAGACCTGGCAAGATGAGTTTGTGTTGATGAAATAGGTCCATTCTTCTTAGTAATGACAACATATCTTTATTTACACCACTGAAGATGACAGACGTTGAGCTGCTGCATGAGGGAAAAAATAGAACCAACCTCTCCATGAAGCGAGGCTCAAATTGTGCTGGGACCCCTTGTAACCTCTGCTGACCTTGGGCGAGGATCTGTGGAGCCATGGCCATCTGGTTCCTCATTATCATCTCCTGCCTCTGCCTCAGCTCTACAGGAGCACAGAGCAGCACAGGTCACCAGGAAGCCTCAGCGTCAGGCGCTAACGTGAGCGCTGCACCGAGTGCTCAGCAGCTAACAGCTGAACCACAATCAGCCGAGGTCATAAAGTTCACAATAAAGCCAACTAGAGCCAAAAACAAAAGTTTGGAAATGTAGGAAATTAATATTGTGGCTTTTTTTTCTTTATAGATAATCTTTTAGCTGAGTAATTACGGAAGTCCATTAAACCAGATCATTATAATGATTTAATAAGTAAAGATTTTAGGTTAAAATTATATTAAAGGTAATTTTGTAATTTGTATTTGTGTATATATTGCATACATTAGATGCATTTTACTATATACTATTAAATGCTGTAAATGTAAATAAATAAATAAATAGTCAGATTTCGAATTAAAAGAATTTCAAAACTGATCTCCAAATTTTGAGGTTGTTTTTACAAAATTCTAAGAAGACAGAACAAAAATGGTCTCACGTTCTGCAGCCGTTTTATTTAAGTCTTTTTTTTTTTTTTTTTTTTTTTTTTTTTTTTTTTACTGCTTCGCACCTCCAGCTGACATGCCGTTGACCAGTCGGTACCAGTGCTTCTCATCCAAAGCACCTTGCTCTCCCAGCGCTGTCATCTTCCTCAACTGCTCCCGGGGGGTCATGACACAAACAACCTTTGATCCCTCCTGAATGCTAGAAAAGCAAAATACATAAAGCTCATGTCATACACACGGAAAGATAATTGTAGTTCTCGTGCAGGGTACTTTGCAGAAACATATAGGCGTTCATAGGCGTACACGCGTTGTAATTCGTCCTTATTGCCACTAGGGGGTAGCAATCAGCTACACAAAAAGATTGACCACGTTCTTTCCTTTAGTTATACCTTCGGGTTTACGTTTGCAGGGAGTAAAGGAAAGATTCCTAAACAATAAACAAAACTGACTTAAGTCAGCCTTTCAACAACACCTCCTCAACAAAAACATCCTAGGAATAAGCATTAAACTTAAACTCAGTCCAGTTGACACAGAGAGATCTACTTTGGATAACCATGACCTGGATGACTGAGAATCTACACAGACATTAAACTTAAACTAACCATCAGAGTAAAGACCTTAAATACAAACCATACTAAAACTTATACCAGTTATAGTATGAAGACAAGCACAAATTCTTTTTTAAAGGTTTTTAAGTATAGCAATAATACAAATATACACCCGTAGACATTTTAACCTCTATCTCTTTGTATGATGGTAATATATATTTTTAGAGATGATCATTTTCTATTTCAGATTAAAGGCTAGAAAATCTGCAAACAATGCAAATTTCCCACTTTGCCCCCTCCCCCAGATACTGCCATCAGATTTGTCTCAAGGCCTGGTGCATTAGGCACAGTCAGTCAAGTTCCTTCTGAAGCCCATCTAATCTGAGGCCTGTAATCCTCCTAATAGTTCTGCAACAGCCTGCGAGCTACATCTGCTGACCCTCCTGTGGCCCGCCCTGCGGGTCCGACCAACCCTCTGTCTCCACCCTCCCAGGCCTCTGCTCCCCCCCAGGATCCTATTAGCTAAGTCCTGGCTATACAGCACTTTAAAGGGATGTGTTGGAGGTAATCCACACGTTTAGAGTTTTACCCTCAGCAAACCTTGCCCCTAAGCATCCTGGACAATACACTCTAAGTGCTAAGCCTATTAGCCCCTATTAACTCCCAGGATGTCCTAAAAACACCTTGTGGATAAATCTGGGTTCTCAATCGGTTTAAGTGGTGCTATGCGGCACAAACACATGCACCTTTCCCTCACCTACTTCTCTCTCCGTGTCATAACTGCCAGTATCAGCAATCGAGAAGAGACGTACTTGAACATTTCTCTGTAATTCCCAAGTTGTAAGCTGAGCGTGGCAGGGTGTGATGTTAGATGCTGTATTAGCGCGTGTATATCAGTGGTTGACACACTTATGTGTAAAACACTTATGGTACCTACTTCCAGACGAGAGGAGTTTGCCGGTGTTGGTGTGGAGTAGGTGACTTTAAAATTTCAAATTTATAAAGAAACCCAATCCCGCAAAGCATTTGCAGAAGCGAGTGAAGCAAAGCCGACGTACGTATTTGCACCAGATTGTGTCTCTGGTAGATTAAAGATACGTAAGTCACAGAACCTCCTCTTCTTCCTCCCAAAAAAAAAGAAATTAAACTGAAAAAAATGTATTGATATTTATACATAGTTGCATATTCAGAATGCTAATAACCTTTACAAATATGAGTCACAAGGTGAGTTTCATTTTCTGCCAAGTGTTACAACACAAAACTGTGATGCAAGAGAAAATAATAACAATAATAATAATAATAATGATAATAATAGTAATTCCTCCATTGAATGTGTGTGAAATGTTGCTGCAGGTTATTGCAGTCCTCTGTGAAAGCCTTGTCTTAGCCATTTGCTGAGATCCTCCATAATGCCTGTTGAATCACAGCTAACGCTTTGATTAGTTTGTCTTAAGTCTCATAATCGAGGGCCCAGCTTGCGTGACCGAACCGCCGCAGAACACGTTCACACGTGTGCACAGATGTCTCGTACAGCCTCGAGTTCCCACTGTTGTTGGACGGATCTGCGTTTGTTGATTGAAACTGTGGATGTGCGTGAAGGGCGACAAAACTACATGTCATCTTTCCTCATTGAGCTGGGGCCACACTGCAGCTGCCAAATCCCGGGATTGGACTCCTTGGATTTGCTGCTGCCTGGTTAATCCCATTACAAGAATGAATTAAAGGAAAAATTGCTGACGACTTAGATGGAGTCCTGAGGAGGTCATATCAGACGAGACAGAAGTATGTCTAGTCCCTCTTAATCCTCTCTCATAGAACAAACACATGCTGGAACCATTGTGAAGATTCAATGACACCTGAGTTTTGTGCAGAACTACATACTCTTCCACTGTTAAAAAAAAAAAAAAAATGCTATTTAGTAGATCAAAACAGCATTAATATGTTGCATACACAGCAAACCAGTGCAGGTTTTTATGTAATTACAACCTGGAATCATTATTTGGTTAATTATACAGACTTCAAGGTTGCTCCTAATCGCATTGGCCTTTAGATCAGACACTTACTGAGGGATCAGCGGTCTTTTCTACAGTTTACTGATGCATTACACATGGCAAACCTAATGTTTACATGTTTAGTGTTCAAGTATTTTAGCAGTAACTTCCCATCCGACATGAGAAGTTTCAAGGCTATTTTAATATTACATTTAATTCAGTGTAAAAAAATCGCAGACAAGCTGAAAGAGTATTTTTGGAATTGAAATGGGAGAAGTGGAAAACATTAAACTGGACTTACCTTTTGCAAGAAAAGAGCTTGAACTGTTTCCGTTTTTGTCCAAATTCAGGTGGAACCTCGAGGTGAAGAGGTACAGGATACCACCCCTGCAGATCTCCCAGAACCGTCTCTCTACTGTTGCTGTTGCACTTCCAACTTAACGGCCTCCCACCAACCGGCCAACTGGTCCGCTGCCAACTAACTGCCTTAACTAAAAAAGACCTTTTAAATACTGATTCATTTCATCTTCATTAGGCGGCCTTATCTCCTGCGGGTAAATCCTCCCTGCCCTGACATCACCATGATCTCCCATCCAACTGTTTGCTGCACCTTGCAACTGATGTGTAATTACTGAAGCAGTGCTGGTCCTAAGCATGGAGCGCTAAACCTCTTTCAACATTTACCTCACTAATCCCTTGTTAGCACTTTAGACCACAGTTAAGACACCTAAATGCTTAGCTTCCATTTCCAGTGGCAAAATGGACGACGCCTCCACGGTTGCCACATGCAGAGGAGCCACATGATGCTGTTAGCAGACTGTAGAAATCCACAAGATCAGTCCTGTTTTTGTTTTGTTTTTTGTTTTTTTTTTGCTTGTTTTCATGTCTGATTGTCGGAGGTGCTGCACTCCCCAGGGTGCCAAAGCGTTAACCCAAACATACATGGGGGTAATTTGCTAGAAATCCGGCTAAATGTTGGCTAGATCATCCTCTCAGACCTCTTAATCTGACAGTTTGTGCTCACCAACTGCTTATAGCATGCGCATCTTTGGGTGACGTTTTCAAAAATGCCTGCTGAGCAGCAAGAGGTGCATAATTCCTGGACAGACCAGAAGCAGACGTGATGTGAAAATGTTATTCCAACTCTGTTTTTTGCAATCTGCGGGACGGCTTTTGGGGTGTTGGGGCTCCTGTTATTTATCGTCGTCATCAGTGGTCATCAGCTGCATTTACCTGGTGCACAGCTGTGGTTTTAACGTGGGAGTAGATGCAGCTCAAACATATTCACAGGATAATCCACGCTGTGATTGTGACAAAGAGCTGACATGAAGGCTCCTGCGAACCCCTACCTGAACACCCTGCGTCAGATAACCTCACAAGTCAAACTATGGCTTAATAGAATAGTAAAAACCATTAAGGGAACACTGTGTTCCACTTTTTTTGTTTTTCTTAGAAAAGAAAATCTGGTCTTTTTGTTGGGGGGTGTATTCTCTTTCTACAGAGAATGATAAGCTTTAAAGCACCATCTGCTGTAGCTGAGAACGTCTTAAAAAAGAAGCGTTTTTCATCAAATATCTGCATCAGAACACTGATGGTGTGCACTGCGTGCCAGCACTTTACGGATCTGGGATAAGGCGACACAACTGGATCAATCAGTAGGATTATTTATTAGTTTGCCGACTGTTTGAGTGACGTTTAAGAGAACTTTGTTTCGATAATAAGGATGAGGTGTTGGCAAAGGAAGCAAAAAGTGCACACTGACAGGAGAAAAAAACAGACTCATAAAGGATTTAAGAATTATAGAATTATGAGAGAGATTAGTGCATCAGACCTAATTTAACTCATTTAAAAGTCTACTAAGTGTAATCTTTTTATGGGGATTTCTGCCCCTCTCATTTGGTATTATGGAGTCACAGTGAGGCAAAAGGATCAGAGTAGGTTAAACCTCAGGAAACAGACATCGGGGCGGCATAAACAACGGACACCAGCCTTTTCCTGATAACGTGGACATAATCTGGTTTCCGGATCACTGCTGTGTCCCATGTTCTCCTCTCTGAGTGTCACCTGCCCCAGAGCTGTAATCCCTAAAGGATGCTGGCTTTACCTCTTTTACGCTCGCAAATCCTGTTTAGGTCCTGATTCCGCAGATTCACCCAATTCTTCAGGATGATATCGGAGGAAAGATTCTAAAAGTGCTGTAATAAACAGCTTGAGGGATCGAATCCAATCAAAAGAAAATCGATGTAATCCCAGGCGTTTTCTGCCACGTCATATTTTCCCGCGCCTCTGGGATAGTTTACACAAGATCGCAAACCTTCACCTTTTTTTTTTTAAGCATAAATCCCTAGATCAATACATCTTTACAAAGAAATATCAGTGGCAGCAGGTGTTCATTCACACATAATTCTCTAAAAACGACCAGCAGACAGGACGGAGGGGCTGAGGATTCCATACCGCCGATGATGCATATAACCGCCATCTTGACTGCCTGGATCCCAGTGATACAGGAGGTAAGCGGGAGGCGACACCACTCTCTCTTTCTCCCTTCTTCTTTTTTTTTGGTCAATGCCTGCAGGCTGTGAAGGAGACGTGAACGCCATTCAGCCGCTTTCTCTCGCTCTGCTGTCGGTCCTGGCGGCCCACGCTCAGGTCATCAAGCCGGGGAGATGCCCGAGGCCCGCCGTTCAGCAGAAGTTTGATGTTAACCCTCCACACCGAATGCGCTCTTAGAGGGTAAATCGGTCTGCTAACTCCGGCGTCCTCCCCAGTTTCTGGGCGCATGGTATGAAATCCAGAGGCTGCTCCGGTGGGGCCCCCGCGACACCTCTCGAATGGGTTCAACCACAATTAAAAGAAAAAAAAACCCAATTACATCAGTGATATACATTTCCCCATATTCCTCTAAATCATGTATTAGCTGATTAATGGAGTTTTTGCTGAGGATATGTCTAATTTATTCTTTTATTTAGAGCTGATGGGGCGGTTGACTCCATCAGTGGCACTGCTGTCGCCAGGGACCCTCCGAGCCTGCTAAACTGGCAGTTTCTTTAGGAATTTCTTAGTTCTTTTAAACATTTCTAGATTTCTTTCACTGACAGTAAATGAGGTGGGCTCGACGGTGCGCTGCTTTCACTCTTGCAGACTCCCCACCTGCTCCGTACTGGGTGTTGGCCACCGACTGTGACAACTATGACAACGGACAGCCCACCCTGGCCGAGGAAACCGTGGAGGAGCTGCGCAGCGCCCTGTCCTCTGTTGGAGTGGATGTGGACAAGCTGCTCAGCACCAACCAGGACCCAGCCTACTGCAGCGCCAGGAACCTGAGAATGGAGCAGCCTGTTGCATATGTACTGTGCAAAGTCAATGCAATAAACTTATATAAAAAAGAGCCTGTATTTTGGGTTGCCTTGGTGATGCTCTGTCATAGTTACGACTGATTTATTGTTTATATCAAAGCTTTTACTGCTTTTAGGCTTAACAGAGGTGGTAGAAGAGTTATCATTTACTCTGATTATTTAGAAGGATATAAAATAAAAGGATAAACAACACAGGGCAGCACACCTAGAGTAGTGTTGTAGTAGTATACAGGTTTGGTTCTAGCTCGGGCTTTCCTATGTGGAGCTTGCATGTTCTCGTTTCTGTGGGTTTTTCAATTCAATTCAATTCAATTTTATTTCAAGTGCTAATTTATAACAGTTATCTCAAGACACGTTACACTTCTAAAAGAGAAACAGCTCCCAGGGCAAAGCTCCACACTGAGTAAGCCGCTGGTACTGGCGACAGTGGCGAGGAAAAACTTCCCCTTAACAGACAGAAACCTCGAGCAGACCCAGACCCAGTGTAGACGGCCATCTGCTGCGACCGCCTGGGAGGGAGAGGAGGAGAGGAGAGACGGGGAGATGGTGAGACAGAGGAGAGGTGGAGATAGAGAGAAAAAGGAGGGGGGGAGGAGAGATGGTGAGCGATAGAGGAGAGAGGGAGATTTTTTTCCAGTTTACTCCCACAACCCAACAGCATGAACATTAACATGTTTCAGAATTACCACTAATTGTTGTGTGTGTGTGTGTGCTGTGATCAGCCTAGTCTAGGGTGTATTCCTACGGTCCACAGCAGAGCAGCAAGCAGGTTCCAGGTTTGAATCCCCAGGGTGGGCCAGCGGTGTTTATCTGTTATGAGTTTGTGTGTTCTTTCCCTTTGGGTTCTTTCCAGCTTCCTCCCACAGTCCAATGACAAGCTTTTGGGAATGAAATGAATTGCCTACAGCTGAACAGCCCCCAACCCCGCATCATCATCATCATCATCATCATCATCATCATCATCATCATCATCAGTTTAAAACAGGTTTCTTCCTGTTAAAAGGGAGTTTTTCCCTGCCACTGTGCTTACCTGGGGGTTCAGGCGCTGGTTTTCTGCCTCTGTAAAGCACCTAGAGACAATTTTATTGTAAAAGGTGCTATATAAATAAAATTGAATTGAATTGAATTAAAATGTTTATAAAGTGGTCTGAGCAACCAGATTCACAAAAACAGGGAGTAAATGCATTTTTATCAATAATCTAAAGGAATCAAAGCTAAACTTAAAATTAGATAGCTAGATAGATAGATAGATAGATAGATAGATAGATAGATAGATAGATAGATAGATAGATAGATAGATAGATAGATAGATAGATAGATAGATAGATAGATAGATAGATACTTTGTCTCCAAGAGAAATTCACATTTCCAGCAGCTGAAAAGTGGAAACACACAAGGGCATGCAAGTCCTAGGCAAATAGAAATGCAAACCTGTGAAAATTCAGTCTCAAGTCATTGATTTGTAGACAAATTTAACTGGATTCAACAGCTGAACCAATTAAATGTGCATGCTGTGGAATTATTTTATTAAATATACACTGGAAATGTAAAGTAGGCCCAAATTTGACTTTAGATCTCAGTCTTTTACAAGGACAAAACAACTCAAACATGGTATGTTCTTTGGGTTTATTGCACTAATTTAGTCATACATCAACCCTGTCGAGTTACTGGTCCATGGCCCTGCAGTAAGTCTCATCCTGATTGGTCGAGACCATTTTGTCCACGTTGACCCCCGACAGAGGTCAGGATGCCATGCAGTTGCTCCAGGGTCTCCTTGGACAAGGTGGGCTTTCTGCTCGGGATCCAGGACAACTCGGCGCTGAAGGGGCCGAACTGTGTGACCTGCGTGTGACCTTTGTAGTCTGTGGACAGCACCCAGTAGGGAGCCGGAGGAGAGGCTGTGGGAGAGATCAGAGGTTTTAGGGCTGCTGGAGTATCCACCACGAATGAATGCTCAAAATGGCTGCAAGAATGAGAGCATTACTTTTGTAGAAGGAGACCTCCAGCTCGGCAGGCACAGCGGGGTCCTTCACTTTAGCAGAGCCGACGATCGAAAAAACGCTCCCATCGTCGCTAAAATCAGAGTTAGCAGAAAGTTTAAATCATCCTTCATTTTGAAAAAATGTCCTTCAAAATCTGTATAATCACGGAGCATGGAGCGCGCAAAGGTTGCTGTAAGAAAACTGTCACTTTATGGTCATTTTCTGAGCAAAATTCTTCCATGACAGAGAGAAAAAGTGAGAAAGTACAGCTGCAGTTATGGGCGGAAGCGGCCAAACTTTGGGTAAGAACTCACAGCAGCTCTCTGTTGAGGACCCCAATGACACCGGGGCTCTTTGCGGCGTACGCGGCTGTACCGCACTGACCCTTCTGGAAGGCTATTGCCAACTTCTGGATCTCGTGCCACTTACCGATGTACTGCAGAGAGAAGGCAAGTTTTCCACATGCATGCGCACTTTTTTCCACAGAAATTGCAGCAAAGATTTCTTATTCAACCTTGTGGCATCAAAGTTGGCCTGCACGTCCGGTTTGGGACATTTGCCAAACTTGATAAGCTGAGCGCCGGCCGACAGGACGGACAATAACGTCAGCGAGATCACCTGCGCGGCCTTCATTTCCACCTGCATCGAGGAAAACAGGTGTCACTGTCAGAACAACCCACAACGCGCTTATACATATACACACATCATTCCTTTTCATCTGCTTCTGTATAATGTAAAAGACACACAATAAATACAAGCAGCATAAAAAAACAACCCTGGCTGTGCTTCAAAAGACAAATTACAGCACTGGATGTAGCATATTCTTCGGTGTAAAAAAGAAAAAAAAGAACCACATTGTCTGCCAGTTACATCATTCTGTTGTCGCCTACAGAATCTCTCATCAGTCTGGTTGTGCCATCAGAACCATTAACAAGGCGACGCCTGGTCATGTGACCCCTGAGATGTCATAGAGATGAAACAAAACCGTTGGCCAAAACTTCCTTTAACGTAAACCAGCACCTTTGTGTGAAATTGAGAAATATCAAATGCAGAGGGATCTACTTTCTCCCCTGGCAGTGATCCCCTGGAGTCACTTTCTGATCTAAGAGATTCTCACCAAGCTTCATCCTTTGAGAGAGATGAAGGCGACTGTTGTGTTTCAGTCCTCATTACGAGACATGAGGAGTTTTGGGAAAGAATGCAGATGGTGTCAAAGTTTAATCTTTTTACTTCCCAATATTTAATCTTGTCAAATTACAGAGAGGCTGGTTAGAGTCTTACTGCTTCCTGCCATGCACACCTGCATCTAATCCAATCAGCTGAGACATTTAAGCAAAGATCTTCCTCTCCCTGAGCGCCGCATAAAAAACTCCTTTTGGCCTCCCAGTGAATCTGTTTGTTGCAAAACAGTGACGCTAGGGAGCATTTGAGGGTCATCATTTCAGTTACAAAATATATCAATGCGTTAACCCTATTTCATCTTTCTTGTTTCTGTGGGGATAGAAAAACGTGCTAAA